>JARQOC010000002.1:58851380-60051380 GCA_033576535.1 Allobates femoralis | reverse complement strand
CTGTAATAGCAACTTGAGAATATTCTGATGTTCTTTAAAGTGGATGCACTAGTAATATTGCTGATTGAAATTAGAGGTGACTTTAGATGGCTTGGAAAATCAGATATAATTATTGGCATTACATAAGGGTCCATCAGGCGTGGATCACTTCTGCATAGGAGGTCAGTGGTGCTAAAGACATTACTACACAGCACAACTGCTGAGACGACAGAACACGCACACAATATATTCAGGAGCACAGTGGCTAATTATATTTTAAGGGGGCACAGTAGCATATGTTATATTTTATGATTTTATGTAACATAATGGCTAATTATATTTATTCGCTGGACACAGTGGTTAGTTATCTGAATATACACTGACGAGCAAAACGTTAATAATGGTTTGGACTTCTGACTCTCAGGCTCGATATCTAACCATCCTCTACAGCTTTGAGTGCGAGACTACCTTCCTTTATAAACAATCATTTTGGTTATCTCATACATAAATTTGACTTGCAACTATTTATCATATGATTAGTTAAGCAGATTCTTGTCCCATCACTGCATTGTTACCGTTTTGCTCCTAAAAAATGTACACTTAATTTTAAGCCTTTGGCTTTCAATGATGCCTGAATCCTTCTGGGCAGATCTCAATCAGATTCAAGCATATCTCGACCGAAATCTGATCCTAGATCTTTTCTACACAGTTCCAATGTTGGTGCAGACTGGTCACCTCACTTGGGTATGTACACAACTTTTTTCAACTCTATCCACAAGTGTTCAATTAGGTCGAGGTCTGGGGACTGTTGGGTCTAATCCAGCAATTCTACGTCATTGATCCATGTCTTTGCCAATCTCGACATATGTTTCGGGTCTTTGTCCTGCTGGAACACTGTTGTCTTTTTCATACCCATAGTACTTGAGTGTATGATGTAATTTGTCTTGTAGAATACTCACCTATAACTCACCATTGAGACCATCATTGATTCTGGCCAAGTGTCCAATGCCTTTGTCTGTGAAGCAATCCCATGTCATCAGGATTACTCCACCGAATTTAACAGTTCTTTAATTTCTTGATCCATTAGACCCTTTTTTCTTGTTTCTTCCAAACCCATTGGCACCTTCCAGAGCTTAGTCTATTGACTTTCGTCTCATCACTTTAAATCACCCATTTCCAACCATCTACTGTCCTCTTTTCATACTTTTTTGCAAACTCGAGCCGACGCGTCATATGCTGATATTGAAGTCGAAGCTTCTTCATCTTTTTACAGGCCACCATTTCAGACTTGTCTAACAAATAATGCTTGCATGAAAGTCTGTGATCTCACTAATACGAAGCATTTTCGTATCACCTCCCCTGCCGTATTTGTCGCGCCAGCATTTGTGATAAACTGACTTGTTTAATACGATATTTTGCCTGGATGTCTACCTTTTGGCTTTTGAATGGATGGATAGAATTAATTTCATATTCTTCCAACTGTCATGGCCTCATATGATGCACTTCGGCAATTTTCTTGGCCGAGAGACCACTATAAATGAGCTGGATTATGCTGTTTGCCTTTTCTTGGAAAATCTTCATGGCTACTCCTTGATTTGAACCAGCAACCTTTCACTTGGAAATCAAGCTAATAACACATTGAGCTATTAGGGAATGTGAGAATATGTCGTAATTTGTAGTATACAGGTAGAAAAAGATTTTCAAACACCATGAGCAAAACATTAACAATGCAGTGACGTGACAAAAATCTGCATAACTAATCATATGCTAAATTGTTGCAAGTCAAATTTATGTATGAGACAGCCAAGATGATTGCCTATAAAAGGAAGGTAGTCACACACTCAAAGCTGTATTGGATGGTGAGACATGGAGACGGAAAGTCAAAAGTTCAAACCAATGTTACTCTTTTGCTTGTCACTGTATGGGGTCACAGTGCCTAATACATTTATTCAAGGGGCATATTTTGAGAAAGTTTGAAGGACATGGGTGCAGCATATGGCAATTTGTATAATGGGGCCTACCTATCGCATATTGTGTGTGGCTGTATACACACAAGACATCAAGGCAGTACACTTTGCAGAGATATATTGAGGCCAGAAACAGATGGAGAAGAAAAGAAACACCATCTCTAAGGTGGACATCACATGGAAGGTACTGAATGTAATTATTCATTCTTTGTCTTATCACTATATGGTCTGCAGAAGGAGAAAGAATGATAACATTCTAGAACAACAACTCTGTTTTCATACACTTCAATCTTGGCTGGTTCATAAAGCTCTATGCAAAACCTGGGATTGGTGCTCACTCAGATAGCATCTTGTGTGCACTTACCTAGTGCTCCAAAATGAATTGTCCCACCATGGGCCCACCATTAGGGTGAAATCATAATTGCAGAATATTCTCCAAGAATCGCATTTATCTGAATTGAATCTGCAAAAACCTACTTGCTTGTGGCCACTGCGATCCTATTTAGAGGAAATTTATATTCAGAAACCAAGCGCCACTGAAAAAGCCAAAGCCTGGTGCTACACTGCATTAAAATGTAACCTTCTAAAGGTATGTTCACCTGATGCATTTGAATTGTGTTTTTTCAGGACAATTTTCCAGAATCGCTATAAAATGCATCTGTTTTTACACTAAATTCATAAAATCAGGGCTAAAAAGACTCGCCAAAACATTATGAGAACAAAAGGGTTTTCCCAACTCCCAAGTGATCTCAAGAATAGGTCTATGAAATACTGATATTTGTGTATCTACACCTTAAACACTGGAGCTCTCCTGTTATGATTGCCAGCTGTCTGCCCCGGGTGATGCCGTGTGTCTTTACTTGTTAAAACCGTATTCATTTTTATCCAACTTCTGTATATATATATATATATATATGGGTTAAGCGCACAATCTGGCTAGTGGATGGAACCTTTCTCTTTTAGTCTATAGATTGTTCTTGGTCTCGGTGTCTATTAATAACACAGTGTATTGATATAACTAGGGATGAGCGAGTATGCTTGCAGCTACTTGGTACTCGCATGAGTATCCCGATACTCGGGATGCTCGGCGAGCACCAAGCACCTCCGAGATGCTCGGACTCATCACTAATAATTATCGATCTGACACAAATACACAGCTCCCTACAGTAAACACAGTGGGCTGGCACCTCCCAGAGAGCAGATTGATTGTTAGGATCCCTCTGGGGGGCACAGCAAGGTGTTGTATGCTGCGTTGATTTGAAAAAGCCCCGCCTCCCGCCCTTTCCCAGAAACACTCGTTTTATAGTCGGATGTCTGTGGGCGGAGCCTATCACTCATTGACTTGCATTGGGCTCAGTGCTCGGGTCGAGAACCCGAGCATCTCGAGATGCTCGACCCGAGCATCGATTACCAGAGCATTTTACTGCTCGCTCATCACTAGATATAACCCTTTCTTGGGAATTTTATTGAACTTCTTTAAAACAATTTTAAAATTTTAAAACAATTAATCACATCTAAAATCATAACATGCAAAAACTATTTTTATAAAGGTTATTTTAATACTAGATTTTTTTGGGTTATGAGGGATCTTGATACATTATTATGAGTCCCTCCTTTTGGTGCTTCCTCCCGTTGTCCCTCTCTGTATGCCTGTAATATAAATATAAGTGTATTACTGTTGTACCCCTTGATTTTTTGGCTTCCAGTATATGTTAATTAATTTACCTTTGTTATATTGCTGGGGTTCTTTCCTTTTGTAATGATCGTCTTGTTTTGTTGCTTAGGTGTCAACCTGCAATTATTCAGTTTGTAATTTACCCTGCTTTTTACCAGGATTTGGAACTATTCCTCTTTGTTCTCACCTGTATGGTATAACTGTCTTTTTTGCCTTGGTGCGGTCAGTGTTGTCTTTATTTCTTTCTGCAATCACAATATTGCCTTATCATTCACCTTATTTCTCTACTGCAGTGGTGATACTCATAAAATTTAGTAAGGTGAATGGGTTTATTTAGTGGTGGACACAGACAGAAGAGGGCCCCTGTGCATGAAAATGATATGGACCCTTTGAAGTCCAATAACTCATCATAATGTACAATTCCACCTGCTTTGGAGGTAGATGTGGTTCCCTAAAGGTACCGTCAGATGAGGCAACGGCGCCATAGATGTCGGCGGCGACTGGTGGGGACATGCACGTTTTTGGAGCCCCGCCAGCGTCGCTGTCCCCCATTTACATGGGGCGACACCTACAGCGCTGTGCCGGCGATCTGACAGGTGGCATCGCCGCTGGGGTTTCTCAAAACCCCAGCAGCAATGCAGGACAATGGAGGCCTATGGCTCCCATCGCCTGTCAGCTCGCCGGCGGCCGGTTACATGGGGCGATGTGTGCACATCGCCCCAGATCGGTCGCCAGGTTTCAGAGCGCTACTCTGAACCCAGGCGACCTCCCAGCGGCGCAGACATCGCCCCTTTAAATGAGGCGACATAGGGGCAATGTCGTCGCCAATAGACCACGCCCCTACATCACCTATGTAATCTGCGGCAATGTCGCCACGTGTAACGTGGCTTTTAGATCTATTTTGGCCCCTGTGCGGCGGCACAGAATGCCTCAGTGGTATGTCTGCCCCTGTGTCGGCTGAAGATAACCAACTACAGTGCTCACCTATCTCCGGCTGTCCTGAACACATTGACTGGAGCATGTGCAGCCAAAACCAGGAATGGAGCAATCAGAGGAAAAGTCTAATAGAAACAAATGCTCCACTTCTGTATTTAATCACCCACTGCTGGTTTTAATCAGCCACTCATGGTTTTGGCTACAAAAACTGCAAGAGCACTCGTGTGCAAATAAACATGTGTGAGCGCAGCCTAATTCTTCTAATAGGGTGTCATGGGTGTATCAGGAGGCACGGATGAGACTGTTGGGATCAGTTGCAGAAGGTCACAGCGTCTGGCCAAACAGCCAAAATCCTGAATTGTGTTTCTTTCCCTTTAAAAGGTATTTCTCTGCTTGGTGATAGCTGGAGGTCACTAGATCTCCTAGCTGCCTAAATTCAGTTGTCTATTTATACCCCTTGGCTCCCATGATGCATTGCTGGTGATAGCTTTTCTGGAGTTTGGTGTTACTTCCTAGCTCAGGAGTGCATCTGGAACTTCCTGTGTTGTTTGCTGTCTGTTCCTCCTTTCAGCTAAGTGTTTCTCCCTTCCCCTTTTGTGTGTTTCCTGGGTGTGTTTCTTTAGTTTTTAGCTGCGTTAACTAGTGTTCACCCTATCTGATCTTGAAGTAGTCTTAGTTCAGGGATAGTCAGGGAGAGGTATCCTGATCGGCGACAGTTGTGGAGACTGTATAGGGTTGTTAGGAGAGCCAGGTGTCAGCACTAGTTTATCTAGTTGTCACCATCTCCCCTTTGTCCTTAGCATTAGGGACTCCTTTCCCCCCTCGTCATCCTGTACTGGTGTCTCCCTGCGCCCAGCATGACATAGGGCTTTTACAACCCCATTCTTTATATCAGTGCTACCATCGTTTTTTGTATTTATTGTATTAAATAGATCCAATATCTTTGTTTTGCTTCCTTCTTGAAAGACACTAATAATATTTACATTGTATTTCAAAGACATTATCTATGTGTAGCAATAAGTTGCACTGTTGTTCTGAATGCATTGGCCTTGCGTTCATGTCTTTTGCTACTTTCAATGAAACAATTCCCGAAGGCATTTGCTGACCTAATAATGCATGAAGACATTCAACCAGAAATAGCTACAATAGTAAGATCTTAGTTGTGGAATCGCCTACATATACCTGAGGCTAACGGTCAGGTCCAGTCATCAGTAATAATAAGTGGTTGGTAAAATGAGAATTATGCAGCAAATACCTTCATATAATAACAAGCATATTTTCAAAGGGTTTTATCTAGAACTAGCTGTAGTACCCGGCTACGCCCGGGTTAATAAATAACTGCTGTTAGCTATAACAAAAAAGAATTTGAATATGTCATATTAATGACCTGTAAGAAAATAGAAGCTGAGGCGAGTTGTGTGAGGTGATTTGTGCACATCTGTGTCTGTCTGTGTGGTGTGTGTGTCCCTGGGGTGTATGTATGTGTGTGTCCCTGTGGGGTGAGTGAATGTGTCCCCATAGGGTGTGTATGTGTGTGTGTCCCTGTGGAGGGGGTCTGTGTGGTGTGTGTGTCTCTGTTGTGTGTGTCTCTTTGTGGTGTGTGTGTGTCCCTGTGGGGTGAGTGCATGTGTCCCTATAGGGTGGCTATATGTGTGTGTCCTTGTGGGGGGGTCTGTGTGGTGTGTGTGTCTGTGTTGTGTGTGTCTCTTTGTGGCGTGTGTGTCCCTGTGGGGTGAGTGCATGTGTCCCTATAGGGTGTGTATGTGTGTATGTCCCTGTGGGGGGGGTCTGTGTGGTGTGTGTCTCTGTTGTGTGTGTCTCTTTGTGGTGTGTGTATGTCCCTGTAGGGTGAGTGCATGTGTCCCTATAGTGTGTGTATGTGTGTGTGTCCCTGTGGGTGGGTCTGTGTGGTGTGTGTGTATCTGTGTTGTGTGTGTCTCTTTGTGGTGTGAGTGTGTGTGTCCCTGTGGGGTGAGTGCATGTGTCCATATAGGGTGTGTATGTGTGTGTGTCTCTGTGGGGGGTGTCTGTGTCTCTGTGTTGTGTGTGTCTCTTTGTGGTGTGTGTGTGTGTGTGTGTCCCTGTGCGGTGAGTGCATCTGTACCTATAGGGTGTGTATGTGTCCCTGAGGGGGGGGTCTGTGTGGTGTGCGTGTATCTGTGTTGTGTGTGTCTCTTTGTGGTGTGTGTGTGTGTGTACCTGTGGGGTGAGTGCATGTGTCCCTATAGGGTGGCTATGTGTGTGTGTCCTTGTGGGGGGGTCTGTGTGGTGTGTGTGTCTGTGTTTTGTGTGTCTCTTTGTGGTGTGTGTGTGTCCCTGTGGGGTGAGTGCATGTGTCGCTATAGTGTGTGTGTCTCTTTGTGGTGTGTGTGTGTTTGTTCGGGTGCGTGGTGAGTGTCCAATGTTGGGGCTGCACCTTAGCGACTATACACTTGTTGTTACTCTTTGCGTGCGTGTGGTGTGTATACATGTCCCCGTGCGTGGTGAATATCTCATGTTGGGGCCCCACCTTAGTGACTATATGCTGGTAGTCTTTGGTGCTATCATTAAGCCCCTCTCATTCACAACTGTCAACTGGTAACTGTCACTTTTTCCCCATTATGTAGATAGGGGCAAAATTGTTTGGTGAATTGGAATGCGTGGGGTTAAAATTTCGCCTCACAACATAGCCTATGACGCTCCCGGGGTCCAGACGTGTGACTGTGCAAAATTTTGTTGCTATAGCTGACAGCTGTTGATTTTCCTCCAACACTTTTCCATTCACTTTTTCCCCATTATGTAGATAGGGCCAAAATTGTTTGGTGAACTGGAACACTCAGGGTTAAAATGTCGCCTCACAACATAGCCTATGACGCTCTCGGGGTTAAGACGTGTGACTGTGCAAAATTTTGCGGCTGTAGTTGCGACGGTGTAGATGCCAATCCCGGATATACACACACACAAACACACATACACACACACACACACATACACACATTCAGCTTTATACATTAGATTTTAAGCTAAACTTGCACGGTGAGAATGGGTGTCTGTGTGGTGACAGTAAATGGAGCGATTGTGACTCAAAATTCATAACAAACCCCATGTTGGGATGTTGGGGGTAGATTAAACACTGTTATGCCGTAAAACCGGAGGCTCAAAAAAAAGCACAAATAAGACATTTTTTGCAAGATTTCAGATAAAAATATCACTATATTCACTTCCCTTGGCACTCGGAATGGTCCTATGATGGTTACTCTCTATAACCTGCACACTCGTGATGATGTCACATCTGATGTGACCGTCACCGTCAGATCAAAGTCTGCAGTGCTCTCACGGGAACAGATGTCATTACAAAGTACCAGTCAAGGACAACTCTAAGCTAGGTGTCCCCAACCAAATATGGCTCATAGGGCCCGTGATGTGTGGCTCATGACTATCTTCCCACTTGGTGCATTAGCAACAGATCTAGCAAATAACTATAAAGAGCAGGTCTCCAGATGGTGACTTTTGTGAGTAGAGCAGCAGATCTGGATGGGGTAAGGTAGGAATCCCTGGATCTTGGTGTCATTTTTGTGGGAAATCTTTTGCTGTCATTATACCAGTAATGGCGGCTCTGGATGTCACTACTGTGCAGAGGCAAGGATGTGGATGTGGGTCAGGACCCTCTTTTAGAACTGAATGTTGCTTGCAAGGTTAGAAAGGTTGCGGTCCTCTGCTCTAAGCACAGTGAGTCTAGTTATTTATTTTTTATTTTATATGTTGATTTTTTTATCCAGATCTTCTGCTGCTGATTACCTTGTAGATTCTTATTGATATTTTATGCAGTAAATCTTCTTCTCATGAACATACTACATTTTATGACAATAAGTAATAATATAGCTATTACTATTTAATAAAATATTCTTCCACATTCAAAGAGACTGGCAAATTGGTAATATTTTACCTATTAAAAACTATACTCACCCTCTCTCTCCCCAAAATATTTGTTTCTTTGCTGTTAATGGCTTTTGTAGGGTCCTTGTTCAAGTATGTTTAAATATTTTGTCTTTGGGTACTTTCCTGAGCCATAAATGGCTATTAAAAGGATAAAGAACACCTTACACTCACTTTTCCGGCCCCTTCACTACTCACCACCACCTCACCGGTCACCGTTGCATCTTCTAAGTCCCCATTGTTCACAAAGTGAGCCTCATGAACACCTTAATTTCCCGGCTTTGTGTGATAGGCATTCTATGGATGCACGTCGAAGGTTACGGATCAGATCATGATGTCATGGCCCCGTGACCTTCCATGCATTAAGATTCTAGTGCGAGCGGTAGATGCGTCTATGACTGGACATGTGGGGGTGAGTAGCGAAGGGACCGGACAGGTGCACGCTAGGGTGAGTATAAGTATTTTTATATTTTTTACATCTTACATTTTTGAGTTTCTGGGTGTCTGCAGGGACCACAGAGCAGAATAAGGGACAATAAACTGAATTTCCTGGGACAAAACACTTAAACTGGCAAATTCAAATTTTGCCCTATCAGCTTATATCTAATAGCCATTTTTGGAGTATGTGCATGTTTTAACTAAGACTTTGCAATTCGCCTACATTATATTCCTTTGGTTGCAACCTTTGTTACCATATTTGTAGAGAAATCTGCTGGCCTGGCAATTAGTAGGAGTAGCAAGTATCAGAAATTGCTTTAATAGCATAAAAGCCTAAATACTTGTAATTTTCAAAGGTTGCACCTAGAACTCTGGATGTAATTTTCATGTTCATAAAAAAATCATCTAAATATGCAAAAGAATAAAGAACAGGGGCACCGGATCTCCTAACCTGCTGTAATTATGAAATGCACAGGTCACGACACACTAAGAAATAACCTACTTTTAAATGAATAGCTACTTTCCCAACAGCAATATACTCCAGTTAAGGATATTATTATCCATAATTACACTCTCAGGTCGTTGTGATCAAAGTCAAAATGTATGAGGCCGGCATAAGTAATAGAAGCAAAGAAATGTCATGAAAAGTGTAATAAATTCAATCCATATTTTATTATATCAGGCTAAAAATTCAGACGTAGGTAGCCTATGAACAATGCTATATAACAGCCTGACCGGCTTTATGGTGCCACTACGTAAACTGACGTATCTGTTCGGAGTCCAGAGGTAGCAGTCCACCTTCTGCCCAGTGACTGATGGACCCTAAAGGCCTTAGTTCCACATAGTATAACATCCAAATTGTAAATGGCTTGTGGTAGGTTGGGGCTGGTTGAAAATATTGCCTTGGTGACAGCTCCATATGTATCATATATATGCATCATGGAGCCGGCTAGGTGTGTGGAGTAGATTCAGGACTGGGCCCGGCTCTGGACCCAGCTAAATTAAATAGCAGGCATCTGTGTCTAAGAGACACGGGCAGAGAACTGTTAACCATTTAAACACCACTATTACTCTCTGACAACAGCATTTAAAGGGGTTGACCCTCAAACAAAGTTGATCTTAACCAGTAGATCTTGGAATAATAATAATTTCCACAATTGGATGCGATTAAAAAAAATGTTCCTGTGCTGAGATAATCTTATATATGTGTCCCTGCTATGTACTGTGTAATGGATGTGTCTGACCATACAGGGACATGGTCTGATCATACCACATCATGATCAGACCATGTCCCCGTATGGTCAGACACATCCATTACATTGTACATAGCAGGGACACATGTATAAGATTATCTCAGCCTAGAAGATGTGGTATGATCAGACCATGTCCCTGTATGGTCAGACACATCCATTACACAGTACATAGCAGGGACACATATATAAGATTATCTCAGCACAGGAGATGTGGTATGATCAGACCATGTCCCTGTATGGTCAGAAACATCCATTACACAGTACATAGCTGGGACACATATATAAGATTATCTCAGCACAGGAGATGTGGTATGATCAGACCATGTCCCTGTATGGTCAGACACATCCATTACACAGTACATAGCTGGGACACATATATAAGATTATCTCAGCACAGGAGATGTGGTATGATCAGACTATGTCCCTGTATGGTCAGACACATCCCTTACACAGTACATAGCTGGGACACATATATAAGATTATCTCAGCACAGGAGGTGTGGTATGATCAGATCATGTCCCTGTAAGGTCAGACACATCCATTATACAGTACATAGCTGGGACACATATATAAGATTATCTCAGCACAGGAGATGTGGTATGATCAGACTATGTCCCTGTATGGTCAGACACATCCATTACACAGTACATAGCAGGGACACATATATAAGATTATCTCAGCCCAGGAGATGTGGTATGATCCAACACATCCAATTGTGGAAATTATTATTATTCCAAGATCTATTGATTATAATCTACCGTATATACTCGCGTGTGAGCCGAGTTTTTCAGCCCAAAAATTGGGCTGAAAAGTACCCCCCTCGGCTTATACGCGAGTCAGTGCTGTATACCGATGTATACATCGGTATACAGCAGCCCCCGCATCCCCAGTAATGCAGGGCCCCCCCAGCGTCTCTCCGGTCACCTGTAAAGCAAACTATACTTATCAGTGTCCCGCTCGCACCCGCTCGCAGCTGCCGTACGCGATCCTCCATCTTCATGCGTCTTCTTCCTGGTTCTGTGCGCGTCGCCGGCAATGACGTCATTCCCTGCGACGAGCACAGGAAACAGGAAGGAGTCGCATGAAGATGGAGGATCGCGATGTCGGCAGCGGCGGGCGCGGACAGCGGGACACTGATAAGTATAGTTTGCTTTACAGGTGACCGGAGTCAGGCTGGGGGGGCCCTGCATTACTGGGGCTGCCTGTATACTACCGCTGGGGCTGCTATATACCTCTGGGGCCCTGTATACTAACGCTGGGGCTGTATATACTACCACTGGGGCTGTATATACCTCTGGGGCCCTGTATACTACCACTGGGGCTGCTATATACCTCTGGGGCCCTGTATACTAACACTGGGGCTGCTATATACCTCCGGGCCCTGTATACTACCACTGGGGCTGCTATATACCTCTGGGGCCCTGTATACTACCACTGGGGCTGCTATATACCTCTGGGGCCCTGTATACTAACACTGGGGCTGTATATACTACCACTGGGGCTGTATATACCTCTGGGGCCCTGTATACTACCACTGGGGCTGTATATACTACCACTGGGGCTGTATATACCTCTGGGGCCCTGTATACTACCACTGGGGCTGTATATACTACCACTGGGGCTGTATATACTACTGGGGCTGCGTGTATACTACCACTGGGGCTGCTGTATCTACCTCTGGGACTGGTGTATACCACACTGCTGGGGCTGTATACTTGTGCTAGGGTCCACCCTCGGCTTATACACGAGTCAATAGATTTTCCCAGGTTTTGGGGGCAAAAGTAGGGGGGTCGGCTTATACACGGGTCGGCTTATACACGAGTATATACGGTACTTTAAATTTAACTTTGTCCATGAGAAAACTCCTCTAAATGGAGCACACACCAATCCTCGCAGGTCTTGGCTTCCATTGGGTTCCCAAGATGCGATAACAGGAAACTGATTGGTTACCACAGTAGCCAGAGCACTGCTGAAGGCCCCGGTTACTGCTATCTTGATCCTCCGATGAAGCTCAGATTTTCACCATACTGCAATACTATGCTATTGCAACATGTACTACAAGAGATCTAATTATCGCAGATTCAATTCCCCTTAGTGGACTAAAATATAAAAGTAAACAGTTTTTAAAAATATAAAAAAATTTAAAAGCTTTTCATCTCTCTTTATGATCTTATTGTCATTGTACCACATCGGCGCCCTGTGTATCTCACCAGCCATGTGCTATTGCTAAGTAGCATTATGTCTTGTTCCATCCTATACACACTGTAATGTCACATTGATGCTTATGAATGTCATCTATGATGTGAATGTAACAAATAATACGTGACATATGAATGTGAAACATCTTAAGAGTGATGCAAATGTGTTATGATATCAGAGCTAGAGAAATATATGGGAGATATACATGAATGGGACGGAAATTCAACCCTGGCATGTTGTCCCCGCTCCCTTTCCCCAGACGGGAGTCTCTATTACTAATACTACCTGCCAAGAGGAAATTAAGATTTACTACAAGATGTCTTTTTTTTATGTAATATTAATAATAATAATAATAATAATAATAATTATATATGATTCTTTAATGACTGCTGACATGCCTTTTTTATCATGGTCATTAAGTGGCCTTATTCCTCAGCACTACGTTTTTAAGGCGTTGAGAAATAACTAAATAGCATCCAACAAGGCTTGAAAACGTAAGTACAAAAAATAACTATGAACGTGATGTATTTGTGAAAAAAAATGCAAATTGAAATTTTTCAAACTTGTGTTGAATCAGCTTCATAAAAAGTGGGGCTGTCGAAAGACTCACTACTCCTCGAGATAAATATATTGATTCCACTTGAGAAAGACGGTACTACACCGTCGAAACATGTCGTGGCGGATGGAGGATTTTCAATAAAAGGACTTTCCAGCCCGCAGAGTCCTGAGCTTGATTAGAGCGCCCAGCACGAGACCGTGCAAACCTTAATCCACATATCTTATCTCCACTGGAGAGCACAGCTGGAGCAGCTCATTGAGTTCTGAGGACCTGCAGACTCAGCTAACGTTTTACAACACAGGACCTGCCTGCGTCAGCGCGCCCGGTCACATGGGACGCTAGTAGGCGGGGTTACAGGAGGAAGCGAGTGGGGACGCCGACACTCCCGGGACGGAGCGGCCTAAACTTCTCACCATAACATCGCGGATCTTGAACACAGGAGAAAGGAGACCTTAATCGCTCTCAAAATCCACACCATTGTTGTGTGGGGATTGCATAACAGTAATAGGTTAGTGAGCATTCAATTAAATCATTCCCCGTTGTAAAAGTTTGGTAATGCACTATTGCGCCCCCTACATTTCTTTTGTCTTTTAAAAGCATGAGTATTGTTGTTTCACTGTTTCTTTTTTATTATTTTTACGATTTCTCATTTGCTGCAAATAGATACATTTTTAGCTTTGAATTTTAGAGACATGCTGTCAGTAGTTTCAACTATATAATTGCCTAATCATGTCTGTCTGTCGACTAAATCGTGCGCCAGCACTGATTGGTCGCCGGCAGACGCGGTGGCCAATGAGTGCAGCGTATGCAGATGAGCCGCGCGCGTTCAAAATTCGCTCCGCGGCTCATGTACAGAGGTCCGCAGCGAGCCAGCCGGGAGATGACCGCATCAACCGCTCGTCTCCCAGCTGACTCGCCCTGGACCTCTGTGCGGCAGTACAAGAACCGCGGCCACCTGCCGCACAGAGGTCCACGGCGAGCCAGCCGGGAAACCAGCTTCTCGCAGTGGTAGTACCTCAAGCAGGATTTAAATCCCCCGCCAAGCCACGCTGCATCTCTGATTGGTTGACACGGCCGCGGTGACCAATCAGTGAAGCGGCGCGGCTTGGTGGAAATATAAATCCCACGCCACTGATTGGTCGCCGCTGATTGGAAGATGCGACATTCAAACCACCACCGAGCCGCGCGCCGCGTCTCTC
Source organism: Allobates femoralis (assembly GCA_033576535.1). NCBI lineage: Eukaryota > Metazoa > Chordata > Amphibia > Anura > Aromobatidae > Allobates > Allobates femoralis. Next base: position 60,037,260 of record JARQOC010000002.1, on the reverse strand, counting down.
ATTGGTCGCCGTAGCGACCAATGAGAGACGCGGAATTCAAACCACGCGCCAAGCCGCGCTGTTTCTCTGATTTTTCGCAGCGACTAATCAGCAAATTGGGATTCATATTTCCCACCAAGCTGCGCTGCTTCGCTGATTGGTCGCCGCGGCCGCAGCGAACCAATCAGAGAAGTAGCGCGGCTTGGCGTGGTTTGAATGCCGTGTCTCTCATTAGTCACCGCGGCTGTGATATTGGCACGGTATTTGAACTGCCAGTCATAGTGTGACACAGTTCACTCCTGTTTACAAGTCTGTCGGTCAGTGTGACGCACTTCACTTCTGTCTACAAGGCTGTCAGTCAGTGTGAGGAACATCACTCCTGTATACAAGGCTGTCAGTCAGTGTGACGAACTTCACTCCTGTCTACAAGGCTGTCAGTCAGTGTGATGCAGTGCAATCCTGTCTACAAGGCTGTCAGTCAGTGTGACACAGTTCACTCTTGTCTACAAAGCTGTCAGTCAGTGTGACGAACTTCTCTCCTGTATACAAGGCTGTCAGTCAGCGTGACGCGGTCAATCCTGTCTACAAGGCTGTCAGTCAGTGTGACGAACTTCACTCCTTTCTACAAGGCTGTCAGTCATAGTGTGATGCACTTCACTCCTGTGTACAAGGCTGTCAGTCAGTGTGACAAACTTCACTCCTGTCTATAAGGCTGTCAGTCAGTGTCAAAAACTTTACTCCTGTCTACAAGGCTGTCAGTCAGAGTGACGAAGTTCACTCCTGTCTACAAGGCTGTCAGTCAGCGTCACAAACTTTACTCCTGTCTACAAGAATGTCAGTCACTGTAACGCACTTTACTCCTGTCTACAAGGCTGTCAGTGAGTGTGACAAACTTCACTCCTGTCTATAAGGCTGTCAGTCAGTGTCATGAACTTTACTCATAAACATGCATAGAGAGATGATAAATAAATATAGCATACATAGACGATAGACACATAGTTAGTTGATAGATATTGTGTATTCATTGCATTATTCTTAAATCTTCATAAATAAACTACATACATATTCTAGAATACCCAATGCGTTAGAATCGGGCCACCATCTAGTATAGAATAAAATAACAATATACATTTTACTGAAAAATATACCTATAAAGAGAATAATCAGAGAAACTGAAAGTTTTGCAGTGGTCTCTTAATTTTTGCGGGAGCTGAATATTATAATAGCCAGGGGTACATAATAACAAGCGCCCACGAACGCACAAAAAATGCAACATGATGCGTTCAGAGTGTGGAGGAGGGCGCATAAATTATGCACATCCATACGCAAACGCAACCGAACGCAGCCAAAATGCAGGCACATGCGTTCCCATATTAAACATAGGAACGCATGTGCGCAAGTGTTTGGCTGCGTTTGGTGCGCTGCGTGCCAAACGCAAGTGTGAAGGCACCCTAGGAGATTATTCACATTTAGCAATTTATCCACCTGCATCTATGTGCTGCTCCAGACCTGCCATGATTCACTTCATCTGCATTCCTGGTTCTGTAGCTTCCAGTGTGTCCCACCTCACTACTTTGTCAGTCATCCAGCATAGCCAGTTACATGGGTCCTTCTTTTCCACATGTCTTCCAGCCTGTTGTGCTAATGACCTGGGTCTATGTGTCCACCCTGACTTGCGGCTGTATGAATCTGCCTTACCAGGTGAACCTAACATATAGATGGATTGTTAAAGGGAACCTGACCTCTAAAAATGACCCCCAAGCCTATAAATACCTGTCCCTGCACCCTGAGTATGCTAATCTAGCGATCCTTATCTGTGATGAGCTGCTGTAAAGTAACCTCGCGCATGCACAATGCACATTGTGAGGTGTACATGGGTGTACGACGTCATGAGGGCCGGATAAGATGCAAATCGCGTCAAACCGGCTATTCCGGAGGGGGAGATGATGATCAATAAGGATTATCACACCCATCGGGGTGTGAATAATTACAGTATAGGTGTTGGAGAGAAGCCACAGGAACGTCCTGTGTGACTTCTCAAAATCTCAGAAGCCTCCGATCCGGAGGTAATAAAAGCACTTTTCTAAACTTCACAAATACACTATTTTTACAGAAAAGGATTGCTAGATTAGCATACTCATTGTGCAGGGAGAGGTATTAATAGGCTGGGGGGTCATTTTTAGGGGTCAGGTTCCCTTTAAAGAAGCTTTCTTCTGATTAGCTAAAGGAAAGCAAAAGGACCATAAACTCATATGTTACAGAGGTCTCATAATGTCTATGTTCACATCTGATGATATCATAAATGTTATAAGTTTGTAAGGATTTTTTGTTGTACAGTAAATTGGAACCTATTTTCAGTAAACCATTAAAGGGTTGTCCAATCTAAAATGCTAATTCTGCAGTCACTCTATGACTTATAGACATATCAATCCTTCCAGTGCTCACACTGAGGATTCACTGGTTTGTAAGACAGGAATGGATGTGTGATTTGCATGTTCCTGGCTAGAATCTGATTAGTGGGCGTGGTTTCACTATATAAAAGTGTATGGAGTGGGCATGTTTCACTAGTAGGTGCAGTCATCTAATGGGCACAGCCCTACTCCATACACTTGTATGGAGCGAGGCTGCGCCCACTAGTCAGGTTCTGTCCAGGATCATGTACATATATTACATAATTGCAGTACGTTACCAGCTCAGAAACTGGCAAATCTTCGCAGAGCACAGTGCTTGTTATAGGAGGATCAAAAGTCTATAATCACATAGAGTGACTGCAGAATTATCATTTTAGATCGGACAACAACCCCTTTAAAGAGGACCTGTCACCAAACCAGGCATGGTGATCTAATTACAGCACTGGATGCAGCATGTCTGCAGCATGCAGGCAAGGGGTCCCCCAGCACTTGAGCAGCCCTGTACCCCGAGATCATACATTTAGAAAACTTACATGCTCCAGCCATTAAGGAGGTGGCTAGGTGCAGGAGCCAAGGGCAGATTCACACCCCCTGCATGTTTAATCTGCCCACCGCTGCCAATCATTCTCTCCCTCTTCAACAGCATTTAAACAGAGTTTTTTTCTCTCTCCCAGAAAGTCCCTGAGGGGCGGGCTAAACGGATGGGAGAGGAAAAAAAAAACCCTCAGTTTAAATGCTACTGAAGAGGGAGAGAATGATTGGCAGCGGTGGGCAGATTACACATGCAGGGGGTGTGAATCTGCCCTTGGCTGCAGCCCCTAGCCACCTCCTTAGTGGCTGTAGCATGTAAGTTTTCTAAGTGTATTATCTCAGGGTACAGGGGGGCTCAAGTGCTGGGGGACCCCTTATCTGCATGCTGCAGACATGCTGTATCCAGTGCTGTAATTAGATCACCATGCCTGGGTGACAGGTCCTCTTTAAGCTCTCCAAAACTGAAATGACTATTGTGTAAAACAACTGTCACGCCACAGACTTGGGAGTGTACGGACATGGTGCATGATAGTTGCTCACAGACCAACGATGTCCAGCACACTACCCACAACGACAGACTGGGGAAACACAGATGGAACAAATACAATGGAGGGAACAGGGGAAAGGAGACCTTCTGCACTCACCTGCAGCTGTGCCCTGATCTCTCTACTATACCTAGATGGGTCCTTTCACCCCATTGCCGAGCAGGATACCTTGTCCCTCGTGATGTTAACCCTAAATAGGGAAATGGCCGACAGGAGCAGTAGTCCCAACCACTGCACTAAAGTCAACAAGAGGGGAAGTGGTGACAGAAGGGAAATGACAAAAACAACTTCACTCCTGCAGCCACTTTTCTAGGCAGCTTGGCAATGGTCAGCATCTCCAGAGTAGCTCCTTCACCTAAGGTAGTCAGCCAGGAATGACATTCAATTACCAGCAAGGAATGCTGGACCATGTGACCATATAAAGGAGATGGGAGTAATCATAAAGTAGCCATACCTGGGAAGAGAACTAAGGAGCACTGCATCAACAGAAACTGACATTAACGCCTTCTCTGCAAAAGACATGAGACACATGTCTCAAACCTGTCACAAGTCACCAAAGTAATTGAGACCATCATGACAACAACATAAAAGAATGGGGCATAGTTATAAAAATGTATAAACCATACCAGGGCAAATTTATCTATACATGTTTGTGTTTGTGTGCAGCATGTGTGCACTCCTCGGTAGGCCGGCTGCTCTCACAGGTTTATACACCTATATATGGGTTTACAAGGCAATTATCCATTTCCAAAGATTCTGATGTACCGATAACGATAACCAGATTATCTGTAATTGCCCATCGTGTTATCTTCACCGGGTGTGAAGTCTGTTTGCATTTTGCCTTTCAGATAATCCTTTTCAATAAATATTAACTAGATCGATAACAAACAGCAAGAATTACACGCTAATCCGCCTGTAGTAAATTCCCTGCAAATCTGTATCATTTTCTACCATTTCTCACATTCCCATCAAATGAAGATATAGAGAAACCCTCGTGGGTAAAATTCTGCATTGTTGCCCTTGTGATTTCTCCTATGACAAGTTCAAAGCCAAAATGGAAAAAATTCATCTCTAGAAGAAGTTGCATAATGATCGATGTTATTACATGTGGGTTAAAAGTTTAAGGTTGACTCACAGTATGCCTTCACGCTGTACTTCCCCTTAATCACAGGGGTCAGAAAGTTAATAATAACACAATACACCATTGGAGAAGTCTTCCTCATTGCCCGAACCAAAGACGTAACTTCTTGAGGAGGTCAGGAGTTCACAACAACGTGTAGACCTGCTCTCCTCACCGTCCATTGGAGGCCAACGTTGACAAAGAGCTTCTTGTTCGATGAAGAACAGATAAAAAGTTCAAGATAAATATTTAGGACATGAAATAGGTCACCGGCGGTTAAAGTTAATAATTATTTCATGTTACTGTGTTAAAGAGCATTTTATGGTCTGAGAAATAAGGGAGGCCATTTTTTCTCTACTCTGGCGTATAATTCAATTGACGTTCTATGTCAGAAGGGCTTTGTGATAAGATCACGAGGAGGCTTCGTAGACCTTATGACTAGGACATCACTTTCACGTGCTCCGCACCCTCAGGGGGTTCATCATCATTTGCACATTTTTTTTTTGTATTTACTACAAATTCATATCTGATTACCGGGATTGGGTGACATTCCAAGTTTAAAAGGATATTGCCCGCAGCTTTATATGCTCTATGTGACACGGAAAAGGACATGACACTCTCTGCTAAGCAAAATATATAGGGTGGTATGGTAAAGGAAAGAAATATGAGGGTTGACATCAAAGACTTTATTGAATATATATAAACCTTGGAATAGCTTTATATAATGGAACAGCAAACCGCAATCGATGGCTTATTTTTGGTACTCCAAATGCATAAAATTTGCTTAAAAATTATAGAAATTTTGCAGCATGTGCTTTTTTGATCATTACAATTCTTGCATTATTTTGTAGAGATTTCAGTAATATTTTTTTGTAGTTATAAGTAGTGATGAGTGAACTGGTCGATGTTCACCAGGTTTGGCCGAACTTTAAAAGTTTGGTTCGGTAGCCGAACTTGACCCTGGACCCTAAACCATATAAGTCAATGGGGACACGAACTTTGATGTTGTAAAATGGCTGTAAAATGGTCGTACTAAGGCCTAGGGGGCTGCAAAGTTAAACAAAATGGGCGTAAAAAAAAAAAAAAAAAAACAATGATGTTGAGTTTCCCCTATTTTTGATAACCAGCAGACAGCTGAAGGCCAGAATTACCAGGCTGGAAAACACCCATGACCCACAGCCTAAAAATATCAGCTCGCAGCCGCCTCAGAAGTGGCAAATCTGTTAGATATACCAATTCTGGTGCTTCGCCTGGCTCTTCCTGATTGCCCGGTGGGAATTGGGGTAATATTTTTGGAGATGATGTCAACTGTGAATAGACAGCTGGCATCAAGCCCTGGTGTTAGTAATGGAGTGGCATCTATCAGTCACTCACATTACTAACCAGATAAGTGTACAGTATAAAAAAAACACGCTGAAAAAATAGTTTATTTGGATAGCAACTCTCCCACACTTCATCGTTCACCAATTTATTAATTTAAATAATCCTCAAAGTAGTAATGGGGGTGTCTAATAGATACCTCTCCATTGCTAACACCAGGGCTTATGCCATCTGACATTACATAGCTGACATCAATTTCCAAAAATTTTACCCTGATTTCCACCACACCAGGGCAATTGGGAAGAGTCAGGCGAAGTGCTAGAATTGGCACAACTAATGGAGGTGCTACTTCTAGGGCAGTCGTGGGCTGCTATTTTTAGGGACAAATAACCATGGACTTTTCCTGCCTGGTAATACCAACCCTCAGCTGTCTGCTTTACCTTGGCTGGTTATCAAAAATGGGGGGAAAACATGCCGTTCTTCTTTTTTATATTATTAGTTACACAAGGCTCAAAACACCCTTTAGTGCCCCATGAGAGGGATTAAGGCAGGTGTAAAATATGTGTGTGGGCTTTCCTTTTGTCAACTTTCAAAGGAGAGCATCGCATCTAAGGGTCCTATATAGACCCCACAATTCAGCTGGCTAATAACAACCATGCTGGAATATCTGTGATAGCTGTGGAAGTGCCCATAGAAGCTTGTTCATTGGCTGCACTGCATACAAATAGCATTCGATCCGAATTCTGAACTCAAAAGGACAGTGTGATATGATCCGCGCTGCTACATACGATTAGGAGCCAGAAGTTGATCCAGGCGGTGTTTATTTCTTAATAATCTTGATGCGTTTCGGGGCCATCCCTGCTCCTTCCTCAGGAAAATACACCATGTCCATGTCCTTTCCTTTGGAAGTTGACTAAAGCAAAGCCCCCACACATATTTTACACCTGCCTTAATCCCTCTCATGGGGCACTAAAGGGTGTTTTGAGCCTTGTGTAACAAATAATAAATAAAAAGAAGAACAGCGTGTTTTCCCCCCATTTTTGATAACCAGCCCATGGGGCTTGCGGTCAGATATGGATCCGGCAAAACCACACTTGCCGCACAGAATCGCACATGTGAAAGCAGCCTTACTATATGGCTATATGAAGTACAATAAAGTTTGGAACTCAGATAAAAAGAAAAACAAAGCTGTGACCTCTATAAATTGTGCACCTTTTTAGAATAAATGAAAGGGAAACAAAATCCAATCCCATCAAAGGAATCTGTCAGGTCAAAAATCCATATGTAACATTTAATTTTCTAATTCCTCTGGTGAAGCTTTCTCTATTCATGTATTTCTATTATTTATAATTCCCTCCTATCCTTTGTAAAGTGCAAAATAAAACATTAATTTCATTCACAGCGAGTGATCACTTAATGCTCTGCAGCACACTCCCCAGGAAATGAATATTCATGTAACAGCCCTGAACTGCCGTCCTTTGGAAGCACACAACCTAAGCTGTGGAAGTCACTCACTTGGGATGGTCTGTATCCTGTGTGTGTGGCTCATCTTGCACACACTGCAAAGAAAGGTGGAGGGATGAGGTGTGTGCTCTTAGCAGCTGCACTTCTGACATCTTCATTTCCCTCCAGCATGAAGCAATGTCATTGTTTGTATCTGAGGCATCTGTGTAGTGTGTAGTCTGAGATATCTATTTGTTTTTATATGAACATTTGATAATTTGCTCAGCAGATGCACACATTACATGTATGCAGGAAAACCAATGTTAAATAAACAGATAGAAATCTCTCACAGACAGCAAACACTGTAGCACAAAACACCTCTGCCTCCTCTCTCTTTCTCCCCCTCTGAAGCAGCGTGCAGAGGCCTGAGATTTTCAGTGACGGACTTCAGTTGGTTTGGACCCTGAGGAAGGAGTGAGGAATACACTCTGAAACTCCTTCTACGTATATAGATACGTCTACTTGTATATCCATTGTCTTTGATTATTGCTGCATGGTTCACGTGGTTTGTGGATTCTGCAGCAGCCATAAGAGTGATCAAAACTGGTTGTGTGTCACACAACCTGCCCAGGTGAGCAAATCCAGTAAATTATCTCCGATTTGTATTAGGATAAAACCCTAGGTGCGCTCCTTTTTATCCACAGTTCCATTGAATTTGTATCTATGAAAACAAATAGATCTGGATAGAAGCCGGAAGAACAAATTAGTGGGATAATTTGTTTTAAATCAAACTGTCGACTTATTTGTTTCTTTCTTCATATTGGAGAGGTAAAAAAGACCGATATCTATAGTACATGAATTATGTATGATATGATTTTTTGTTACCTTTGAAACTTATAGTAAGAGTTTATTTTTGAGAAATGTACCGTAATCGTTTCTTACTTCCAAATCCCACCATATGATAAATACAACTTTACTACCACTTTAAGTTAGAGCAATTGCTTTATTATTTTATAACTTTGTCTCTTCTCACCACCAATTCCCACCATATGATATCTTCAGTTACAACCCCCCACAGTGTCTTCCCCTTCATTTCCTTCTCCTTTAATTCTAACCTTGAACCGAGCTCCGGGATCTAATTCCCTGCTAATATTTTCAATGGCTTTTTGAACTTCTAAAGAATGCAGATTCTTATCTTAAGTAAATAGGATGGGAATAAGGTGACAGAATTCTCAGATATCTAAAACTACTTTTTGAGGGGTTCTTTTTGAAATGTGTTTATGTGCATACAAGATGTTTTGTGTGAATATCGAGAATACGCTCACATTTTTTTTGGGAACAAGAACAAAAAGGAAAAAAATACTAAGAATTTTCCCACTGGCTGATGATTGATGTCTGAGCAGATGATGTGTTTTTATAATCAATACTAAACTCATGGAAACCTTTCAGAGTGCTACAATCCTCAGCATTACACAATTTTGATATAGATGTCTAGAAACAACTCTCTGGTTATACATCAAAGGTCAATGCTGAGATCTGCAAAATGATCATTAAATAAAGCCCATTACTTTCCATAGATTTAAAGTCTGCATGTTTTGTAAACTCATCTACTTTCCTGTTCTTTGTTGCTCAGTTTTTGAGATATGGCTCCATCTTCACCGGTATATAATGAAGTAAGCATGATGTGGTCTCCTCACTATCCAACAATCCAAAAAACCTCTTTGACACCTTAGGGTACCTTCACACACCGCAATCTCGCTTGGCAATATGAGGAGATCTAACTTGCACGTGCACGTTTTTCATGGTCGCCTCAGATCGCCGATGGCGGCACCACACGCCGCATTCTCGCCCTGAAAGTAAGGAAATGTGACGCTCCAGAAATTGCCTCACCTACAGCGGAACCAATCTTGCCTCATTCCATCGCTGCTTCACACGCCGCAATTCCAAAGGCAATGTGGGCGTACATCTTCAGTGCGGCGAGGAGATAGGCGTGACACAGTGGTTTACACCAAGTCCCATACGCGCTCATTGGACAACGCAACAGAGTTACGAATGGTCAGCCTGCTCTGCACTGAGCTTGTGGATGGTTGTGTAGCTGAAGATGTGTGTGGTGCTGAATGGACAGGTCTTCAAATATGGCACAGTGTCAACTGACAGCCAATGGGAAAACAGTAGCCAACACCAATCAGTTCAGACGGGGCGCGGACTCCAGCACGCTGCGACAAGCCTACGGGAAATCATAGGCAACACTGTTTCCATCACTATCGCCCTATCACACACCACAACACGGAAATATTGCCTCCATGATTGTGGCTGATTACTGAGCAGTGCTCAGGAATCAGGCGATGGCTGAGAGGCGATTTATTGCCGCAAAATTCCCCAATCACACGCCACAACTGTGAGGCAATTTCACGGCGCTTGCTCCAGGGCAACATATCGCCTTTATGATCACCAGGCGATATTGTGGCGTGTGAAGGTACCTTAACACTCTCTCCCCAGTCCTAAAGTGCAGGCCCCTATCACTGACCTCTGTACTGATAATCTGGCTTCTTACTTTATGGAGAAAATAGACAACATCTGCCAGGAAATCGGCTTCAATTCTTACCCACATTTCCTTCGGCTCACTCTCCATGTTTGACTCAGTTACAGAAGAAGAAGTCTCCAGGCTCCTCTCTTCCTCTCGTCCCACTACATGCACCTCTGACCCCATCCTCTCACACCTACTCTAGTCCCTCTCTCCAGTCGTCACTATTCACCTAACCAAAATCTTCAATGTCTCCCTCTCTTCTGGTATCTTCCCCTCCTCCTTCAAACATTCTATAATTACTCCATTATTAAAGAAAACTTTTCTTGACCCATCCTGCACAAATAACTATAGACCAATAGTCTCCAATTTCCCCTTCATCTCTAAACTCTTGGAGCGCCTGGTCTACACCCGCCACCTCCCAACTCACTATCTTCTAGATCAGTGATGGTGAACCTATGGCACGCGTGCCAGGGATTGCACGTAGAGCCGTTTTCCCTGGCACACGGCGTCGCCTGTCACTGCAGCTTTGAACTGCCGGCATGATGGCGCCGGCAGTTCAAAGCCGTGTCGGATCGGAGGATTCTCCTTCCTCCGCATCTCCGACACTCTCCAAGCTCCGCCCCGCCGGCGTCACATGACCGCGCGGCGTCACATGACCGCGGTCATGTGACGCTGGGATGGAAGACGCGAGGAGAAGAGGAGCGGTGAAGGCGGGAGTACTAGGTGAGTATGATTTTTTTTTTTTTTATTTCAAGCCACGGTATAATGAGGGGCAGGATGGACACAGACATGAGGCTGACAGGGGGGCAGGATGGACACAGACATGAGGCTGACAGGGGGCAGGATGGACACAGACATGATGCTGACAAGGGGGCAGGATGGACACAGACAAGAGGCTGACAGGGGGGCAGGATGGACACAGACAAGAGGCTGACAGGGGGGCAGGATGGACACAGAAATGAGGCTGACAGGGGGCAGGATGGACACAGACATGAGGCTGACAGGGGGGCAGGATGGACACAGACATGAGGCTGACAGGGGGGCAGGATGGACACAGACATGAGGCTGACAGGGGGGCAGGATGGACACAGACATGAGGCTGACAGGGGGGCAGGATGGACACAGACATGAGGCTGACAGGGGGGCAGGATGGACACAGACATGAGGCTGACAGGGGGCAGGATGGACACAAACATGAGGCTGACAAGGGGCAGGATGGACACAGACATGAGGCTGACAGGGGGGCAGGATGGACACAGACATGAGGCTGACAGGGGGCAGGATGGACACAGACATGAGGCTGACAGGGGGGCAGGATGGACACAGACATGAGGCTGACAGGGGGGCAGGATGGACACAGACATGAGGCTGACAAGGGGCAGGATGGACACAGACATGAGGCTGACAGGGGGGCAGGATGGACACAGAGACATGAGGCTGACAGGGGGGCAGGATGGACACAGAGACATGAGGCTGCAAAGGGGCTGGATGGACACAGACATGAGGCTGCAAAGGGGCAGGATGGACACAGACATGAGGCTGACAAGGGGCAGGATGGACACAGACATGAGGCTGACAAGGGGCAGGATGGACACAGACATGATGCTGACAAGGGGCAGGATGGACACAGACATGATGCTGACAAGGGGCAGGATGGACACAGAGACATGAGGCTGACAAGGGGCAGGATGGACACAGAGACATGAGGCTGACAAGGGGCAGGATGGAGACAAGAGGGGCATGAGGGTGACAAGGGGCAGGATGGGGACAAGAGGGGCATGAGGGTGACAAGGGGCATGAGGGTGACAAGAGGGGCATGAGGGTGACAAGAGGGGCATGAGGGTGACAAGAGGGGCAGGATGGTGACAAATAAGAGGGGCATGATGGTGACATTAGGAGGAGGCATGATGGTGACATTAGAAGGGGGCATGATGGTTACATTATTACAAGAAGGGGGATGATGTTGGCTTTATCATAAGGAGGGGGCGTATTACTGCAGGATGGGGACATTACCAGAAGGGGACAGGGATCGACCATACTACAAGGGGATAAGGCTGGAGACATTACTACAAGAAGGGAGTTAGGATAGGGACATTACTGCCAGGAGAGGGTCAGGATGGAGCAAATAACTACAAGGAGAGGGTCGGGATGGAGCACATAACTACAAGGAAAGGGTCAGGATGGAGCGCATTACTACAAGGGGAATGTCAGGATGGAGCACATTACTTCAAGGAGAAGGTCAGGATGGAGCACACTACAACAAGGAGAAGGTCAGGATGGAGCCCATAACTATAAGGAGAAGGTCAGGATGGAGCACATTACTTCAAGGAGAAGGTCAGGATGGAGCACACTACAACAAGGAGAAGGTCAGGATGGAGCCAATATCTATAAGGAGAAGGTCAGGATGGAGCACATTACTTCAAGGAGAAGGTCAGGATGGAGCACATTACTTCAAGGAGAAGGTCAGAATGGAGCACATTACTTCAAGGAGAGGGTTAGGATTGAGCACATTACTACAAGGAGAGGGTCAGGATGGAGCACATTACTACAAGGAGAGGGTCAGGATGGAGCACATTACTACAAGGAGAGGGTCAGGATGGAGCACATTACTACAAGGAGAGGGTCAGGATGGAGCTCATAGCTACAAGGATAGGGTCAGGATGGAGCACATTACTACAAGAGAGGGTCAGGATGGAGCACATAGCTACAAGGAGAGGGTCAGGATGGAGCACATAGCTACAAGGAGAGGGTCAGGATGGAGCACATAGCTACAAGGAGAGGGTCAGGATGGAGCACATAGCTACAAGGAGAGGGTCAGGATGCAGATACTACTACAAAATAGGGACCAGGATTTCAGTATGAAATTTGCTTGCTCTGTCTAATATTCTGCATTTTTTCCATACAGATCAATCCACCTGCTGTTTCTAGAAAGGGCAGTGGCAGCGGCTCAGCTTCAATGTCCAGTACACATGAGCTGTCTGACCACTGCCGAAGAGAAGAGAAGACTGCAAAGGTAAGTTTAAAATCAATTAATTGTTACAATAATTGAATTGATCATCAATGTTTCAGGACTACAAGCCCTGTACAGTGAAGAGAGTTAGCATCTGCTGGATCTCCCCCCTGTGCAGCGCTTGTGATAGATAACCACTGCTGTAATTTAGGTTAAATTACAGTGTTGGCACTTCGCCATAAATAATTTTGTTTTGGGTTGCAGTTTGGGCACTCGGCCTCAGAAAGGTTCGCCATCACTGTTCTAGATCCATTGCAGTCTGGTTTCCGCCCCCTACACTATACAGACACTGCCCTTATCAAAGAGACCAAAACGTAATGGTGACTACTCTGTGCTTATTCTTTTTGATCTCTCTGCAGCTTTGACCACTGTCTGCAACTGTTGACCACCATCTCCTACTCTCCATGCTGCAGTCCATCGGCATAAAGGACACCGCTCTCTCCTGGTTCTCTTCCTATCTTTTTGACCGTTCTTTTAGTGTATCATTCGCTGGCTCCATTTCCTCCCCTCTTCCTCTCACTATTGGGGTCCCCCAGGGTTCAGTCCTTGGCCCTCTTCTCTCTCTACACGGCCCCGTTGGACACACCATCAGCAGATTTGGCTTCCAGTATGACTTGCCCAGGGCTGGAGTACTTGGATCCTGGGCGTTGTGGCTGGATCCTGTCACCGGTGGTCGATGCCCGAGACCGTGGCTCTGGTGGTTGCTGAAAAGTGTTGAAATTAAAATAATAAAAGTGTAATTGTTAGTGACGCCACCTGCAGTTTCTGATGATAACATCAGTGCTACTCCAGACCTCTAGGGATGGTGTTATTGTAGCCAGTTGGTCTTGCTCCCTAGGGTAGGGAGGTAACTGGAAGGCGGTTCTGCAGCCGACAAGCTGTCTGGTCCCTTACAATGGGAAAGAATGACCCCTCCACACATAGCGTCTCTGTACGGGTTTATTTATCACTTTCAAAGTTCAACAACAGGTCTACAGTCATGGGTAGCTGGCCTGGGGAGTGACCAATGAATGGGGTGTTCATCTGTGGCTCTCAAAGATGTTTCTCTCGGCTACGCCCTCTGTCCTTCCTAGTGTTGAAGTCTGGCCTGCATGGAGCCCGACCTGACCTCCTGCTCTCTTCTCTGTAACTCTACACTCGTGTAGGAACCTTCTCCGCATTGCCGTACCTCTGGGGATTTTCCACGGGTCCTAGCTCCTTGCTTGGCTACTGTTACAGGTGATCGGGAGGCTGAAGACTTCTCAGTCTGACCAGTGTTGGCGGCTCAGAGTTATACTTTCCTGCACCGCTCCCGGAGCCGGTACTCCGTTCCATAAATTGGGATCCTCCCAGACCAGTAGGTAGATGGTCTGACGTCGGGTGTTAACACACACCCTCAGGGATCCCTTTTCTAGGTAACTGCTCTTTCTAGGTGCCTTCCCTGTACGTTCCCCTGAAGGGTCCTCCTTGACCTCTCTTGCTTCACTCTGCTCTTCTCCACTACTCCTTGTTCCCGCTCTCCACTACCCACCTATATATCCTCCCACTGGGACCAGTTACCATGGTAATGGGTTTAACCTATTGGCCCCCTTAGCTAGGTGTGTGGATGCAGGATGAAAACACATGCTGGTCTGGATGCAGTACCCCTTCGTGGCGCACCGACCAGTGGGGCGCCACAAGTACCATCTCTATGCTGATGACACACAATTATACACTTAAGCCCCTGACCTTACCCTTGCTGTATTGCAAAACACCAATGACTGTCTAGCTGCAGTTTCCAATATCATGTCCGCTCTCTATCTGAAACTCAACCTTTCCAAAAATGAACTTCTTCTGCTCTTGTCCTCCACTAATCTCCCTAAATCTGACATCTACCTCTCGGTGTGCGGTACCACGATAACGCCTAGGCAGCAGACTTGCTGTCTGGGTGTTATGTTTGACACTGATCTCTCCTTCACCTCCTATATACAATCTTTTGTCTGCTCTTGTCACTTGCACCTGAAGAACGTTTCTAGGGTCCGCCCCTTTCTCATCATGGAACCAACAAAAACCCTCATCCATTCCCGCCTTGACTACTGCAATTCTCTATTAATCGACCTCCCCCTCTCTAAACTTTCCCCTCTTCAGTCCATCCTTAATGCAGCAGCCAGGATCACCTACCTGGCCAATCGTTACTCAGATGCCTCTGCTCTGTGGCAGTCATTGCACTGGCTGCCTATACATTACAGGATTTATTTCAAACTGCTTGTTCTCACCCACAAAGCCCTTCACAGTGCAGCACCCCCCTACATCTCTTCCCTCAACTATGTCTATCACCCCACCTGCTCCCTACGTTCTACAAATGACCTTCGACTAACATCTGCACTAATCCGATCCTCCCACTCCTGGCTCCAAGAATTCTGCAGAGCTGCACCAAACCTCTGGAATGCTCTACCCCAAGAAATCAGAACTATCCACAACTTGCATAGTTTAGACGCTCCCTAAAAACACATCTTTTTAAGGCAGCCTATCATACTCCCTAATAGAAGTCCTTTGCACTGTATATAGCCCATTCACTATCTCAACTTAACTCTTCTTCAAACCCCACCAAATCCAAAAGCTCTACACAGATTGTCTGGTGACCATTCATGGAACTTTATTTCTATCCCCCTCTACCTCAAGGTGCCTGAACGATCACTGTAACAAGCCCTGTACATTGTGTAACCCCTTTCTCCTTGTAGATTATAAGCTCTTTTGACCAGGGTCACCTTTATTTTTGCTTTAATTATTGTATTGTACTTTTTACACTGTTTCTATGTTTATTGTATTGTATCTAATTACTGTAATTTATTTTTTAAATTGTTTCTCTGCTTTATTTATTGTACTTTTTACATTGATTCTCTGGTTAGTGTATTGGATTTTTTTATATTGATTCAGTACTTTAATTACTTACTGTATTGTATATTTTTGTTACCTATGACCGTTTGTATATGACTGTATTGTAAAGCGCTGCGGAATATGTTGACGCTATATAAATAAAGAATTATAATTATTATTCTGTGTCTTTCACCTGCTTTGTTAAGTTTCCTTTGCTGACCACAGCATCGGCAGTCATCAGTGCTACCCATTTCTTGATGCCTCATGGAATAGCACATCTAAAGGGGCCGTCACACGCGTCAATATCGCTGTCAATATCGCTGCTGCACGTGACGTTGCAGCGATATTGACGCGTGTGACGGGGCGCATCAACCAGCGATAAATTGCTGGTTGATGATCGCCAGGTTTTCGGATTGGATCAAAAACCTGGCGATGGTCGCCCGGTGTACACGCAGCATCGCTGCGTGTGATACCGGGAGACGCGATCAGCCAGCTCCCAGCGCCTCTCAGGAAGAGTTGGGAGCTGGTATCCAGGGTAAACTGCGGGTAACTAGGCAGCGCGCGCTGCCTAGATACCCGATGTATACCTAAGTTACCAGCCCTCTCCACTCACGGGCTGGTATCTAAGGTACACAGCGGGTTACTAGGGTCCCTAGTTACCCGCTGTGTACCTTAGATACTAGCCGGTGAGCGGAAAGGCTGGTAACTAAGGTATACATCGGGTATCTAGGCAGCGCGCGCTGCCTAGTTACCCGCAGTTTACCCTAGATACCAGCCTGCAGACATCGTGGAAACGATATTTAAATCATTTCCACGATGTCGCTGGTAAAATAATCGCTGGTGAGTCTGCCTGTGTGACAGCTCACCAGCGATCAGCTGTCAATGTCGCCAGCGATCAGATCGCTGACGACATTGACATGTGTGACGCCGGCTTTATAACCCCAGTCTGCTTTGAAATCTTTGCCTGGAAGACACTTTGCTGATGCAGCATAACTACCTTGTTTCTTGTTACTTTGCTTGTCTTGCCATGGTATATAACCTGTGACATGAAAAAAGAACATAAGCCTGGAAGTGGTTATATGGCCCAGCAGAGCATTGAGCTCAACATCATTGATTCTGTCTACAATTACATGAAGAAAAAAAGGATTTGTACAAGCCTATACCCACAGAGGTGTAGTTATTTCTCCAAGATGTTTTGAAAAGTCCTTTAAAAAACTGAGCAAGAAGAATTGAGGCAGTCTTGAAGGCAAAGGACGATCACATCTAATATTGCTTTGATTTGGATTTCTCGTTTGTTCGTTCACTTTGCATTTTGTTATGCTATTAACACATTTTTTTAAAAATTCTTACTTTGCAGTAATTTTTCCACACCTGTCAAAAATGTTTGCATAGTACTGTATATCTACTTACATATAATTCTTAGTCTGTCTGGAAGTTTTTCCCCGAAATAGTGCCACTTAGAGGACACCGGCCACAGCGCAGGCAGACCCAGGTGTCTGCTTATTGTCCAATTTGTAAAAAAAAAAGTCTTTTCATGCTCATGCGCAGTAACTGATGCAGCCACCATCTTTGCACACCCGGTCATGCGCAGTAGCGGACCGGGTGTAGTGGTGGCCATATTGCTACCCCCGATCATTACTTTAGAAAGAGATGTGACTATGGTCTTTATTAGAATTCTATCGGTGTTCTGGGAGTAAGACCCATAGGCGGAGGTTGGCACAGGGGAGGGTCAAGACCCCCTTTGTATAGGCTACACCACTACACCCACCAACTAACACAGTCACACCCACCTTGAAGCACACCATACATTCAGTAAGCATGAACGGTGTGGGTGGGTGTGGCAACATTTCCTCCCATCCACTGGAATCATGTAAGGGCAGCCTTCGACCACTCCCATTTAGTAACCGAAAACATTGATAATATAGTTGAACTAATATATAAGCTTATACGTTCTTGAATCTCCCAATGCAATAGAATTGGGGCCGCGTCTAGTTATAAAACAACTGTATAGTCATTACTGTGCTATAAATAAAATATATTCAGCTAGTTTCATTATTAACCTAAATCAAAATGTCTAGAAATAATCATCTGTTCTGGGGTTATGATGGATCTTATTAAAATGACCAAATGTTCTCATTATTTTGCCTTCTTCAGGATAAACAGCTTTTGGTAGAGTGATAGCATTTTAATAAATCACAACTAGTCCGGATTTAAAGCATAACCTTCATTTTAATTTGTATTTATTAAAGCTATGGTACACATGAAAATAAGCAACTGTGTAATAGATCTTATTGGACAAATTTGCTTTTTTTTGTAATATTTATTGCAGTACTCAGTGGCGCAACTACAGTCTTGTAGACTTTGGTGCAAAATTTGGACTTTGGCCACCACCTGCATGTTCACCACTTGAATGAGCTAATGTAGCGTTCCAGATCTTGTGAAGTCATGCTTGTTTGCCCCCAATGTAATAATGTCTCCCATCCTGTTAGATTTTCCCAGATCATGGCCTCTTCCAGAAATTATTTCCTTCATCCTTGACCCCTTCCATAATGTTTCCCACTTCCTGGGCCCCTTCCTAGTATAATTCCCCCCATCCTGAACATTTTTCTGGTATACTGTCCTCCATTCTGATCTCTTCAAGGTATAATGTCCACCATTTTGGGCCCCTGCCTAGTATTATGTCGCACATCATAGGAATCTTCCTGTTATAAAATACTCCATCTTTGGTTGTTTAAAGGTATAATTCCCTCTGTCCTTGACATTTTTCTGGTATAATGCCTCTCTAATTTTGGTATAATGTCCTTCATCATTGGCCCATTCCTGTTATAAGGTCTCCCATTGCTGATATAATGTCCCCCATCCTGGTATAATGACCTCCATCTTGCGCCCCTTCCTGTTATAAGTAAATGGAGTCAGTGGAGCCTCATTTAAGAGTCTCAAACATGGGACTAGCCAGCTATCCCTCTAGGGAAGGACCTAGCCCTGGGGTGGACTCCTTGCAGAGACCACCATCACCACCATATTAAGTGGCCCTTTCAGTCACTATCCCGCTCAGTTACGAGCTTAAGGATATGACAAGGGAATTACCAAAGCCAGGTATCCATCCACAGACAGCTGTTTCAGAGTATTGCCCCTAATCAGTGTGGAGTAGGATTCTGGCTAGGTGGGAGCAATGTCTGGTAGACCAACATCACAAAGCATTCACTGATCTCAGTGAGACCAGTCCAAGAAATCACTGCGGGCAACTGGCTAAAGCGCTCAAGCACAGTGAAATCCATGATGCATTGCCCCCTGGGAATTTGAATATGCAAATGGAGCCCGTGGAGCCTCAATTAAGAGTCTCAAACACAGGACTAACCAGATATCCCTCCAGGGAAGGACCTAGCCCTGGGGTGGAATCCTTGCGGAGACCACCATAACCACCATATTAAGTGGCACTTTTAGTCAATATCCCACTCAGTTACGAGTTAAGGATATGACAAGGGAATTACCAAAGCCAGGTATCCATCCACAGACAGCTGTTTCAGGGTATTGCCCCTAATCAGTGTGGAGTAGGATTCTGGCTAGGTGGGAGCAATGCCTGGTAGACCAACATCACAAAGCTCTCATTGATCTCAGGGAGGCCAGACCAAGAAAACACTGCGGGCAGCCAGCTAAAGTGCTCAACACAGTGAAATCCATGGTGCATTGCTCCCTGCGAATTTGAATATGAAAATGGAGTCCGTGGAGCCTCGTTTAAGAGTCTCAAACATGGGATTAGCCAGATATCTCTCCAGGGAAGCAGGCAATGCACCATGGATTTCACTGTGTTTGAGCGCTTTAGCTGGCTGCCCACAGTGTTTTCCTTGACTGGTCTCCCTGAGATCAGTGAGAGCTTTGTGATGTTGGCCTTCCTGTTAGAAGATCCTCCTTCCTGGCATAATGTTCAACATCCTGGTATAATGCCCTCCATCCTGGGCCCCAATCTGGTATAATGTCTCCCTTGCTCGGTATAAAGTCTCTCATTCTGGTATAATGTCTTCTATCCTGGGCCTCTTTAATTAATAATGTCCCTGTACTGTGTTCATTCTCCAACAATTGTAAAAACAATAAAACAATTAAAGCAAAAATACATATTTCTTGCTACACTAAACTGTTCCCACGACATGCAGCGTCCTCCTCTTTTGCCAGCACAAAAGCTGGCAAATAACTTCAGCATGCAAGAGACGGGAACTGGAAGACGTAACAGCCTACGACTGGCAATGCTGATGTCAGCTGCAGGCCATTGATTGTCTGATGACCAGTATTGCAGTGCAGGCACCTGACGGGTCTCTGCACTGTAATACACTCAAGTTGAAGGTGCATCCTCGTATGTACATCCAGTCGAAATAGACATTGGCATCGGACCCTCACACATACATGCAGCTCTGTATACACAAAAGAGTTAGAGTTAAAACTGCAAGGAAATTATACAGAAAGTACAGTTAGGGCCAGAAATATTTGGACAGTGACACAATTTTCGCGAGTTGGGCTCTGCATGCCACCACATTGGATTTGAAATGAAACCTCTACAACAGAATTCAAGTGCAGATTGTAACGTTTAATTTGAAGGGTTGAACAAAAATATCTGATAGAAAATGTAGGAATTGTACACATTTCTTTACAAACACTCCACATTTTAGGAGGTCAAAAGTAATTGGACAAATAAACATAACCCAAACAAAATATTTTTATTGTCAATATTTTGTTGCAAATCCTTTGGAGGCAATCACTGCCTTAAGTCTGGAACCCATGGACATCACCAAACGCTGGGTTTCCTCCTTCTTAATGCTTTGCCAGGCCTTTACAGCCGCAGCCTTCAGGTCTTGCTTGTTTGTGGGTCTTTCCGTCTTAAGTCTGGATTTGAGCAAGTGAAATGCATGCTCAATTGGGTTAAGATCTGGTGATTGTCTTGGCCATTGCAGAATGTTCCACTTTTTTGCACTCATGAACTCCTGGGTAGCTTTGGCTGTATGCTTGGGGTCATTGTCCATCTGTACTATGAAGCGCCGTCCAATCAACTTTGCAGCATTTGGCTGAATCTGGGCTGAAAGTATATCCCGGTACACTTCAGAATTCATCCGGCTACTCTTGTCTGCTGTTATGTCATCAATAAACACAAGTGACCCAGTGCCATTGAAAGCCATGCATGCCCATGCCATCACGTTGCCTCCACCATGTTTTACAGAGGATGTGGTGTGCCTTGGATCATGTGCCGTTCCCTTTCTTCTCCAAACTTTTTTCTTCCCATCATTCTGGTACAGGTTGATCTTTGTCTCATCTGTCCATAGAATACTTTTCCGGAACTGAGCTGGCTTCTTGAGGTGTTTTTCAGCAAATTTAACTCTGGCCTGTCTATTTTTGGAATTGATGAATGGTTTGCATCTAGATGTGAACCCTTTGTATTTACTGTCATGGAGTCATCTCTTTACTGTTGACTTAGAGACAGATACACCTACTTCACTGAGAGTGTTCCGGACTTCAGTTGATGTTGTGAACGGGTTCTTCTTCACCAAATAAAGTATGCGGCGATCATCCACCACTGTTGTCATCCGTGGACGCCCAGGCCTTTTAGAGTTCCCAAGCTCACCAGTCAATTCCTTTTTTCTCAGAATATACCCAACTGTTGATTTTGCTACTCCAAGCATGTCTCCTATCTCTCTGATGGATTTTTTCTTTTTTTCAGCCTCAGGATGTTCTGCTTCACCTCAATTGAGAGTTCCTTTCACCGCATGTTGTCTGGTCACAGCAACAGCTTCCAAATGCAAAACCACACACCTGGAATCCACCCCTGACCTTTTAACTACTTCATTGATTACAGGTTAACGAGGGAGACGCCTTCAGAGTTAATTGCAGCCCTTAGAGTCCATTGTCCAATTACTTTTGGTCCCTTGAAAAAGAGGAGGCTATGCATTACCGAGCTATGATTCCTAAACCCTTTCTCCGATTTGGATGTGGAAACTATCATATTGCAGCTGGGAGTGTGCACTTTCAGCCCATATTATATATATAATTGTATTTCTGAACATGTTTTTGTAAACAGCCAAAATAACAAAACTTGTGTCACTGTCCAAATATTTCTGGCCCTAACTGTATATTGGAAAATAACAATTTTAAATAATATATATATATATACACAGTGTAACCTTGGATTACAAGTAACTTGGTTTGAGAGCATTTTGCAATACAAAAAAATTGTAACTTGGTATAAGAGCAAGATTTGGAATTAAAACAAAATGTGATCTATCCCCACCTCTCTACAATACTTTACCTCCCTTCCTGCACAGATACAGTACAGTACTAGTAACATTCATTGTTTCTAGCACAAGCGCTTGAGCCATCATTCACTGTCTTTTTTCTTCACTTCTGTGTGTCGGCATTTACGTGTTTACCGTGCTCTGAACATGGAGCCTCCATACTTGATACAGTACATGTGTGACGCCGCTAGTAAACCAACTTTAGGTACTGTATCTGATTAATGTTCTGTACTTGTGTATACTGTATATACCATAGAACTGCAATTAAATGCACAACTGTAATCATTTTATATGAATACAGAAAATATTTTTGGGTTGTGGAATGAATCATCTGCATTTCAATTATTTCTTATGGGAAAATTTGCTTTGATATACAAGTGATTTGGATTACAAGAATATTCCCGGAACCAATTATTCTCGTAATCCAAGGTTCCACTGTATTTTTTTTTATCCAATTTGGAATAGCCCTATTTTATTTGTTTGTTAATTCTTCCCAATATTATAAAATTATAATTATATTATATATAAAAGTATATCCTTCATGTGACTTCTACCCTAAGAAATGATATTTGATCTAATGTTAATGTCTCAAAATAAAAATCTATGAACACGCTAGATTGCCAAAAAATGCAATGCCAAAAGCTGGTAACACACTGGTATTGTATAAGCAAACAGATAATAATCATCAATCTTACGCAACTCATTAAAACTGGATTTTTAAATAGATTCTTCATAGAGAACAAATGCCTCATTAATCTGGAGCATTTCAAGCCGAGAGCACAAGTAAGGTCAGAGAGAATAATGAGTGACAAGACGGGTCCATGAGACACTGCATGTTCCTTACCTTGAAGCCTTCCGTAATGTAAAGGTCAACAGATTTGTTAACTAAAGAGAAAAATGAACCGTTATCGCAATGATTAGCCCGAAATGGCTGAATTACTGCTTATAGAGAGGTGTTCTCTCATTCATGAGCATGGTGTAATGGAAAAGGGAACGCATGATAATGACAAGCATCATTTGTCTTCAAGAGGGATAGTTCTGTATGGTAAACTCAGGACTATTACAATCGCACATAGACGCACTAATCTACAGTGTTGTCACTTTATCAATGAATAATGCCAGAAAATAGCAATGTTAAAGTTTAAATTGCATTAACTGTATATGTAAGAAACAAACAAGGAGGGGTAATCTTACAACAAAGAATTTTGGACCCTACTATCATACTGGTTTTTCCTTCAAGATTCTTGGATCATATAATCACAGATTGGTAGAGTGTTTAAGGTACCTTTTTCTGACTCTTAAAGTAGCTAGTGCCTTAAGTATCAATCCCTGTGATATTTCGTATTGACTGTGGTACTCACATTCAAGCTCCCTCAGATAGCTCCAACTCAACCACACTGACTTGAATTAAGAGTCCACGAGAAGTGGAGATGAATTTCACTGAAATATTGTATTATAGTATTATAGTACAATACAGCAGGTAGAAAGAGTGATCCAAGAAAGAGCAGCACAACATGTGCATCCAAAGATGGATACAGCTAAATTATAATGGAGAAGAATGGAGGAGCAAGGCTAATATCAAAGACTACAGGAGGAGGGTAGGGAAAAACCTACCAAAGGCAGGGCTTTTGCCCAGCAGGAGCAAAATGCAACACATTGCACAAAAAACACACAATGAAGTATTCCCAATCATGGGACACAACAGATCTCATGTGTGATCTGGTCCAACCCCCTGCTCAAAGCAGGAGTCACTAAATCACCCCAGACAGATGTGTGTCCAGCCTCTGTTTGAAGACTTCCAGTGAAGGAGAACTCCCCACCTCTCGTGGCCGCCTGTTACACTCGGTGATCACACTCACTGTCAAAAAGTTTTTTCTAATATCTAATCTGTGTCGCCTCTCAATTAGTTTCATCCCATTGCTTCTATACACTACCATAAATCAAATTGGAATCTGTTGGCGGTATACAATGGAGCAGTGTCATCATCAGTGCCAAACATCCAGGGCACAGGCTCTTGGTTCCTTGTCCATGACCAGGATTTCCAGGTAAGTACCTTTTCAAACAGTAACAGCTTCAACATAAAGCTAATACAGTTGGACCCCGTAGTAGAGAACGAAGCCATAGTTGGCCTTTTATTTCAAGTGTTGCGAGAGCAAATGGGTAGACATATTTTTTGCAGCTTTTCCTTTAAAGGGTTTGCTACCCCATCTGAGAGCAGTACAATAGTAGAGGCAGAAACCGTGATTTCAGCATTATATAATTTACTGATCTGCTTACAGCAGTTTGGATAAAATCACTGTTTTCTATACTGCAGACCTGTCAGTTCTCTGAATACTCAGCTCTGAACAACCCCACACCCAAAACTGATTTACACCTTTCTGTGTACAATGTGCATAGGCAGAAAGTTGTCAATCAGTGGTTGGTGCAGGGTTAAACAGAGCTCATGGATATTGAGGACTACATAATAGTGATTTTATCAATATTACAGGAAAAAGCCCATCAAGTGACACATTGCTGGAATCAGGGTCTGTCTTTGCATTATACTAGTCTTCGATTAGGTGGCAGAAGTCTGGCGGCTGATTCACTTTAAGACCCTAGAAATAGGGCATGCACTGCCTGAATATATTTATGATAGCTCAGACATGAAGTGGTAGAATATGCACCCTCGGGGCCAGTGATGCACCCCCAGGCTATGGGGTACTCGGGAACGGGGTCGGTGCTGTCTCTGGCGATCACGGTAGTCGTGACCCAGTCCCGTGGCCTGGGATCAGTCCAAAAAGGGGTATTTACAGGGGAATGTTGAGACGCCACCCGGGGTATGTGGTTAATAGAACCACCGCTGCCGTATTCCTGCTGAGGATGGTGACTTGGAGCAGCGTGGATGGTAAGCCCTCCTCGGGTAGGGCTGAGGGTCCCCAAGGCAGGAGTAGTTGGGATGGATGGGTTTGATGAGGGATTGTACTCCGTGCAGTTCACTTTCTTTGCTGCTGCTGCTTCTTCCAGCCAGTGTGCAAGAGAGGCAGGGATGCAGCTCTTCATGTAGAGGTCTCTTCTGTGGTGCTGGGAAGAAAGCAGTCTCCGGCTTTGCAGGTGGGATTCAGTTGTTAGGCACAGAGTAGTAGACACAAATAAGGCACATAGACTCCTGATAGCCGTTCTCAGTGCGTTTACTGGAGTATAAGTAGTTGTTACAAGCTATCCCTGGAGTCTGGAGAGCAGTTCAGGGTAATTCTCACCTGGCCGGGTCGTATTGGCTTCCTCACTGCACTGGTGTAGTGGCCCTGCAGTGGCTTCAGCTAAGCTGCCGGCCCTGTCTCTGTCTGTGTTGGCCAGTCTGACAGGCAACTCGAGTCTTTCACTTTCCTGCCCTCACCTGGGGAGTCAGTATTTCTGAATTCTATGCATTGCTATGTCCCTGGCACTGGGTAGCTGGCGAATCTGGAGTCCCCCACTTTCCGGTGTTGACTGCCGGTATGTCTGAACCTGCACAGAATCGGACTCCGGTGTCCGTTGTTGTGGTGTTCCTTTGCGGGAGGGGAAACAAGGTGATGCAGCCTCCCGGTAGGCTTCTGTCTCTCTCTTTCCTCATACCCTAGCCTTAGGCCTTGTATTCGTTGTGGAAATCTGAGAAAGGCTTGGCACGGCCCTTTTACACTCAGGTCCTTTGCACTGTTCTCGCTGACACTGAACTGTGCTCTTCACAGCCCTCCTGGGGACTGAACTGAGCTTGTTGCTCCTCAAACTAGAATATATAGGGGAGCTCTCCCTGAAGCTGGGCTTGGTCTCCCCTTCTGGCTGGGAGGTGCTGGTGTTGTTTGTGTGTTGCCTGAGTGGAATACCACTTACTACTCTCTGGTGACACCTAGTAATGGTGACACTGTGGCACTGTGACTCTGGGGTGCCACACCAGCGAGTGCTGAATCATGTGGGATGTAGAAATTGTCAATCCTCTGTAGCATCAGTCACTACAGTTTCAAACTTACTCTAAAATCGATTCTAAAAATAAGAATTGTGTGTTACAATCCTCAAGAAATATATTTCTTTCAGCAGCTGCTCATGTAGATCACCAAGCACAATGTTAGGCATCGGATGCAGTGGTGTAAACCACAAGGTCAATGGAATGTAGAGCAAAGGAAACGTCTTCTCTTCAAAGACAACATTATAGAATCTGCCAGTCAGATTAATGAGTTTTGGTGATGCTGGAAGAATGACATGTTCTGGAATCAATAAAGCTCCCTATATAAGACCCCCTTCACAAGTCTGTGTTTCCAGTACATATGGTGTCCATTTTTACACGTACTGGAGACATGGTCACATACATACTAAGTAAAATCAATGGTGATCTACACACTTCCTTGTTTTCACATGGACGGTGTGTCCATGTAAACCACACGTGTCAGTGTCCATTTTTTACAGTTAGCACGGATGAATCATGTACAGCGTATGGATGACATACACAAACTGAAAAATTTCTCCCAGCAAATTATTGGACATACGCATTTTGTCATGCATATGTTTATTTTCTTTGTGTGTTGGATCAACAGAAAAAAACTTGACAAATAAAGGCAAATTGGACATAATTTCACATAAAACACCCCAAAATAGGCTGGATAAAATTTGTTTGCACCTTTCCAAAATTGTGGGTAAACAACTTTTGTGTCAAGCATATGATGCTCATTCACACTCACCTTTGGCAAGTAACAGGTATGGGCAATATGAAAATCACACCTGAAATCAGATAAAAGGGAAGAAGTTGCCTCATTCTTTGCATTGTGTGTCTGTGTGTGACAACTAGGCATAGAGAACAAAAAAAAAAAGAGAACAGAACTGTCTGAGGTTTTGACAACCAAATTTGTCAAAAATTATTAACAATCACAAGGTTACAAGTCCATCTCCTAAGATCTTGATATTCCTTTGTCCATGGTGCACAACATAATAAAGAAGTTTACAATCCATTGCATTGTAGTTAGTCTCCCTGGACGTGGTTGGCAGAGAATAAATTGTAGAAAAGTTGCAAAGCAGGATCGTCTGAATGGTGGAGAAACAGCACCAACCAAGTTCCCAAAAAATCAAAGCTGTCCTGCAGGCTCAGGGTGCAACAGTGTCAGCACAAACTATCCATTGATATTTGAATCAAATTAAACACTATGGCAGAAGACCCAGGAGGACCCCACTGCTGACATAGAGATATAAAAAGCTAGATTGCAGGTTGCCAAGATGCATGTGAGAAAACCAAAATCATTCCGGGAAAGTGTCTTGTGGACAGATGAGACCGAGACAGAGCTTTTTGGTAAAGCAAATCATTTTACTGTTTACTAAAACCAGGATGAGGCATACAAAGAAAAGAACAAACATGGTGAAGGTTCAAAGATGTTATGGGGTTTTCCTGCTTCTGGCACTAGGGACCTTGACTGTGTCCGAGGCATCATAAAATCTGAAGAATACCACATGATAGCAATGTAGTGCCCAGTGTCAGGAAGCTGGGTGTGCATCCTAGGTCAGGGGTCTTCCAGCAGGACAATGACCCTAAACATACTTCAAGAAGCCTCAGAAATGGATGGAAACAAAGCGCTGGAGAGGTGTGAAGTGTCAGTAGTGAGTCCGGATCTAAATCCCATTGATCACCTGTGGAGAGATCTTACAATTGCTGTTGGGAGAAGACGCCTCAAATATGAGAGACCGGGAGCAGATTATAAAGAAGAGTTCAAAATTAAAGATAAGAAGGTTGTGGATTGTTATAGGAAGCGGTTGATTAGTTATTTATGCCAAAGGTGCAACCAAATATAAAGATGAGAGTGCCAACAATTTTGGAGTTTTGTGTGAAATTATGTCCAATTTGTCTTTTTTTCTTTGTTTTTTTTTTTGTGGTGCTGCAATACACACAGGAAATAAACGCGTATAGCTAAATATATGCAATTGCAATAATTTTCTGGGAGAGATGCTTCACTTTCTGGAACAATTTCAAGACTTCAAGGGTACCAACACTTTCAGTCATGATTATATATATATATACTAGCTGTAGTACCCGGCTACACCTGGGTTAATAAATAACTGCTGTTAGCTATAACAAAATAGAATTTGAATATGTCATATTAATGACCTGTAGGAAAATAGAAGCTGAGCTGTGATTGATTGCTATAAGCAGCCTAATAAATCTCCAGCCAACAGTAAACCCTCCCCCTGGCCAGGCAGTATATGTTACCTCACACATACACATAATAGACAGCTCATGTGACTGACATCTGCCTTAATTCCCTATATGGCACATGTGTTGCATATTGGCTGTTTTTAATCAGATGGTCATGTTTGGAAAATAAAGATAGCACACGTATGAGGCGAGTTGTGTGAGGTGATTTGTGTACATCTGTGTCTGTCTGTGTGGTGTGTGTGTCCCTGGGGTGTGTATGTGGGTGACCCTGTGAGGGGGTCTGTGTGGTGTGTGTCTCTGTTGTGTGTGTCTCTTTGTGGCGTGTGTGTGTCCCTGTGGGGTGAGTGCATGTGCCCCTATAGGGTGTGTATGTGTGTGTCCCTGTGGGAAGGGTCTGTGTGGTGTGTGTCTCTGTTGTGTGTGTCTCTTTGTGGTGTGTGTGTGTCCCTGTGGGGTGAGTGCATGTGTCCCTATAGGGTGTGTATGTGTGTGTGCCCCTGTGGGGGTGTGTGTCTGTGTGGGGTGTGTGTGTCTCTGTGTTGTGTGTGTCTCTTTGTGGTGTTTGTGTCCCTGAGGGGTGAGTGCATGTGTCCCTATAGGGTGTGTATGTGTGTGTTTCCCTGTGGGGGGGACTGTGTGGTGTGTGTGTGTGTGTGTGTGTCTCTTTGTGGTGTGTGTGTCCCTGTTGGGTGAGTGCATGTGTTCCTATAGGGTGGCTATGTGTGTGTGTCCCTGTGGGGGGGGTCTGTGTGGTGTGTGTGTCTGTGTTATGTGTGTCTCTTTGTGGTGTGTGTGTGTCCCTGTGGGGCGAGTGCATGTGTCGCTATAGAGTGTGTGTGTGTCCCCTTGGGGGGGTGTGTGTGTCTATGGCCCCTTTCACATCTCTGGGTTTGCTGCATTTTGCTGCGTTTTGCTTCATTTGCGTTTTTTCCGCGTTTTTACCGCAAAAAACGCATGAAAACGCATGCGTTTTTGTCCCCATTGATTTTAATGGGAACGCATGAAAAACGCATGCAAAAACGCATGTCAAAGCGCATGTGCGTTTGGCAAAACGCAAAACGCATGCGTTTTTGCAAACGCAGCTCAAAACGTGGCAAACAACGTTTTGGGCTGCGTTTGCAAAAACGCATGCGTTTTGCGTTTTGCCAAACGCACATGCGCTTTGACATGCGTTTTTGCATGCGTTTTTCATGCGTTCCCATTAAAATCAATGGGGACAAAAACGCATGCGTTTTCATGCGTTTTTTTGCGGTAAAAACGCGGAAAAAACGCAAATGAAGCAAAACGCAGCAAAACGCAGCAAACGCAGAGATGTGAAAGGGGCCTATGTGTTGTGTGTGTCTCTTTGTGGTGTGTGTGTGTTTGTTCGGGTGCGTGGTGAGTATCCAATGTTGGGGCTGCACTTTAGCGACTATACACTTGCTGTTACTCTTTGTGTGCGTGTGGTGTGTATACATGTCATGTTGGGGCCCCACCTTAGTGACTATATGCTGGTATGTGCTGTTAGTCTTTGGTGCTATCATCAAGCCCCTCTCATTCACAACTGTCAACTGGTAACTGTCACTTTTTCCCCATTATGTAGATAGGGGCAAAATTGTTTGGTGAATTGGAAAGCGCGGGGTTAAAATTTCGCCTCACAACATAGCCTATGACGCTCTCGGGGTCCAGACGTGTGATTGTGCAAAATTTTGTGGCTATAGCTGACAGCTGTCGATTTTCCTCCAACACTTTTCCATTCACTTTTGCCCCATTATGTAGATAGGGGCAAAATTGTTTGGTGAACTGGAACGTGAAGGGTTAAAAGTTCGCCTCACAACATAGCCTATGACGCTCTCCGGGTCCAGACATGTGACTGTGCAAAATTTTGTGGCTGTAGTTGCGATGGTGTAGATGCCAATCCCAGATATACATACATACACACATACACACATTCAGCTTTATATATTAGATACGGTATATATAAAAGAAAAAAGGCAAGAGCAACACTAGGAACAATGATCAGTTCTGGTGCAACATCCAAGCAGTGTTCAACTGTTAATATTTACCCAAAAATCGGACAGCACTCCTTTAAGCAAATAATGCGTATTTTTATTGGCCCATACCGACCGAACGTTTCGGTTCACTAGGAACCTTCCTCCAGCAGTGTCTGACACTGCTGGAGGAAGGTTCCTAGTGAACCGAAATGTTCGGTCGGTATGGGCCAATAAAAATACGCATTATTTGCTTAAAGGAGTGCTGTCCGATTTTTGGGTAAATATATATACATATATATATATGTATATATATACAAAGACATTACAGTGTATATAGTTGTCCATCTACATATAGCATATATATAAAAGTTTCTTGGAAGTCGTTCCTTAGACTGGCAATAGGTATAAATAGTGAAAACCAGAAAATAGCTGCAGCCTATATAGGGCAAGGTGCACTGACAGCGAGCTACAGGCTGTACCAGCCATTCAGTGAAATGAAAACTTGATCCACACATACGAGTATCTGGCGTCATCGGCTTCTAAATTCAGATGTCTGAAGGGTTTCCTAATGAATGTATTTTGCTGTGTGTGCACCTCGTCCATGTCAAATGCGTGCAGAGGAGCCGAGAAGGTCATGACACTGCTGCACAAGTATTGTGTTATCCACAAGTGTCTATCATTATCTCACCTACACCGTCATTTCAGACCGGTACTTAGATTGTATGTGGCATCCAACATTTCTAGCTAATGATCACTTTTTCTTTCCTTGTCCAGGATCCTTTTCATATATAGGAAGAACTTTGCACTACTGCTCATCCTAATCCTCCAGTTTCATGTTCAGAAAGCCAGAACAGCTGTGTCTTGTGGCAAAAGTTTTCCCTGACTGACTTTCCCTGAGTTATAAGAAGAGATAAAGGAGACAAACGAGGCGCAATAGTGCCCTATCAATGTGACACAGATCTTTGCACATAGATCGCAAATGGTGCACTCACCTGATCTAGTTGCGTGCACCCACAACTAGTTTGAATAGCATGTAGTTTTAAGAAGCTGCCGCAGGACCTCCACCTCCACATAGCACATGTAAGAATATCCGAATCCAGGGATGGTGTACATACAGTCCGCGCTGCTTGAAATAATTACTCCAAAGTCTTGAGTAAAGGACCCCCCTTCTTTGGTGGAAAATAAAGAAGGGGGGTCCTTTACTCAAGACTTTGGAGTAATTATTTCAAGCAGCGCGGACTGTATATACACCACCCCTGGATTCGGATTTCCCTGAGTTAGGCTGGCTTCACACCATGACAAGGTCCGGTCCGGGGCTGTCAGGCATGAACCTGACAGCCCCGGACCGGATCAGCACACACAACCGGAGGGCCAAATGTACCCCCCGGTCCTGTAATTGTAGCCGCAGCTGCTGATTTTTCAAGATCGCAGCTAGCATGGGGCTAGCCGCAGTCCTGAAACAACAGCGGCGTGCGGCCGCCGGTATCCAGTTCCTGGATTCGCCCGGAACGGGGCAATCCGGCTACATAGGCTCCCATGTTAGGGAGGACCGGATTACCCCAGATGCGGGCTTTTTGGGGTGCTTTTTCCTCCCGGACACCAAAACGTTGCAAGCAACATTTTTGTGTCCGGTGAGAATAATCCAAATTCTCCCGGATTCATCCGGAGAGATAGAAACCGGACGGCAGAGAGCTGCCAACCGGCTCCATCCGGCCCCATAGGTTACTATGGGGCCACAAACCGGTCCGGGGCTTTCTGGTTTACACCGGACAGCCCCGGACCGGACCTTGCCATGGTGTGAAGCCAGCCTTAGCCATTGTATTACAGTATTTTGGTTCTCACCTCCATGCTACTTTCCAAGACACTTTTTAAAAGTGGCTGCGGTGGCGTATAATCGCACAAAATTCAATTGGTGGTTTTTTTTGCTTGAATAATGTGCTACTTTTTTAATACATAAAATTACTGCATAGTAGAAAAATGAAATCAAATATCCATAAAAATCTGCCAGAATACGCTACGCCAAACAGCGCCGACATCGGCACAGCACAGGCACGGTTGCATTGACTTTGCTGGCTGGCCAATATACATTGCGCATTTACTTTGCAGTAAATATGTGCAGCAAAGGCGCCAGTGTGGCCACAGGGCCTTATAGTAGACAAATCAAAAATAAAATCCATTATATGTAAATACTTACAGTTAGGGCCAGAAATATTTGGACAGTGACACAATTTTCGCGAGTTGGGCTCTGCATGCCACCACATTGGATTTTAAATGAAACCTCTACAACAGAATTCAAGTGCAGATTGTAACGTTTAATTTGAAGGGTTGAACAAAAATATCTGATAGAAAATGTAGGAATTGTACACATTTCTTTACAAACACTCCACATTTTTGGAGGTCAAAAGTAATTGGACAAATAAACATAACCCAAACAAAATATTTTTTGTTGCGAATCCTTTGGAGGCAATCACTGCCTTAAGTCTGGAACCCATGGACATCACCAAACGCTGGGTTTCCTCCTTCTTAATGCTTTGCCAGGCCTTTACAGCCGCAGCCTTCAGGTCTTGCTTGTTTGTGGGTCTTTCCGTCTTAAGTCTGGATTTGAGCAAGTGAAATGCATGCTCAATTGGGTTAAGATCTGGTGATTGACTTGGCCATTGCAGAAGGTTCCACTTTTTTGCACTCATGAACTCCTGGGTAGCTTTGGCTGTATGCTTGGGGTCATTGTCCATCTGTACTATGAAGCGTCGTCCAATCAACTTTGCAGCATTTGTCTGAATCTGGGCTGAAAGTATGTCCCGGTACACTTCAGAATTCATCCGGCTACTCTTGTCTGCTGTTATGTCATCAATAAACACAAGTGACCCAGTGCTATTGAAAGCCATGCATGCCCATGCCATCACGTTGCCTCCACCATGTTTTACAGAGGATGTGGTGTGCCTTGGATCATGTGCCGTTCCCTTTCTTCTCCAAACTTTTTTCTTCCCATCATTCTGGTACAGGTTGATCTTTGTCTCATCTGTCCATAGAATACTTTTCCAGAACTGAGCTGGCTTCTTGAGGTGTTTTTCAGCAAATTTAACTGTGGCCTGTCTATTTTTGGAATTGATGAATGGTTTGCATCTAGATGTGAACCCTTTGTCTTTACTGTCATGGAGTCTTCTCTTTACTGTTGACTTAGAGACAGATACACCTACTTCAGTTGATGTTGTGAACGGGTTCTTCTTCACCAAATAAAGTAGGCGGCGATCATCCACCACTGTTGTCATCCGTGGACGCCCAGGCCTTTTAGAGTTCCCAAGCTCACCAGTCAATTCCTTTTTTCTTAGAATGTACCCAACTGTTGATTTTGCTACTCCAAGCATGTCAGCTATCTCTCTGATGGATTTTTTCTTTTTTTTCAGCCTCAGGATGTTCTGCTTCACCTCAATTGAGAGTTCCTTTGACCACATGTTGTCTGGTCACAGCAACAGCTTCCAAATGCAAAACCACACACCTGGAATCCACCCCTGACCTTTTAACTACTTCATTGATTACAGGTTAACGAGGGAGACGCCTTCAGAGTTAATTGCAGCCCTTAGAGTCCATTGTCCAATTACTTTTGGTCCCTTGAAAAAGAGGAGGCTATGCATTACAGAGCTATGATTCCTAAACCCTTTCTCCGATTTGGATGTGGAAACTCTCATATTGCAGCTGGGAGTGTGCACTTTCAGCCCATATTATATATATAATTGTATTTCTGAACATGTTTTTGCAAACAGCTAAAATAACAAAACTTGTGTCACTGTCCAAATATTTCTGGCCCTAACTGTATCTATACTGAATCAAGAGGTGAAACTTAAGAAAATTGTCAAACAAAATGGATTTCAGGCTGTGCCGAGGGGAGGAAGGTCACTCTGTGATCCCCAAGCTTACATGAAGGGTTTTACTAAAATGTGGTGAATAAAGATGCAATGTCGGCATTTAGGGTTCGCTCACACGAGTGTAGAAAACAATTACTCAGATTTTCATCCCAAAAAGTTGTACGGATGTCATGCGTGTGCAGTTCCATATACTGTGCTGGAGCTACGCGAGTGTGCCATCTTTTTCTTGACTAGTGTGCCATCCGTATGTAATTCCTATTTCCAAAATATTTCTATAATAAAAAAATCGATATAAGTCAAGGTTATGAGTAATTACTAACCCTATAAATGCACACTACCCCAGGGCCAAAGCTGGGAGCACATACATGGGTTTGGTTGTGGCTGGATTTTTCTGATCTTCCAAAACTGGATATGACAAACTATGACATATCATTAGACAAAACTGAGGAGGTTCTTTTTGGCTGGTTATCTCCTGTGAATATGGGTCAAGGTACCCAGCCATTGTGGAGAGTAGGAGGCATCGAAAAGTCTGGGTACATCCTCTCCTCTGCCAACATTGCACAAGAGGGCATTTTGTCTGTACTTGGAGCCATAGAAGCATCCAGAGACATTTATTGCATACTGTAGAGTGTGGATTGAGACCTTTGACCACCTATTAGCTGCTCTACACCCAGGGCTCACATTCCAAAATATACAGTTTCGGAAATGTATTTCTGCTGAATAGCGCGTCCTGTTGACTCTGAGCTAAGTCACAAATCCTTAAGGGGCCCTTTACACACCGCTACAACAGGATGGATACAATCCGCTACAGGCTACAAATGTAGCTTGTAGCGCCAATATAGCCCATAGTAGCGGCGTGTGAAGACGGGACGCGACAGCCGGCTACAGATACATCTGTTTCCGAGCACTGCTCGAAAACAGATGGCTACAAAGCCGATTGTAGCGAGCTGTATCGGCGTGTAAAGAAGGAACAGAAGGGTTGTTCCTACACCATGCTATGTAGTTGGGGCGTGACACAGGCTCCGGGTTTCCGCGCCCCCTTCAGCGATCATTGGAGGAAGCTCCTGCGTTGCGATTGGTTGTCGCCGCACAGGGCGGCATATTTAAGGAGCTGACGAGTCACACTACACAATTGCTCGAGCGTCAAGTATTAATCAGCCTCCTGCGATGACTGGCCAATCATGGTATTATTGCTTTGTCCTATCAGCGTACGGACGTCTCGTAATCCACAATTGTAGCACGCCTATGTGCTGTCCCTGCTGCACCAGGTACGCCCATAGTAGCTGGTTGTAGCGGTGTGTAAATGAGCTACAGATGGCTACTTGAGACACCCGGCGATGTAGCTAGTTACAGATGTAGCGTAGCGCACCTTGTGGCGGCGTGTGAATAGTGTGCGTTTGCCGTTTGTAACCGTTTGGGCGTGCTCGTGCACGTGCAGTAGCGGATTGTATCCATCCTGTCGTAGCGGCGTGTAAAGGTACCCTAAGGCTGTTTGCCACTTTAGCCAGTCAAAAATATGTATGCTACCTATTGAAGCCTTAAAATAGTCTTATGTAATTTATTTTTTAATTTAACATGTTAAGTTATTTAATGTTAATCTTGAGATTTACATAGTACAGACCCGGCATTACTTCATGTGCATTATTATGCGTTGGCCTTTAGATTTGTGTAACATGGCATTGCAGGGCTCGCGGTATAAAAATATGCTTGGAAACTCATTGTTCCCTTTAAAAGAGGTCATATTAGGTGTAATGTGTGTGCTAACACCTTTGTGTGTGGGTGACCTTTGAAGATTTGTGGTATAAGGTATGCGAAAACACAACCCCAACAAGAAATAAGGTTTGGTCACAATTTTCTCCCTACCCTTTTCTATGCACTGGTCTTTCTCTTGTGGATTTGAATCTGGAATTTTTATTTGGGAAATCCGCCATTTCTGGCATCATCCAGAATACCTGCCAACTCATTTGGGAATGCCTCCAGGAAAAGGACATGTCCGAGTCATCCACAGAAGGCAAGATCCACATTTCCCAGGGGGATTTATGACAGATGCCAGTTTCTAAACTGCATTGGTGCCATCGACAGAAGAACACACCCATGTGAAGAAGCCGACAAACTAAGGAACCCATAAATAATAATTACAAGCAATATTTCTCTGTAGTTCTGTTAGCCATGGCTGATCGCAACTACAGGTTTAAAATTGTAGACATTGGGACCTATGGAAGAAATGGAGAACCATTCTTCCTTAAGCGGCTTCAAAAATGTATGAAATCTGCACCTAAGTACCGTATATACTCGTGTATAAGCCGAGTTTTTCAGCCCAAAAATTGGGCTGAAAAGTCCCCCCTCGGCTTATACACGGGTCATACGGTATGCTGTGTGGGGGGGGGCTGTGACCGGGGGCTGGAGGAGGCAGGAGGGGGCCGCGGTGACCGCGGGCGGTCACGTGGGGCCGCCTCATTAGTGCAATGAATATGCACGGCATCCCCCCGTCCATCAGCGGCGGGGGGATGCCGTGCATATTGCACTACACAGCCCCCCTCCTTAATATGCGTCCCCCAGTAGTAATAAACAGCCCCCCCTCCTTATCACGTCCCCCCAGGCTCCGGCAGCTGTGAAAATAACAAACAGTTTATACATCACCTTCCGTCGCAGCTCTCCGCTCCTCCCGTCCTCCGCTCGCCGGCTTCTTCTTCTTTGTTGTGCCGGTGTCATGTGACCGGGCGCAGGAGATGACGTCATTTCCTGCGCGCGGTCACAGAAGTCGGCACATCAAGGAAGAAGAAGCCGCGAGCGGAGATGCTGAGGACCGGAGGAGCGGAGGAGCTGCGACGGAAGGTGATGTATAAACTGTTTGTTATTTTCACAGCTGCCGGAGCCTGGGGGGACGTGATAAGGAGGGGGGGCTGTTTATTACTACTGGGGCTGCTGGATACTACACTGGGGCTGTATACTACCACTGGGGCTGCAATACCACTGGGGCTGCTGTATATAAGGGCTGCAATACCACTGGGGCTGCAATACTACTGGGGCTGCTGTATATAGGGGCTGCTGTATACACCACTGGGGCTGCAATACTACTGGGGCTGCTGTATATAGGGGCTGCAATACCACTGGGGCTGCAATACTACTGGGGCTGCTGTATATAGGGGCTGCTGTATACACCACTGGGGCTGCAATACCACTGGGGCTGCTGTATATAGGGGCTGCAATACCACTGGGCTGCAATACTACTGGGGCTGCTGTATATAGGGGCTGCAATACCACTGGGGCTGCAATACCACTGGGGCTGCTGTATATAGGGGCTGCAATACCACTGGGGCTGCTGTATATAGGGGCTGCAATACCACTGGGGCTGCTGTATATACCACTGGGGGCTGCTGTATATCATACTGCTGGGGCCTGTATACCACTGCTGGGGGCTGTATACCTGTGCTGGGGTCCACCCTCGGCTTATACGCGAGTCAATAGATTTTCCCAGGTTTTGGGGGCAAAAGTAGGGGGGTCGGCTTATACACGGGTCGGCTTATACACGAGTATATACGGTATATCAGTAAAGCTTTGTCAAAGCCAAGTACTAGGAAGCATCAAAATCAAAGCAAGTTTATTTAACGCATGTGTCGAGCCCACTGGGACGGGGTACTTGGTACCGGACCGGATTGCTACTGGGGGATGTCACGGAGGTCCTTGTCCAGACCGTGTCCCGGACCCTGGCAAGTAAAAGGGGAATATTTACAGGGGATTAGAGTTTGTCGTGACGCCACCCACGGCTTGTGGTCAATAATGGGACCACCACTGCTGCAGAACCTCAAACAAACAAATACTCACCTCTCAACATTCCCCTGCTGCTCCGGTCACTGCATCATGTGGTCTGAAGTTCTGCAAAGTGAGCGCCATACAGTGACGTCATCATGTCTGTTGCACTGAGACAGCAGAGTTATTTATTTTTTTTATTTATTTACTTTATATAGCGCCATTAGATTCCATGGTGCTTTACATATGAAGAGGGGAGAACACGGACAAATACAGTAAATATTCAAAATCAAGTCTTACAGATAAAGAAGAGGTGGGGTCTCTGTCTATGTGGGCTCACAGTCTGCATTGGGGGCGAGGAAACAGTAGTAGGGGAAGCGCCAATCACGTGACGGTGCGGTGACCACATCTCATTGTATGACCTAGGCTTCTCGGAAGAGGTGAGTCTTGAGGTTTCTTTTGAAGTTACCTAGAGTAGATGAGTGTCTGATGTGTTGGGGGAGGGAGTTCCAGAGTATGGCAGATGCACGGGAGAAGTCTTAAATGTGGTTGTGAGAGGATGAGATGAGGGGAGAGTAGAGAAGGAGCTCTTGGGAGGATCGTAGGTTACGTGCGAGCAGGTAGCAGGAGACCATGTCAGAGATGTATGGGAGGGACAGGTGATGGATGGCTTTGTATATCATGGTTAGGGTTTTAAATCGGTATCTCTGAGAGATGGGGAGCCAGTGAATAGCTTGGCAGCAGGGGGAGGCAGGAGTAGTGGGGAGACAGGTGGATTAGTCGTGCAGTGGAGTTTAGGATGGATTGGAGAGGTGCAAGGGAAGTAACGGGGAGGCCGGTGAGCAGGAGGTTGCAGTAGTCAAGGCGAGAGATAGTGAGAGCATGAACAAGAGTTTTAGCAGTATCGTGGTCAAGGAAAGAGTGGATCCAGGAAATATTTTTGAGCTGGAGTCAGCAGGAGGTAGTGATGGCTTGGATGTGGGGCTTGAAGTAGAGGGAAGAGTTGAAGGTAACCCCAAGGCACTTGGCGGGGGGACTAGGGAGAGTTAGTAGTCATTGATGAGGATGGATAGATCTGGAAGAAGGGGAGAGCAACTTGGGGGGAAGACGGTGAACTCAGTTTTGTCCATGTTCAGCGGGCAGAGAAGAAGAATGAGATGGCAGACAGGCATTGTGTGATTTTGGATAGTAGGGAGGTGATTTCGGGCAAGAGACGTAGATCTGGGTGTCGTCAATGTAAGGATGCTGCTAGAGGCCATGGGACTCAATGAGTTATCCAAGGCCAAGGGTGTAAATGGAAAAGAGTAGTGGTCCCAGAACCGAGCTCTGGGGGATGCCGACAGATAGGGGGTAGGGCAAGAAGGAGGTTTGGGAGTGGGTGACGCTGAAAGTCCAGTCTGTTAGGTATGAGGAGATGCAAGAGAAGGCTAGGTCAGTGATGCGAGAGATTCCAGGATCTGGAGTAAGAAGGAGTGGTCGACAGTGTCAAAGATGTTGACAGAGTTCAGATGAACAGGAAGAGTGATGGAAGAGGGAGCTGATGACTCCCAGTTTCATCATTGCTCTCTACTCTGTCTGCATCCAAGTTGCAGATACAGTTGAAAGTATGGTGCTGAGTGGGAGATTCAAATATTATTACTTTTATACAATAAAATGTATAAAATGTTGAAAGATTCTGATTATCTGATATTTTGCACTATTGAATGGTCATAGAACAGTTTGCTTAAAGGATAGAGACCTTTTAGCAATACTAAATAAAACTGAATAATGCTTGCTTTGATTCAAAAGTTTACTTCATTGTTTACAGCTGCAAGGAATATTGCCTGAACTGATCATGGGAAGATCATATGTCAAGGTATAGATCGTCCCGTTCTACTTGTAGTTACTGGCATAGACTAAATAAAGATTCCTGAGAAGAAAACCTATGAACTATGCGAATTAGCTCTCACAAATGCAAACTGGCTCTCTGGTTCCATCTATATCATGTTGTAATATGACTAAAGGCCCCGTTACACACAGCGATATCGCTAACAATATCGCTGCCATGTCACAGGTTTTGTGACGTTGCAACAACTTCGCATCGATGTCGCTGCGTGTGACATGCCGCAGTGACCAGCGATGAGCTCGCTGATCGCTGCGGAATGGCAAGGACCTTTTTCGGTCGCTGGTCTGCCGCTGTCACGCATGCATCGGCATGTGTGACAGGGGCAACGACCAGTGATCTCCAGTCTGCGCCCGAGACCCTGAACGATCATAACAACCGTCGGGTGTCGGTGCTAGTACTGGGTGATCGCTGGTGAGTCTGCCTGTCTGACAGCTCCCAGCGATCACGTAGTGATGTGCCAGTGATCCCGATTGTTGGTTGGGTCGCTGGCACATCATTATGTGTAACCCGGCCTTTAGGGTCCCCCCACACAATTATGAAAATTGTCAAAACCCAAGTGAGGCAAGTCCACCATATGTATGGAGCCTACCGATTCTTCCCTGGCAGATTCATCCAGGGGAAGGAAGGATTGAAAAGTTGGCATTTCAATACCTGATCCTTTTTTTCATGGAAGATGATCAGTGATGTTCTTAATATATACATTTATTTGGTCTTGAGAAGAGACTGTGATGCTAGTCACTACTCAGATGCCAGCGGTGAAGCTGGGTAATCAAGAAATCTGGGGTTAAATGTCAGGAGGGCTCATAATAACCAAAAGGGGTAAGACAAAGGTTTAGTCAGGTCATGGCATGAGGTCAAAATTCCATGAAGGCAGTGGATCCAGACAAAGACAAAGGGGCTAGGCAAACAAGTAGCCAGAAGCGAAGTTAGAAATTGGGCAACAACGAATCAGAGACTGAGCACAAAAACAAGGCATGCAGACACCACCGAGCTTAAAGCTACAACTGGCAGTGATCTGACCACTTCCAACCAGCTAAATATCCAGGTAATCACCCTTAAGGGCGACACCTGGAGGAAGCCCAGCAGCCCCAGCCTGAGATAAGGCTGCAAAGTAATCCTCAATTTGCATGGGAATGGTCCAACCCAATCCAGCCCAGATTAAGCGGCTTTGCTGTCATTCAGAATCTTGACAGCCCTCCCATTTATTGGGCAGCTGAGCAATCACTCACAGCTTCCTTCTAACACAGTAAGTTGGTGATTTGTGACAGGTATTTAAGAGGTGGACATGATCAACTTGTATACAAGTATATAAATGGCCAAAGAAAAAGTATGGTCAAAAGCTGTTTCATGATAACCCCCTCAAAACACAAGAGGGCAATCCTTCGGACATGGGAAAGAAATGCTTAAACCCTAACAGAGAAAGGTTTCCTTGCTATAATAACTATTAATCTTTAGCATAGTTGACCTCAAGAGCTAGTCACAGTGGGAATCGTTGATGGTGTAAAGAAAGGCTGGAATGGAATTTTAGAAGAAAATAACATAAATGCTTATGTAAATGTGTAAAGTTTTTTCTGAATGTTTGGTCCAGTAGATGGGCAATTGGAATCAGAAGGGAAAGACTGTATCATGGATTGGGCATGTACCCCTTCTTTTTGTCCTTTCCATCCCTCAGTTGAACTTGATAGACAGTTGGATTTTTTCAACTGTATTAAGTAAATAACTCGTATATCATGGCTCTGTCAGTGGGGGCACCTGGCACAACTAAAATTGGCTACCACGCACAGGCTTAGTGCAAGCACTCAGTTTACAAGATCCTAAGGGTTGTCCTTGTCTTTTCCCTTCAATCCCTGTGCAAGAGATCCAGAAGTCAACAGGGACCCCTGGGTTGGTCCGCAGAGTCGGCTGCCAGCTGATGTTGCAGGCTGGCAGGAGTGGTCATGTTGTAGGGTCAAAACCAGCAGGCAAGGAGCAGTCAGGGTATAAAATGGTAAAACAGGAGAATCTTCAGTAAACAAGCTGAGGTCAAAACCAGGAGGACAGGCAAGAAGTAAACTTAGGGATAGAAAAACGATGTCTCTGCTGCCGAAAAGCAACAAATAGTGCAATGCCTTGGACAAGGGATGAAAACATTTGATATTGCACAAAAACTTAAGCGTGATCATCGTATTGTGAAGAGATTTGTGGCTGATTCTGAGCACAGATGTGTTCGTGCAGATAAAGGCAGAATGAGGAAGGTTTCTGCCAGGCAAGTTCATCAGATTAAGAGAGCAGCTGCTAAAAAGGCCATACAAACCAACAAACAAATATTTGAAGCTGCTGGTGCCTCTGGATTCCCTCGAACCTCAAGGTGTAGGATCCTTCAAAGGCTTGCTGTGGTGCATAAACCTACTATTCGGCCACCCCTAAACATTGCTCACAAGCAGAAACAGTTGCAGTGGGTCCAGATATACATGAAGACTAATTTTCAAACAATATAATGAAGATATGCTGGCACCTTCATCCGATGAAAAAGTTTTTACTTTATTATGTAATTCACAACATTAAAATAAAAGCATCTTGGTGGCTGAGCATGCCCCGTCAGACGCGTTTCGATAAAAATCTTTATCAATGACAAAGAGGCAACAAAACAACATGCACTATATATATACAAAAAACATTACACCTGTGAGATTACAAACGAGTGTCACCTGAATGGGTTAAGTAAAAAACAATGACTTGAATGGTCTCATTATAGAATATAGGAAAAAAGTTCTCTAAAATGCAAAGGAACTACTTTATATTACAACATGAAGGATAACAGCAAAGATACAAGAACATATGCATATGTATAATGTATATAGCAATAGATTAAATGAATAGTGGCAATGTACAGAGAGAGGGGATACACTTAACGCAAAATATTATACACAATTGTCAGATGTACTGGATATAACCTGGATTAGGAAGAAAAAGTAGGAGCCTGTCCTGGTATAAGGATGTATATGAACAGGACTAGTTAATTTCAACAAAAAGCACTTGTATTAATAAAAATACATCAAATCGCTCCTATAATTCATTCCCCCAGGAAATCTGCTGTTCAAGCATAATATCCAGAAACTTTCACGATTTAACATGTCTCGGATTCGATCCCCTCCTCGTACTGAGCTCCTCACCACCTCCAATCCTTTAACAGACAACTTGCTGTTAATTTTCAAACAGTCTTGTTTACTGATGAGTGCCGAGCAACCCTGGATGGTCCACATGAATAGAGTAGTGGATGGTTGGTGGATGGCCACCATGTCCCAACAAGGCTGCGACGTCAGCAAGGAGGTGGAGGAGTCATGTTATGGGCTGGAATCATTGGGAAACAGCTGGTAGACCCCTTTAAGGTTCTTCAAGGTGTGAAAATGACCTCTCCAACATATATAGAGTTTCCAACTGAGAACTTTCTTCCATGGTACAAAAAGCAAAAACGTGCCTTCAGGAGCAAAATCATCTTCATGCATGATAATGCACCATCTCATGCTGCAAAGAATACCTCTGTGCCATTGGCTGCTATGGGCATAAAAGGAGATAAACTCATGATGTGGCCACCATCTTCCCCTGACCTCAACCATATAGAGAACCTTAGGTGTGTAATCAAGCAAAAGATCTATGAGGGTGGGAGGCAGTTCACATCAAAACAGCAGCTCTGGGAGGCGATTCTGACATTATGCAAAGAAATACAAGCAGAAACTCTCCAGAAACTCACAAGTTCAATGGATGCAAGAATTGTGAAGGTGATATCAAAGAAGGGTTCCTATGTTAATATGTAACTTGGCCTGTTAGGATGTTTTGGAGTTAAATAGCTTTTTATTTCAGTGAATGTGACCTGTTAATGCTGCAGATTCAACAAATCAGCATTTTCAGTTCTTTCAAACATATCAAATGTTTAGAAACTCTACTGTGCCTAATAATTTGGAACAGGGCATTTAGAGATTTTTTTAATTTTGAAGACTATACTGCTATCATTGGGAGGTTTCTTCAATAAAATTTGATGTATACTCTAACGGGTGGTGACTTTTATTACACTGATCATCATTTGCACCAACCATTTAGGAAAATCAGAAAAAAAGAACATTTGCATAATAATCTGGAACACGGTGTATATGGCGGCCGAAATTCAAGTCCCCCGCCAAGCCGTGCTATTTCTCTGATTGGTCGCTGCGGCTGCAGTGACCAGTCAGTGAAGCGATGCTGCTTGGCAGGAAATATGAATCTGATTGGTCATTAGCGGTGTGGGATTCAAAGCCCCTGCCAAGCCGTGCTCCGCTTTGCTGATTTGTCGCCGTGGCCGGCAGTGACCAATCAGCAAAACGGGATTCAAAACCCCTGCCAAGTCATGCTCCACTTTGCTGATTGGCTGCTGCCGGCCGCAGCGACCAATCAGCAAAGCGTGTTTTAAAACACGTGCCAAGTACGCTGATTGGTCGTCGCGGCTGGCGGCGACCAATCAGCAAAGTGGAGCATGGCTTGGTATATTGGCACGCAATTTGAACTGCCGCTCATAGTGTGACGCACTTCTCTGCTGTTTACAAGGCTGTCAGTCAAAGTGTGACGCAGTTCACTCCGGTTTACAATACCAGATGCATTAGAATCGGGCCACCATCTAGTATGTATATATATATATATATATATATATATATGTAAGTATATATGTATACAGGGTGGGCCATTTATATG
Organism: Allobates femoralis; assembly: GCA_033576535.1. Classification (NCBI taxonomy): domain Eukaryota; kingdom Metazoa; phylum Chordata; class Amphibia; order Anura; family Aromobatidae; genus Allobates; species Allobates femoralis. Next base: position 59,992,944 of record JARQOC010000002.1, on the reverse strand, counting down.
GGTGCACCGAAATAAAATGGGAATGGTTGGTGATATCAACTTCCTGTTTGTGGCACATTAGTATATGGGAGGGGGAAAACTTCTCCAGATGGGTGGTGACCATGGTGGCCATTTTGAAGGCGGTTATTTTGGATCCAACTTTATTTTTTTCAATGTGAAGAGGGTCATGTGACACATCAAATTATTGAGAATTTCATAAGAAAAACAATGGCATGCTTGGTTTTACTGTAAATTTATTCTTTCATGAGTTATTTACAAGTTTTTCCTTGTTTACAGCCATTGACATGTTGCAGAGGTTAACATGTGGAGGTTCAGTGTTGGATTTGCAAAAATATGGACACAAGAAAACTGTCAATAATGATGAGACATCAGTGTCTGTCCTAGCATCATTTATTAAGAGCCCACAGCGTATCACTCGCCGCATATCACTGGAGAGCGACAACAGTCCAACATACCTTCCGCAGATATTAGCTAGATCCCTCCAAGACTGTAAGAACACAAAACTTGATTTTATGGTGTGGTATATGGGGTACAAAGATAGTAAGGCCATTCTTCATCAATGGAGACCTCAATGCCACTGGATATCTGAAATTGTTACATGATGATGTGTTGCCCTCTTTATGCACTGAAGATGGCACGTTCCCTAAGCTTTTCCAACAAGATGGTGCACCACCACATTATGGGTGTTAGGTCCGAGCATTCTACATGAACAGTTTCCTGGAAAGGGGATTGGTCGTCGGGGGCCAGTTGAATGGCCACCATGGTCTCCTGATATGACCCCCTTGGACATTTATCTTTGGGGTCATCTGAAGGCAATTGTCTATGCTGTGAAGATACGAGATGTGCAGCAACTGAAACACCGGATACTGGAAGCCTGTGCTAGCATTTCTTCTGCAGTGTTGCTATCAGTCTGTCCAGAGTGGGAGAAGAGGGTTGCATTGACAATCCAACACAATGGGCAGCACTTTGAACACATTTTATAAGAGGTCATAAACTTGTAAATAACTCATGAAAGAATAAAGTTACGTTAAAACCCAAGCGCACCATTGTTTTTCTTATGAAATTCTTAATAAGTTTGATGAGTCACATGACCCTCTTCCCATTGAAAAAAATAAAGTTGGATCCAAAATGGCCAACTCCAAAATGGCCACCGTGGTCACCACCCATCTGGAAAAGTTTTCCCCCTCCCATATACTAATGTTCCACAAACAGGAAGTTGATATCATCACCAACCATTCCCATTTTATTTAGGTGCATCCATATAAATGGCCCACCCTGTGTGTCTAAATATATATCTATATATACAGGGCTTTTTTTGTACCTGAACGGGCCAGTACCGGAAAATCTGTGAAAACCTGGTGCGATCCGGTACGGATTACCGGAATATCTTCTGCCTGCCGCCGCCCCCCCATTTGTGCAGCCCAGTAATCCCTCTCAGTCTCCTCTGTGGGAGAAATGCACCGCGGAGATAGCAGCAGCCAGCCAGGACCTGGCTGCTGTATGTGTGTCTCCACGCACACTTCCGGCCATATGCAGTGCTAACCACTGAGCCACCTTACAGTACTAACCACTGAGCCACCGTACTGTGAGTGTATGCCCCTGTGAGTGTATGCCCCTGTGTGTGTATGCCTCCCCTCTGAAAATAAGACCGGGTGCAACGTTCGGAGCAAACATATTAATATATTAATCTCACCCGGCCCCTGACGGCAGCCCGCCTCCACAGCATCTACAGAGGTGTTCGTCTGATAGCCCAGCTCGACTGCCCATCTCTACATAATATGTGTGTGTGTCTGTTTTATTAATGATGGAGTGAATGCTTAGTCTAAGGATATGTTTACATGTTGCATTGAACCATAGGATGATCAAAGGTGACCGTCTGATAGCCTAGCTTGACTACCCATCTCTCCTGAACACCCAACAATTTTTTGAGAGTTGGGTGGAGGATATCAACTTTGGAAATACAGTCTCAGCTTGTTGCCTCCTCCACGTCTAGTGCCCTGTAATGGAGTTTTGTGTTGAAGGGGCGCAAGTCTGGAAGCTGTCGTCATCCTATTAGCTATTTACCTGGGATTTGATCAGATCGTCATATTTGGGGTAGGATGATCGCACCAAAGGTGACCGTCTGATAGCCTAGCTCGACTACCCATCTCTCCTGCTGAAGACCCAACAGCTTTTTTGAGAGTTGGGTGGAGGATATCATCTTTGGAAATGGGGTCCCAGCTTGATGTCTCCTCCACGTCTAGTGCCCTGTAATGGAGTTTTGTGTTGCAGGGGCGCAGGTCTGCAAGCTGTCGTCATCCTATTAGCTATTTACCTGGGATTTGATCTGATTGTCATATTTGGGGTCAGGAAGACATTTTTTTTCGCTGCTTAGAAGAACTCATAGAGGAATAGATAAGAATGAATGTATGTGTGTGTATGTTTAATTAAGAGTATCTACTGTCCTAGATTGTGAGCTCCTAGGGGCAGGTTGCATGTCTTTTCCTTTCCAGGTCAGCTTTCCTGAACTTGTAATTATGTACATTTATACAGCAGTAAGCAGCAGGTCACACGTGATCCAGGGAGATATCCGATCGCCAGAACTGGGGTCAGGAAGGAATTTTTTTCCCCCCTGAGGTAGAACTCTCCGGGGGTTTTCTTCGCCTTCCTCTGGATCTTTGGGTCCAGTGCCTCATCAGGTCCGCAATGTCTGCAGCAAGTTCTGTGGTCTCCATTGGACCCGAGAGTCACCATGACCCTAAATTTATTGAAGGACTGGTAATATTTTCATTACAATGTTGCTTATTGCTATTCCAAAAATAAAAAAATAAATAGAGATTATATATTGTGTTTGTGTTTTATTTGTCTGCATTTCACCCTACACAGCGACAATCGCTCAATACTCTAGAACCAGACTTGGTCCGGTATCTAATAAAGTGTCTCATCCATATATATGGCGGCCACGGCTGCAGGACCAGAATGTAGGGGGCGCATACACAGAGCGAGTCACATGACTCCAGCCATGATAACGTCCCTCTCCCAAGTCACATCACTATGGGGGTCCATCTTAGTAATGGGGGCACTCACATCGTAGAGGTCCAGCCATGATGTCACCTGTTCCATGTCAGATCACTATGGGATCGGTCTCAGTGATGGGGAACTCACATCTTATAGGTCCTATATAATACATACCTGAAAGAAGACTGAAGAGTGGGTCACAAAGACACAGAACACAGGAGATTCATGAAAAGGAGGAAAGAGGCGACACAGAAGGCTGAAAAATTGTAGAAGATCAAAATGATAATATCACAAACTAATAGTAACTGGATTGGAGAGGTGAATCAAGGCTAATAAAACAATATCTGGCAGCTCTCACCGTAATATGGGAATATTAGTAGGGTGCAGTTCTCTTCCTAAGGAAAGGAGCTGATTACTTCAGCTGGACAGCATACACACCCATACCTGGACAGCAGTGGCGTAACTTCAGGCCCTGGGGTCCCGATGGAAAGCTCCAACAGGGCCCCTAATTATTGCAAATCTTTAATAGTATTAGTCTTTTTCTATGCGTCAAAGGGACTTTGGTGCCCCTTAGGCTGCACCTGTTGTAGTTATGCCCTGCTGGACAGCACTTAGGTTCAAATGCTGGACAGAGTAGTTGCAGCACTCTTCCATTCCCAATGTCTTCCCCATCACAAGTGCTGCTAGAAGAACGAACATGGCAGAGGTTGGTGACGGGGGCAGACATCACTAGAGCAGGTCCGAGGAGATGTGACAGTAATTATATTTATTCACAGGCAAAAATGGTGCAGCATGCCATTTAAGCATGCACAAGAATGTGGTCTATCGTATGGAGAAGAGTGCCCAACAAACGTTCTACTGTGCCACCTCAATAGTCATGGAGCCAATCTTAGTTCCAACTTTCACCTGTTCTGCCTCATTCAATGTAACTTTTAAATAATAAATCAAAGACTACAAAAAGCATTTTATCTTTTGAGGAAGCAGCACGATATGACCAGCCTGATTTCATTGGCTACTATGTAATACTCAATTTCCCCTGTGAAGGTGCTGCAGGGAAATTTACCACTAGCTGCCAAATTACTCATCAGATTAAAGCTAATTGCTGGAGGCAACCTCTTTAATGACCTCTAAATTCTAAAATGACAAGCTGTTGTTAGCACTGCATATAAAAAGTTACATTCTTTCCACAAACTTTTTCAAGGTCTATGTCTTTACACTTGTAACCTTCAAATTATTTAGAAAAAAAACTCTATATATTCTTGTCACTTTGCGGCATCTGCTTTCTTCAAGGTTACATTACCTAAATGGATGCCCCTAGCTCCTTCAGATTCATATCTATACATCCAAAATGATCTATCTGTTCAGAGGCTTCACATACAGCTCTTATTTTACAGAATAATTACACTGTTGGCCTTTAAAGAGGTAAATCTGCTAAGACCAAAAATATTAAAGTGAGCAGTTGGCACCTTATATGCCGTGTCACACATTGTGATCTGCTGATATAAGCGTTCTGTTTATCTCACTTATACACAGCCAAGATATGAAGAAGCTGCTCCAGTTATGATGAGATCTCTCAATAGGTGTCTGCTACGTATGAGAGATTGGCACACTGGGTGGATGGGTTAAAGACTAATAATAAATTTTATTTTTCATCAAATATGTTGGCAGATGTCCTGAAAAATCTGATTTATAGAGGGTTTCATATATTTTAACTTTTACAAAAGAAAAAGTACAAATACGAGGGGTAATTCAAAGGTGTGACTGCCACCAGGGCTCCTTCATGAGTGGTCTCCACTCACCCTGTCTATCGTGAGCGTTCAGCAGGGACAGGTATCATAAGGATGCCTTTAGTCATGAGAGTTTGGTTAAGATTGAACGATACCAGCCAAAATGATTGTAGGTCTTGGAAAACGTAAGCTAAATTATTATTAGGTGGTGTGACACTTTGACATCATGCAGGATACGCTTGCCACTGTAGTACCTGAGATGCCATATATGCTGCACTTTTTTAACCCTTTAGAAAACTTTAATTATTAGTATCCCCTGGCACGTACATTCCCCTGAGGACTTTTCACTACTATTAAAGAAACGCGTTGTGCGGATATCACCTCACTTCTGAGAAAGAAACACATCGGGAGGATTTCACCTCACTACTGAGAAAGAAACGCGTCGGGAGGATGTCACCTCACTACTTAGAAAGAAACGCGTCAGGAGGATGTCACCTCACTACTGAGAAAGAGATGTGTCGGGAGGATGTCACCTCACTACTGAGAAACAAACGCGTTGGGAGGATGTCACCTCACTACTGAGAAAGAAACGCGTTGGGAGGATGTCACCTCACTACTGAGAAAGAATGTGTCAGGAGGATGTCACCTCACTACTGAGAAAGAGATGTGTCGGGAGGATGTCACCTCACTACTTAGAAAGAAACGCGTCGGGAGGATGTCACCTCACTACTGAGAAAGAGATGTGTCGGGAGGATGTCACCTCACTACTGAGAAAGAAACTCGTCGGGAGGATGTCACCTCACTACTGAGAAAGAAATGTGTCGGGAGGATGTTACCTCACTACTGAGAAAGAAACGCGTTGGAAGGATGTCACCTCACTACTGAGAAAGAATCGCGTGGGGAGGATGTCACCTCACTACTGAGAAAGAAACGTGTCGGGAGTATGTCACCTCACTACTGAGAAAGAAACGCGTCGGTAGGATGTCACCTCACTACTGAGAAAGAAACACGTCGGTAGGATGTCACCTCACTACTGAGAAACAAACGCGTTGGGAGGATGTCACCTCATTACTGAGAAAGGAACGCGTTGGGAGGATGTCACCTCACTACTGATAAAGAAACACGTCGGGAGGATTTCACCTCACTACTGAGAAAGAAACACGTGGGTAGGATGTCACCTCACTACTGATAAAGAAACACGTCGGTAGGATGTCACCTCACTATGAGAAAGAAACACGTCGGTAGGATGTCACCTCACTACTGAGAAAGAAATGTTGGAGGATGTCACCTCACACTGAGAAAGAAGTTGGGAGGATTCACTCACTACTGAGAAAGAAATGTGGGGATGTACCTCACTACTGAGAAGAAACGGGGGAGGATGTACCTCACTACTGAAAAGACGCGTTGGGAGGATGTCACCTCACTACTGAGAAAGAACGTGGGAGATTCACTACTACTGAGAAAGAACCTTGGGAGGATGTCACCTCACTACTGAGAAAGAAATGTGGGAGATTCACCTCACTACTGGAAAGAACGTTGGAGGATGTCACCTCATACTGAGAAAGAACGCGTGGAGGATGTCACTCACTACTGAGAAAGAAACACGTGGGAGGATTCACTCACTACTGAAAAGAAACCGTGGAGGATGTCACTCACTACTGAAAAGAAACGTCGGAGGATGTCACCTCACACTAGAAAGAAACACGTCGGTAGGATGTACCTCACTACTGAGAAGAAATGTTTCAGAGGATGTCACTCACTACTGAGAAGAGATGTGTCGGGAGGATGTTACCTCATATGAGAAGAATGTTGGGAGGATGTTACCTCACTATGAAAGAACGTTGGGAGGATGTCACCTCATATGAGAAAGAATCGTTGGGAGGATGTACCTCATACTGAGAAAGAAACGTGGGAAGATTTCACCTATATGAGAAAGAAAACGTTGGAGGATGTACCTCATATGAGAAGAAACGTCGGGAGGATTTCACTCACTACTGGAAAGAATGAGATTACTTGGAAGAAGTGGGATTTCACTCATATGAGAAAGAAACAGTGGAGGATTCACCTCACTACTGAAAAGAAAACGTGGTAGGATGTCACCTCAACTGAAAAAAAGTCGGTAGGATGTCACCTCACACTAAAAGAAACACGTCGGAGGATGTACCTCATACTAAGAAAGAACACCTCGGTAGGATGTCACTCATAACTGGAGAAAAGAAAGTTGGGATGTACTCACTATGAGAAAGAAGTGGAGGATGTACCTCACTATGAGAAAGAAGGTGGAGGATTACCTCCTATGAGAAAGAAACCGTTGGGGATTCACCTCACTACTGAGAAAGAATGTGGGAGGATGTCACCTCACTACTGAGAAAGTGGAGATTCAATGAGAAAGAAACACGTGGGTACTCATATGAGAAAGAAAGTGGGAGGATTTACCTCACTACTGGAAAGAACGTAGAGGTCACCTCATATGAAGAACGTCGAGGATCACCTCACTCTGAAAAGAAAGTGGGAGGTTACTCATATGAAGAAACAGTGTAGGATTCACCACTATAAAAAACGTGGATGTACTCACACTGAAAGAACACGTGGAGGATGATGGGAGGATGTCACCTCACTACTGAGAAAGAAATCGTCGGGAGGATGTCACCTCACTACTGAGAAAGAAACCGTTGGGAGGATGTCACCTCACTACTGAGAAAGGGAAACGCGTCGGGAGGATGTCACCTCACTACTGAGAAAGAAATGGTGGGAGGATGTCACCTCACTACTGAGAAAGAAACGACGTCGGGAGGATGTCACCTCACTACTGGAAAGAACACGGTCGGGAGGATGTCACCTCACTACTGAGAAGAAACACGTTGGGAGGATGTCACCTCACTACTGAGAAAGAAACGCGTCGGGAGGATGTCACCTCACTACTGAGAAAGAAACCGTTCGGAGGATGTCACCTCACTACTGAGAAAGAAACGCGTTGGGAGGATGTCACCTCACTACTGAGAAAGAAACCGTCGGAGGATGTCACCTCACTACTGAGAAAGAAACCGTCGGTAGGATGTCACCTCACTACTGAGAAAGAAACCGTTGGAGGATGTCACCTCACTACTGAGAAAGAAACACGTCGGGAGGATGTCACCTCACTACTGAAAGAAAAAACGTCGTGGAGGATGTCACCTCACTACTGAGAAAGAACACGTGGGAGGATGTCACCTCACTACTGAGAAAGAAAACGTCGGAGGATGTCACCTCACTACTGAGAAAGAAACAGTCGTGGAGGATGTCACCTCACTACTGAGAAAGAAACGTTCGGGAGGATGTCACCTCACTACTGAGAAAGAACACGTCGGAGGATGTCACCTCACTACTGAGAAAGAAACACGTTGGGAGGATGTCACCTCACTACTGAGAAAGAAACCGTGGGAGGATGTCACCTCACTACTGAGAAAGAAATCGTCGGAGGATGTCACCTCACTACTGAAAAGAAACATGTGTGGGAGGATGTTCACCTCACTACTGAGAAAGAAACACGTGGAGGATGTCACCTCACTACTGAGAAAGAACAGGTGGAGGATGTCACCTCACTACTGAGAAAGAAACACGTGGGAGGATGTCACCTCACTACTGAGAAAGAAACCGTTGGAGGATGTCACCTCACTACTGAGAAAGAACAGTCGGATCTCACAGGATCGGTAGGATGTCACCTCACTACTGAGAAAGAAACGTCGGGAGGATGTCACCTCACTACTGAGAAAGAAACACGTGGGAGGATTCACCTCACTACTGATAAAGAAACACGTCGGTAGGATGTCACCTCACTACTGATAAAGAAACACGTCGGTAGGATGTCACCTCACCACTAAGAAAGAAACACGTCGGTAGGATGTCACCTCACTACTGAGAAAGAAACCGTTGGAGGATGTCCTCATTGAGAGAAACGGGAGGATGTCACCTCACTACTGAGAAAGAAATGTGTCGGAGGATGTCACCTCACTACTGAGAAAGAAATGTGTCGGGAGGATGTTACCTCACTACTGAGAAAGAAACGCGTTGGAAGGATGTCACCTCACTACTGAGAAAGAATCACGTTGGAAGGATGTCACCTCACTACTGAGAAAGAAACGTGTCAGGAGAATTTCATCTCACTACTGAGAAAGAATCGCATCGGATTTCGTCTCACTACTAATAAAGAAATGTGTTTAGAGGATTTTGCCTCACTACTGAGAGAAACGTGTTGGGAGGATTTCATCTCACTACTGAAAAAAGAAACACGTCGGGAGTATTTTTTTGTCACTACTAAAGAAACGCATCTAAAAGATTTCGTCTCACTATTGAGAAAGAAATGCATTGGTAGGATTCTACTGGGAAAGAAACATGTCTTTATTTGGGGGCACTAAGTCTAGTTCGACACTTGGGTACTCTCCTTGTTAGGGTGGGAGCATCAACATGGGGCACAACAGAGCAGTTACATAACATATCTCTTATCTATGTACACAGAACAATCGGTAATGTGATCGTTCTGTGTGTGTATAGGTTGCCATTGTTCTTGGCAGCACATATCCTGCTTACATAGGACAATGTGCTACCGAGAATGATTTTCTTTTGATTGTATTTCTTTATTAGCCTTCAGCTCAATCTCGAGCCATGGAGACTTGATGGATGAACAGTCTGTAGGATGATCAATTTTTGCTGAGCCTAGGTAGGTTCACCAGGTTCTTCTTTGCCGATATCTTGACAGTATGAAGCCATCGGGTCCTCGGTCTTTCTCTTCGCCATGTTCCTTCCATTCTTCCTACCAGAATATCCTTCTCTAGTGATTTTTCTCTTCGTATGATGAGAACAAAGTAGGCAAGTAATAGGTTGGTGACCCATGCTTCAAGTGATGTGTCTGGGTTGATTTGTTCTAAAGTGGTTTTTCATCCATGTTTCACATCCATATGCTACTACAGGAAAGACCAAGCTAGTACGAGCCGTGTCTTCATCACCAGTGAAATGTTAGTGTATTTAAAGACATTGTCCGTGACTTCATTGTTGATTTTCTCATGGCTGCATCTTGAGTGATCATTGATTTGAGTAGGTTGAAGTCCTTCCATTCACACACTTCGATATCAAATGTGTCCTGTCATACCTGGCAGTAGTGAAAATCTTTTCTTCTTTGTGTTGCGTAGCAGTCCTATGTTCGAGCTTTCCATCTTGACACTCGGTATTATGTCTCTTATTCCATCTATACTTGTTGCTATCAGTGTAGTATCATCTGTGCATCTTAGATTATTGATGACTCTTCCACCAATTTTGATTCCTTTTTCTTTTTCAGCAAGTCCAGCCTTCCTGAAAATAGCTTATGTATATAAATTGAAGGGAAGTGATGACCGGATGCCACCTTGTCTGATGCATTGTTCTACTTGGAATCATACCAAATCACCATATTCCGTTGGATCCCTTATTTGGATGGTCCTTTAAACTGGACAAAAGATGATTTCACAAGACAAATGAGTGTTTTGCCTGTTTGTAGCCTGTTTATACTGCAAATGAGGGTTAGCAAAACCTAAATTCATATGTAACACCCTAGAATCTGAATGTCGTAACTGAGTTAGCGCTGCTAAACCTCTCCACAAATATGTCAACGTCATGATAATCAGAGGATGGGCGACTAATGGTATAATCCTTACATTATGGGAGTCTCCAACGGGTCTTCAGTACAGGGGTGAACAATACTTTAGTTGCTAATGGTTGTCTATGACTGATTGCAACTATTGATTTTATCACCTACATGTTAGATTTTCGTGTGAAACCTGTCACCTCTGTGTTATCTCATTAAGATAATGTACCAGGTCTGAAATCCAATGTTTAGAGTTTACACCTCATTAACTTAAAACCATTGTAAATGTTCTCTGACCAATATTTCCCCTTCTCACATAAAGCTTGCTGCACACGCTTCAGTTTTCAGTTGCTAGATAAGCATTACTGTACTGATTGATCAATGGATTTCTGGTTTAGCACTCCATTTGTAATTACTCCAGATTGCTCGTCAAGAAGAGTAAAGAATATTGCCATCCTAAACATAATAGAAGCCATACTAGTCAGGGTGATCAATTACAGTGGGTACAGAAAGTATTCAGGCCCCTTTACATTTTTCACTCTTTATTCATTGCAGCCATTTGGTAAATTCAAAAAATTGAAAAAAAAAACCCCAGAAATGTAGATATTTGTGCAAATATATGAAAAAAAGAATAACTGAAAGTGCTCACACACTCATATTTAAGTCACATGCTGTCCATTTCCTTGTGATCCTTCTTGAGATGGTTCTATTTCTTCATTGGAGTCCAGCTGTGCTTAATCAAATTGATAGGACTTGATTTGTAAAGGCACAAACCTGTCTATATAAGACCTCACAGCTCACAGTGTATTTCAGACCAAATGAGAATCATGAGGTCAAAGGAACTGCCCGAGGAGCTCAGACACAGAATTGTGGCAAGGCAAAGATCTGGCCATGGTTACAAAATAATTTCTGCAGTTTTCAAGGTTCCTAAGAGCACAGTGACCTTCATAATCCTTAAGTGGAAGTGGTTTGAGACCACCAGAAGCCTTCCTAGACCTGGCTATCCAGCCAAACTGAGCAATTGTGGGAGATAGGTAAAGAAGAACCCCAAGATCACTGTGGCTGAGCTCCAGAGATGCAGTAAAAGGATGGAAGAAAGTTCTACAAGGTCACTATCACTGCAACCCTCCACCAGTCGGGCCTTTATGGCAGAGTGGCTGGACGGAAGCCTCTCCTCAGTGCAAGACATATGAAAGCCACATAAAGATTGCAAAAAAAACACATGAAGGACTCCCAGACTATGAGAAATAAGATTCATTGGTCTGATGAGACAAAGATAGAACTTTTTTATGATAATTCTAAGTGGTATGTTGGACAAAACCAGGCCCTGCTCATCACCTGCCCAATACAATCCCAACATTGAAACATGGTGGTGGAAGCATCATGCTTTGGGGTGTTTTCCAGCTGCAGGGACAGGATGACTGGTTGAAATTTAAGGAAACATGAATGCGGCCAAGTACAGAGATATCTTGGCTGAAAACGTCTTCCTGAACTCTGGACCCAGACTTGGCTGAAAGTTCACCTTCCAACAAGACAATGACCCTAAGCACATAGCTAAAATAACAAAGGAGCGGCTTCAGAACAATTCTGTGACCATTCTTGACTGGCCCAGCAAGAGCCCTGACCTAAACCCAATTGAGCATCTCAGGAAAGACCTGAAAATAGCTCCACCAACGTTCACCATCCAACCTGACGGAATTGGAGAGGATCTGCAAGGAAGAATGGCAGAGGATTCCCAAATCCAGGTGTGAAAACTGCATCATTCCCAAGAAGACTCATGGCTGTACTAGCTCAGAAGGGGCAAATACTCAATACTGAGCAAAGGGTCTGAATACTTATGACCATGTGAGATTTCAGTTTTTCTTTTTTAATAAATTTGCACAAATTTCTACATTTCTGTTTTTTTCAGTCAAGTAGGGTGCAGAGTGTGCAATAATGAGAAAAAAATGAACTTTTTTGAATTTACCAAATAACTGCAATGAAACAAAGAGTGAAAAATTTAAAGGGGTCTGAAAACTTTCTGTACTCACTGTATTTATGTGTTGCTTATAATATAGCACCATCATACTCCACACCACTTTACCAACTCCATCACTATAGCATAAGGCTAGGTTCAAACACAATGTTTTCTGCAGCTAAAACCTGCTCTCTTGGCAGTAAAAATTCTGTATTCATAGTGCCCCTTTTGCTGCATTTTCACAGGATTTTTTTGTATTTTTTCTTTGTTTTGTTTTTTTGCTGTAGATTGTTTTTGTCCTTTTGTCTACAGTACATTTTTTTATAAAGTTAGTTTTATTCACCAAAAATGCTTATAGAAAGTGGGAGGCAGTGCTCACTGAACATGTTGGGGTACACTCTCTTGGCCGCGCAATTCAGAAAAACACAGCCACAGCTTCTACTCAGATAAGTCCATTCCGGTTTATTTCACAGCCATAAAACACTTGTCAGCACATAGTGTGTAGTATACTTCAATTTTACAAAAACATACGTTGCATCTGTTACTTCCGCAGATACGTCACGGCAGTACATTCACTGACCTCCGTCAGTACACATTATCCCCATTCTCTAAGATTACCCACTCAGCCACTTTGCAGGCTTCAGACTTGCTCCAGCCAGTCTCGCCATCCAGGAAGTCACTTACTGGAATCACCCGCCAGGTACTTGGACTTGCTCCGTGTTGGCACCAGTCGTAAGTCCAGATCCTCAGAAGCCTCTGTCGCTTACTGGACTCTCGGGAGTTCTAGCTGGACTCTACACTCATACATGGTCTCCTCACCATATAATGTGACATTTCCAGTGCGTCCGGAGTGACGCATGCTCTCTGACTCAGCCCCTCTGCAGACCTGCGCTTCTGGTTCCGCTCCCGTGTGAGTGCCATAGAAGGTAAAGGCGGCGAAAGCGGAAACAAGCTCAAGGGCTCTGCATCCACGCGCCAATGCGCTTGCCTGTGAGAGTACCTGCGTTTGCACTTGCGCTAGCGCAAGGCAGGGAAACGCAGGGGCGCATAGATGTGAAACGGCCCTAAGGTATGCAAACATGGAATATATGAATATGGACATGCATTACTGCAAAGGAAATACATTAAAAAAATTGAGATATTTAGCGCCTAAAAAAGACCAGTTTTTTTAAAAATTGGATACAGGCATTAGATAGGGACCCAGAGAAGAGATATGCCTTGTGGATGGCTGCTGGGTTCACATAAATCTGGCCTTTTTATGCACCATCTCAGTTTTTAAATACATATTCCCATGTTAAATGTTTGCTTACCAAAATGCAGCTGTTCATTAATAGAATTATGTTAAGACTGTATTATTTATATGATTCCGTCTACGCTTTGTCATTATATATGGGTATGATGAAATTAGACTACTGTGCTAAGGAATGTTCACAACTAAATCTGAAGCATCTTAAATGTGTAAAACACAAACAAGGTATTCTGGACAGCTTGTACGTCCACCGAGCCAGTTAGTTAGGCTGGGGTCACACTTGCGGCACAATTTTGAAATCCTGATCCACTTTTGAGCTGTTAAAAAGCTCAAAACCGGATCAGGAACCGCCTCCCCATGGGAGCCCATTACATGCAGTCTGGTTACCGCTTGCGGATCTGCAGCCTGTGGTAAAAATCATGCAGGCTGCAGTTTTCGCAGCGGTTAGAAAACCGCAGCGGGGATTGCTATAATGGGCTCCCAAGTGAGCCCATGCAGCTGCCGCAAGGCACATGTGAATGCCTGCGGCAGCCGTATGTTTTGTTCATCCCTCCTGCAGGGATGAAAAAAGGGTTAACTGTTAATAATAGCTGTGGGTAACATGTCTCTAGGGGGTGCGCTGCCCATAGACCTAATGTTACAACTTTCAGGACCAAGGACAGAGGCTCATACAATACGTACATTACGTACAGTATCTCCTCTACAGTGAGGAGCCACCACATTCATTCATAAAATTCACAAAACCGACAATAGCTGGCAATACTATACTGACTGCATTAACCCCTCTCATGCCCCTCTCATGCCCACCTGAGTGGACAGCATGTCTCTAGGGGGGTGGGCACCCCCTAGAGACATGTTGCCCACAGCTATTATTAAGATTAACCCTTTGTTCATCCCTGCAGCGGCAGGGATGAACAAAGCATACGGTAACTGGATTGCTCTGGATTACACATCCGGAGCAATCCGGTTACCGCATTCTGGTTTTAAGAACAGATTTGGACACAAAAATGTGTCTGAAGGCAATTGCGGTTACCGCATCCGGATCTGTATGCGGTAACTGCAATTACACTTCCAAATGTGACCCCAGCCTTACTGCTGCAAAATGCTGAGCTCTCCTAAAATGTCACAAATAATGCTCTTCTACGTAGTTGATTTTCCGTGTGTAAAAATATGGCTGAAAATCAAACCAAACTTAGCTTTGTGTTCACACGCTGTAGAAAGTTTCTAGTGCAAAGTTGGTCGCAAATCTGCAATAAAATTGAGACTAATTCATGATAATAAAGTCTTCTGAAGCAGCAGTTGTCCAAAGATATGGACAACTGGTAAATGCCCCATGGACTGGACAAGATCGGTGTTTATTCCTATTCCTTATTGCCATTGGGCAATAAAAGTCCACATTTACTTTAATTTTTGGTGCTGTTTTTTCATTCTTCTATATCATAGAAAGGACACTTTGGTGTTTTGAAAAAGCGCTGCATATTGTAAGGTAACTTTTTTGGTGCTGTTTTATTTTATTTTAGATAGATAATTACATAGATAGATGATAGGATAGCTAGCTCAATCTTTCCAGTCTCCCGCTGCTTGCTTCCAGGGCCGTTAATTAGGTTTCATGCATATTCACTACACTGACCCGCTACGGTCAATTACACATGCTCACTCTCTGTGAGAGTGTCTCTGATTGGCTGTTGTAATCAGACTGCACTCTTACAATCTGTATGGTGTCCGTGCTTGGTTGCTACACATTAGTGTATGGCAACCAACTTGCCGTCATAGTGTGTAAATAAATAATGGAAAAAAAATGTGTAGCTCTTCGCTGTATTTTTAATTCTCAGCACAGATAAAGAAGACAGAAGCGGGATGCTACCGTAAGATGACAAAGTTTACCTTGGCTGGAAAAAAAAAGTGTGGGCTTCACGCTATTTTTATCTACCAGCCAAGGTAAAACTAAGCAGCTGGGGACTGTTATTTTCAGCGTGGTGGCAGCCCATAGTTATTGAGCCCCCCCATGTTATAGAATAGCAGCCCGCAGCCACCCCAGAAATTGGTGCATTAGAAGTGTCAATTCCTGATGCCCTGGTGCACTGGCATCAGGGTGATAGTAGGGGTTAATGACAGCTGATGATTGACAGCTTGCCATTAAGCTCTAGATTGGTAATGTCAGGCATCTTCAGATACTCACCCATTACTAATCCATTAAGTGAAGAGTTAGGGTGGCTTCATACTGCGGTTAGGTAAGGTCCGGAGCTGTCAGGGGTGACAGCCCTGAAACGGATTTTGGCCCTATGGTATCCTATGGGGCCAGATGGAGCCGGATGGCAGTTATCTGCCATCCAGCTGCCATCTCGCCGGAAGAATCCGGGAGAAGTGGGATTTTCCTCCCGGATCTAAAAACGTTGCATGCAACGTTTTTGGGTCCGGAGAGTCCGATTTGCACCTAATTGGTGTCTCCCGGATCCTCCCGGATTCCCCCATATCCTTCCGAGGCAATCGGGCATTCCCTTAACATGGGAGCCTATGGGGCCGGATTGCCCCGATCCAGGAGGATCCGGGAACCGAATACCAGCGGCTGCACGCTGCTGTTATAATTCAGGACCACGGCTAGTTCCCTGCAAGCCGCGGTCCTGAATAATCAGCAGCGGCAGCTGTGGCAGGATGCACACCGGACCGGAGGGCATATTAGCTCTCCGGTTTTGTGTGCTGATTCGGTCAGGGGCTGTCAGGTTCACCCCTGACAGCCCCGGACCGGGCCTGACCGCAGTGTGAAGCCACCCTTAATAAACACACACAGGGAAGAAAGCTTTATATATAATAGACTAATTAGACTCCTCTGGTGGGTCATCTCAAGGAGAACAAAGGGATTGGCAGTCCAAAATCAGATTTTCTGGATTATTACTGCCTCTGATCCCATATTTTGGGGGATCCTGTACACATTAGACTATCAGATGATCCTGCTGATATCAGTGGGTTTTGCAATCTTTAGTTTAATGTGTATGGGGTTCTGCAGATAGAAACATTTTGATGTTTGGTCCTAAAATGAACAGCTATGTGATTATTAGTAATACATTTTTGGATATGTAAAACGTAAACCTATAACTGTAAAATGATAACCAGTAAATGTCTTAATCTAAATGTTTCAATAAGAGTAAAATGATGCATACATGAAACTAATTTGCTATGAAGTTCTCATTCATGGACACTGCACATGCGTTAACACTAATAGCGTGTAATTAATTGTTGATTAATTGCAAGAGCCGATGACATTGACCCCAATTTAGCGATAACAAAAAGCAATTAAAGAATAATTTGAAACAACTGCGTAACAAGCACAAAAATACAATAACTTTACACACAGGCTGATAGTTTGATAGTTTCTGAAAACGTCATTCTTAGTGACAATGGCCACAGACTGAAATAATAACAAATATGGAAAAAAGAACAAGCAAAAGGTATCCTTTAAACAAAATGACAATGATACAATTCCGCATGTGGATTTGCTGGCTGATCCACATCAAATAGGCAAGTTTCAGTATGCAAGCTGCAAGCGAGTATCTCACATGCATCTTGCATGAGTCACCTGGCCCGGACGCCAGTTCTCTGATCGGGAGCGTGGAGCTGATTGTGTTTTTGTGGAGCTCCATGCTCCTGTTCAGTAAGGTAGGGGCCAGGCCGAGTAACTCATGGGAGATGCATGTGAGATACTCGCATGCAGCTCACATAGTGTGTCTCTGACCCTAGAATTCTGCCGTTCTTTGAAAAATTCTTATTGAAATTTGCCATTGCCTTAATGTTTTAATGGAACTTTATACACTGGAGCTCCTGGCAGGTAGGACATCGGTGAAGACCGACCGGGGCAACGTTGGAAATAGTTTGAAGACCATGGCAGGTGAGTATGACACAGAAGACTTACTGTACATATAAAACACACTCCAGCTCTGAAATAAAAAAAATAAAAAAAAACGCTGGAGTGCTGCTTCTCACCTGACGAATGAGTATTTTACTTTAGACAGGTGGATAACCAGTAAACAAGTGTTCCTAGGAATTATTATTATTTATTTAAGAGCACCATTGATTCTATGGTGCTGTACATGAGAAAGTGATATATGCAAAACAAGTGAAAAATACAGTGAACAGACTAACAGTGACAGACTGGAATGGAAGGCAGAGGACCCTGCCCTTGCCAGCTTACACTCTATGGGGAAACAGGGAGGGAGAGAGTAGGCAGGATCAGCTCCAGTGGTGGTGGAGCGCCGGCTCCAATGGTGGTGGAGGGCCAGGTCTGGTTGGTGATGGAGTGCCAGCTCCGGTGGTGGTGCAGCGCCGGCTCCGGTGGTGGTGGAGCGCTGGCTCCGATGGTGGTGGAGTGCCAGGTCTGGTTGGTGGTGCAGTGCCAGCTCCGGTGGTGGTGGAGCGCCGGCTCCGGTGGTGGTGGAGTGCTAGATCTGGTGGTGGAGGAGCGCCGGCTCCGATGGTGGTGGAGCGCCAACTCCGGTTGCACTAGTGTCATTCCATGCTGTAAGATGTTCTGAAGAGATGGGTTTTCAAGTTCTCCTTGAACGTTCCCAATGTAGGAGATAGTCAGACTGCCTGTTCCATGATTACCTCCAGCCACTGTAAATTCACCCTTAGCCAAGACACTCTTAAAATGATCCACATTATCACAGTAGTTCATACTGTTTAGTAAATCTGTTGCATTTTTAACTTGTATAGTTTAAGTTTACAAAACCAATTCTGGCCTAATTTTTGGCAGAGGTTTGCACCCTAATTTTGGCACATGTTGTTATTACAACAGGACATATCCTTTTTAAAAGCTATTCCCTTTTAATAGAAGGCAGTCTTGTCAAACAAGACACAGAAAATTTCCAACATACAAATAATATGGAGCAATCTGTGAAAGGCAGATTTTGTTGAATTTTGCTCCAGAATTTTGGCACACTTAGTTTGATAAATCCCCCAAATGGAAAGAGTAATACTGTAGAGTATCAAAAGTACTGTCATCCTGCTTGGATATGTGCCAGTAACTGGCACACTGATGGAGCATTCCAGTCAAACAAATATATTATACAATACATCATTCTGTACATTTATAGAGAAGAATATATTAGCTATAGTTAAGTTTTGTCTATTTAATGGTCACAGATAGGAAAGCTCTCCATGGATAGGGCTGACCCCAGGGCAGCAGATGTTACTGGGTGAGTTGGTGCAGATATTACAGCGCCGGGCGCAGCAAGAAAGTCACAGACACAGCACGATGCAGTCTCAAGATGTTTACTCACATCTTCTGTCGTTCCCGGTTACAGCAGTCATCACCGTCGCAACAACCCACGGAGTGCTAAGTCCTTGGAGGTGGAGAATCCAGCTGACTCCCAGGTAGCGTGGTGGTCCTAAACCGGTACCTCTTTCTGTTACTGTCCTTTTACAGTTGACTCTCTTCTGCACTTTGCTTCACCCTCGTGCGCTGTGCCTCACACACAGTGCCCCAAGCCAGTGGCCACAGGCTTTCGTAGAAGTATTTCAGTGCCAGTCCCTTGACCCTACATGGTCACCTTTTTGGCTGCGGCACTTGGAGATACAGGTTGCCAGCTGAGCCTGGTTGTTCTCCACTAGTCTAGGGCCTGGTCCCTCTACACTGCGGCCTGGTCCCTCCACATGGTCACAGTCGATGTGGATGCAGGCGCCTGTGGGTGGACTGCTCACTACCCAAACCCTGGGACACTTTCTGTCTTCTGGAGCACCCTCTCTCTTTCTCTCAGCTCCTCTGTGCGGTCTTGCCTCTCTCCAGTCTCATGACGAGCTCCCACCGTCTCCAGTCCTCAAGACGTCTCTTTCTAGATGTTGTCCCTCTCTGACAGACACTCTGGCCCTCACAGACTTCTTCAGCTCTTGCCAGCCAGCCACCAACTGTTTTTTAGATGTTTCTCTTGTCCTTTTATACTTTCTGTCACGAGTCCTAATGTCACTAACGTGTATCCTGACTTCACTCCCTCCTGGGTCCTCCCCTAAACCCTGCTCTCCACACATCCCTTCTACTTTGGTTCTTCCTCTCCAGATATCATCGGGGAATGTGCTCTCCCCTAGGAGCAATCTCACCCTAACCCTGACCTGGAGGGGTGTATTGCTGGGCTACAGGTGTCTGAGTACCGGTCAGTGCCCCCTCTTTACATGAGAGTGGGGTACCACACCTCTGGCTGGGGTGCAGTACCTCTGTGGTGACTAGATCCAGAGGGGTGCCACTCTGTAATACTTGGGGCTATGTGTGGCCTTCTGCTGTATTCAGGGGCTACATGTGGGTCCCTGCTGTATACTGGGGCTGTGTGTGGCCTTCTGCTGTATACGGGGGGCTGTGTGCAGCTTCCTGCTGTATACTGGGGGCTGCGTGTCACTTCCTGCTGTATACTGGGGGTTGTGTGTGGCCTCCTGCTGTGTACTTTGGTCTCTGTGCGGCCCCCTGCTCTATACTGGGAGATATATTGAGCTGAGTGTATGTATGTGTGTGTGTGTGTATGTCCGCTAAAAGAATCTGCATCGTCACATTTATAATTACGAAATTTTGAACAGCCATCTCATTTGACTCAGGGAACATCATAGACTATGCTTTGAGGAGATAGTTTAACCTGGCGCTTTACAGTCATTCACCCAAAAAAGGCTTATTTACTGTTTGCATGTGTGAGCTAATAGATACTGCATTGGCTGTTTTGACAGTTGGCCTAGATATTCATCAGGTGGCCTATAGCAAACAACCACAGCTCAGCTATTGATTGGTTGCTATAGGCAACAAAGGACATTCATAGTATAACACAGCGTATGCATTTCTGTGAAACATTTAGGGAAGCTGCTGAGGACAAGGACGTCTGAAAAATGAGATCTGGACAAAGTACAAAACTAATCTCAATGAGGACCAGGGGCGGATTAAGGCTGTGTGCCCACATAGTGGTTTAGTGACGTTCAAATCGTCAGTAAACCGCTGGAAATTATCAGTTCTGAGCTCTGAAGTCTCCAGCTGTTTTCCTGCGGTTTTCCGGCGGTTTTTTTTCAGCGTGTGCACAGCGGTTTTCAGTCGGTTTTTCCAGCGGTTTTTCCGGCGGTTTTCTATGAAGGATTTTGTTCATGGAACCGATCAAAAACTGCTGAAAAGAATTGACATGCTGTATGCTGCTAAACCGCTGGAAAACCGCTCAACCGCGGGCAGATCCGCTCACATAAACCGACTATGTGTGCACAGCGGTTTCTAAATTACATAGGGTTACATGTAAGTCCTAACGCTGCTTAGGATTTACATAAATTTAAATAAAACCTATGCTAAACCGCAGGCGGTTTTCACTGCTAAACCGACGTAAAACCACTATGTGGGCACACACCCTAAAAGTAGCCGGGGCCCCAGCTGTTTAGAAGACGAAGGCACTCCCAATCCCAATTATTATGTGACAAAGACAAAATTGAGAAACTCAGACAAAGATTCGACCCACACTCCCCTCGCCCCATCCCACCTCCAGCCCATACCCCCCCACCCAAATGCAGTTTCACCCCCATGACTGAGGACCACCTCTCCTCCCTTCTATCACGATCACACCTCACCACCTGCGCCCTTGACCCACTCCCCTCCCACCTCATCCCTAATCTTACAACAGTCCTCATCCCTGCCCTGACACACCTCTTCAACATATCACTTAAATCTGGCACATTCCCCTCACCCTTCAAGCACGCCCTAATCACGCCTATCCTAAAAAAACCATCCCTTGACCCTACAACAGTCTCCAACTATCGCCCCATATCTCTTCTCCCGTTTGCCTCAAAACTTCTTGAACAACACGTCTATTCCGAACTGTCCTCCCACCTCTCTTCCTATGCTCTCTTTGATCGACTTCAATCCTGCTTCCGACCGCACCACTCCACCGAAACAGCCCTAACCAAAGTCACTAATGACCTTCTGATCGCCAAAAGCAAATGACACTACTCTGTCCTCATCCTTCTCGACCTCTCTGCTGCCTTTGACACTGTTGACCACTCCCTCTTACTCCAAATCCTTGAATCTCTTGGCATCACTGACCTCGCCCTCTCCTGGATCTCCTCCTACCTGACGGACAGGACCTTCAGTGTCACCCACTCCCACACCTCCTCCTCGCCCCACCCCCTTTCCGTAGGTGTCCCCCAAGGCTCGGTCCTGGGACCACTACTCTTCTCTATTTACACCCTCGGCCTAGGCAACCTCATCGAGTCACACGGCCTCCAATACCACCTCTACGCCGACGACACCCAGCTCTATCTGTCTTGCCCCGACATCTCCTCCCTTCTATCCAAAATTCCTCACTGCCTATCCGCCATTGCATCCTTCTTTGCCACCCGCTTCCTTACACTCAACATGGACAAGACAGAATTCATCGTCTTTTCCCCTCACAACCCTCCCCCCCGCCTGACCTATCCATCACCGTCAACGACTGCACCCTCTCACCCGTCCCCCATGCCAAATGTCTCGGGGTAACCCTCGACTCCTCCCTCTCCATCAAGCCCCATATCCAAGCCCTCGCCACCGCCTGCCGACTCCAACTAAAATACATTGCCCTCATCGGCTCCTTCCTTGACCACAACACAGCTAAGACACTTGTCCATGCCCTCATCATCTCCCGCCTGGGCTACTGCAACCTCCTATTCACCGGCCTCCCTGTCTCCTCCCTTGCACCTCTCCACACCATCCTCAACTCTGCTGCCCGACTCATCCACCTATCTTCCCGCTACTCCCCCGCCTCCCCTCTCCGCCAAGCCCTCCACTGGCTTCCCATGCCCCAGCGATCTCACTTCAAAACCCTAACCCTGACATACAAGGCCATACACAACCTGTCCCCTCCCTACATCTCCGACCTGATCTCCCGTCGCGCAACTTGCGCTGCTCCCAAGAACTCCTCTCAACCCCCGCATCTCCATCTCCCATAACCGCACACAAGACTTCTCTCGTGCTTCTGCCAGACTCTGGAACTCCCTCCCCCACCACATCAGACACTCCCCGACCCTGGGAAGCTTCAAGAAAAACCTGAAGACCCACCTCTTCCTACAAGCCTACAACACACACTGAGACCCTATCCACTGCACCATCTCACCTCTCCCCTCCTACTGTCTTCCACCCCACCCCCTTTAGACTGTAAGCCCTCGCGGACAGGATCCCCAACCCTGCTGTACCCATATGACTAATTGTTTGTCGTCGTTTGTGGTCGTCTTCGACCTCCGGTTTCTGTCTACCCTCAAAATTGTAAAGCGCCATGTATCCTAATGGCGCTATATAAATACCTATTAATAATAATAATAATAAAAATAATAATAATCAACTATTGAAAGATCATGTGATAGGTCATTGGATTAGCACACAGGGACAGATTTGTAGAGGCAAAAGAAGAACATAAGTAGCAAGAGTATCCACCTAGCCCTAGTATACAGCAGGAGGCCACACACAGGGACCAGTATGTAGCAGGAGGCCGCACACAGGGCCCAGTATACAGCAGGAGGATGCACACAGCACCCAGTATATGACAGGAGGCTGCACACAGCCCCAAGTATACACCAGCCCTCAGTATACAGGAGGCCTATTTACTGTACTTTGTGACTTTCATGTGCTAAATAATGTTTTCTTAAACCATTCTTTTTTGTTATAGCTGAGAACAGTTAATTACTATCGTGGGCAACGCCGAGTGCAACAGCTAGTTATAGATATAGAAGAATAACTTTTCATATAGTGTACTTTTCTATATATTTCACATCAACTTTATTATTCTCTCCTAGTCGTCGTCGTTGATCCCTTTTGTATATAAAGATATTGGATGTACTCTCTGTTAAAACAGATCATAACCTACCCCATTGTATTTATTCCACTGAAATTCCATTAGTACACTATTATCTAACATATATCCAAGAAGAATGACAGTACTTTTTGTATACTCTCTGTTCCTATACTACTCCAACCTTTATGGTCATATTTCTGTTATCGTCATTGTAAAGATAAACCTGATAAAGTGCTATGGTCAAAACGTTGGATGAACAATATCTGTTATTCATGACATGAGTCACATTAAATGAAATATACTTATTACTATTTATTTTTTGCAGAACCATTGATTCCATGAAGCTGTGCATTTTAAAAGGGGTTACATACAAGATAAGAATATAGATTACAGTGAACAGAACTAACAGCAATACAGTGGTCCTTGCGGCTTACAGTCTACAGGATAATGGGGATGAGACAGTAGGTTGAGGGTTTGTGGCAGATCCTATGGTGAGGTGGCAACAGGGTCATCACAGACTGTAAGCTTTCTGGAAGTGATGAGTTTTCAGATTCCATCTAAAAGTTCCAAGTGTGGTGGATAATCATACGTGTTGGGGCACAGGATTCCAGAGGATGGGAGATAACAGTGAGAAGTCTTGCAGGCAATTCAGTGAAAACGGATAAGAGAGGAGGAGAAAAGGAGGTCTTATGCGTTCACACATTCGCGTATTTTATCGCGCTTTTTTACGCGCGTCTTTTCAAGGGAAAAACGCGCGTTTAAAAACGCGATAAGAATACGCGAGAGAACAACTCGCTTCTACTTCAATCGCGCGTTTTTATAATGGGGCCTATGGAAACGCGCGCGTAAAAAGACGCAAAGAATTGACATGTTCATTCTTTTTACGCGCGCGTTTTTTGCTCCAAAAACGCTGCGTTTAATTACGCGATGTCTGCAAGGCACAAAGTGAATCTCCATTCACTTTGCTGTAAAACGCAGACGCACATGCGTTTTTGGAGCAAATACGCGCGTAAAAAAACGCGCAAAATACGCGATGTGTGAACGCAGCCTTAGACGAACCGGAGAGTACATGAGGGAAGATATCCAGAGATTAGTTGAGTGATATACGATGGAGAGGTATTATGGATGGCTTTGTAGGTCAATATTAGTAGTTTGATCTGCATACCTTGGGTAATTGGGAGTCAATAAAGGGATTTGCAGAGGACAGAAGTGGTAGAGTATCTAGGAACAAAGGAGACAAAAATAGGCGCAAATGGGTCTTATCGTTTGTGTAAGATCGTCTGCCCGAAGGTATGCACGCTCACCTGGTCAGGTTGTGTAGACCCACAACCGGTATGCTCGCATGGACAACGTCCGCTGGATCCGCACCTCTTCGTGTAAAATGGTGGTGTATCAGAGACAATCAGACAGATGGTGCTTGAATGATCTGCGCTGCTGTCGTGATAAATGAAAGGACCACACAACTTCCTAAGGATGCCTCCAGACTTCCTTAAGAAGTTGCTACATGATTCAGATATCCAGTGGCATTGAGGTTTCCATTGATGAAGAATGGCCCCACTATCTTTGTACTCCATATACCACACCATACCATCAATTTTTGTGTTCCAACATTCTTGGAGGGATCTATCCACTGTGGGTTAGTGTCAGACCAATAGCGGTGATTTTGTTTGTTAACTTCACCATTCACAAAACAGTTTTCCTCATCCCTCACCTGAAGGCAATTGTCTATGCTGTGAAGATACGAGATGTGCAGCATCTGAAACAATGGATCCTGGAAGCCTGTGCTAGCATTTCTTCTGCGGTGTTGCTATCAGTGTGTCAAGAGTGGGAGAAGAGGGTTGCATTGACACTCCAACACCATGGGCAGCACTTTAAACACATTTTATAAGTGGTCATAAACTTATAAATAACTCATGAAAGAATAAAGTTACATTAAAACCAAACAAACCATTGTTCTTTTTATGCAGTTCTCAATAAGTTGGATGTGTCAGATGACCCTCTTCCCATTGAAAAAATAAAGTTGGATCAAAAATGGATGACTTCAAAATGGCCGCCATGGTCACCACCCATCTGGAAAAGTTTTCCCCTTCCCATATACTAATGTGCCACAAACAGAAAGTTGATATCACCAACCATTCCCATTTTATATATGTGCATCCATATAAATGGCCATCCCTGTACTACTATTATTTACAATGGGATAGAAATTCTTTCCTGGGGCACGGAAAACTCCTGTGACTTACCTAAATGTTTTCATTGATGGTTTTCCATTGATAATTATTTACTTTGATCATAAAAATGAAAGGGATTGTTCACTATTGGACAATCAGTTATTAATGAGCCAAGGCAGGGGAGAAAAATAAACAAATTTATACTTACCTTCCACACCAGCCTTGTTCCTCCATAGTCTGGTCAATTAGCATCTGTGGATTCCAGGGCGGCCAAAGGTTGAACTGCAACCAGACGAGGAAGATGGTTGACTTAAACACACACACACACACCAACACGCACCGACCCTATGCCCAGAACTCTATATCAGGCAAGGGGTGGCAGGAGTTTAGAGAATTGTGGGTGTAGAGTAGGACAGACCTGGACAAGTGGGTGGAGGAACAGTACTAAAAACACTGGAACACTAAGTTGGAGGAGTGGATTCCCAGGAGGACAGGTTCCCTGGAGGACGCAGAACCTTGGAGGTAGTTACCCAAGGGAGAAAGCTCGCTCTAGAAAGTAAGGCGAGGGAAGAAGCACAGCAAGCAGACACACCCCACAGCTGAACACTAAACAACAGTGGAAGAACAACGGGCCCGGCAGCCATCACTAACCTAGCTGGCCGGAGGACCCAGAGCAGAGAACCAGAGAGACAGAGGGAGCCTAGTGAGCCCAAATCACACCTGGGTCACTGGAAGGCTAGGCCAGGAAAGACAGAGAGCCAGCTCTGTAGAGGTGACCGGGGAAACTCTAAGACCCCAATCATGAGACAACCTGGAGTGGTGCGGGCACTCTATGACCCACAATCCTACTTACGTACCGCCACAGAGTAGGAACATAGCCATCGTACTAGGGCTAGTGACCCTAAAGCAGAGGGATACATCACTAAAGAGCCCATGACGGCTAGACCGAACCCATGAGCGAGGACAGAGAGAGAGACAAGCAGGCCCTGAAAGGTGCCAGAGGAAAGTGATGCAGAGGAACTGTCTGAGCTGCAGTAGAACCTGGGTCCCTGGATAAGTGTAAGAACTAAGACTGAGAACTGTGAACTGTAACTTGTCAGCTAAGAACTTGAACAGTAAAGTACCCAGTAAGTTCAAAAGTGCCTGAGACTGTTCCTTACTGCACCGCTGCAGAGACCTCCACCTGCAGAGCTGCCTTGCTGTCCCTGGGTGCTGGCTGGAGAAACTGCAGGAGAGGAACTGGTGCTGCATCCAGAGAACGCAGCCCCCACTACACCTACCCTGGGGACACTCAGCCGTACCCATGGAGGGCTTACCATCTACGCTGCCCCTCATCACCATCCCCGGCAGGATTACGGCAGCAGTGATCACCCTGACCACATACTACGGGCGGCGTCACAACAACCTCCCCTGTACATATTCCCTTTTTCAACTGACGCCCAGGCCACTGGACCGGGTCATGAACCCCGTGACTCCCCAGCGACAGTAGCAGCAATCCGGTCCATGAGTACCCCACAGCCTGGGGGTGCCTCACACCAACATACAGCAGTGGAAACACATGTGTACTAAGGCCAATGATTGGCTGCAGTGTTCACTTTTTGTCCAACAAAATGAAAGAAACAGTGTTGGACCATTTCTTTAATATAAAATAGCAAAAATGTGTATTGTCATAGACATCCAATTGTGTTCATTACTGCAGGGGTCTTCTTTAGTTATCAACATTGTAATAATGGACACTCAATGTCAGACTGCTGCCATAAAGCATCATAAATGTAGCATGCAAACTGAGTTTACAGAGTCATTTGTCACTAAATATTTTTTTTCTGCAGCGTATGATCTCTTTATTGTGGTTTAGATAAAATGCAGAATTGTGAATTTATAGTCTACTTTCATCCACAAACCACTGTAACATAACGTCTGCTCAGTGGTTTCCATTTTGGTGCTGAAGTGTATATTTGGGTGCCCCAGTTTAGCTGTACAATGGCATGCGAAGAACAAGGCTCAAAAACTCGGCGTATGGTTTCAAAAATAAGTCATGACCTACTTCTCCTTCCTGACCCAAGGCAAGTGACTAACGCGGAGGCAGACTGTGACCTGCTTAGACTGGTTTAGTGTGTCAACTGCCACCTGGTTTTATGTCATTGAACATTTAATGAAGCTGTCTAAATCAGGCAGAGTTAACCCAGAAACCACGCTACAGTCTTAAGTTGTATTTTTAGGTTAAATCCTGTTAAATACATTAAGCGGCGTCTTAAGCGCACTGTGTTTTGAAACTTTGATAATCCGTCTTTTGTCTTTGCTGGCGGTGGAGAATTATGTTGTGCTTTCAGGTCTTTTATTTGGGAATGTTCAGATTTACGCTGGAGCTTGTGCAGTTTTTTAAGGAGCAGAATTAGACAAAGGGCGGCGGATTCAATCCAGTTGTCTTAATTGTAAGCCGTTGAATAAAAAAAAAACAGTGGTGTTCAAAATAATAGCAGTGTGTTCAAACACACCAGTTAAGCCCAAACTCTTTACAACAGTTTTTATTTCCAGCATTGGGGACAGTGCACATTGTTTTTAAAGCAAAACATGAAGATACATATATATAATTTTTAACTACTTTACAGAAAATAACAAAAAATGAACATTGGGCTGTTCAAAAAATAACAGTGTCTGCATTTGTCTTTACAAACTCGAAATATGTCCCCCTTTTTTTTTAGGATTTAGCATTCCTGTGAATCACTAACCTAATATTTACTGTATTGGCTAACCACAGTTTTTTAGAACTGCTTCACTTCTATGTTGCATACAGTCAACCAAATTCTGGAACCTTAACATTTATTCCAGCCCAGGATGCTTCTGACTACATCCCACAATTTATTTCTATTGCTGCTTAGCCTCATAAACAGTACTTTTTATGTCACCCCACAAGTGTTCTATCGGATTAAGGTCCGGGGATTGGGCTGGACACTCCATAACCTTAATTTTGTTGAACTAGAAGCAAAGTTTTCCTCCTTTACTAGGGATTTTAGGGTCATTTCAAGGGTATTTTCTCTTCAGCCTAAGGCAACATGACCTCTTCACTGGTCCATGATCCCTGGTACGCGTAAATAAACTCGGCCCCCATAGTAATAGAAACATGCCCACGTCCATGATGCTTGCACCACCAGGCTTCACTGTCTTCAGAGGGTACTGTGGCTTGAATTCAGAGTTTAGAGTTCATTTGATGAATGGTCTGTGGCCCTTGGACCTAAAACGAACAGTTTTACTTTCATCAGTCCACAAAATGTTTCTTCGTTTTTCTTTAGGCCACATGATGTTTTCTTTGGCAAATTGTATCTGCTTCAGGACATTTTTTTAACATTGAGACTTTGCGATGACTTCTTGCTAATAGATTTAGGGTGCCGTTACACACAGCAATGTTCCAGCGATCTCGACAATGACCAGGATCGCTGTGTGGTTGGTGGGGAGCTGTCAAACAGGCAGATCTCCTCAGCGACCAGGAACCAAGGAGCTGACCTCTACATCGCTGGGTAAGCGGGAGGACGCTAGTAAACATGATAAACAGCAGGTATCTAGGCAGCACGCGCTGCTTAGTTACCCAGTGTTTATCATGGTTACCAGCGTCCTCCCACTTAGCGCAGCCTGTAAGTGGGAGAACGCTGGTAACCATGACAAAACACTGTGTATCTAGGCAGCGCGCGCTGCTTAGTCACCCGGTGGTTATCATAGCTACCAGCGTCCTGCCTCTTAGCGCAGCCTGTACGGAGGACGCTGGTAACCATAATAAACACCGGGTATCTAGGCAGCGCGGCTACCTAGATACCCCCTGTTTATCATGGTTACCAGCATCCTCCCGCTTAGCGCTGGTAACCATGATAAACACTGGGTATTAGGCGTGCGCATGCTTAATTACGGTTTTTATCATGGATACCAGCGTCCTCGCTTAGCGCAGCCTGTAAGTAGGGACGCTGGACCATGATAAACATTGGGTATCTAGGCAGTGCACGCTGCTAGTTACCCGCTGTTTATCATGGTTACCAGTGTCCTCCTGCTTAGCACTGGTAACCTTGATAAACATGGTGTATCTAGGCAGGGCATGCTGCTTAGTTACCCGTGTTTATCATGGTTTTCAGCCTGTGAGGTGCTGATCTCTGGTCTCTCACTGTTGACTCACCCAGGGTATGGGGACTTGGGTATCTGGGCCCTCTATTTCGGTAGGGATGTCACTTTTGTCCTTCCCAGACCCGTGGCCCAGGGATCTCACTAAAAAAAGGGGTAGTTGGTGTTGGAATAGAGATAAAAGTTTATAAAGTTTATCGTGACGCCACTCGTAGATCCTGGTGAAAGAACACCAGCGCTGCTTCAGTCCTCCAGAGGGTGATGGTACAGCAGCCGAGATGGTATAGCTCCCTGCAGGTGGAGCTAGCCCTCTGGGGCAGGGATGCACCTATAGGTATAAAGGTGCAGATGATCAGATGATGAAGGTAGTAGATTGCAGCGCTGCAGTGAATAAGCACACGGAGACTCAGTCACTCTACCCGGGTACTTTACTGGAACGATGCAGATGATGATACAGTTCACAGTGGCAAAACAGTCTATCCGGCTGAGTAGTCAGAGTAGGCTGCAGAGTCCCAGGAAGTCTCCAGTGGTATGCCTTCCTGGATCTACCCCGTGTCCTGCTGCTACTGCCTGTCCTAGGGTATCCTGCTTATTACCAGGCCAGTTGAGGTGCTCTGACCCGCCAGACAGGGTGTTGGGGCCGGTAAACAGATCCACGACCTCCGGTGTTCTGGGAGCAGGGGCTGGACTCCCTGACCGTCTTCGGAACCGGTACTCGGGTGTATGTGGACCAGGGTTCCCTCCCTGAGTATTGACGCTCGGGGGTCCCCTCCTTCAGTCTGGACTGCCTGTTCTCTCTCTCCAGGCCCCTCTCTGGAAGTCTCCTTTCCTCACTTGGAGGCTCCCCGTTCTTCGTCTTTCCTCAGTGCCGTCTAGAACTCACTGTGTGTCCTCCCTTCTCCCCTAACCCCCCCTATGGTACGGGCCCAAAACCATCTATTCTAGGTGGGTGTGTGGGAGTGCTAGGATGGAAGCCTCCCACAGACATCTGCTTTCCACTGTGACAGGGTTTACCGCACACTCATTTATGGGTGCAGTACCCCAATAGTGACGCCTGACCGAGTGGGGCGCCACACTGTCACATGCAGCGATGTGTGCTAACCAGCGGGAGACCAAGGAACAAAAAATGGTCCTGAAGGATGTGCAGCGATCAGCGACCTCACAGCATGGGCCCCGTCGCTGCTGCTTTTCACACACAGTGATATCGCTGTGTGTGACGTACCCCTTATCTTCACACAGACATCCTCTGTCTCAGTCCTCACAAGTAACTTGAGACGTCTTTGATCATCCTGGAGCTGATCATTGTCTGGGCTTTTGCCATACTAGATATTCTTTGATCTACTTGAATTATTATTATTTATTTATATAGCGCCATTAGATGCCATGGTGCTTTACAAATGAAGAGGGGAGAACGAGGACAAATACAGTATATATGGACAATCAAGTCTTACATAAGCAGGAGGGGAGACGACCTTGTCCACGAGGGCTGAATTTTAGTCTTCTGCTTTCTTCCACGTCTCTCTGGTTTTGCTTTCCATTTTAAAGCATTGGAGATCAATTTAGCTGAACAGCCTTCACTTCTTTATAACTTTTAACCTTTTAATCAGAGAATGCCTTTATTCTGAACAATGTCTCAAACGTCCCATATTTCTCAGGCTTTCAAGGAGAAATGCATGTACAACATGTGCTGGCTTCACCCTTAACTAAGCACCACCTGATTCAAACCTGCTTCTTCACAGATTGATTGACCTCACTAATTGAACTTATTATTTTGAACACACCCCCTTTCAATTAATTATTTAAATACAGACTCATAAACTTGCAGATTATCCATGCTGAGTCTGTTGGTTTTCTACAAAACTACTGCACCAACTGGTACATCTACTGCACCAATGTGGTAATGCAGGGGCGGACCGTGACCGCTGGGGGCCCTGGTGCAGGAGCCGGGGGGGTGGGGGGGGGGGGTTGGAGGGTGCTACTAGCCGTCAGCACGGCCCGTGTGGGGGGGTGGTGGACGCTGCTAAGGGCTGCCGGCGCGGTGGTCTCCTACCTGGTGAGCCGCGCCGGCTGTTTGCAGCCGTCCTGCGGGCCGGAAAGGCAGAAGAGAAGTGGGGCGGGATCAGGCAGGGGAAGCAGGAAGCTCTCTGCTTCCCTTGCATGACCCTCCTCTCCTCTAATGGCGGCTTGCGGGGGTCGGCTGGGGGCCCCCCTGCAGGCTTGAAGGGGGCCCCTAGCCGGTCGGGGCCCTGGTGCGGCTGCACAGGCTGCACCAGTGTAGTTCCGCCCCTGTGGTAATGTAATTTACACCAAAAACAGTGAATATATTTCAACTATTGAAAAAGTCATAAAAATTGGTGAAACTCTGCTCCAGCCGTCCCCTGGTTTAGTTTAATGAATCTCTCGCGACAGTTTTGGAAAAAGGGGACTTTTCTTGACTTTGCACCAAATTCATAAACAGTCAAGAAAAAAAGTCACCTCAACCCCAACGACCTAGAGATTCCAAAGGTCCAAAGCTGGTGGGTAAGAAGTCCAATATCCAAGAGAGAATCTTCAGTTTCCAAAGAAGGAAAGGAGGTAAGTTGAAATGTCCACTTTATTACATCATAATAAAAAGTGTCAGTACAGCAAGTTGATTAGTGATGAGCGAGTAGTAAGATATTGAGGTTCAGATAGCTCTAACAGAATACATTGAACTGTTTCAAATAAAAAAGCCAAGAAGCCAGCGCTGCCTAAGGTTAGCACGCAATACAAAAAGTGCATGTGCACATAATTTCTAACTGTACTTTAAACTGAGACATTTGGCAAACAATTGATCAATTCTTTGAGCTACCCCGCCACGTCACGGCATTCTCAGATGGAGCAGTCCTACTCTACATTTTTTAATTCGCTGTGCCATTACGGCCTCCTGGATGCATTAAAAGCAGAACCATATCAAATGCACACGTACCTGAAGCATTACTGAACTGCTCCCATGGTGCCAGAAAAGCAGCGCAGATAAAGGCAGACCAGGTCCGGACATGACATCCGGACATAATCAGATCTGACCCCCACACTGGCTTCTTGGCTTTTTTATTTACACTTTTTGTATTGCGTGCTAACCTTAGGCAGCGCTGGCTTCTTGGCTTTTTTATTGAACTGTTTCAGTATTTGGATTCAAGTGAGATCCCCATTGACTTGCTCGTATTTGTTACTCGTTACTTGTTCAAAGTATTCAGCTAGAGCTATCCAAACCGAGTATCTTGCTTCTCGCTCACCACTAAAGTTGATACCACAGATAGAGGATAGGTAATAATCCCCCGAGTTTTGGCAAGATAGCCTTACTCATGGCTAAGACTATTTTGCCGAAACACATGGAATTATAATCTGTTCTGTATCTTTGGTATCAACTTGCTGTACTAACACTTTTATTATGATGCAATTAACTGGACATTTTAACTTGCCTCCTTCCCCTTCTTTAGATGTCGGAGATTCACTCTTGGAAAATCATGAATCGGGGCACTATTTTGCTGAGTTTTGAGTATAAAATGTCAGTGAATACTTCATAGCAAAAAAAAGGGACTTAAAAAACTAAAAGAAATGATGAACCGGAGCCACAAACTGCAAATTTTGCCTAAATCTGATGGCCCTAAAATGTCAGGGTAGCTGCAAGCGAATTGGGCTGGCGATGCATGTGACATTGCTATCAATCAACAGCTATTTCTCCTCCATAACCACCATAATCCTCCATAAACATACACGCTCAGGTTGGCAAAGCATGCATGTTTATTCTTGGAACGGTAGCATAGTATCTTATTTCCAACAGTTGCGCATGTTGAGATCCAACATGACCAATACTTCTTTTACCTGATAATTTCTAGAAACCCCCATAAATATACACTGTGTGAGAATTATGAGGCAAATGAGTCTTTTGATCACATGATACTTTTTATACATGATGTCCTACTCCAAGCTGTATAGGCGTGAGAGCCAACTATCAATTAAGTGAATCAGGTGATGTGCATCTCTGTAATGAGGAGGGGTGGTGTCTAATGACATCAACACCCTATATAAGGTGTGCTTAATTATTAGGCAACTTCCATTCCTTTGGCAAAATGGGTCAGAAGAGAGATTTGACGGGCTCCGAAAAGTCCAAAATTGTGAGACGTTTTGCAGAGGGATGCAGCAGTCTTGAAATTGCCAAACTTTGGAAGCGTAATCACCGAACAATCAAGCATTTCATGGAAAATACCAACAAGAAGCATGTTGGGCAAAAAAGATGCAAAATAAATGTCCATGAATTGAGGAAAATCAAGCGTGAAGCTGCCAAGATGCCATTTGCCATCATTTTTGCAAAATTTCAGAGCTGCAGCGTTACTGGAGTATCAAAAAGCACAAGGTGTGCCATACTCAGGTACATAGCCAAGGTAAGGAAGGCTGAAAAATGACCGACCACCTTTGAACAAGAAACATAAGATAAAACGTCAAGACTGGGCCAAGAAATATCTTAAGACTGATTTTTCAAAGACTTTATGGACTGATGAAATGAGAGTGACTCTTGATGGGCCAGATGGATGGGCCAGAGACTGGATCAGCAAAGGGCAGAGAGCTCCACTCCGACTCATACACCAGCAAGGTGGAGGTGGGGTACTGGTATGGGCTGGTATCATCAAATATGAACTTGTGAGACCTTTTCAGGTTGAGGATGGAGTGAAGCTCAACTCCCAGACCTACTGCCAGTTTCTGGAAGTAACTTCTTCAAGCAGTGGTACAGGAAGAAGTCGGTATCATTCAAGAAAAACATGATTTTCATGCAGGACAATGCTCCATCACATGCAACCAACTACTCCACAGCATGGCTGGCCAGTAGAGATCTAAAAGAAGAAATAATAATGACATGGCCCCCTTGTTCACCTGATCTGAACCCCATAGAGAACCTGTGGTCCCTCCTAAAATGTGAGATCTACAGAGACGGAAAACAGTACACCTCTGGAACAGTGTCTGGGAGGCTGTGGTGGCTGCTTGCAGCAATGTTGATCATAAACAGATCAAACAACTGACAGAATCTATGGATGGAGGCTGCTGAGTGTCATCATAAAGGAAGGTGGCTAAATTGGTCACTCATTTTTTGGGTTTTGTTTTTGCATGTCAGAATTGTTTATTTCTAAATTTTGTGCAGTTATATTGGTTTACCTGGTGAAAATAAACAAGTGAGATGGGAATAATATTTGGTTTATATTAAGTTGCCTAAT
The DNA here is from genome assembly GCA_033576535.1 of Allobates femoralis. Classification (NCBI taxonomy): domain Eukaryota; kingdom Metazoa; phylum Chordata; class Amphibia; order Anura; family Aromobatidae; genus Allobates; species Allobates femoralis. The sequence continues at coordinate 59,958,151 of JARQOC010000002.1, read as the reverse complement.
AATTCTGCACAGTAATAGTTACCTGGACAAACAGATATCCTCCTAAGAATAGCCAAATCTAAAAAAAAACCACTCCAACTTCCAAAAATATTAAGCTTTGATATTTGAGTCTTTTGGGTTGATTAAGAACATAGTGTTGATCAATAATAAAATAATCCTCTACAAGACAACTTGCCTAATAATTCTGCACCAGTGTATAAGATTGTAGGTCAATCTCATCAAAAACCAGTATTTTTCAACTGGTTTAGACGTCTAATTTTTGTGGCCACCTGGTAGCCAAAGTTTAATTGTCAACTGACTCAACTGATACGGGCTTGGTTCTTACAAGATCCATTCTCTAGACATAGATCTGGTTCAGAATCCTTGCAATAAGCTCATCAATGCTATATACAATAATTAAACTAATCGGTTGAAACATTTTTCAGCAACTCTGAGTTGTGCAGAAATGTAGCACCTTTTGGCATTTGTATGCCAGTTTCTCCCATCTCTACCAAAATGGGTAGAACTGGGTCACAGCTAGGGACACCACAGCTCATCTAATTCACGACAAACTAAGGGATTAATTACATCAGAAATCTTACTCCAGTCCCTGACTATAATAAGATTTCTGCAATGCCACACATAGATTCACATCACTTGTTAGACTATTGATTCATTAGGAGACAAAACTCCTGGTTTTGATGAATTTGGGCCATTGTTTAACCATAATTATATACTTAATTTATGTGTTTACTCCCAAGAAGCGCACCCTAATAAATGGCCTGCATGTCTTCACATGCCATATAATTCTTTTTTAGACAGTTAATTGGTCAATAAGGCTGGCCATACACATAATAAATAAATAATATTTCAGCTGATAGCTATCTTCACCGAATCCCCTCAAAACAGGAATGGTTGGCTTGGCTGAGCATTCCTGGGTTCTCAATGAGAGAATACAGCCACCATTATCTGGTTTAATAAACCTGTCTGAAAGCTGTTGGCTGAACCCCTCGTGATATTCTGTAATGCACTCTGCACTCCTGCGTCCTCTATTAGAGAGCTGCTGCCAGAGATCTCCGGAGGAGGCTTATCTCTTAAGACCGGGTTACACATAATGATGTGCCAGCGCCCGACCAACGATCAGGATCGCTGGCACATCGCTATGTGATCGCTGGTGAGATGCCAGACAGGCAGATCTCACCAGCAACCAGCGACCTGTTCAACGACCTCGACATCGTGTAAAGGAATATAAACTACTCTTTTCCACGATGTCGAGGTCCCGCTACTGTATTCAGTGGGAGAACGCTGGTAACCAGGGTACACATCGGGTTACTAAGCAAAGCGTGCTGTGCTTAGTAACCCGATCTGTACCCTGGTTACCAGCGCGTTTTGCTTTTTAACCCGATATGTACCCTGGTTACCAGCGCGCTGTGCTTAGAAACCCGATGTGTACCCTGGTTACCAGCGTGTTGTGCTTTTTGACCCAATGTGTACCCTGGTTACCAGCGTGCTGTGCTTAGAAACCCGATGTGTACCCTGGTTAAGAGGGAACACACCAAGTTAGAAAGGCGTCACACACGCCGATGTCTGCTGCCCAGCGGCAGACTAACGACCAAAAAATGGTCCTGGCCATTCATCAGCGATCAGTGAGCTGATCATTGGTCGCTGTGGCATGTCACACGCAGCGACGTCGCTGCGAGGTCGCTGCAACGTCACAAAACCAGTGATGTTTCAGCGATATTGTTAGCGATATCAGTGCGTGTAAAGGGGCCTTAAGAGTACAAAAGGATCAGCAATTCAAAAATGGACATGCCACATCCTTATCTCCCACAACAATCACCTGTCAGGGGACCTCATACACTGTCAGCCGAACTCATTGAACTTTATTGTCATGAGCATGCTGCATCCTGCTGTCACTTCTAGGGAATCTGAGCTCTGAAAGTCTCAGCAGTTAATCTATCGCAGACTTTCTGTGGAGCTCACTTGAGACAGTTTCTATGTGCTTGCTTTTCTATGCCGAAGGGTTTAAGGACCCTTTCGCAATTGGAATAATCCTCTCTTGGCCTCTCAGCTTTAGCTTGTGATAATCATTCCATTCCGCTATATTTACTCACCTTTGAGCTCACTCCAATGCTGCCAGCTCTATGAAGCAGAAACTACAGCACTGACAGAGTGAGCTGGTGCGGCAGATACAGAGAGGAGGATCGGCTTCACCTTCAGTGCGGGCACAGGGGAAGGAGGTTAGCACATGCGCCACATTGCAGACAGCGCTCATCTCCTTCTCTGCCACACTGTGCCGAACTGCAGCTCAGTGAAGGAGATGAACATACACTGCAGCACAGTGCACCCAGTGTTGATCCCATACATAAAGCTGCAGATTAGGCACTGTTTGAAAGAGAAGGAGATGACTGCTGTGTTCAATGCGATTCAGTTTTCAAAGGTGAATGGAGATGAGTGGTCATATTGGGGACTGCGGGGGCGGGCCTGTAGGAGACTGGGGCGTGCCTGTTGGAAAGTGGGTATAAATGACCAGCTGTGAAATTTACACCCAAGCTCCAAAACAATTGGAGTGTAAATTACAAACTGTTGGCATTTTGCAGCCTGGATACACACAGATTTTACAAAAAGCCCTGACAACCTCTTTAATGTTCTTCCACTTCAGTTTACAATGACATGATGTTTTATACACATTGTTTTTTTTTTGGTGTGTTATACAATATACTGTAGCGGTATAGTTTTGATTAATTAGATTACTAATATTTCTGCCTTCTAGAGAAGGACATAGCAATGGCTTTTAGCGGTAACTGTCATAGAAGCTGCATTCTTAACCAAACCGTTGACTTAATCTCAGAAGAGGATCTTGATGAAGGAGGGGGGGCAGGGTAAAAAGTTAATGAGCTGCATCTGAATCTAATTAAGATCCTTACTCTGCAGTTCAAGGCAGTGATGGAGTGCCTAAGGAAAGGAGACAAGAGGTGTCCCCACTTCTCCAGCCACAGTTTTACAGGCTTCTGGGACGTAAAGGATCACTTAGAAAGCGAGAGAATAGCACTCCAGCATCTGAACTACATAGCCGAAGGGCAAACGGGTCCATTCATGAGCAAAACCAAGCGTGCAATATTTCTTAATTAACGTATGCAAGACAGAAGTTAAATTGGTGAAATATTGACTTCCCGCTATGGCAACAAGCTCTTCAGTCATCATAAGATAAGTGCTTGTCTCCAGGCAGAACCTTAATGTACATAGTTGGCCAATTTTATAGGACACTTTGAACTTTACATTTCTAACAATTAGTGTATTTTGTCACTGATGGAATGAAAACGTAGCCATAATAAATGAACACCAAGTACGATAATTAACTATATTTTCTTCTATACACAGTGTTAAGAAATGTAAGAAAAAAAAGGTTACAAGAAATGCAAAAAAAATGACTACGCCTGCATTTAACATCTCCATAAAATCATTGCTCAGGATTAGAAAACAGACTGATCTGTTTATTGTGAGCCTGGAATGAACAGTGATACCAAATTCAGTCCATGGACAAGAGCAGCTATGTACTGGGAGAAACTGAGTAACAACTAACCAGAGCGGTGGAGTCGCTAAGCCAAACATCCGACTCTGACTCTTCAGTTTCCCTGAATCCAACTCCAGCAAAATGGACGCCGAATCAGACTCTACGACTCCAACTCCACAACCGTGGCTGTGGAGTCAGTAAGCCAAACCTCCAACACTGACCCCCAACTCCACCCTAAAAGGACACCGACTGTGACTCTACGATTCCGACTCCACAGCCCTGCAACTAACATGGCCCCAATAACATGGGCGGCACGGTGGCTCAGTGGTTAGCACTGCAGCCTTTGCAGCACTGAGGTCCCAAGGTCCAATTCCACCAAGGACAACATCTGCAAGGAGTTTGTATGTTCTCCCTGTGTTTGCGTGGGTTTCCTCCAGGCACTCCGGTTTCCTCCCACATTGTAAAGACATACTGATAGGATGTATAGATTGTGAGCCCCAAGAGGGACAGTGTTGCAAATGTATGTAAAGTGCTATGGAATTAATAGCGCTATACAAATGAATAAATATTATTATAATAAGTCTAAGCTCAACGTAAACCTGTTGTTATTGGTGAATTTTCAGAAAAAATTGCCATGTCTATACACATGAGAAATAATGTAATTTACTCTCTGCAGCCTCAGTCTGCAATTTGCAATTGCCTTTGAACTTGTGCATGGATATTAGCTGCTATGATGACTCCAATAAGCTGCACATATAGACATCAGGGAGTTTAGCTTTCCAGTCTTCTTGTAGCACTTAGTCAGATTTATCAGTAGGCTAGAGGACTTTATACAGCAGTACTGAGCAGTGTAGCTGTGAATCCAGCACTATAGTAAGATAAACCCTTAAGGCTCATTCAGACCCAGTTTTTCTTGTATAAGACGTATCTGTGTTATTTAAAGATAGAACTTGTATCAATTATAATCAATGGGGCTAGTGAAATATCTGTGTATATTTGCAGCCCGAATGGTCCGCAAAACATCATGGAGACTAGTCGGATTTTGATCCAAGTCTCAGATCAGTGTTGCCAGTTCAAGTTTATATGTGAAAAAAATTGCACAGAATACCGTATAAGAGACTGGAAGAATTATCAGCTACTTCTAAAGATTATATAATGATTGTATTGTGTTATGGTGATACATTTCTCATTTGCTGCTTGAGAGGGATGGACGAACCTGAACTGTAAAGTGTGGGGTCTGTACTGAACATTTAGTGTTCGGGCATTGACCCCGAACATGGATTTCTCATGGAGAAGGATTTTCCTCTGTGTGTTGTGTTTTTTTTTAACTATTTCCTTACAGGATTGATAATGGCCATAATGTTATCAATCTGAGCTAAATGACAAGCTGTCAATACTCAGCTGTCATTAACCCCTTCTAGCACTCCAATGCCACTGCACCAGGGCATTGGGAAGAGACGGATGAAGAATGAATGTATGCGCCAATTTCTGGGGCAGCTGCGGGCTGGTATTCTTTCATCTGGGGGTAGGGGGGTGACAATAACTATGGGCCTCACCACGCTGACAATTCCAGCCCCCAGCTGCCTGGTTTTTATGGTGGGTTTACACGTTACGACATCGTTCCGATATCGTATACAACGGCGCGGGAGCGTGCATTTTGTGCCCGGTTTTCCCAGAATCTCATCAGCGGTTTAGACGTTGCGATATCGGGATACAACGTCCCTACGATGTGTACGCCCCCGACCCAGGAACGACCATTTAACATGGGAGTGAATGGGTGACGTTGCAGTACACATCAGAGTTGGGCTGTCACACAGGACGATCCGGCTCCAATCGGCATCCGATATCGGGCGGTTGAATAGCACGCTCATTCGACCCCCGATATCGGTTTGCCATCGTTCCTGCATCGCATTGTACGTTCACACCGTACAACGCACGAACGATATCGGGTCCAACGCACGAACCACGTGACTTTTGGTCAGAGTTGGACGCCGATATCGCAATGTGTAAACCCACCATTACCCTGGTTTACAATCAAAAATAGGGTGAAGCCCGATGCATTTATTTTTAATTATTTACTTAAATAATTGAAAAAAGAGGGCTTCCCTGCATTTTGATTGCCAGGCAGCTTGGGGTGGCAGCCTGTAGCCCTCTGCATTATCTGCACTGAGATTAAAATATACAGCAAAGCTCTAGGTCATTTTTTTTAAATGATTTATTTTTACACTACTATGACATCAGTTTCATTGTCTATGGCAACCAATCACAGATGCCAGCATAATGGGTGAGGGGAACAACAATCAATCACAGACGTTGTCACAGGGAGTGGGCATCTGTGATTGGCTGTTGAAGCCAGTGCAGTAACCTGGAAACATCCCATACATTCTAGCATCTACCATGTCTTAAATAATCAGGAAGTTAATGCATGTGGATAACGCTGATGTTTAATCACCGTTTTGTTTATTTTTACAGCCCCCAGCCACCATTTCAAAACCATTTCCCGGGTCAGGGTTCGGACCCAAGGTCGGGTCAAGTCCGGTCCCAAACCTGGACTTTAAAATAAATGTCTGTCCGGATCCGCCAAATACAAACATTACAAGAGAGGGGGGGGGGACAAGAGGCGCAATAGTGCCCTTATCACTAGACACTAGACAATTAAGGTGAGAAATAGTTTCACTCACCTAGTCCAGTTGTGCCACCCACAACTGGTTCAGAGGCCTGATATGGTACGTGTCTTGATGGCTGCTGCTGGACTTCCACCGGTCTCCACTCAGGGTAGACGAACTTGAAGTTTTGGGAAAGGAAGGTGTGTCACAGTCCGCGCTGCCAAGAAATCCGCTCGTAATAACGCTAGTAGTCAGTATCCAAATTTATCCTCTTTATTCATCCAACGCGTTTCAACGCCCTCCTGGCGTCTTCCTCAGAGATCCCTGAGGAAGACGCCAGGAGGGCGTTGAAACGCGTTGGATGAATAAAGAGGATAAATTTGGATACTGACTACTAGCGTTATTACGAGCGGATTTCTTGGCAGCGCGGACTGTGACACACCTTCCTTTCCCAAAACTTCAAATACAAACATTGGCGGGTTCGCCCATCACTGCTGCTTAATGTATAAAGTGTACTGTGACAACTATTGATAGTTGGGAGTACGGAAAGGGTTAGCAATTAGTGGGAAGCTCAGGGAGGAGCTCTGGATATACAAGGGGTGGCTGAGTCCTAGTACAGCAAAGTGCTATAGTTACAACATAGTGAGCATCAGCCAGACAGAAAGCAAATTCTACCAGAACAGTAAACTAAAAAAAGAGGCTTCATAGAAGTATTATCCTGGAAGTGAATGCAACTTAGATGGAAGCACATTATAAAAAAGACAACTGAAGACTAGAGCAAGTTCAGAGAAGGGCTACAAGGATGATGAGCTGACTGTAAACTATGCCCTTTGGTTAAAGGATCTGGGAATGTTAGCTTGCAAAAAAAAGGTGACTGAGAGGAGACTTAATAGCTATCTATAAATATATCTGAAGGGCTGTCACACTGTAGAGGGATCAGATTTATTCTTATTTGTACATGGAAACATGAGAAGCAATGGAATGAAACTGAAAGAAAGAAGATATAGGTTAGATATCAGAAAAACGTTTTGGCAATGAGGGTGTTCAAGGAGTGCAATAGGCTGCCACGAGAAGTGGTGAGTAATGATGGGCGAACCTGCCAATTTTCGGATTTGGCAGACCCGCCTGGACACGTTTTTTTTTTAACTCCAAGTTCAGGGCCGAACGTGACTCGAGCTTGAGTCCAAACACCGAACTCGGATTTTAAAGTTATGAGATGGGGTGGGGGAGCTATAAAAAGAAAGGAGATAGTTATAAAACAGCAGCATTATGCTTACCAGCTTACCACCGCTTGTACTTCCGGGCTACTCATTAACTTCCTGTATATTCACTGCAGGGGGGCCCAACAGCCAATCACAGATGCTGTCACAGGGAGTGGGTGTGTGTGATTAGCTGTTGGAGTAACCTGGAAACTGCCATATATGCTAGATGCTAGAATGTATGGTCAGTTTTCAAGTTACTTCAGCAGCCAATCACAGACACCCATTCTCTTTGACAGCGTTTGTGATTGGCTGTTGTACCCCTCAACTATTCACTGACATCATAGTACTGTAAAAATAAATAATTACAAAAAAACATAGTGCTTTGGTTTATTTTTGATTCTCAGCGCAGATACAGCAGACAGCTACGGGCTTCCACCCTCAGCTGCATTGCTTTACCTTGGCTGCCAATGAAAATACAGGGAAGCCCATTTTTTATTTTCTTTTTTCAATACATATTTTAAAAAATGCATGGGCTTCACACTATTTTTGATTGCCAACCAAGGTAGAACCCAGGCAGCTGGGTGCTGGGAATCTCAGCATGGTAAGGTTCAAGTACTTTGGCCCCCCATGCTGATAATCACAGCCTGCAACCACCTCTGAAAACAGTGCATTCTTTCATAACGCCATTTTCAAACGCTTTACTGGACTTTTCCAGCGGCCATGATGGCGGTGGCATACTGGGATATGAAGGAGTGATGTGGCACCCCGGAGTTCGGTCGCCAAAATGGCATTGGCTTCCTCGGGGGGTGATGTCATGCTTGAAAGCAAGAAAGGGTATCCACACCAGGTAAACCCACAGCATGCAACATTTTTTCTGACTCCAGGCCTGAAGGCGGAACTCGGGACCCGGGTTCAGGGGAGCTCCTCTATAAATTCTCATCTGGAAGAGGGGTTAGTTAGTTAGTTAGTTAGTTAGTTAGTTAGTTGGTTAGTGATTTTTTACAGTGGAGTGGAGGAGAGTTGAGTGGAGAGAGAGGACTGAAAATATCCTGTGGACTGGAGTTGGAGGAGCTCATTCCAAGATAGAGAGCAGCAAGCGTGAGGGACCCATGGGAAAGGGTCTGAGGAAGGAGAGGAGAGGGCCTGGGGAGTGGAGCAAGTTGCTGGCTCACCTCAGGTCAGAGCGCCAGTAATGGACACTGGAGTCCGAGGATTTGCGGGTATTAAAGGTCCAGCAGCCAAAACCAGAGGACGGCATACTGCACGTCTCCCGGCCACATCAAAGTACCTGGAGGCACAACAGCACCGGAGAGCACAGGGACAGCCGACAGAGGAATGGTACCAGAGAAGGGTTCAGGCTGCCTGCCAGACGGGTGAGAGACTTACCAGTAGGAGGAGAGGGTCGCAGTTTAGCTACAGGCCGCCAGGACCAGCAAAAGGGGCGCAGCAGGGAGGCCTCAGAACTCACTGGTGAGGAGATCCTCAACTTGCTTCCATGCTGTCTGGACTCGCAACATCACCTGTGGTCAGTGTCCTGGTCTGAACCTTCAACTACCAGTAAAGGTAAAGTAGACTGTGTACTGTGTGTCTGTCGGTCATTCCACGCCTTCAGTCCTGCTCTCCAATGGCCTACCACCACCAAACACATTACCGGTTGCCCTGGGGAACTGCTCCACCCATGGGGAGCGATACCACCTTAGCTCCGATTCCACATCCTCAGAGGTCCCACACCGCAGCTTTGGCCATCATTAGCCGAACATCACAGGTGGCGTCAAGACTTCAATCCTCAAAACCTTAACTCCCAAATTTTCATTAACATCGCCAGGGTCACGAAGCCGGGGAGGAAGACAGATTGTGGACGGCTTTGTAAGTCAAAGTTATTAGTTTGAATTAGATATGCTGGGGAGTCTGAGTTCTAGGTCTTGAACAATGTAGTCTGGTGCTTGACCACAAAGTCCAATCTCAGGAGGTGCTTTTGTGGCTAACTCAGGTCAGGCCTAAACAGGGTACCAATATCCCCAGTTGCTTTCTCAGCGGTAATCACCCTCACACCTGCTTCCTTCTTTGATTTGGCGCCAACTCCACCCCTCCTCTGACACTCCGAGCTTTTTATATTTTGCTGCTGCACCACAACTACCACCGGACCCAGTGTCTCTCTGAAAGTCATTCCATTTACTCTTAGGCCTGAGACAGGGACAAGGGGGCATCCTCTACGTCTGGATGAAAGAAGGTTTAATCATAATCACAGACGTGGATTCTTTACTGTAAGAGCAGTGAGACTATGGAACTCTCTGCCACATGCTGTTGTAATGAGTGAGTCACTACTAACATTTAAGAAGGGCCTGGATGCCTTTCTTGAAATCTATAATATTATCAGTTATACATACTAGATTCTTTGAAAGGGCGTTGATCCAGGGAATTAGTCTGATCGCCATATCTGGAGTCAGGAAGGAATTTTTTCCCCCAATGTGGAGCTTAGTGTTGTCACATGTTTTTTTTTTGCCATCCTCTGGATCAACATGTTAGGCTATGGGTTGAACTAGATGGACTTAAAGTCTTCCTTCAACCTTAAAAACTATGTTACTATGTTACTATCATGGAAACAGACCCATTCTTCATCAGTTCCGAGTGGTTTCTTTGTCCAGCAGTGGGCGATGTTCTCCTACCAGCACTACTAGTTCTAATTGGATGCACAGACTGGTGTTCCCACTCCCTTGCAGGAACAAGGCAGGCACATTGGGCAACACTAGAAAACGGAAAATGCCAGTAAAGTTTTTTCTCTTAATCAAGTAATAAATGAACAATATGTGACCGATTTGACTGAGAGGGTGGAAATACACTATTCTACTTACATGCGAGTCTCTTGGACGAGACTTTGGATCAGTGACCCTGAACGGCCTCTCCCTCTCTGGACGGGAGTGTGATGCTGCACATAAACACAAGCAGCTGAAGCTCCCGTCCAGAGAGGGAGAGGCCATTCAGAGTCATTGCTCCAGTCTCTTCCGAGAGACTCGCGTGTAAGTAAGATAGTGTGTTTCCAGCCTAAGGCTTCATTCCCACAAGGATTATTTAGTGAATTTTGATGTCACAGATTTTCTGCATCTGTTAGGTAAATTAGGTTACTTGCATTTTTTACATTGTGTTAGGGTACCTTCACACTGTGCGACGGCACCGGAGATGTCGGCGGCGACGGGCGGGTGCGCGCACGTTTTTGCCGCCCCTGCCAGCGTCGCTGTCCCTCATTTACATGGGGCGACACCTCCGGTGACGTCCCGACGATCTGACAGGGCATCACCGCTGGGGTTTCTTAAAACCCTAGCGGCGATGCCTTAACATCGGAGCCTAGGGCTCCCATCGCCTGGCAGATCGCCGTCTGCCGTTTACATGGGGGCGATGTGTACACATCGCCCCAGATCGGCCGCCTGGTTTCAGAGCACTGCTCTGAAACCAGGCGACCACTAAAAGGCGTCGCCATCGCCTATTTACAGTAGACGACTCAGGGGCGATATCGGTGCCGATAGGCCACGCCCCTGCATCGCCTAAGAGATCGGCGGTGCCGTCGCCACGTGTGACGGTACCCTTAGCGTAATTTTTTACATGCATTTTATTGTATTTTTGATGCTGTGATTTTTGTTTCTTTTTGGCTTGCCATGCTTTATATAAAATTGCTATTTTTTTTATACTTTCTGGTTTTTGTTTTTGCCAAACTTTGATACAGTCATGTGCAGATTACATGCGTTTTTATTGTTTTTTTTATTTACCTGTGGATTTTCCACATCTGATTGTATGTGCTAAATCTGTAGCTAAAACTGTGTTCTCAGCAAGAGGAGATGATATTTTACAGAATTGAAATTGCACTTTGGACACAGCGAAAATAGGAAGGATGAAAAACTCACTAAAAACTCATTGTGGGAACACAGCCTTAAGGCTACATTCACACGTGTATTTGATACAGCAAATTCTCTGCAGCATTTCAGCATCTATTAGCTAAATGACGGTAACTGAATTTTTTTTCATTGAGTTTTTGAGTGGGTTTTTTCTACTTGCATGTGTTTTGACATTTTCAGCTCTCTTTTTCATAGGTCATGTTTTGAATAAGACTTTTGTTTTGCTAACTTCCCATTTATTAGCTTTAGGGTGGAAACACACCATGCGAGATGCATGCGAGTGTCTAGCATGCATCTCGCATGAGTCACCCAGCCCGGCCCCCACACCTCTCTGAATGGTCCACAGAAACACAATCAGCTCCTTGCTGATTCAGAGAGACAGGGCTCGGGCCGGGTGACTCATGCAAGATGCATGCGAGACACTTGCTTGCAGCTCGCATAAGTGTGTTTCTGGCCTTATTGTTAAAGTCATGTGTATATAACATGTGCTTTAGTATGTTCCCACTGTGGGTACACACTATAAATGCATATGTGTTTTTTATCTGGGGATTTTACTCATGTAATTCAAGTCTATGGTGAAAATACGCAAATAAATCTCATAATCACCATAAGGGAAATGCTTCGCAAGTCAATTTCTACTGCGTAAAAAAGTGGATATGATGCACAGCATCTATAAATCCCATCCACCATGCTGGAACCGCGGAATGTTGCATTTTTTGGTGCAAAGAAAACATACAGCATCAAAATGCACCATATACTCATCGTCAGAGATTAATCTAATTGATTGAGGAAATTGTACTTTAGAGTCCGTCAACCCAATTCATTGACCTCTGTTGAGTAGCAGTTTTGCTTTAGGGCCCCTTTACACACGGCTACATTTCTTGGGTGGCTACAGGTAACTTACTGGTTGCAGTGAAATCATGGAGAGATTATTCCATTTGTACACAGCAACAAGATAGAACCTTGTCTCCATGATTTCACTGCAACCAGTAAGTTACCTGTAGCCACCCAAGAAATGTAGCCGCGTGTAAAGGGGCCCTTAGGGTGTGCTCACATTAGAGTATGACATCTGATGCCAGAGAATCAGGCACTATATGCTAATGACACTCGGCTCAAACTCTGCAGCGATGGTGACCAAGTGTCATTCACTGTGACCCGATTCACTCGCATGCTCGGATTATGGGTGCAAGTGAGCCGAGATATGCTGCCAATATCAGCATGCTGCAATTTTTTTCTAATGACAAATTGGCAAGATAAAAACAATTCCTGATCAGCACTACCCCATACTATACCATTTGGAGTGAGTGCAATCCAATAAAACATCAGATACCACTCCACTGTGTTGTATGCTGGCTATACGCCAGTGTGAGCAAGACCTTGAAGGGAATCTGCAGGCAGTTATTAGCTATGTAATCTGAAGACAACATGCTGTAATGGTACCTTTACACACTGCTACAGGTAACAGGTTGTCCACAGGTAACTTACTGGCTGCAGTGAAATCATGGAGACATGGTTCTATCTTGTTGCTGTGTACAAATGGAACTATGTCTCCATGATTTCACTGCAGCCAGTAAGTTACCTGTGGAAAACCTGTTACCTATAGCTGCGTGTAAAGTGGCCATAAGGGTTAAAACGTAGAATGCAAGGATGGCTGCCTTGTCAAGGTCCTAGCTGTTGTTTTCCCGGAATGTTTGTTTAAGTAGAAGGACTTACCATTGCTTAGACTAGATTTGAGCAGGCATTCTCCTCTGATTGACACCTTACTGTCAATGTTTATGTGGCGCCCCTTTGGCCACAAAGGGAACTGCAGCCAGGCAGGTAGGACACTTGTTGCACAACAACGCCCTCACAGCCCACACAACCCACGTACAGTAGGTGGCAGCATCCAGCCCTGAGATTAGATACTCTATGAGATTGAGGGGTGGTGGATTTGGAGGAGTGGGTTGGGCACACACGTAGTCAGGTGACTTGACAGTAGAAATAGGAAGGGGGAGGAGGAAGGAGTTCAGTAGGCCACAGTGAGCTGAACAGCAAAGACCAAGAGTAGGCCCAGGGTGCCGAGCTGCAAAGACCAGAAGCTGAGGAGCACAGGCCAGAGAACAGCAGCAGGTTGAGCTGAAGTTGAGCAGATGTGGCACCCTGGCACCTGTTGGGCACCACAGAAATCCTTAGGTACAAATGGAGTAAGTAACAGCACAGCAAAACCACAACACAAACAACACTTAGAACACCTGGTTTCACCCCGAGCCTCTAGGGGGAGCTACCACTGGTCACTTTGAGCCAGTTCCCCCTATAAAAAGAGTCTTGGAGGGAGAAACTTCAGAGTGTGGTAGACGCTACAAGAGCTGCCTGCCTGTGTGAAACCTCCACCCTATGAGGAACACACTAGGCCCTGCTAGCCTGTTAGCCAGTGGAGATCCCTGCAATTGGGATAATAGGAAGAAGGAGATCACCTCCCAGGAATACAGAGTTAATCCAACTCTTTCCAAACCATCCGGTTACTGGAACCGAAGCTGTGGAAGCTACAAAGCCCTCACAGAGAACCAGCACATCCAACAGGAGGTTTAGCCACCTGTTCCACCTGATGCACCTACCCACGAGAGCCCAGGGAAGAGTACTGATCCTGCTCAGACCCTTTTACAGTGCCCTCAGTGCTGCTAACCAGGTGAAGCAAGTTCCATTGAACAAACTGCCCGGTCCGGCTGGATTCCACATCCACCCGACCTTAGCACCAGAAGTAGAGAAAGGAAGCCTAACACTGCTTGCTGTGAAACTCCATAAGTGCCAACTTCACTATCCCGGTCCGAGTGTACCTGCCTACCAACCAGTAAAGGTACCTAAAAGAGACTTTGTGTGATTGTGCATTACTCCTGGATTCAGCGCAGCGTCCCGCAGCTGCCTCACAACATCTTGCGCAGCTCCCGGCTCCGGGGATTCCCGCTCATCCTGTGGGGAGCGTTCCATCTCGCTGTTGACCATCCCCCGGAGACCCGAACAGCGCTGGTAAAGTTACCAGAACACCCGCAGGTGGCGTCACGAAGACAAATCACCCCACTGTTCCGCCATTCCCCTATTGATCTGGACCAGCGGGCCTACACTACCGCAGGCGCGGTTCCGTGACTGGAGGAGAAACAACGCCCGCTACGTGTACCCCCAGGCTACGGTGAGTCACAGACAGAAAGACACACATCCTGGAAGAGTGAAGGCATAAGGAGCGCAGAATCTGTACCGAGCCAGTGTGAGCCGGAGGAGAGAGAAAGCCCATCCAGAGCCAGATCCCTAGGAGTGTGAGAGGACAGAGAGGGACGGTGATACCCAGGCCCTAGAACTACAGCTGAAGCAACCGACTGTAGGCGGAGTAGCCCTCCTATGATACCGAGAGGAACAGAGAGAAAGGAGCCTGGTAGAGCCTCACACCTGAGGACTGCTGGAGGCTGGGCTGAAGTAGAGTGTCGGCTCTAGAGGGGACCGTAGTTTACCCGGCATCCCCAAACAACACGACGGGGGGTCTTAGTTCCAGATTGAGATCCCTACCCAAAGGACAGGCAGCTCAGTGACAAACTAAGGACCCACAGGGGCCCGAGTCACCGCCATACTGTCCAGCGTTTCACACACACACCCGTGGAGACGGAGACCGTAATAGCCCGGAAATGACACTAAAGACTGTGTGAGGGGTCACAGAGAGAGAGGCCTGGCTGCAGGGAGCAAAGGGAACCCAGAGAGGGAGAATGTGCCCGTGTATTAAGAACTGTACTTGAACTCTGTAACAACTGTAACTGAACTGTAAAGTGACTTGAAGAACTGAGAGTAAACACGGAAAACCCTGGAACTGCTTCCCTTGTGTTTCTGCATGACAGTGATTCTCTCCATACAGGATACAGCCTGTCAGCACCAGCAAAGAGGAGAGATCCCTGCAGCGTCTGCAAAGTAAGTGTGCTACACACTCCACAATAGACTTAACCCTTACTGCCCCGGGGAACACAGTTCTACCCACTGGAACTATACCACCTAAGCTGCCATTACATCATCCCCGGAGGTTCTGCAGCAGCGGCGGCCCCCTCACTGGCCGCATATAGTGGGTGGCGTCGCGACTGACAACCCCTGTAAATATCCCCTTTTATTGCTGAGCCCGTAGCAGACCGGTCCGGTACCGAGTACCCCCGTCCCAGACACGACTCTGCTCCGTACCCCTCATGCAGATATGGCTCAGCTCCGTACACTTCATACAGACACGTCTCCGCTCCGTACACCTTATACAGACACAGCTCTGCTCAGTATACGTCATACAGACACGGCTCCACTCTGTACGCCCCATATACGTGGCTCCACTCCGTACACCTCATACAGATGCAGCTCTGCTCCGAGCGCCCCTTATGCCCGGTACACACGCGGCTCCACTCCATATGCCCGGTACACACGCAGCTCCGCTCCGTATGCCCCTCTTGGTTCTGCTACATCTGATGAGCCCAGGGCAAGGGATACTCGGATACCGGGCCTGGGTTTGATGGATTTAACTGGGGGAATCACGGGTGGTCGGGTTCCCGGTTCCGTGCCCTGGCTGTCATTTGTTGGAAGGGGGGAATATTTACAGGGGATAAAGAGTACGTGACGCCACCTGTGGATCCCGGTAATTTCGGTACTGGCGCTGCAGGCCAGCCGCTGAGGTGATGATGGGTGCAGCTCAGTGTGGTCCAGCTCCTCACAGGTGGAGCTTTTACCTCAGGGCAGCAGTGATGGAGGATGATGAGGAAGATGAGGGGAATAATGGTTGTTCATACCCCTCCGGTGAGATGCTGACGATGCTGACGCCCTCCGGGCGCCAGTGGGAAGGAAGACAGAGGCCGATTCAACTTCAACTCCACTTTACTGGATACCGGCAGATGTTAAGGTGAAACACGGTACAGTCTGGTTTAACAGGTGATAGTTGTCGGCTAAGGGTCACCCTATGGAGTCTCCAGATGTACCTTCTTAAGTCTTTCGAAGTCTAATTCTGTCCTTCTCTCTATTTCACCACCCTTGCAGAGCTCTCCTGCCTGTCCCCTGGTCTCATACAGTGAAGCACAGGTTTCTCCTTTACCGGTACAGACGGAAGCGACAACTAGTAAATCCTCCCCCCACTGGAATCCGGACCGCAACTCCTGTAATCTTGGACCTGTTTTGGTACTGAGGGGCGAGGTACCTTATTGTGGCGCCTACGGCTACCCGGTGATTATGGGCCCGTGGCTCGTCGGTTTGCGGCCAGGGATAAACCGCTGACTGCCTCGGCTTCCCGTGTTGCCGTTGTTCCCCAGACTAAACCAGTTGGCCCCAACTGGTGCTGGTCAATCCCCTTCTGTCCTGGGCCCTCTCTTATAGATGGGGATCCCTCCTGTCGCAGAGCTATCAGGTGCGTCCTCCCTGACTGCCTTCCCAGCACTAACTGAACTGTCACTCAACTCTTTCTGCACCCCCTTTTGGAGCTACTGAATAATCAGTCCCTCTATACTAAGGTGGCCTAGTCGTGTGTGTGTGTGTGTGTGTGTGTGGTGTGTGTGTGAAAACAGACTCCATAGGTTAAACCCTAAACCCACAACTTGCAACTTGCAACTTGAACACCTATATTTGTAAAGTGCAATACCTCTCTGTGGAGCCTAGCTAGAGGGGCGCCACACATCCACACTGTAAATCGCTCCTGTCCCAACATAAACTTCACCTCATCCAGCACCATGACAACTAGCATATAGGACTCTGCATACACTGAGGAGCTGATCATGTGACCCCTAATGCCTCCCATACATGTGGCATCATCACAGGTCCTGTCAGCACAGAGCAGCCGTGGATATAGTGTGCAGCTCTGTCTGCTGGAGGAGAACAACGTGGGGCGGAAGGGGGTGTAATATGTGTCTGTCGGGGAGACCTGACCTCAGCCACTGCAGCAGGAGGACTGGCGGCGCCCCTGCCTGCTGTGCCCGGGGCAAAAGCCCCACAAGGCAGTCCCCCCAAGATACAGCCCTGGAGAATGAGACATTGGATGAAGAACTAAAACCAGTGACCAATATGGCAGGAAATGAAAAGCTGATAACAGAGAGCAGGAGTAAGGCTACATTCACATGTGGCTTATTTACTGCATCTACGCAGTGCTATTTTGCGCTGGCGTAAATGCAGTGAAACGCAACACTGGATACGCAATCCAGCAAAAGCTATGGCTTTTGCTGAAATGCGTCCACACGTTGCGTATTTTTGCTCTTCTTTGCGCACACGCTTTCACTGCAAAGCACACGCGCAAAAAGAATGACCATGTCAATTCTTTGCACTTTTTTCAGCTCGCTTTTCCCATAGGCCAAATTATAAAATGGGCTCAGGAAAAGCGCACTGAAAAAAAGCGCACTGTGTAAATGCAGTTGTGCTTTTTTGCACAAAACACGCGCAAAGAAGCGCCACTGCAAAAAAAAAGAAAAAAAAAGCAGCAAATACACTATGTGTTAACATATCCTAAAGAAAATAGAGAAAGAGGCAGAGCCGGGTACAAGAGTTATATGTCTGACAGTCGCTCACTGTGGTCCTAATTCACCATCTCTCCTGCCTTGATTGACTTGACTGACGTCTCCTCTGTTCTCCACAGTCTGTTCATATCTCTTGCCTGCACAAGAGGGACCAGGAGCTGAGCATGCGCCACAGACTGGAGAACGCAGAAAACGCCGGCTGCGTCGGTCCCGGCAGGAGACGTCGGCCGCGTCGGTCACAGCAGGAGACACCGGTCCCGGCAGGAGACGTCGGCCGCGTCGGACCCGGCAGGACGACGAAAATTGTAAGGTCTGAGGACGTGATGGGTTCCCATGACAGCCAGGGGTTTGCAGAAGACCTCCATATCTATCATGACAGTTCTTGTGTGAGAGCCAGTGTTTATCATAGGAGAACATGATTTTCACTATACATAGCGGCTGTAGCACTGCTGCCTGCTGTACAAGCGATAAGATACAGCTTCAGCTCCCCAGGACGAGCTCCTCACAGCTACAGTACCCGGGTCTGACTCACTGACTCCTCACTGCGCACTTCCTATTTCTCTCTGGCCAAACTCCTCCCACTCTCAACTGTCATTGCCTACCTCCTAGTGCTCCACTACTTCCTAACTGTTCCACCCACCCCTCTACCTAATCCCCTTCTCCAGCCAGGGATGGTGTCTGCCAATCATGGGATCTCTTCCACCTCAGCACCCCTAGCCTAGAGTGGGCTGGTGTTGGATGCGGGTGTGTGGGTACGGGGTAGTGCTCCCTCCTTACCAGGGGTGGGGGTACCACACCTCTGACTAAGGTGCAGTATCTCTGTGGCGACTGGACCCTCAGGGGCACCACATATACCAAGATAGGGACCATACATACTAGGTTGGGGACCATATATACCAGGTTGGGGACCATATGGGGATATATAGGCTACATTCAGACTCTGCAATTTTTTAAGTGCACTGCATAAAACGGATCACTCAAATGAAATCCCTCATTTGAGAGGCTTCTGTCGGGCCACTCTGTCATAAAGGCATGACTGGTGGAGGCTGCAGTGATAGTTGACCTTGTGGAACTTTTTCCCATCTCCCTACTGCATCCCCAGAGCTAGTATTGTGTCCTGTAGTGGACAGCAGCCTGCCATCAGGGGGGGCAGACCCAGGGACTGGAATTGTGAGTAGCTCGTCCTGGGGAAGAGGATGGAGAGAAAGTTGGACCCGGGGACTGGAGCCAGACCAGAGGAACTCGTCCCAGGTCAGAGAGGACGTAGAGTATCTCCAGAGACTGAGAGGGAGCTCTGAGGGGAGGGGGAGCACCTTTGGGTTGCCACAGAGCCCTGTGTGGAGGAACCCCGCTCCAGTGATTGTCCGGAGGGACTTGCTGGAGGAGCTAGGCCACAGAGGGGACCGGCCCTAGACTAGTGGAAGACTTTAAGATTCAGCTAGCATCCCGGAGGCTGCGGTATCTTTATGTGCAGCAGCCAAATCGGCACACAATCGCTGAAAAGGCAGCCGCATAGGCTTAAGGGGACAGGAGAGACGTTGCCCGACAGGACCCAAGGCTGCTGGCTCTGGACAGTGTGTGGGAAAGGCAGGAGGGCGAGAGCCAGCGGAGTGAGATAACCCGGAAGAGTACACACAAAGGTGGTACCAAACAAGTACCACCAATCTGCCTGGGAATGGATGGATCCCTGACTCGGAGTACACAGCACCCAGTGGGTTGGCGTACTTCAGAAACTGAGTAAACTGTGAAGACTGCACCCTGCTGTGTCCCCTGATTTATTTACTGCACCACCTGCCCTGGGCTACATTTGTGACCACCCATCAATAGACTTTATAACTGCCCTGGGATCACGCTGTACCCGTGGAGAGCTGTAACATCCCTGCTGCATCACCCCAGTGGATCTGAACCGGACATCCAATTGCTGAATACCACAGGTGGCGTCACAAATTTAATCCCATATAAATACCCCCCATTTTTATGACACCGCCAGGCTCACGGAGCCAGGTCACGCCACCGTGACATTCCCCAAAGAGAACTGAACTGTTTGACCCGTTTCCGAGTACCCCACGGCCCTGGTGGGCGCGTCAGTATACATGTCCCTATTTTTCTCTAATTTAAGAAAGTATTCTACTCAACTTTCTTCAGCTCCTACATCACCCAGTGTCCTCTGTAACAACGCACAGCTGGCAGCTGTGATAGGTATGGAGGTCTTTAGCAGATCCCTGGCTGTCATGGGAACCCATCACATCCTCAGACCTCACACAATACCGACGCAGCCGACGTTTCCTGCCGGGACCGACGCGGCCGACGTCTCCTGCCGGGACCGACATCTCCTGCCGGGACCGACGTCTCCTGCCGGGACCGACGCGGCCGACATCTCCTGCCGGGACCGACGTCTCCTGCCGGGACCGACGCGGCTGACCTCTCCTGCGTTCACTAGTCTGTGGCACCCATGCAGCTCCTGCTCCCTCTTGTGCAGGTGCGAGGGATGAACAGACTGTGGAGGACAGAGGAGATGTCAGTCATATCAATCAAGGCAGGAGAGATGGTGAATCAGGACCACAGTGAGCGACTGTCAGACATAAAACTCTTGTACCCGGCTCAGCCTCTTTCTCTATTTTCTTTAACACGTAGCATATTTACCACTTTTATTTGCAGTGGCACTTTTTTGCACAAAAAAGCACAACTGCATTCACACAGTGCGCTTTTCCTGAGCCCATTTTATAATGCGACACAAAGGAAAAGCGCGCTTAAAAAAGTGCAAAGAATTGACATGGTCATTCTTTTTGCGTGTGTGCTTTGCAGTGAAAGCATGTGCACATCAAAGCGCAAAAATACACAACGTGTGAATGCATTTCAGCAAAAGCCATAGCTTTTGCTGGATTGTGTATCCAGTGTTGCGTTTCACTGCATTTACACCAGCGCAAAATAGCACTGCGTAGATGCAGTAAATAAGCCACGGGTGAAGCCTTACTCCTGCTCTCTGTTATTAGTTTCTCATTTCCTGCCATATTGGTCACTGGTTTTAGTTCTTCATCCAGTGTCTCGTTCTCCAGGGCCATATCTAGGGGAAACTGGTGGGGCATTTGCCCTGACGCAGCAGGCATGGGGGCGCCGCTGGACCTCCTGCTGCAGTGGCCAAGGACGGGTCTCCCCGCCAGCCGCATGTTACGCCCCCCTGCATTGTTCTCCACCAGCAGACAGAGCTGCACACTACATCCACGTCTGCTCTGTACTGACAGGACCTGTGATGATGTCACATGGAGGGGAGGAGTCAGGGGTCACATGATCAGCTCCTCAGTGTAAGCAGGACTTTGCTGTGCTGGTTGTTATGGTGCTGGATAAGGTGAAGGTTATGTCAGGAGGGATTTACAGGGTGGATGTAGCAGACCCGATATTGTACTAGATGTACAGAGCGAAGCTGTGGGCGTACGGAGTGGAGCTGTGTCTCCATGAGGTGTATGGAGCGGAGCCGCGTGTGTACGTGCCTGCATCAGGTGCACATAGCGGAGCCACGCCTGTATGAGGTGTATGGAGCGGAGCCGCGCCTGCATCAGGTGTATGGAGTGGAGCCGTGCCTGCATGAGGGCTACATTGCGGAGCCTGTATGAGGTGTACGGAACGGAGCCATGCCTGTATGAGGTGTATGGAGCGGAGCCGCGCCTGCATGAGGTGTACGGAGCGGAGCCGTGCCTGCATCAGGTGTACGGAGCGGAGCCGTGCCTGCATCAGGTGTACGGAGCGGAGCCGTGCCTGCATCAGGTGTACGGAGCGGAGCCATACCTGCATCAGGTGTACGGAGTGGAGCCGTGCCTGCATCAGGTGTACGGAGCGGAGCCGTGCCTGCATCAGGTGTACGGAGCGGAGCTGCGCCTTTATGAGGTGTACGGAGCGGAGCCGTGCCTGCATCAGGTGTATGGAGCGGAGCCGCGCCTGTATGAGGTGTACAGAGCGGAGCCATGCCTGTATGAGGTGTACGGAGTGGAGCCGTGCCTGCATCAGGTGTATGGAGCAAAGCAACGCCTGCGTCAGGTGCACGGAGCAGAGCCGCGCCTTTATGAGGTGTACGGAGCGGAGCCGTGCCTTTATGAGGTGTACGGAGCGGAGCCGTGCCTGCATCAGGTGTACGGAGTGGAGCCGCGCCTTTATGAAGTGTGCGGAGCAGAGCCATGCCTGTATGAAGTGTACGGAGTGGAGCCGTGCCTGCATCAGGTGTACGGAGTGGAGCCGTGCCTGCATCATGTGTACGGAGTGGAGCCGTGCCTGCATCAGGTGTATGGAGTGGAGCCGCGCCTTTATGAAGTGTATGGAGTGGAGCCATGCCTGTATGAAGTGTACGGAGCGGAGCCGTGCCTGCTTCAGATGTACGGAGTGGAGCCGTGCCTGTATGAAGTGTACGGAGCCTGTCACCACACTCCTCTTGTGTTCTCTGTTATCATCCTCCCTTGTGTCTATCCTCAGCCTGTGCTCCCATGTATTTGTGATACCTGTGTGCTGTGCTCCTGGGTCCTGTCAGTTCCTCCCAGTCACAGCCAGTGATCCTGGTTCCACTGTGGAGGCAGAGCCCTCTGTGTCCCGCCTGCTGCTCTGCTGATGCATCCAACGCTGGGGAACTTCACAGAGGCCGCGCTGAGCCAGGATTGGATGACTGAGTTCCGTCCCCTCTACACAGTGCAGGAGAGAGGTCACACGACTCACTCTCTGCACTGTGATTGGAGCTCAGTCCTCCCAATGAGCTGCTGTGAGGGGGCGTTGCTGGCAGCTAGAGGGGCCGTGCAGCAATCAGTGAAATGCCAGAGAGCGGGACACTTCCAGTCCTGCAAGGGACAGCGGGAAGCTCTGACTAAACCGGGACTGTCTCGTCAAATCCGGGACGGTTGGGAGGTATGATAATAATAATAATAATTTTGGTGGAGTCGAAGGTTTTGCTTACCGGCTGCGCACCATGACTGTGGTGTTGGAGTTTGAGACGATGTCCGTTTTGGTGGAGTTGGATTCAGGGAAACTGAGGATTTGGAGTCAGAGGTTTGGTTACTGACTGCACATCCCTGGCTATAAACTGCCAACGGTGCAGGGCAGGCACTAGTCTTAGCCTTTCTGCTGGGTTGTATGATGGGGCAGCCCATAGTCTGTGCTGTCAGTACTAAACCGCACTAAAACGCATCAAATGAATTGGAAATGGCAAAAAAATGCAGCAAAAATGTAATAATCATAAGATTAATATTAATAAGGGCATCTGAATGTCCGTTACTTGTAAATGGGTGTGATTTGGGTGTGGTTAGGGGCGTGGCTAAATTTGCACGGCGCGCTATACGCGCCACATCTTTTGTCCCTCCTCTACTCTTCTAAAGTTGGGAGGTATGCATACGGATGCGTCGAGAACCCTAGTGTTAACCTGGCCTAAATCTAAAACTTTTGTGTTCAAACTGCTCCATCCAGTAATCTAATTTATAGATCATCATCATTGAATTCAGATTCTCTTTGCCTACATCATGCTGCTCTCAGATTAGGTAGCAAAATCCTGATGACAGATTCCTCTTTTGGTAATGACCACACGTTGTGTATTTTGTCAGTATTTTACCTCAGGATTTGTAGCCAAAACCAGAAATGGAACAATCAGAGGAAAAGTATAATAGAAACACGTCACCACTTCTGTATTTATCACCCACTCCTGGTTTTGGCTACAAATCCTGAGGTAAAAATCTCACCAAATACTCAACGTGTGAAAATGTCCTACCTAGATCTTTGGGTCTGTTAGTTTTAGGCCACGTTCACACGCTGAGTATTTGCTGAGTTTTTTACCTCAGAATTTGTAGCCAAAACCAGAAGTGGTGACGTGTTTCTATTATACTTTCCTTGTTCAAATATTTTTATTCTTTTGATAAACATGTACAACAAATTATTAAGTTGTGTCAGGTTATTAACAAGCATGTAATTTGTAAAGGGTAGTCATAGCATATAATAAAGCATTGTTTAATAAACATTCTTTCTTCAGATGAGAAATCTTCTCTTGAAAGTAGTTCGAAAGTAGTATACTAATGTTTCATCATGGTTGCTATGATATAGTAAGGGAAAAAATCTTCTGTTTTAGTCCAACATTTAACTAAATAACCGAAGAGAATTTGGAAGGGGAGAGGGAGGGTAAGGGGGAAAAGGTGGGGGAAAAGGATGGAGGAGCAGAGTCTGTCTGCTTAAAATATTAAGTCAAGTTCTGTTCTTCTATTAGTGTGCACTCAGAGTGTGAGATGGAGGGAAAATCCTATTCCATGGGTCCCATTTCTTGTAATATTTGATTATCCTATTTTGTCTCAAGGCATGTGCGAGTTCATGTGAGTTGTGTGAAGCAACTTTTTCAAGTAGGATTGGGAATGAAGGGCCTTCGGAGTTTCTCCATAGTGACGCGATTAAGGTTTTTGCGGATAATATAATGTGGGTTATGATAGGTCTAAATTGCGAGGGAATTTGTTCTGCACCTATCAGGAGAGTAACGAGCTCTGGAGTTAGGGTGAGAGAGTTGCATGTGAGGTCGTAAATTAAAAATTGAATTTTGTTCCAGAATGCTTTCAGACCTTCACAGGACCAAAAAATGTGCAAGGTTGTGCCGATTTCGCGATTGCACCTCCAACAAAGTGGGGAGTTGTCTTCTTTCACAAGGTGTAGGCGTTGTGGAGTGAAATACCACCTTGTAAGCGATTTGTAATGGGTTTCTAGTAGAGTTGAACAAGGAATCATTTTCGGAAGATTCAATAGAGTTTGACTCATAGATTCGGTGTCGATGTGGATTCCTAATTCCTTTTCCCATGCTATCAAACTGGTGGTTTTATTTAGTGTGTGGTCCAGATTTTCTATTATACTTTCCTTTGATTGTTCTACTCCTGGCTTTAGCAACAAATCCTGAGGTAAAAATCTCACCAAATACTGAATATGTGATCGTGGCCTTAAAGTGAAGACCTCAGGAAACCATGACTGGTTGCTGGTGGTGGGAGAGGACCTAGTGTGATTTGAACAATAAACTTACAGGTAAAATACTTGTTGAAGTGTAGCTGTCTTCATATCCCAGCGCTCACCCAAACGTCGTTTTATTCCAATGGTTGCTGGTGGTGACATTTTGCCTGAAGATATTGAGAAAGCTGTGATTGTGATCCTGTGTATCCCTAACAATACATGGTGCAGCTGTGCAGCATAGTAACAAGTGGCCGTCGTTTCATGTGACATCAGTAGACAGTCTCACACACCTTATGTCACAGATGAGAAGTTTGCCCTTCATGAAATTTCATACACATACCACAAAAACGTAACACATTTTAAGAACTTTCACAGGAGAAATGATATATAATACTAGGCCGAAATAACTGAGATGTTGCATCTGCTGAAGACTGTTTTACTCATGGCTTATTTTATAGTGACTACTGGCAGAAGCTTCTGGAACACAGATTAATATGACCTGTCACAGACATATTTTATGAGCAGCTCACAACCAGCTGACCCGTGGAAACGACTGCATTCGGCCCTCACTATGGTGCCATTTGCATGTTGTGTCAACTCAAACCCATAGGCTGAAAGGGGTTGTCCAGGTTCTGAAAATGGTCACAGCTTTCTTCCAAAAATGACTCCATCTTTGTCCAAAGTTTGTTTATGTTTTTGTAATTCAAACAAGTGTCTCCCTGTCATAGGGAGAAAGTGGACATGTTTTCCTAATTCTTGGCAAACCATAGTCATAGCGATACCAAAATGTAAAAGTCATGGCTCGGCACTATCTTGGAACAAAA
The DNA here is from genome assembly GCA_033576535.1 of Allobates femoralis. Taxonomy (NCBI): domain Eukaryota; kingdom Metazoa; phylum Chordata; class Amphibia; order Anura; family Aromobatidae; genus Allobates; species Allobates femoralis. The sequence continues at coordinate 59,932,712 of JARQOC010000002.1, read as the reverse complement.
TAGCGTGCTATGAGTGACTAGCCCAGAGTATGGGGACTCGGGTATTTGAGCCCTCTGCTGCGATAGGGATGTCACTGGTGGCCTGCCCAGATCCATAGCCCTGGTGGTCAACTAAAAGGGGTAGTTGTAATGGGAACAAAAGTTTATAAGTTTATCGTGACGCCACCTGTGAGCAGCTAGGTGCTGAAGCTCCCCACAGGCGGAGCTGGATCCCTGGGGATTTTGGTGAGGATGATGAGGGATGGAGCAGGGATTTGGCCGGACTGTTGGATAACAGGGCAGTCTCTGTAGATGGCAGGGGCGTGGGTAAGGAACCAACACGCTAACCACTGGTTGTTTCTTTACCTTTTACTGGTGTAGTTGCAGGTAAACGTTCAGGATGCACTTCTGGGTCTCCACAGTAAGTGGGTATAAGGCCTCCTTGTCTCTTTCCCTGTGTGCGTGAAGCCCTTACCTCGATGGACTACCGCTGTTCCTCTCTCCGCGGTGCCTGGCTCCCTGGTGAGTGACTGCGCTGGGAGACAAGTCTCCACGGTAGACCGGAATTCTCTACTAGGCCAGGTGCTCTCCAGTTGACTGGGACTCAGGTGTGCTGTTTGGGTGAACCTAACACTGGCTCCTCGATTCCCACTTTGTTCTCTCTCTCTTTCCTCGTCTTCTGACCCCCACTCTTGGGCCCTGCAGGACTACTCGAAGGCTGTTCGGGATCACTGGCTCCGGCCTAACGCAGCATCGACCACCAGTACGTCTTCACAGCTCTTGTAGAGTCTGCACACTCCTACTAACTCCGCCCTCAGCACCAGTATTTATAGGGGATCTTGCCTAAAGGCAGCAAGTTGAGCTCCCCCTACTGTGCTGGGGTGGAAGGTGTTGTTTGCGTCTATGTACCCACTGTGGAAAACCATCCGTGCTGTAAGTGAGTCTGTGGTTACCTGTGTGAGCAGGGCACCAGATGAGCTGCGGCCGACTTCTGAGGCTAACATATAACGTGTGGTGCTCTGCTACTACATCTTACTGAGGGAGAAAGTGAAAACCTGTCCATGTAATAGGAAGGTAGTGGCACTCACTATTTGAAGTAAAAATAGTCTCTTTAATCCAAATCCATTAAAACGTAAAAATCTGGCAGTATTAAAAGGGAGAGAGGGTATAGCAAATACACGGTAAGAACAGGTCATGGCAGTTTCATGCTAGCCTGCTTTTCAGACGTGTGGGAACATTTTTGATAATAAATTGGTGAACAAGGGAGTGTGGTGGAGTCTTTATTCAAGGAAATAATTTTTTCCTCTGTGTGTTTTAATTTAGGATTACTGGGTTAGTGATGTCGAGTATCTAATTGATGCCTCTCTATTACGAACCCCTGGGCTTGATGCCAGCTGACATTAAACAGCTGATATGCACCCCAAAAAATATTACCCCAATTGCCACCGCACCAGGGCAATGGGAAAGAGCTAGGTTGGTGCATCTAATGTGATGCGCCACTTCTGGGGCAGCTGCTGCCTGGTATATACATTATAACCTGGGAAGCACCCAATAACCATGGACTTTTCCAGCCTGATAATATCAGCCCCCAGCTCTTTCCTGTATCTGTTCTGGTGATCAAAAAGGGGACCCAAACCACATCAATTTTAAAAATTATTTGCTTATTTAGTTCCCAACAGCAACCTGGAAGTCAAAGATGCAACCAGGTGTCTTCCCCCATGTTGTTCTTATTCTGTTTGAGTGCCGTTTTCATCCATTTCACAATTTTCCTGCCCCACCCATTAGGGTCTTCCAGAAAAATGCTCAAGTTTTCGATTGACTTTCATTATACAGAGCAGGGAGCAGAGAGTAGAAAGGTCACCAACACTCTCCTGACTCCATAACTGAAAAGTCCAAACCTCCTCTTTCATTAACAACAGCAAAAAAAAGTGTTTATGTGGGCATGGCCAAGATTCTGCATGCAACCTTACAGCACTGAGCTTTGGGTGGAGTGGTGTAAAGTCGCCATCACTAGACTGCAGCGTGGAAATGTGTTTGGTGAAGTGTTGAATCACACTTCTCAATGTGGCGAGTGATGAATGACTTTGAGTTTGGCGAATATCAGGAGGACGGTACCTCCCTCATTGCATTAGGCCAACTGTAATGTTTATTGGAGGAGGGATGTGGCCTTTTTTTAAGGGGTAACCTAAAAACTAACTATATAATTCTATAGAGGGACACATATACTAAATAACCTCCGAAAACCTTTAGCAAATAGTTGCTTTTGGTGGGGATGGCTGCAGCCATCAGAGAAAGTAGTCTAACAGTCTTTATGGAACAAGTAGATAGAAGAGGGTCATTTGAAATTTATGGTCTCAAAGAGGCTGTCCCCTTTCAGAAACTTTTTTATTCATAATCAACAGTAGCTATGAAAAACAAACAAAACAAGTTATGCTTAAGGGTGCTTTCACACTATCATTTCTTTGCGTCTGGCCGGGATCCAGCTCTTTTTACAAAGATGGAATGCAAACTGGATGCAGTTAGTGCCGCCGGATCCAGTAGAAACTGTTTTTTTCTTGAGCTCCAAAAACGCTACATGTAGCAAAAAAAGCGCTACCAAAACGGATCCAGAGAGATCCAGCATAGATTAAAGTGAATGGATATGGTTGTACAGAATCAGGAAGGATCCGGTAACTGGATCCAGTATGCCTACTGAGCATGTTGGTCTCACTAGAAGTTAGATAGACAGACAGATACAGCTTCATGATTAAGCTTCATGAATATTCACTTCACTAAACTGCAACCGGCAACTACACATGCTTACTCACTGCGAGAGCGTCTATGATTGGCTCTTGCATTCAGACTGAGCTCCCACAATCTGTATCAGTGTCTGTGCTTAGTTGCCACACACAGTGTATGGCAACGAACCTGCTGTCATAGCATGTAAAATAGATAATGAAAAAAAAAATGCGTAGGGCTTCATTATATTTTACATTCTCAACACAGATAAAGCTGACAGCTGCGGACTTTCACCCTCAGATGCCTATCTTTACCTTGGCTGGCAATGGAAAATACAGGAAGCCCATTTTTTTTAAAATTAATTTAAATAAATAAAATAGAAAAAAAAAAATGTGTGGGCTTTATCCTATCTTTAATTGCCAGCCAAGGTAAAACTAGGCAGCTGGAGGCTGGCATTCTCAGCATGGTGAGGCCTGCAGCCAACCCAGAAATTGGCACATTCATTTGAAGCACCAATTCTTGGCGCTTTACCCGGCTCTTCCTGATGCCCTGGTGTGGTGGCATTGAGGTGATAGAAGGGGCTAATGACAGCTGAGTATTGACAACTTGTCATTAAGCCCTGGATTGGGAATGTTAGGCATCTTCTGATACCCACCCATTACCAATCTGGTAAATGAATAGTTAATAAACACACACAGAGAACATTCCTTTATGAGAAATAAAACACACTGAGAAACTTCATTTATCCACGTATTAAGTCCCAACAAGATACCCTCCGATGATAATCCACGAGGTCCCATGAAGCACACTCATCTCTGCTGCATCAAAGTCGCGCTGAAGGAGGAATCATCCCATCAGTACGAGCTCCGACGACACAAACACAGCACAGAGCTGACTGCCGTGTCTGCGGTCAACTGTCGCGATTATCATGGTGACTTAGCTGTCATTAACCCCTTCTATCATCCCAATGCCATCGCACCAGTGTATTAGTAAAGTCAAGTAAAGCGCCAGGAATTGGGCTTTAATTTCTGGGACGCTGCGGGCTGCTATTTTGTAGCGTGGGGGGGCCCAAACACTATGGACCCACCACGCTGAGAATACCAGCCCTCTGCTCCCTAGTTTCACCTTGGCTGGCAACTAAAAATAGGGCAAAGCCCACTAATTTTTTCTTTAAAATATTTATTTTAATAATTAAAAAACGTGTACGGCAACCAAGCAAAGACACCGGTACAGATTGTGGGAGCGCAGTGTGAGTGCAACAGCCAATCACTGATGCTCTCACAGAGAATGAGAATGAGAATGAATGATTAAGCTTTATGAATATTCATAAGGTCAATGGGTGGTCCCAGAAGCAAGCAGCAGGGGAGCGGGAGACTGGTAAGCTCTTTTGGAGGATCCACAAAAGGATCTGGAAAAAAATCTGATGTAGCCCGAGATTACCGCACGGGTATTATTTCAGATTTGGCTGATTGATCCATTATAATACTGGTGTGGTCATCTTTGGCTGAATCAGGTTTTCCAATGTAAAACGGATGCTGCCAACTGTAGTGTGCTATGGCTTAAGTGGGATGCCCGCCAGATGAAAAATACAGTAGTTCAAAAGCGCTCTACTTCTATGAGTCTAGCATTGGCTCTAGATCGTTGCCCGACTCTGTTTGTCTGCAGTGCTACAGTCGATCAGTGATCTCAGCAGCTCTCTGTGTAGCTCTTGGGTGCCGCACTCTGTGTTGCCAGCACTGCAAATAAACAACAGACCACAGCACACTGCGCTGGACCCGGGGAGGATATATAATACACAGCTATTTGTTTCTAGAGCTACTGCAGCCTATGTAAAATTTTTTAGCAAAAGGGGCCAATGGCTACCTTTAAAGTTTATGACCTATGTGTGACTATTAGCATTAGCTACTTATTTGGTGTACTGTCTACAAGTTGATCGTTAGTGGCTCTCCACTCAGGATCATAAAGTGGGGGTCCAACTTTTTAGAAAGCCCAAACAAGAACGGTGGCAATAGAGGTTGCTCTGAAGTACACGGTCACACCACACCACAGAATCTGCCAGGATACACAGGGTGACCTCTATCACAACATTTGCCACTGAGTTAATTGTTCAAGGCTACAATGACAAGATGCCGCCCTCGTTAGCAGCTGCTGGTCGGTCATTTGCAACATCTGTAACTAAAGTTCAAGTTCACTTATAAAAGGGAACTACTAATTACATCTCCAGATATACAATGAAACTTTTCCAGAGCTTATCACAATAGTAAATATTTGAGATAAGTTCGTGCTCCTCACCCCCAATACTTCCTGACAGTCTTCTGAAGGACACTGCAGCTGCCAGTATAAAAATAATGAAACTGATAGCCAAGAACGATAAAAACACAGCAAACTCTGGCAGCAATACAACACATCTCGGTCATCTTAAAGGGACACTCCACATGAATTTTAAAACCTTAGATAACACCATAATCCAATCTTTGTACTAGAAGTGTCAGAGCCACCCTACATTTGGCAGCGATCCCAGTGTCGCAATTTTTGCAATCCGCTTCTCTGTATTCTTGTAAGATAGAAGACCCTGAGTATACAGTCAAAAAGGCTGTGCTGTCATCTTCTTAAAGGAGCACTTCAGCGTTTAATTTTCAGCGCTGGAGTGACGCCTTAAATGTAAGCCCTGTCCCTGGTCACATACTCACCAGCAGCTTCACCTTTTACTGATGCCACTCCAGTCCCACGGCGCCATCTTGTGCTTGTAACTTCTGAGTCGCCCGAACAAAACATTACATCACAAGCTCTCAATGCAAGTCTATGAGAGCCAGAACGAGGTTCCAATTCAAATTGCGTGTTGATTTACCCTCTTAAGAATTTGATAATCCTCTCCTTTGTTTCAATTGATATCTCTCGTGTTGAAGCCATGATTCATGTCAGTCCATTACGTGCAACAGCTCTTGATGGTGCAATCACTCCTTCTTAGATGCAGACCAACAAGCAGATCTTAATTAATGCAGGTGTTAATTTTGGGAATGAAAATGTACAGGGTGATTCCATAATATTTACCTCAGAATTGAGTGATTCCATAATTTTTTCCCCTGCTTGGTCTACAAAAGTAACAATTGCTGGTAGCATATTTTTTTTTCAAGATTACTTTTAGTGTTTCTTCAAGGCAGAGAGTTGTCATTTGAAGTGACTTTAGTTTTGTGCCAAGTCTGTGATCTGCTTTTTTTTCTACAAAATTAAACAACTGAATGGACATCCCCCGAACACGGTGATTCCATAACTTTTGCCAGGGGATGTAGAAGTCCCTAGTGAATGAGCTATATACAGTACCATCTCTCTGGACATAATCTCTTCTTCAAACTCCACCAAACCCAAAAGCTCTACACAGATGTCTGGTGACCATTTATGTAACTTTATTTCTATCCCCTCTTCCTCAAGATGCCTGGACCATCAGTGTAATAAGCTCCTGTACTTTGTGTAGCCCCTATACCGTTGCAGATTGTTTCTCAGCTTTAAGTATTGTACTTTTACATTGATTCTCTACTTTAATTACTGTATTGTATATTTTTTATTACCTATGACCGCTCTTAAACAAACCACTGCATTGTAAAGCGATGCGGAATATGTTGGCACCATATAAAGATTTTATTATGATTATTATTATTAGATGTATTAATTTGTGACCTCCTACATGGTTTATAAAATCCTGGAGCTGCCAGCAGGTCACAAATCCTTGAGGCCAACCAGAGCACCACCAGAAAAAGGTGAAGCTGCCAGACGGTGAGTATACGAGAAGGGTCAGGGGACTTACCGTATATACTCGTGTATAAGCCGACCCGTGTATAAGCCGACCCCCCTACTTTTGCCCCCAAAATCTGGGAAAACCTATTGACTCGTGTATAAGCCGAGGGTGGACCCCAGCACAGGTATACAGCCCCAGCAGTGTGGTATACAGCAGCCTCCCCAGTGGTATATACAGGCCCCAGCAGTGTTACAGCAGCCTCCTCAGTGGTATATACAGCAGCAGTCCCAGTGGTAGTATACAGCAGCCCCAGAGGTAAAAACAGCCGCAGTGGTAGTATACAGCAGCCCCAGTGGTAGTATACAGCAGCCCCAGTGGTAGTATACAGCAGCCCCAGTGGTGGTATACAGCAGCTCCAGAGGTATAAACAGCCCCAGTGGTAGTATACAGCAGCCCCAGAGGTATATACAGCAGCCCCAGTGGTAGTATACAGCAGCCCCAGTGGTAGTATACAACAGCCCCAGTGGTAGTATACAGCAGCCCCAGAGGTATATACAGCAGCCCCAGAGGTAGTATACAGCAGCCCCAGTGGTAGTATACAGCAGCCCAGAGGTATATACAGCTCCAGTGGTAGTATACAGCAGCCCAGAGGTATATACAGCCCCAGTGGTAGTATACAGCAGCCCCAGAGGTATATACAGCCCCAGTGGTAGTATACAACAGCCCCAGAGGTATATGGTATATACAGCCCCAGTGGTAGTATGCAGCCGCCCGCCCGCCCGCCCGCCACCCCCATCAGTATACAGGCCCCCCCCATCAAGATCCAGGGCCCCCCTCCTTGCTCCACAAAACCTGCAAAGGAAAATCATTATACTTATCACTGTCCTGTCGCCGCCGGACCGCCGCTGCCATCGCGATCCCCGTCTTCTTCCAGCGTCTTCCGGTTTCCTGTGGTCGGCGATGTGGCCCCATGTGACGGGGGCTTTACTTGTATGTTATTCTAGTCTTTGTAGCCAAGGGGGCATGGGCATCATAAAGATAAGAGTTAAAACTATTTCATATTCAGGATAATAGTAGTATTTACATCAGGTAAAAAAATGATTACTTACAAAGTGGCAGGTTCTTTTGTAAGCTGATCTGTCACGGCTCTTAATTTATCACCACTGCTAAAGAGTATGTATTTTTATTTGTTATACGGTTCCTAAGTTATGGATTTCTACTTAGTGCTAATTTTTCATTTTTTTTCTTTTTTAGTAAGGGGCATGTGTGGCGCCCCACTGGTGGGACGGCACAGAGGGGTACTGTACCCAGACCAGAGTGTGTAGTATCCATTTGACCAGGGGACTGGAATGTCCATCAGGGACCCTCACCACACGCATCTACATACCTTAGCTCTGGGGACCAATAGGTTAATCTGTTGCTAGGAAACCAGTCCCGATGGGAGGAGCTTAGGTGGTAAAGTGGAGAGCGAGAAAGTCAGTCAGGAGGAGTTGGAGAGAGTCGTTGGAGGGGAACCCTGCGAGTAGCGCAGTGGAGGGCACCTCAGGACAGGTGGCCCGGGAACCGAAGGGGATCCTAGGGTGTCAGCTAACACCCGAATCCGTGCCGGTACATTTACGGGACAGAGGGATCCAGTTCGACAGCAGAGGACCGGCTCCGAGGTGGTGAGGGTGTTCATCCTCGAGCCGCAGAAACCGGACAGCACGCACCTCTTCAGAGGTTGCGACAACCCCAGCATAATTCCCCTAAGGTCCCGGGAAGGATCGTGAAGGCCCAGAGAGCGATAGACTCCAGGAGGAGGCCGAGAGGCAAAGACTACAAGAAGAGGCCCAGAGATGATGACTCCACACCAGAGGTTCCGAGGGCGTCAGACTCCTTAAGGATCCGTAGGGACTGGTGGTGGGCTCTGTGCACGGGAACATAGGACAGACAAAAGGCAAAGCAGACAAATCACGGAGGGTCCCCTGTGAAACATCCTAATCCTCTGGTGACTATTTAGGCCAGCCGTATCCGTGAACTGTGTCTGTCAAGTACTGTTTTGCTGCCTGAGTCACCAGTAAAACCCGGGTTCAGAGATTAAGGGTGTGTGGTGTGATTATTGCTTGTGCTGGAGCAGCCATACTACTGCTCACCGATACTGTTGGCCTGCAGCTCCACCTGATGAGCCACCTCCCTGTGTGAATTCTCCATTCTCCCATTTTGGGAGACCGCGTTTCGGGACTTGAGGGTCCAGTTGAACAAAACACTGGACCTTCAGGCGGTGGTGCATTAACACCTTGTCCGAGCTGCTCAGGCTGATGGAGCAGCAGGGAGGTAATAGGCCAGAACCTGAGGTGCAGGCAAGAGCCCCGACCCCGGGTGAGCCTAAGACCACAGAGGAGGTCCCGAGACCAAACCCGCAGCCAGTTCTCCCAGAGGAGAGACTGGAACCTATCGTCGACTCGAAAGTCGAGGCATCCGGGCCCTGCACGGTGCCAGACGATCTCGAGCCAGCTGCCGATGACAAGGACCCGGAGGCGCCAGCCGAGCCTGATGTTCCAGAAGTGCCTGATGAAGAACCCGACATGGTGGTGGAGGCAGTCCTAGAGGAGCCATCCAGGCAGCCTGACTCTGAGGAGGAGGGACCCAGGGGAGGACGACCAGGACGGCAGTGAAGACGAAGTTGGGGCATTCAGGCCCCGCATCTTCTGGTGGGACAGCCATCAACACCGGCAGGTCGGGAGAGTCGATGTAGCTGCTATCACCGGTATGCAGGAGAGTGCCCCCGTCCCGGTTCAGGAACAACCCAAGCTGGCAGAGCAGCAGTACCGGGTCAACCAGGCAGACCAACAGTGCCGCCGTAAGGAATGGTGGGCCCGGGAACAAGAAAACTTGCTGGAAAGAGCCCGAGCCTGAGGGTTACCACCAGGACCACCGGAGGAGAGAAAATCAGGTACGATAATGGCGTTTAACCTGGACAGCAGGTGGGGGTTCATCCGGGAACCGAGCCTACGGGAGGAAGTATTTGTGAGCCGTCGTGATGTTGAGGCTCACCTCCGGGTGGGACTACAAGAGACACCTTGGTGCTAAAGGCTGGTATACCCTACGTGTATATAAGAGCAAAGACTAATTATCCAACCTGGCTTGTAAGTAGTTAATGTATGCTGCATAGTTAAAGCGTATGTAACTTATTTATAACATGCTGTTGAGACTTGCTGGACTACCCCCATTAAGCCCAAAGACTCTGTATAATGTGAATATGTGCCTTTGAGCAGTCCATGTGGTCGAGAGAACACTAACGAACTAGTGCGGGACAATGACCACCGGATCTGTGTGTGAACCCGGCCCTGTTGGCCGGTGGAAAACGGTTTGAGACCCGGTATCATCGCAAGAAAAGTGCCTCCCGGCAGGGATGAAGAGTGCTGCGTAATGTTTTATATGAATAAAAATGTTATCTTATTGCTTGGTTAATTAAACTCTGTGCCGGGTATGTGTAGGGTCACTCGCGAACGATTGAGCTTAACCAAGAGGGAATGTGGCGCCCCACTGGTCGGGATGCCACAGAGGGGTATTGCACCCAGACCAGAGTGTGTAGTATTCCTGTGACCAGGGAACTGGAATGTCAATCAGGGACCCTCACCACATGCATCCACACACCTTGGCTCAGGGTACCATTAGGTTAATCTGTTGCTAGGGAACCAGTCCCAGTAGGAGGAGCTTAGGTGGTGAAGTGGAGAGCGGGAAAGCCAGTCATGACGAGTTGGAGAAAGTCGTTGGAGGGGAACCTTGTAAGTAGCGAAGTGGAGGGCACTTCAGGAGAGGTGGCCCGGGAACCGAAGGGGATCCTAGGGTGTCAGCTAACACCCGAATCCGTGCCGCTACGTCTACCGGACGAGGGATCCAGTCCGACACAGGAGTACTAGCTCCGAAGTGGTGCAGGTGTTCATCCCTGAGCCGCAGAAACCGGACAGCACGCATCTCTTCAGAGGTCGCAACAACACCGGCATAATTCCCCTAAGGCCCCGGGTAGGATCGTGGAGGCCCGAAGAGCGATAGACTCCAGGAGGGGGCCCATAGGCAGACTCCAAGAGGAAGCCCAGAGGTGACGACTTCACACCAGAGGCTCCGAGAGCATTAGACTGCGTAAGGATCCGTGGGGACCGGCGGTGGGCTCTGTGCACGGGAATGTAGGACAGACAAAAGGCAAAGTAGGCACATCACAGAGGGTCCCCTGTGAAACATCCTAATCCTCTGGTGACTACTCAGGCCAGCCATACCCATGAACTGTGTGTGTAAAGAACTGTTTTGCAGCCCGAGACACCAGTAAAACCCGGATTCAGACACTAAGACCATGTGGTGTGATTATTGCTTGCGCTGGAAGAGCCATACTACTGCTCACCGAGACTGTCAGCCTGCAGCTCCACCTGATGTGCTGCCTCCCTGTGTGAATTCTCCATTCTCCCATTACTGCTCCAGGGGTCCCACTCCACCTACAGGGAGCATCACCATCTAGCTGCCCCATCCATCTTCCCCAGAGGTCTGCAGCAGCGCTGGTATCATTACCGGACACTGCGGATGGCGTCACGAATACTTTATTTTATTCTTTTCACACATTTTTCAGTGAACACCAGGGTCACAGGCCCAGGCACCAGCCAGCATTAACAGCACCCTTAATCAACGCCCGGGATCAGAGTACCTCACGGCCCTGGGGTACATGGCCAGGAAGGCTGCCTGGGGGACTCTCTGGGGGCATGGCTAGCAGAACTCTCTGGGGGCATGTCTAGAAAGGCTCTCTGGGTCATGGCTAACAAGACTCTCTGGGGCACAGCTAGCAAGATTCTCTGGGGGCGCAGCTAGCAGGACTCTCTGGGGGCATGTTTTTATGCTGTTCCACATAATTACTCCATGAGAAACACCAATTTGTTAAATACCGTAAAATATTTGCACTAAATGAAAAGGGCCTTATCTCTAGAATCCCAGCTAGCAAAACTCTGGGGGCATGGCTAGCAAGACTCTCTGGGGGCACGGCCAGCAGGACTCTCTGGGGGCATGTCTTTATGTTGCTCCGCATAATTACTCTATGAGAAACACCCATTTGTTAAATACCATAAAATATTTGCACTAAATGAAACGGGCCTTATCTCTAAAATCATATCGTAAGCTGAGTTTTTAAAACAGAAAAAAACAATGCAGTAGGGGAAAAACGAAGGCAACAACTTGCCTCTCGTGACAGGCCCGCTTTAATTACAGCATCACAGGTGGAATAAAGTAGAGAGTAAATATGACCATTCCTGGTGGTGTAGTGTGGAGAAGGGGATACTGAACTTTTGCAGTCTAGTGCAGCCATGGGCTCCGGCATTATTCATGTTCAGATTCCTGATAGTTCTCTGCACTGAGTAAACAGATCAGAGGAGGATCATAAAGAGCACAGAGCATTGGGATTGAGCAGCTGCAGGGATCTCTGACGGAAAGATCATAGTCAGGTGAGATCTATTAATTTGCTGTTGCTAGTATAAAAATTACTATCGCCAGCCTTTGAGTATCAATCACTGGATACTTTGCACCGTCAAGGGTCAATTCCCCGAAACACTGCAAATTGAGATTCTGGTTTGGTTTTAATCCTGAGTTATATGACAAGGCTCAGTAAAGCTAGAATAGGGGTGAGAATGCGCAAATAGGGTCTTATCTTTAGGAGACAGGTTTAATATGATGAAATCAAGGAACTACTCACTTGATAGGGTTGTGTAGCACACAACCAGCGTGATCGCTCAGAACAGTACAGCTGCTGCCAGGACCATACCTCCACAGGTCACTGGGTCACGATAAGCGTCTGCAGGACAAAGTACCTGCTGTGTTCGTATGATAGAAAAACCAGATACAGCTGTATGTCTGGGTATGGTGGTAGCTAGTTTATTTCCTATGCGTTTCTGAGTCATATCCCTGAGGAAGGAGTTTGGGATACGACTCCGAAACGTGTAGGAAATAAACTACCACCATACCCACTAGAAAAAAAATTCTCTGCAGCATTCAGCGACTACCAATGTGCAAACATGCTAACAAGCGATATATATTTGAGGAAAAAATGTAAAAACGTACGTTTTTTTAAAAAAAACTCAAAAATCTTATTTTAGCTCGGACCACGAGGTACTTTGTCCTGCAAAGGCTCATTGAAGGGTTGAGATTGGCTTTTAGGATTGCTACTTCCAATAGGTGGTGCTAGAGTTCAAGTCCTCTTCCTCTCTGAATAGACAATTTGCATATTTTCTTTCCCCAGAAGTGCCATGCGTTTTTTTAGGTCTTCTCATTACTGACATGCCACTCTCCACAAGGAGAAAACCTTACCCCTTGGATAAAGATGGCCACTCATTGCTGGGGTGGCTACACTAAAGGTGGCCATACACTTTAGGGTTAGGGCTTTCTCCTTTACCGTCCAGTGGTGCTTTCTGTTGAATCACATACAGTAGGTCCATTCATCCTCTCTCAGGCTCATTGTGTTGTGGTTCTATGAGCCTTCACAGCAGTGTCTAGTGTCTATTAGTTAAGGCCAATTGGGTTGTTGAATTAATTTGCCAGTTGTCTACTCTATTGTTTTTGGCTTAGACCCAGATTGTTCCTAACCTCTGCCTTTCCACCATATACAATTAAAATTCACCTGCCATGAACTGTACCGGTTTTATCATGGTAACCTGAAGTGAAATCTTCTTTTCATCCGCTGTTGCTAACAGACTCCTCTACAGAAAGTGATCTGTGAATTCCTTACATGAAGTCAACATTTGTAAAAATATTGAAAGTATGAAGACATGGGAACCCCTTACGTCCCCATCACACATAGCGAGATCGCTGTTGCATCACAGGTTTTGTGACGCAACAGCGACTTCGCCAGCGTTCACGCTTTGACACGTAGCAGCGACTGGGCCCCCGCTGTGACATCGCCGATCGTGTCGGAATGGCCTGAACCATTTTTTGATCGTCGGGCTCCCGCTGGGCAGCATGCATTGGTGTGTTTGACGCTTTAACAATGACCTTGTTGGCGACTCAGAACTCTGCCACGTAGGTCTGAGTTGTCAGACTAGCTGCTGTGTGACAGGGTCCCAATAACCGCCGAGATCGTTATATGGGTTGCCGTATCATTGCTTTGTCGTTGAGTAGATCTGTCGTTGAGTAGATCTGACTGTTTGACATCTCACCAGCAACCACGTAGCGACGTTCCAGTGATCCTTACCAGGTTGTATCATTGTCGGGATTTCTGGAACGTCGCCAGTGTGACGGGACCCTTCGACTTGATATGTGCTACTGCATAGAACAAAGTCGTATATGAACCCACTGGGTCCAAGTCAAAAGTAGATCTTATGTCAGCCAAATTAATGAGTATGCCATGTTTGGCAGATGTTTGTTAGTATAAAAATGGATTGGACACGTGAAAATTCAACCTGCCCATTAGTTTGCACTCCAGGAAGATAAGCCGCTAGTGGTTTAATCAACTCTCCTGATTGAAAACATATGCACACCTGGCTGAGCTGAGCATGCATGGGTATTGGGTTCTTAGGGACCAACATCGATTGAAAGCATATGGTCAGCTTAAAAGGGTTGTCCATCTTTAGGAGCAACTTAATTTTATTTTTAAAATTCATATGATTGAGCTTCATACAGTACGGACCACATCAAAGTTGAATGCGTAAGTAAACAAAGAGCCTATAAAAGCCACATGGTGTAATAGTTTTAATGACACTCAATTGCAAGAATGATTTTTAACCCCAAATACCTGCATTTAAGTAAAAAAATCTGGTTTCCAAAAGATCAACAATTCCTTTAAGTTTATCTAATGAATAACATTGATGCCAGGAAGTGTATTGGAGGAACAGAAGCACATACATTGCTTTTTTTACCTCTTATCAAAAAGTAGGTTTTGCTGTGGATTTGTTGCTTTTTTTTTGCAGTTTGTGTTGTTTTTTAGCTGTATTATTGGTGTCATTTGTCTAGAGTACGTTTAAATAAAGTTAGTTTCATTCACAACAAAAGCAGCAAAACTCAGTTGTGCTTTTGCCCTTTCTCGGTGTTTTTAATGGTGAATTAACACTGCAAAAAATGCTAAAAGTATTGACTATGTGGCGCCCCTGCAGGTATGCACCACAGAATGGTATTACACTTGAATATAAAATGTGTTTTTACTTGTAAGTTGCCAGGTTAAGATTTAATGCTTATGGAGTCTATTTTTAGCACTCACCTAGGACCACACCACTTAGTGTAGGGGAAACTGACTTTATGGTAGGTTCCACAGGTGGTGGGCGGAGCTTAGGTTAGAGTTAGAGTGACAGTTAGGAATTTACCTCAGACGGCGTTGGGAAGGCAGACAGTGTGGTCATGCCTGGCAGCCTGAGCTGAGTGGAGGGTACCCCAACTATATGTGGGGGCCCAGGACAGATGGCAACGGACCTAGACTGGTAGGAACCAGCTGGTCATGTTGAGGGTTCACAGGTGACACGGATACCGAGGCAGCCAGGAGTTCAGCCCTGACTGCGAAGCCGACGAGCTGCAGGCCCAACCAGACCGGGTTGCTGACAGCACCACAAGGTACCTCACCCCTCATGCCCAAAAGACGGTCCTACACTAGTGAGGAAAGACTGAAACCCGGTGTCAGGTGGGAAACTTGTGCGTTCCTGCTGTTCCCATTTGGACCGGTAATAGTCAATTTAAGCTTACTAGACACAGACTGCAGGACTGGCGGGTGAGCTCTTCCAAGGTGGGAAAGACAGAAAGATCTAGAAAGAGAATAGAAACCCTGAAAGACAGAGAAGGAACATCTAAAGACTCCTTAAGAGAAATCCTGACTTGGTAACAGCACCCTAAACCAAACTGTACCGTGTATTGTTATACCATCACCCGGTACCAAGTAAAGCAAAGTTAAACAAGAATTGGTCTCTGTTATTCTTCCTGCCGCAGCTCAAAGGACGGAACATCATCACAATCTACAGCAGAGGGGTAAGAACTGCACCACCATTTACCATCACTGCCCTCCCTCACCGTCTCACAACATCATAGCTGCCCTGAGGTAAAGCTCCACCTGTGGGGAGCTGTACCACACACTGCTGCCCCCTCCATCACCTCAGCGGCCGGCTGGCAGCGCCGGTACCACCTTACCGGACCCTACAGGTGGCGTCACGTTCCCCTGTAAACACCCCCTTTTAACCCCCACCGTTTTACCATCAACACCTGGTATACTTGATCGCCAGGGCACGGCACCGGGGATACCGACCATCCGTGACATCCCACACAGAAGCCCCGGTGTCCGAGTCCCTCACCCCACCCCAGCTCTGGTCGAATCAAATTGGCGTCACGAACAGGACGAACCAGCCTGGTATTTACCAGGTGAAGTGTGCCTAAGGGACTTTATTATTGACTATCTGTGTCTAACTGTGTGGATTATAAGAACTGAGCTGAGCCGCCATTACATCGCCTCAGAAATTCAAACTGCGTCACTACAGCAGGAGAAAGAGCGGGAAGATAAGCCCCGCCCCCTCCGCTCTGCCGAGGAGTGACGAAGGCAGTGGCGGGCTCCGGAAAAGCCCGAAGGACTTACCCACAGGAACTTTGTGGTGGGCGGGCTTAAAAGTGCAGAAACAACAATGTGCTGGCCTAGGGGCGTGCCTCGGCCCCTCAACAAACATAGGCCGTTCAAGAGGCGCCAAAAAGTCTCCCCGCCCCCATTGCTCTCAATCAACCAAGGGGGCGGGTCGAGCGCCAGCCCACACCGGTTATGGACTATAAGAACTAAACAGGGTGCGGTCGGGAGTAGAAGCGTGATACCTGTTGAAGCTCCAGACCCGTTCCAGTTACCCGAGACCAGGTGTGAGGTTATGGCTGTCCCCAGTTTCAAACAACTGGTGAGGGAAATAGAACAGGACATCTTAATGGACCGCGCAGAACCGGGTGTGTTGCTACGAGAGATGGACGGTGAGGACGGTGCCTTTTGGAGGACTGCCCTGGATGACTTACAAACTCAAATCCGGGAAGTGACCGAGTGGACCGTCCGGCGCTGGGGAGCAGAGATGGTACTCCAGTTAAATCGTAGACAACGAACTGCAGCGCAAAGAGAGCGAGAACTCCGGGTGTCGGTGGCTACCCAAACCGACCGCCTGGTGACCCCTGAACTGCTGGTGGACATCTTGGAACCGGTTCGTGTGCCCTTTGTGGAGTCCGGAGAAGAGAGAGCCGTTGAGGTGAGAGACCTCATTCAGTTCTTCGAAGAGCCTGAGCCGAGACCGGAAGAGCCGGAGGAGTATAGCGGTGACCAGGTCGGTGTCAGAGAGGAGGAAGGAGCTGTCGGCGGCAATGAGGAGGCCGGACCCCGCGAGTCATGGAGGGTCGCGGTACCAGCACAAACAGCGACGAGTCAAGGGAGGAGAGCAGCGTTGCGTACTGAGAGCAGCGAACAAACATGGCAACCGGTGGGCCGTCCTTGGTTTACCGAACCTGAACCCGATGATGAGGCTGAACGACATCGGAGACGCGAGGTGTGGTATTCAAATGAATTTGAGACCCGTCAGGCTCGTGTTATGGCCCGTAACCAACCCCCACTGCCTATAGATCAGCGTAAACGGGGGGTAGTTACCACCTTCAATCTTTATACCGGGTATGGTTTTGCCAAGGAGGAGGGGCTTTACCAAGAAGTCCATGTGGGTCGGAGGAATGTAGAGGAACACTTACCCCAGGGCCATCCAGAACGGGACTTGTATCGTGGTGATGTGATCACCTACGAACGTCACGCAGGTCCCAGGGGTTGGTTTGCAATCCGGGTTAGTAAAGTTAAATCATAAAAGTTAACCCGGTATTGCACTGTTGAAAGTGTAAAGTTTGGTTTAATTGTTGAAATACATTTGTTATTTGATTGTATATAGTTATGATTTTTAATTCCTAACAGACTTGACCTGTTGAACTTTTGAACTTTCCCTTTTTCTTATTTTTAAAATGGACCATAGCCACAGGACTGGTAGTGGCAAATCCCTGTTTCAACACCCCTTAAACAGCCTGCAGCGGATGGACTAGCGCTGTATGGACTGGTAACCTGTTTTCTTATTTTTCCTTGGTTTTTGAAAATTTTTCATTTTTAAGACTCTGTTCAATAATCAGAGACATGTTACCTGGTCCCCGTTGGACCAACAAGGACTAGACTATAGTCAAAGTTTATTAGTTAAATGCAACGTTATAAGAACTGAGCCTCCTGCAAAGGAAGAATACAAATGAACGTAAGATTTTGTTATTTTATGTTTGAAAGTTACCTGGTTCACCTGTTAATAAAAATGTTTTAAATGTTCAAATGCTATATATAAAATGCATTTTATTCCAGGTTTGGTTTGACACCCGCGGACGGGTGTGTTTCACCAAGGGGGTGTGTGGCGCCCCTGCAGGTATGCACCACAGAATGGTATTACACTTGAATATAAAATGTGTTTTTACTTGTAAGTTGCCAGGTTACGATTTAATGCTTATGGAGTCTATTTTTAGCACTCACCTAGGACCACACCACTTAGTGTAGGGGAAACTGACTTTATGGTAGGTTCCACAGGTGGTGGGCGGAGCTTAGGTTAGAGTTAGAGTGACAGTTAGGAATTTACCTCAGACGGCGTTGGGAAGGCAGACAGTGTGGTCATGCCTGGCAGCCTGAGCTGAGTGGAGGGTACCCCAACTATATGTGGGGGCCCAGGACAGATGGCAACGGACCTAGACTGGTAGGAACCAGCTGGTCATGTTGAGGGTTCACAGGTGACACGGATACCGAGGCAGCCAGGAGTTCAGCCCTGACTGCGAAGCCGACGAGCAGCAGGCCCATCCAGACCGGGTTGCTGACAGCACCACAAGGTACCTCACCCCTCATGCCCAAAAGACGGTCCTACACTAGTGAGGAAAGACTGAAACCCGGTGTCAGGTGGGAAACTTGTGCGTTCCTGCTGTTCCCATTTGGACCGGTAATAGTCAATTTAAGCCTACTAGACACAGACTGCAGGACTGGCGGGTGAGCTCTTCCAAGGTGGGAAAGACAGAAAGATCTAGAAAGAGAATAGAAACCCTGAAAGACAGAGAAGGAACATCTAAAGACTCCTTAAGAGAAATCCTGACTTGGTAACAGCACCCTAAACCAAACTGTACCGTGTATTGTTATACCATCAGCCGGTACCAAGTAAAGCAAAGTTAAACAAGAATTGGTCTCTGTTATTCTTCCTGCCGCAGCTCAAAGGACGGAACATCATCAACATCTACAGCAGAGGGGTAAGAACTGCACCACCATTTACCATCACTGCCCTCCCTCACCGTCTCACAACATCATAGCTGCCCTGAGGTAAAGCTCCACCTGTGGGGAGCTGTACCACACACTGCTGCCCCCTCCATCACCTCAGCGGCCGGCTGGCAGCGCCGGTACCACCTTACCGGACCCTACAGGTGGCGTCACGTTCCCCTGTAAATACCCCCTTTTAACCCCCACCGTTTTACCATCAACACCTGGTATACTTGATCGCCAGGGCACGGCACCGGGGATACCGACCATCCGTGACATCCCACACAGAAGCCCCGGTGTCCGAGTCCCTCACCCCACCCCAGCTCTGGTCGAATCAACTATCTTTCAAAAACGCATCAGTTTTCCAATTCAGTCAGGAAAAAAAAAAGCAAGTGTATGTGTGCACAAGATTTCTGAAATCTTGGCAGTACTCGAAAAAGAATCTTTTAATTAGCAAAAAAAAAATATAAATAAACCTCATGAAAAAATTCTGCCCCCCAAACACAAAACGCAGTACAAATGCAACGTGTGAATGTAGCCTTAAACTTAGGGGCAGCAGGTATGCACCATATCAAAGAAGACTGGCACAATGGCAAAGACCTTGGAATTAGGTCGGTTTCACACTGCCGTTTTCCACCATCTGTGCAATCTATCACAAACTGGATGCACACGCATCCATTTTCAGCCCCATTGACTTTCAATGGAGCTGCACACACTTGCTTGTGCATCCAGTTGTGTACGGTTCCCCTGGATCGGGTGGATGCAGGGATTCACAGAGACCAAATCTGAATGTTGTTGCGATTTTGATCTCCATGACCAAAGCAGTGAACACCTGCATCCACCCGGAAACATGTAGATTTTAAATGTGGCTCTATCAAACCCGGATTCCAAGTTTAGGAGTGCTCCTGCCAGGAACACAGCTCTAAATGGTATGCACCCGGAAGCAACTGTCTGCTCCCGCACCAGAATAATCACTGATCTGTGAGCCCGGATCAGTGATAATACAGGTGCATACAGTTGCATCATTGTGGAGGGAGATCGGGGGGCCAAAATTCCAGAAAACACGTATGAAATTAGCCTAAGTTAGTCTTTTACAAAATCAGGGTGAATCAGGAGCCGTCCATAGCAAATTAGGAAGCATGTTGTAGTAGGCTATGTTGACACTGGACGTATTTTGATCGTTTTTGGTACAGCGTTTGTTTTAAATTGCACCGAAAATAGATGAATCAAAACATCTGCCAGCAAAGTGGATAGGAGTTCCAATTTGCTGTGCAGATGCCAGTGTTTTTGACTGCTGTATTAGTGGTGCAGAAAGCGCGCCAGAAAATAATGAGCGTCAATTAGTGCTCCATTTTTCTGGTGCGCTTTCTGCACCACTAACATCCAATTGCTTGCCCTCTCCTGGCAATCCCATGGTGAGGTCTTCTTCCCGGGCATCGGTAGGCCCTGTGGGTAGTCAGTACGGTACTAAAAGGACCTTGGACCATGTGATTCAGCCTGAGAGTCACATGGGCAGGTCGTACTACCCACAGACAGGTCCTGCTGGTGCCTGGGAGGAAGACATCATCGGATCTCACTGTGGGTCACGCCGGGGCAGGTAAATGTCCGCACCAAAAATGGATCAACAAAACACGGAGCACAAACGTGTCTGAATGAGCCCTTATATTATGGCATCGCAAATTCTTCATAAAGGGAAAAAAATAATAACCATTATACAAATTTCATTTTAATATTTATTCAAATCCTTATCAGGAAATGAACACTAAGATTAAAAAAAAATTCATAATAATAATAATATAATAATAAAAATATAAAAGAATCAAACCGCATTATATACAAGGCTTGTGACAACGGAAAACTAGAGTTTTTCCAATAAAATAACACAAACAATTTTCTGTAAACCTCAGAATCCATAACTGATTGGCAAAGGATTCCTATTGCAATACCAAATGACTTCAATTAGATATTTCTATTTTTTTTTTAAATAAAATGAAAATATATATCAGTCACAATACAATTGTGGGCTCCCCGCTGAAATCCAATGCATCATGTTATTAAATGGGACCCTCCAATTACTAGACTACAGCAGGGGGACGATCAAAAGACCCACAACACTGTTATTTCTGATAATCTCTGACCTGACAGAAGTGGTGACGCACAGGGCGTCTTCCCATGCATTGTGCATGCAGAATTTGATCACATTATTCTTTAAATATAATTCAATTTCTGTACATTATTTCCCCCAAGGTACAATGATATGCATACATGCAAAACAAGAAGGCTGAGAACGCATCTGCTTGTATATACACATATATTCACAGACTGTATAGAACCCGAAATCAGGTTTCATTAAAACAATACAAAAAAGTTGACTTATGGAAAACAATATTTACAATTTTTTTTTTTTAAACGCCATCATACCAAGGCATAACCGCTCAACTATTTACAGTCAGATTTACACGGGAAGAAAAAAAAACTTTTATTTTGTTGTAATAGAAAATACAATATATTTTAAAATGTTATCTAAAATAGCTTTTTTTATTCTTTTTTTTTTTAAATTTAAATATTGTTTTTCTTTCTGGCAAATTAAACAAATTTAAAATAAATTTTGTTTTAACTTTTCTTTGGAAAATTAACTTTACAAAAAAACAAAACAAAAGAAAATCCTAATTATTGCAGCCCAGTACATGATCACATAAGGCACCAATCCTCTCAAATATGCCCTCCGATCCTGTTTTGTGCCGGAATCCTCCCTGAGCGCAGCTGCCGCTGTCCAAGTGCTGAAATTTCAGCAGTGTAGCTTTGCACGTGCTGAAATTTCAGCCGGTGGCTCTTTTAGCAGCGCTACCCAGGTGCTAAAGGAGAACGGCTTGATTTCAAAGCCGCCGCTCGTTCAGTACCCGGCGTCCGGGAACCGGTCTGATTTTTTTGGACCGGATCCCGGGGGCGATCCGGTTTTGATCGATTTTTGCCCCAGACACAAAATGCTGCAAGCTTCGATTTTGTGTCCGGGGCAAACAACTAAATCCACCAGATCCAACCCGGCAGACACCAAACCGGATGGCAAAAAGCTGCCATCCGGCCACACAGGGATACAATAGGCCAAAATTGGATCCAGGACTGTCTAGTTCACACTAGATCCAAAAAATCGTGGTGTGAAGCCGGCCTAATATTCAGTGCTGATCACTCTCATAACATATCTTTAACATCTCATTTAAACTTCTGATTCAGATATTAAAAGTTTCTTCGTAGTCATTAAAATTTTAGGAACTTATACGAAGGAATAGCACACCAATAAAAGGCACACATAAAGGGATACTTTTATGAATTTTTTTAAAAATCTTTATACCATCATATCCCAAAAAACAATACACGGCAGAATGAAATATGGCAATTTTTTAAGTATTGCACCCTTCTTAAGGCTTGGAATAGGGGTGGAAGACATTAAATGAAGAAAAAAAAAAAGCAAAAAAAAAATCCACTTGTACCAGTATATGGAGGGATAGAATCACAGGGCTGTCTAGAGATCACGATTGCCCATAGGAACAGGAACCCAGTGGTGCAACATGCGTGGATATAAAGGAACACTGCAATGTTGTACCACGGGGTTCGTGTTCCATTGATAATATGATCTCTAGGAGAACCGAGCAAATGTCTAGATGTTTGGCTTTGGGACCTGACCGTGCCCACGTACGTCCTCGGAAGTCACCGATTGGCAGTTCGGCTCTCCACCCACATACAGCCATCCATAAGTAAAAGACAACTGAGAGCGGGATATTTTACACTTCGGACTACAACGCAGGGTTTAACCCCAGTGCGAGCCGATTACACACTGCAAGTAGCTGGCATTGGTCCCACCACCCAGCGCACCACAGCACAGCATTTACAATACGGACTACCCCAGAACTCCAGCTCTGAACAGGTTAGCTCATCTCTAATCTCAAGACAGCCCAGTGATTCCATCCCTCCATTTATATACTGGTACAAGTGGATTTTTTGCATTACTTTTCATTCATCTAAGGCCGCTTTCACATCAGCGTTGTTCGGGATTTGTGGCAGATCCAGCAGTTTTGCCACATCAGACACTTAATGGATCGCTTGCGGCAAGACTGCGTTCGGCCTAATTCATTCCCTATGGGACTTGCAGACATGTGCAGCACTTGCAGTTTTGTACTTGCGGCAAGTCAAAAAAAAAAAAAAAAAAAAACACACTGCTAGCAGCGTTTTTTTGTCCATTGCCACAAGTGCAGGATTTGCCGGATCACGGAAAAACCACAAATGCAGCACATGACTGCAAGTCCCATAGGGAATGAATTAGGCTGAAAGCAGTCTTGCCCTAAGTGATCCGTTAGCCGGAAGATGCGGCAAAGCTGCCGGATCTGCCACAAATCCCGAAAAACGCTGATGTGGAAGTAGCCTAAGAAAGTTATTCCATACATACCTTATTCACAGCCTGATAACAGGTACAACACCCCAAATATTGCCATATTTCATTCATTTTGGGACATGAGGGTAGAAAAATAAAAAGTATTCATAAAATTATCTCCTACTTTGTGCCTTTTATTGGTGTGCCATTTCTTTATATAATACTTTTCTGACAAAGTAAGGAGTAATGTGGTCTGCTCTATTGGAATAAGCACCACATTTCTTCTTCCAAACATAAATTGGAGGTTGATCAACCCACTTATCGATTACAAAAATTTTAGAGGCAGAAATAATTTCACAGCAAAATCTTATGTTGAATAGTATACCTAACATTAGGTCGGCTCCTCGCCTGCAAAATTAATGTAATGCTATGCCTACATGTTTAAGGACTCTCAAGTATTAAAGTTTCTATTGGTTAACATGATACAAAGATAGATTTTTGAGTGTCTATATAGATAATTGAGTCAAGCTCTGACCCCTGTGAATATATCAGCACAGAAGCTTGGATGCATGTTTTATAGATTATTGTTTTTAAAAATATATTTATGGGCAGAGGTGAGCAATTCTACTTGCCCTGCCTTAGCCCAATGTCCAGTCTGATCCTCCTTGGTACGCAATCTTCTGCAGCTGGCATCGTCAGCTCACCATCCTAGGTGCCGTTGATGCTTATGGAGTCACCAGGACTTAGAATTTTCATGCAAGTCAAGATGTTGCGTGATGGCTAGTGATGAGCGAGTATGCTCGGCGCTACTTGGTACTCGCACGAGTATCTCGGTACTCGGGGTGCTCGGCGAGCACCGAGTACTGCCGAGATACTCGGACCGCTCGGTAATAAATAGCGATCTGATACATGTACACAGCTCCCTTCAGTGCACACA
Source organism: Allobates femoralis (assembly GCA_033576535.1). NCBI lineage: Eukaryota > Metazoa > Chordata > Amphibia > Anura > Aromobatidae > Allobates > Allobates femoralis. The sequence goes on along the minus strand of JARQOC010000002.1, from coordinate 59,908,729 downwards.
GTGAGCTGGCACCATACAGGGAGCAGATTGTTAGGATCCCTCTGGGGGCCACAGCAAGGTGTTATATGCTGCGGCGATTTGAAAAAGCCCACCCTCCCGCCCTTTTCCGGAATTACTCGTTTTATAACCGGAAGTCTGTGGGCGGATTCTGTCACTCATTGACTTACATTGGGCTCGGTGCTCTGGCCGAGTACAAGAGTATCTTGAGATGCTCGGCCAGAGCACCGAGCACCCGAGCATTTTAGTGCTCGCTCATCACTAGTGATGGCAAGTGAGTAGGCATTATGCAAAGTCATGAAGTCAGAGGTCCTAGAAAGCAGAATTGAAGACAGGTGACCATGGAGGACCAGACTCGATGCCGGACCAGGGCAGTGCAAATTCAATTGCTGTTCTCCACTAGTCAGTGTTTATAATTTTGCATTTATGAACAAGTTGGGATCAATAAAAACTCTCGAGAAAACATTTTAGGCCCTTTTCACATCAGTGTTTTTTTGCTGATTCGTGGCAGATGCGGCAGATATCGCCAATGGCACATTGGATCCAAATAACCCCTTAGTGACTGGGCAAAACCTTTCAAATCTGACGTGTCACTTTATGTGGCAACAACTTTGCAACGCTTCAACATATCCCAGTGATATTGAGACTGTTTATTCGTGACATATTTATAATAATGACAAATTAAGGTCCATAATTTTATGGCTAAAAGTAAAAAATTTCTAAAAACTTGCTATTTTTAAATCTTGAATGTTTAATCCAGATAATCACACCACTCAAATGGTTCATAAATTGCATTTCCTTCATGTCTTATTTATATCAGCTCCTTCTGTAAAATGTTATTTCATGTTGTTGGATCAAATAAAAAATTACTATTACTTTTTTAAACCTTCTAAGGAAAGTTACAAAACTTATTTTTTACAGACCTGTTCAGTTTGGAAGTGACTTTTCGGGTCCTATATATTGCAAAACCCCTAACTAATACTAATTTAAAAAACGTCCTCACCTTTCGGGGGATGCTATTTACTTATATCTCTGATCAGTTTTAAGTCACATTTTTGGTCACTAAAGGTTTAAAAAAGGCATGATGTATTACAGAGCTATTGCTTCTAAGGGAGGATATCTTCCTAAGGCCAGGGACACACTGAGGGAAGACTAAAGCAAGATACTTGCACCAGTCTCACGTGACTCACCCGAAACGGCCGCACTCTAGACAGGAACACGTCAGCCGCTTGTGTTTCTATGCAGCTGATACGCCTCCTGTCCAGAGAGGGGGAGGCCATTCCGAGTGAGTCATGTGAGTCTCTAAGTGTGTCCCTGGCCTAACACACTGCCTGATGGAGATTCCCAACGGTGGTGCATGAAGTGCCTATTTATCTGATTTAAAGAGGACCTGTCACCCCCCTGCTGCATGGCAATCTAAATGCAGCACTGAATGCAGCATGTCTGCTGCATTCAGGGAAGGGGTCCTCCATGTGTCATGTGCTGTGTACCCCGATATATAGCCTTAGTAAAACTCACTGTAAAAAGTCATGAGGACATTCCCTGGGGCTTGAGTCAGCTTGATTCACATGGGCCATTCCCTCCCCCTCTGTGCCGCCTCCTGCTGTGCTGTTTATGCTTTGCTTCAGACAACAGGGCAGGAATCTGGAGCTGAAAAAATAATTTGCATGTTGTGTGTGGCAGATGAGTGACACAGAGCAGGAGAGGGGGAGGACAGAGCCAGCACAGCAGAAGCAGCACAGAGAGGCAGAGGGGGAGGGAATGGCCCCCGTGAATCAAGCTGACTCCTGCACTAGGGAATGCCCTTTTGACTTTTATACAGTGAGTTTACCTAAGGCTATATTTCAGGATACAAGCACACAGACACATGGGGGACTCCTTCCCTGAATGCAGCAAACATGCTGCATTCAGTGCTGCATTTAAATTGCCATGCAATAGGGGGGTAACAAGTCCTTTTTAAGGACCTGTCGGGACTTAGCGTGTCTTTGAGCAACAATGTTTGTATGAACCTTAACATCAGAGTCCACTGACAAATTTTTTGCATTAGAACTTAAATAGAATTTTCTTTAAAACGCAATAGTTTAAATATTTTTTCTCTACAATTTTCATCTTAACACAAGTTAAGCTGTCTTATCTGAAAAAAATAAGAGATTGTAATTTAAAAAAAATTACAAATAATAAGAGAAGATACTTTATAGAACAATTTACCCATTTAATATTTTTTGTAAAATAAAAAAAAAAAAAAGATACATTATAGAACAGCAAAATAACATTTTTCTGAATGTCTCACCCCACATATCGCTATTATATACATACACAGCATATACAATATTTATATACAGATTTTAGGCACACAACAAGTGAGGGCATGTCACATAGATACTCATGTAGGAAAATGGTATTTTCACTATTTAACATGTAAACTTTGTTAGCTGCCTCTTAAATGAAGTAAATAACTAATAAAAAAAAATGTGTGTATAAAATAAAGCATTGATCAGATGGATATTCACATGGGCTGTAGCTAAAGCGCTAGATGTATCACATGGCTGTAATTGTGGAAAGTGTGGGGCACTAGTCTGGAAACAGATGCAACATTTTTCGCAGACTAAAAATATTTTATGGGAGAATCTTTAAATAAGTTTTGGGAAAAATCAAATAATAAAACTTAACTTCAAGTAATTTTAATAATGGCACGGCTAGCATTCAACTTTAAAGGGGTTGTACAACACTAGGACAATCCCTTCTGATTCCATATTAAAATAAAGGAGCCTGTACTCACCTCCTGTGTACTCACTCCTGTGCTGGCGCTGTTCCAAGGTCACGTGACATTCTGACATCAAGTGAGCCCCATTTCCAATCACTGACGACTTCTCTCGCCACCCCGAAGGTGACTAGATGTGGGGCTCAAGCGACATCACATTGTCCTGGGAGACGCAGTAATTCAATTACCAACAGCACTAGAATGGCGCCAGCACGGGAGGCGAGTACAGGCTCTTTTATTTTACCTGGGGGAGACATGAGGAATCAGAGGGGGTTGTTCTAGTAGTGGACAACCCCTTTAGACAACACATGAGAATAAGAAACCTTTTAATACATCTCATCAGAGATATCCACTTTTTTCACCGCATGGATTGATTCTTTCACGCTCAGTTTATGAGTAAAATTTGTGTTCTTTTTGTCACTGATTTTTCCATTACGAGACAGGAAATGATGGTTGGGTGTTTTTAAAATTCTATGGAGGAGGAGCTAGAGGAAGAAACAGACATTTGCTGCAAGTGCTCTGAAGAATAAGTGAAACAGACATGCTGTGCTAGTTCTCCTGATGAGGAGACTAGTGGCGACACAGACATCCTGCTGCTAGTTCTCCTGATGAGGAGAAGCTAGAGGCAGAAACGCATCCTGCTGCAAGTTGTCCTGATGAGGAGGAGCTAGAGGCAGAAACAGACATTCTGCAAGTTTCTGATGAAGAGTAGCTAGAGGCAGAAACACATTCTGCTGCAAGTTCTCCTGATGAGGAGGAGCTAAAGGCAACACAGACATTATGATGCAAGTTCTTCAGAAACGTCAGTTACAGTTCTCCATACAACTTTATAAGCACCAATTATTACTTCCATCTCAGTAGTGGGAAAATCAGTATTCGCTAATGACAGAGTTTACCCATGAACTGAGAATATTGAGAATGAATGATCAGTCTAGGAGGAAAAAGAGTTGCTCTTATTTTCATATTATTATTGATTTATCAAAAACAAAGCAATCACTCTTTAATACTTCAAATCCGGTTTAGTTCAGTCAACGTACACAGAAAATATGTGAAGTAGTAAAAAAAACATCCAATTTAGTCGTTTGAGGAAATAGTATCCGTAAGAGAAGGATTTCCAATATTCATTCTTCTGTACAGTAAATTGGTTTATGAAATTGAAATTATAGTTTGTAAGAAAATATTATTTTTCAGGTACAATTAAAAAGCATGAAACTTTATGAGATGTATGGATTTTGTATCCCCATTTTAATTCTGACTCATTAAACTGCTGTCTAGCCAATATTTTTTAAAAGGGTCAGAATGGCATAAAAAGAAAATCAATAAAAGTAAAAATAACCTCACTGATCCCCGGCACTGTCATCTTCCATTATCTACACCCCTGCTGGGCTCTACTTCATGGTCAGTTTCTACACACAGGAAACACTGCTCAGCCAATCATTGGCGGAGGCGGGTCACTGTCAAGGACAGCGATTGGCTTTCCTCTGTGGAAAGGCACCAGGAAGTAAAGGCAAGGATGTAAAGACCAGAAGGAAACCAGGGAATACTTATTTCCATCAAATGTACTATAAACTACACTGGTCTTGATATTCAGTTACTTATGGGAGGGCTCAATTTTAATCTCTACTTAGTGTCGCCTCCTAGTGGCAGAAAAGCATACACCCATGGTCCTCTGTCCCCCAATGATGCAAAGGAGAAAATTAAAATTGATACTTGTAGCACATCTTTAAGGGGTCATCTGCTGGTACTGACTTCATACTGGAGTTGAGCAGAGACATTATGACTTTCTGAATCTTTAATAAACAGGGCGATGTTCACAATACTTGATGATCATGTGCCTCGGCAGGTAAATGCGGTCGCAACATCTTTGGCACTGCTCACCTATGAGGTTCAAATAAGTTACCCAAAATAATTAATCTAAAATAAGACTTCACTTAAACCTACAGAACCTTTTCTGATCCATAAAGTTGAGGTGCCATGGCTCATTTATTGCTTATCGAGGTCAAGCCGCTATGTCTGATACTAAAGCCAAGATCCATTTAAAAGGAATCGGTCAGCAGGTGTTTGCTAAGTAAGCTGAGGACTGCATGCTGTAAGGGTTAAATAATACAAGTCAATTGTGCCTCTCTTAGCAAGCCGTTGCTATTGTTTACATAAAGTAAAGGCTTTATCACCTGGTGCTTCCATTGCTGGACTACTTTGTGACACACAGGGCAGTCTGACACACTCCCAGTTGTGATTACCTCTTCACAGTTAATGCACAATATCTACTGGTGTGGGCAGCTCTCCCAGCTCTGCTGTATTGCTAAAAGTAAATGTTTTGTGTCAGAATGGCGCACCGAGTAATCTAAGTGAAACATCACTGGATTCAGAATCTTTTAGTCTATAACATGCTGCTCTCTGATGAGGTTGCAACAACTGCTGACGGATTCCCTTTAAATGAATGGGGCACAGCTGCAGTATCAGGTTTGACAATACCGGCAATTCCCTGATCATTAAGGGGACAGTAAATGTAAGTTCAAAAACCCTTTTAAAGTAAACTTGTCAAATCCCTTTAATGTAATGTGTTCTACTAAGATAAAAAAAAACCTAACAAATAGAGGGAATGAGAAAAAACAAAGAAAAAAAAAAAGACAAGAACGAATCTATTGATCAAAAATATAGAAGATGCCCTTTTTTATGGTCACAACAAAATGTCAAAGTGGATATTCACATAAATGAGGTGCTGTCACAATGTCCTCCTTGAACAAATGGAAAGTCATGTGTAAATTCAAACGGCAATGTTGTTACCTTGGGAAAAGACTCTAAGTATTCCATTTACCACCGGGTTACACCGCTGTGACCTTGTGGTAACCAGCCAGGTTCACTGTGCTTACTGCATTGATTTTACATTAAAGACAAACTGCAAGGAGCATAAAAATATCCAACGGAAAACCAAAATATTCAGAATAAAAAGCCTTCTGCTTTTGCTGCCATCTGGTCACTTAATGTGCTTAAATGCTACTTTTTGGGTATTTTGACAAAAACATTTATTGCAAGAAAAAAAATAAATTGCATCAAGAAAAAAAATTGCCATAATTTGATGTTTTTGTGGATTTTTGGAGGGCGTGAGTGTGGTAGAGTTAGAGGTTTAATGTAATAGTTTACCCGTAATAAAAGTATTCCATAACAAAAAGTCACTAATTGCCCTTTTCTTTTTTCAAGTTCAAACGCCCAATTTTACCAGAATATACGTGAAACTGCTGACACTATCCTTAACGAGTATTAGAAGCCGATACACCTAGCTGCTAAATTAGGAGCAAAATAAGATATTAAAAGGTATAAAAAGAAGAAGTTTTAATAACAATACATGTACATTTACTAGAACCACAAGCAAGATCAACCTAAGTTCAGAAAATAACATGTCCGTAAGATCATGCCATTTATTACGTCATGCATGATACAATGAAAAAGAATTTTTTTTTTTATTTGAAACAATCTGTTACAATTTTATTTTATTACTTTATTCAGGCTCCTTTTTTATGGTTAGCATATCAAGAAGCCCATATTTACTGCTATTGGAATTATACAAAGAGTTATTTACAATGTTGGGCGGTTTGGCGAAAGCCATCCGGTTGGCTCCTCTACTATGGGCAGATTCTCTTTTAAAGGTCATCTCTGCCGCTTGTCCCAACAGTGACTCAGTCCAGCTGGTTCGATCTCGTAAGTCCTGACCAGCGGCCGTATGTGCCCCCTTTTGTAGCATATAGTACAATATTGGATTGGTTTTCGTCAGTCTAGGCGAATCTTTCACAAAGTCATTTTTTTCCATGTCTGTGATAACCCATTTAATGGGACCCTTATCACTGGGGGGTGGGCACATATTCATATGTCCAGAATCAGTCCGTGGGGGGTTATTTCTTAAAATATCTGGGGAAGAATGAGGAGAGTTCTTTAAAGGAGATGGATATTGAAATGACATTTGACCTAAATTATTTTGATGAGAATGCTTTCCCATAAACATATTTAGAGAAGGAAGCATAAAGTCGGAGTTTCCTGTCAAGTTACTTCTGTTTCCTCTTAGAAGTTCATCAACTGGCATATTGTTCCTATGCTGGGAGTCCCTGACACAATTTTCTGAAAGCAATAGCTGCTTCAGGACGTTAAAACCTTTACTCTCTCTTGACCAACTTAAGTTTTTATTTCCATTGAACGAATTCAGACCCGGAAGGTTCTTATTATCATGATCAGTCTTTGTGCCGTTGACTTTGTCTTCGAGAAGAAAAGGAATCTCGCATGAAGATGGTGAAGTGCAGAACTGTAAATTTCCAGCCTCTGGCGAATTCATTTTTGCCATTTTTACTTGGCTTTCTACAGGGTCATTGTGGTGCATTTTTCTTTTTTTAGGCACAATACAAGATATTTTTGAATCTATCTGCTTGGATTCAGGATGTCTATTATTTACTTCGAGGTCACCGGTATCATATCCATCATGGTTCTGACGTAGTAAACGACTTAGAAGGCCATTTTTTGAAAGTGTAAAGTCCTGTGGAGAAGAGTGTGGAGATCGGACATCCTCTGGAGTCAGTCTTGCAGTTTTGTGCAACACGGCGGCTAAGGGGCTTGGAGCACTTGCCTCTTGGTCAACAGCACTGATGTTCTCTTCCGGTTCTGTTTTAATTCTGAAAGCCACATTTTGCTCACTTGGAGGCCTTTCAGTCCTGTCTATGTTAACTTCATCTTTTATCACTGGTTTCTGCACTTTTTCATTTTTACATTTGTTGTTAGGTGTGGCTAGCAGCAGTTGAAGGACAGTGCGTCGTTCTAGAAGGTTTTCAATTTCAGAGCCAGAAACTGTGGAATCCACGGGAGTAGACGGACTACTAAATCCCCTACCTTCGTCATATGTCCGTGGTTGATTTGTAACAAGAGGACTGTTCAGTCTTTCAATTAACCCTAAAGATGTGGGATTTGCCAGACCCATTGGTTTTGATTGCACCTGCTCATTGGGAGCCGGAGATGGAATTCCACATTGAGCTAAATTCTGTAACAACTTGCTAGCACTGAAAGATGAATTTTGTGCTGTATTTTCATTGGCTAGTGGAACAGTTGTTTGCATTGTTTGAAGTCCTTTGTTTCTGGTAAGCTCTATCAAATGATTTGAAGCAGGATTAATGACTCTTTCTGGATGGATGTTGTTTACGAATGACGTGAATGGAGGTTTGACTGGAAATGGCTGGTGAGTTAGGTTCATCGGGGAATCCGCTTTTGAAGACGAGTGCAAAGAAAGTGCATTTAATGGAGAGGTATTTTGTAATCTTGGGCTCTCTGAGAGAGGACCAGGTGCTGAGAAACTGAATCTTGACAAATCTGTAGCTTTCTGTTGGGTCTGGAGATCTTCAATTGCTGATGGGACATCTTCAGTTTTATGTCCAAGTAATAGTTGTAAAAGTGTTACTTTTTGATATGGTTTTAGTGTCGAGTCAATGGATAGATCTTTATTTTCTCTGCTGATTTCTATTTCATTGGCTTTTGGATCCCAGTTGTGAAGCAATGATTCAGTTAAATTTTCAATAGAGGCTGCAGAGTGTAACATCTTGGGCCTGTCTGCTCTCGTCTTAAAGGACAAATCTATAGGGACGCAGTTGGAGTGGGTGCTTTCATCATCACTGCTTTCTTCTTCGGTAAAGCTAGGATTGTTATCGGAACAATCATCTGTAGTTGTAGGAGTAGCACTTCCTTCAAACGCAGAATATTTCTCATTGTGTGAAATATTTTTTCCAAGATTTGCCCCATTTTGGCTTTTTAGAAGATGCAAAAGTAAACTGTTGTTGGGTGATGGCTTTCCATGGTTCCTTTCCAACTGATTTTTATACCCAACTGTTTTCAGAGGAGAGTTTGGAACACCGAGTGTGTTGGGAAAAGGAGAAATATTGCCTGCATTAGTTAAACCATTGGTTACTGTCCTTGCTTGAGTATTGAGACTAGCTGGCACATTTGATGCCAAGTGAATTCGCCCAAGATCATTCTCTGAAGTTTCCTTCAATCTCGCCATTGCTGCCAGCCTTTCACTTGCTAACTGACTTGCGCTCTGTGCTTTGAGGGCATGTTCCCTAGAGTACTGCTGCAAGTGTGCTTCACTGGAGAGCAGGAGAGCAAGCTGACTACAGGCCACACTTGGTTTAGGCGAAGCGGTGGGACTTGACCTTTTCTCCACCATATTAGCAACAGCTTGAAGTCTTGCAGCACATGAAATTGGCTCACCAACCACTTTAGTGCTACCTTGTGCTGAAAGAGAAGGTTCAACAAACTTTTCCTGATGTGAACTTTTAGCCAGACTAGTTAGGTTACTGTCCACTGTATTATCTTTTGATCTGCTTTTGTTTAAGATAGTCTTTAGGTGATTTGAAGCCAAGCCATAGCATTGGTTATCCTTTTCATCCAGGTTTCCTTGCTGGCTAAGTGAAAATCCTTGGTCTTTAAGACTTTGTTTAATCTGTTGAGACAGTGCAACACTCTGCAGCCTGGAGCTAAATGACTGCAGCAAAGAAGCCAACAACGTGCTATCTTGTTTCCCTTTTGGAACATTTTCAACCATTCCAGCTAAGAGAGATTCATTTTTGCCATTTCCATTGATAGAATCAGATAAACGCCTTCTCTTTGCGGCATGCCAGTCCTCTGAAGACTGCAATAATCTAGCCTTCTTGAGATGCAACATGCCCGATGACTGACTATTACTGTTGTGCACTGGGGCATTATTTTTACAGTTCGTAAAAACATTCCCAGATATGTTGAAGTTGTCGTCAGCTTTTACACGGCTTGAAAGTTTGTCAACCGTTGTTATAGAACCGCCTGCTGCCTGATGCATTAGTAATCCTTCTAGATACGTTAAAACAATGGGATCCTGTTGCATTTCAGAGCTAAGCTCTTCTCCATGAGTCATGTTCAACAAACGTATGCGTAGAAGCTCTGTCTTTACCTACTTTAGAGAACACTGAAGACTCGGGCTAAATTTTATAGAGGTCTATGTTCTTTTAAATCATTTTACAGAATATATTCTAAGCAGATGTCCTCTGGAGAATCTTTGCCAAGTATATGAATGTTCCATCAAATTAGTGTTGAGGCAACATTGTTGAAATGGTGTGTATCAATCTGTCAGAACTCTGCTCACATAAGACAATCTTCTCAATTTATCCATGGAAACTGTGCTTTAATTCTTCTATTCGCAATCACCTTAAAACCAGAAAGAGAAAAAAAGAACATGTAAGTACCAAAATATAAAAAAAAATAGTCATACTGCAGAAAGAATATTTAATTGAGTTTAAAAAACTCTCTCTCTCTTTATACTTTACAGTCAGATTAAAGTTATTAGTGACATAATAAATCTAAAATGTAAAAATTGTTGTTTTTTTTCCCACAATTCAATAACATAAACTTATTTATACAACCTTAAAACACCTAGCATACATAAAGCAGTCATATGCTTGACATTTTTGATTGGCACCCTCCAATTAAAACATGGATGGCCTATCTTTAGCATTGGTTCCCCCCCCACTAATAAACAGAATGAATGACTAAGCTGAGATACTGTGCTTGAGGGTAGGAGAAGAGAGGGAAAAGGAGGAAGTGGAAATAGAGGGAGAAGAAGAGAAAGGAGGAGGAAGAGGAAGAGGAAGAAGAGGAAGAAGAGGAAGAGGAGGAAGAGGAGGAAGAGGAGGAAGAGGAGGAAGAGGAGGAGGAAGAGGAAGAAGAGGAGGAGGAAGAGGAAGAAGAGGAGGAGGAGGAAGAAGAAGAGGAGGAGGAAGAAGAAGAGGAGGGAGAAAGGAGGAAGAAGAGGAGTAAGAAAAGGAAGAAAAAAGGAGAAGCCGAAGAGGACGAGGAAGAATAAAAAGAAAAAAAAAAGAAAAGAATAGGAAGAAGAAAAAAAGAAGGAAGAAACCTGTTACCTCTCTTGATTTAGCCATTTTATTAGCCATTTCTTTTCCTCATGTAATAAAAGTTCTCGATCATCTTTTCTTCAGAGTTCTCTGTAATTTGTCATGCTACCTAGAAATTTATGAATAAATTGACAACCAGGCTCTGCAACTCTGAAATAGTCAGCACTTATTGGATAGTGCAGGGACGTGCCCCAAAACACCAAGTTGTCTATTTATTTATAAATATTTATAAATATCATCAGAGAAAAGGCACAGCACAGTTCTAAGGCTGCCTTCACACTTGCGTTTGTGTCCGCATGCGCAGGGCATGCAGACGCAAGCGCAGTGCAACGCAGCCCATACTGATGTGAATGCAGCAGAGAATCTCCGCATGCGTTCACATTAGTATGCACCCCGGCCAGCCAATCAGCTGTCTCGGGGGCGGCCAGGAGGAGGAGATCAGCGGCAGAGATCTCCTCCTCCCGGCCACAGCTGATCTCCCGCTGGTGTCATGGTGGGAGATTTGAAGATACAGCTGATCTGACAGCTATTTAAATCTCCCGCGCCGACACCGAATAGGGTGATATCGGTGCAGGAGATAAGAAACAGCTGATTGCTGCTTCAAATCTCCCACGCTGACATCACCTATTCGGTGTCGGCGCGGGAGATTTAAACAGCTGTCAGATCAGCTGTTTCTCCCCGCTGACACCGGCCGGAGATCAGTGGAGGCTCTAGCTGATCTCCCGGTGGCCACCGGGAGAGATTTCAATGAGATCTGCAGCGTTCTCCAGCGCTGCCATGCGGAGGACACTGCAGATCCATTGACTTCCATGCATTTTTTGTGCGCTTGCAGATAAAACAAGCGCCCGCGTACGCACAAAAAATGCAACATGCTGCGCTCGGAGAGCGGAGGAGGGCGCACAAATTATGCGCATCTGAACGCAAATGCAACCGAACGCAGCCAAAATGCAGGCACATGCGTTCCCACATTAAACATAGGAACGCATGTGCGCAAGCGTTTGGCTGCGTTCGGTGCGCTGCATGCCAAATGCGAATGTGAAGGCACCCTAAGAAAAGATACTTCAAAATCTTTTTGTCACAGGGAATACAACCATTTACTAAAACAGACATATCAGGAAAGGTGAACGGTCTCTATTGGGGTTTATGCAAGATACAAAAACATGGCTGCTTTCCTCTGGAAACAGCTCCACATCTGTTCATGGATTGTGCAGCTCACCTAAAAGTAAATGATGATGATCTGCAATGATACACACTACCAGCACCTGGTTTTGTTTTTCAAATCCTACACAACCCCTGTAGATGTGCTCATCATATTACTCATCGCTATGTTAAAGATGTTTTCCACGACTAATATTATCCCCTTTCTTTTGTCCTAACTATTCCTAACTAACACTTTCCCAATATACTTCTACTACCTGCTCCTTTAAGTTCTCTCTCTTAGGCTCATAAATACCTTTAATGTTGTTCTAGCTTTGATTCTTTCGACCTGGTGACCGGATTCGGACCAACTGAGCAGTGAACATCACTAGTGGGGTGGAGAGGAGAGTGAATGTCAGTTATATGCATGTCCAGATCACACGAGAAGCAGCCCTTTCCCCACCAGCGACGTGCCCTGCTGTTGGTCTGAATTTGGTCTGCAGCTGAAGCATTAATGTTAGAATAACAAAGGTGTTCACTAGCCTCTTAAGAGATAAGCTTACAGGAGCAGGGTGGGTGGTAGAAGTATACTGGGAAAGTGTTAGGACAAAAGAAAGAGGGTCACATTAGTGGTGGAAAACCTCTTTATGGATCGGTCATCATTAGTGCTGAGTGAGTAGCAAAATATTCGTACGCACTATACTCATAATGAGTACTTTGTAATATTACTCGTCCGAATAGCGAATCCAATGTTAGGCTTTGCCCACACACATCCGGCCATAAAATGAGCATTTCCGGGGCAGGGCGGGAGGGTGGACTTTTTTGTGTTTCTACTGCATAAAACACCTTCCTGTGCTCCTGTAGAAAGACCCTACCACTCAATCTGCTCTCACTGGGGTGACAGCTCACTTTGTGTACTGAAGGGAGCCAGCAATATGTGTCAGATCAATAATGATCGACATTACTCATGAGCACCAGAGATACTCACCGAGTAACGAATATCACGAATACCCTACTATCCGTGCGAGTAACGAATAGTAACGATTACACTCGCTCATCACTAGTCATCATTGTTTTGGTCTCAGGATAATTGGAAACTAACATTAAAATTATTGTGAGCTTTGTTATTAATTTGCAGATATTTGCATTAATAAAGTGTCCTAAAAGAGGTTAAACACTACATGTCTCATTCAAATCACCCTTAAAAATAGATGATACACAGGGTAAGCCCACAACTGCAATGTCAAGGTCATAGACTAGCATGTAAGATTACCAGCAGGACTGATGTAACAGCTGGCATTTGATCCAGGCTCCTGGGGTTTAGAATACACTTAACATACACACACTCAATTTACGCATACTGTACATTGTATCACAAGTGTTTAGCACGCTTATAAACGACCAAATATTTAGCCTTGCATGACATTCTGTCTAAACCAATGAAAATACAACCATCAGAAAAAACCATAAAAGCTCTGGCTAAGTGAATTACAGCACATGAGAAATCATGTCCATCATGGTATTACCGTATATACTCGTGTATAAGCCGACCCGTGTATAAGCCGACCCCCCTACTTTTGCCCCCAAAACCTGGGAAAATCTATTGACTCGCGTATAAGCCGAGGGTGGACCCCAGCACAGGTATACAGCCCCCAGCAGTGGTATACAGGCCCCAGCAGTATGATATACAGCAGGCCCCAGTGGTATATACAGCAGCCCCAGTGGTATTGCAGCCCCTATATACAGCAGCCCCAGTGGTATTGCAGCCCCAGTGGTGTATACAGCAGCCCCTATATACAGCAGCCCCAGTGGTATTGCAGCCCCAGTGGTGTATACAGCAGCCCCAGTGGTATTGCAGCCCCAGTGGTGTATACAGCAGCCCCTATATACAGCAGCCCCAGTGGTATTGCAGCCCCAGTGGTGTATACAGCAGCCCCTATATACAGCAGCCCCAGTGGTAGTATACAGGCAGCCCCAGTAATGCAGGGCCCCCCCCTCATGCTCCGGTCACCTGTAAAGCAAATTATACTTATCATTGTCCCGCTGCCGTCCGCGCCCGCATCTGCCGACATCCCGATCCTCCATCTTCATGCGTCTTCTTCTTCCTGTTTCCTGTGCGCGTCGCCGGTAATGACGTCATTGCCTGCGACGCGCACAGAAACAGGAAGAAGAAGACGCATGAAGATGGAGGATCGCGATGTCGGCAGCGGCGGGCGCGGACGGCAGCGGGACAATGATAAGTATAATTTGCTTTACAGGTGACCGGAGCATGAGGGGGGGGGCCCTGCATTACTGGGGATGCGGGGGCTGCTTTATACCGCTGTATACAGCAGCCCCCGCACTGACTCGCGTATAAGCCGAGGGGGGTACTTTTCAGCCCAATTTTTGGGCTGAAAAACTCGGCTTATACACGAGTATATACGGTACTTAGATTCACAAGGCTAAAAACATACAAAAGCAAGATGCCTTACAGATAATAGATTGAGAAAAGTTCAAATCTGTTGGTGATTACAGAACTGCACTTAAATTATTTATCCCACATCTTCTTTTTAAGGAATATATCGCTCGCCACCAGGGAGGGGTTGTACTCTTGCCTGATTGACAGCTCTAACTAGCGGCATTGTTATGCCCACTGCTTCTTTATTGAGGCATCTTTGCCTCGGCAGCATCATTGTAATGAGTTAGCGCTACCGATGGCTGGAAATCCAGAGGCAAGAGCTCCAGCAATCCAAAACAGCTTCAATGCAGTGCTGACAAGCTTTACTGGAGAAAGCTTGTAAGTGCTACACCTGTTTGACCACTGTTGCAGTCTAGGAAATGAGCATTCAAACTTTACAATAAAATGAGGATTTATAATAAGTAAATTGCAAAGTTCCTTGTTTTTTGAAGCACTTTTACCCATCTAGGGAGATAGGAAAAACCCTTTAAGATGTATAACTGCAGTAGAGCATTGTTTTCTTCCCCTACACATCAGCGGTAGCATCTACTTTGCTATGAATTAGAAATTTATGTCACAACTTGCTATAGATACTCATATAAAGCAGCACTACAGCATTGTATTTTTTTTTTACTAATGTAGCACGGCTTTAAATGTAAGCTCCCTGCCCCGTGTCTTATAATCACCTTCCTACTTCTTATACTTTACTGAGCCTGCACTGGTACAGTGTTCCCCTCTTGTGTCCGTAGCTTCTGACTTGCACAAGTCAGGGTTACATCACAGACGCTCAATGCATCTCTACGAGAGCCAGTGAAGAGTCCGGAATGATGCCAGAATGAGGCACCCATAGAGATGCATTGAAGAGCGTCCTCCGATGCGCTCTATGAAACACAGCTGCGGCTGGTCACTTTTCACCGCAGACTGAAAGGAGGAACGCTGGAAAAGCATGAAGGTGATGGAAGGTGAGTTATCAGAAAGAGGTCAGGGAACTTAGATATAAAAGTACCACTCCAGAGGTGCATTAATAAAAAGACATAGTGGTGCTTTAAGATAATAACACCATTTACTTACAATCTGACATGGGGTGTCCCATAATCACTTATTTATCAGGTAGCTGATAGACAAGTCTGCCAATAATTAAAACAATGGTATCCTGTGTCTCAAGCCTAGAAGTGGCAGCTAAGATAAGGTAGAAGGGGAGCCACAAACCCCTATATTTCTTAAATAAAATATATGTGGCATGTTTCTTGCTAACGTGCTCCACACGGTTAATTTTCCATAGTGTAAGTGATGACTTCTTTGTTATGGATTCCATTTTTCCCTTTACACCAGGTCTTTCTGGCTCACTGGACGTGAACCTATTGATTGATGGAAGAATAAAGTCAGTGCTCCCTCCCCGTGTACAGTAATGGATGCCACACAGAAATTCCTGACAACAGGTCGGCTTTTCTCATCCAGTCTGATTTCTGGAACAATGTAATTAGCAAGTTCTTGTAATGATTTAGGAAAAAAAAGCTTTGTCAACAAATGCAAAAACTTTTCTAATAATCCTGAAGTCTCCGTCACAGAAAATACAAGAGGATTCAATTTCTTTTCCTTCCTTCAATAAAAAGCAAATTAAGCCCTAGAGACAATATGGAGTCTCTGCCCAATGTCTGCCTCCATGGAACTGAGGAATCGTTACAAGGACAGGGTGTAATTAAATATGATTGCAAAGAATTATGTAGCCATTCCCTTGTCCCCAGCCTGTGTAATGATAGGTTTCCACCACACTACGCCTTTACATTCAGCATTTCTGCCATATGAATCTCCGGAGTCTAATGTGCCCATACACTAGGAAATCCTTCCGTCTGTATTTCTATAAATCAGATCACAACTGGAAAGGAACAACTTTCCCTTTGCACAGTGTAATGTTTGGCTGCCTAGGAGGCTGAAGACCCCACTGCTTCACCACTGGAAGGAGCAAATTATGTCAAATCTTCTTGCTGTAATATTTATTAGTTTATTAATACACAAGCGACAACACCAGAAGTCAACAGAAGAATAGCTATGGGCGAATCAACAATGAAGTCACTGGACAAAGTCTTCACAGCGAGGAACATTTCACTACATCCCTGACAGAAGTTATTGTTCCATGTTATGTAAATAAAAGTTTATCACCTGACGTTAAATTCATCCATTGGTTTTATAAATTACTTTTTTGAAAGCTGAAATCCTCCCAAAAGCAGTTTAGGTTAAGAAAATAAATTGGCATCAATGCTGAATATTGATCATTTAATGAACACAGAATGGTCAATTTTGGCAAGACAAAAGTTTTGTCGCCTGGTCATATAATGCACCCAATCCTAGTTTACATCCTCACCTGTGCTCAGTAAATGATCGGTTAATTAAGTGGGTGTGTCTAAAAGAAACCCAGCACCCCAGACCTTCACTTGAACTGCAACTTGAGCTCTGACAACATGACAAAAATCCACCCAGCGACCAAAGCCTTGATTATCAAGAGGCTGAAGACCAGATCCACTGCAGAGATGACTGGCACCTGTAATGTGTCTCAGTGTCAAGTATAAAGAATTAAAAAAAGATTTGAAGAGACTGGAGATGTGATTGACAAGCCCAGTCCGGCAGACCCTACAAGACAACTGCTCAGGAGGAACGTTTGTTGGTTAGAAAATCCAAATCAAGCCCCTCTTCCACTGCAGCAGAGCTCCAACAGGCCTGGTCACCTCAAGTCCTGTGTCAATTAGAACAGTTTGTAGGATTCTGTCTTGAAATGGCCTCCATGGTCGAATCAGTGCCCAGAAGCCAGCACTAAACAAAAGGCAAATAAAAAAACATGTGGCATTTGCAGAGTCCCATAGCCTGCTAAACAGATGGATGCTAGAAAAGTGGCAGAAGGTGGATTTCTCGGATAAATCTTCAGTAGAATTACACCACAGCTGCCACAAATACTTCAGGAGACCTACTGGAGCCCGTATGGAATCCAAATTGGTGGTGGAAAGATCATGGTCTGGGGTTACATTCAGTAAGGAGGTGTGCAAAACATTTGGAAGGTGGAAGGCAATATCAATAGCCTAAAATATCAATAAGTATTAGCTACCTCTTACTTTCCAAACATAAAAGGGTCAAATTCTGTAGCAGGATGGTGCTCCATCTCATACATCCATCTCTACAACAAAGTTCCTCCAGGCAAAACAAGGTGCTCAAGGAATGGCCAGTCCAGTCACCAGACATGAACATCATTGAGCATGGGGTAGGATGAAAAGGAAGCTTGGAAGACAAAACCAAAGAATCTAAATGAACTCTGGGAGGCATGTAAGACTGCATTCTTTGCTATTCCTGATGACTTCATTAATAAATTGCATGAATCATTGCTGAACCGCAAGGATGCAGTCCTTCAAGCTCATGGAAGTCACACAAAATATTAAATATGACTCAATAGCACCACAACTTTATTCACCAATGTTATGCAACATATATTTTGTATTTTAAGTTAATTTTTTGTTTGAATATCACATTACTTTCTGTGGGCGACAAAACTTTTGTCTTGCCAAAATCTGCCCATTCTGTGTTCATTAAATGATCAATATTTCAGCATTGCTGCCAATTTATTTTCTTAACCTAAACCACATTTGGAAGGGTTTCAGCTTTCAAAAGAGTAATTTATAAAACCAATGGATGAATTTAACATTAGGTTATAAGCTTTTATTTACCTAACAGGGATAAGCGACATAACTTTTTTAGGGACTGTAGTGATAAACACACGGCTCGTACATAGTCTGGTTTGTTCTGTAGTAGCATATGGAAGTGAAACATGGACAATAAAGGAGCAAGAGAGAAAACGAATCAATGCCTTCGAAATGTGGTGCTGGAGAAGGATTTCATCAATACCATGGATGGCAAGAAGAACACACAAATCAATACTGGGACAAATCAAGCAAGGATCAAAAGGCTACGACTAGTCTACTTTGGACACATCATATGAAGAGCAATGACTGGACAAGAACATCAGTATAGGAAGAATAGAAGGAACAAGGAGAAAAGGAAGAACAGCAACCCAATGGCTTGATACTGTCAAGATAATGGTGTAGAAGACCCTGCTGGACCGATAGTCTACACAAGATCGATCTTCCTACAGAGCGTTCATCCATCAAGTCACCACGGCTCGAGATCGAGCTGAAAGTTGTTAAATAATGAGAAACAATAAAACATTGGATGAACAGGAGATGGGAGATATTACCACTAAACCCAAAAATATCAACGACACAGCTCACTGACTACATACATAGGTACCACTTTGTAGACATGAATAGAACATAGCCTTCATTTTCATTATTTCGAGTGCTGTATTGAAGAACTTGGAATTAGCGCTCATTAGATCAGCAGTAAATGAAATAGTAGTCACTATGAGTCTTAGGGTACCGTTACACGTCGCAACATTGCATTCAATTTCACTTGCAACTTACTGGTTGCAGTGAAATCATGGACACATTGTTCCATTTTGTTGCTGTGTACCAATGGAACAATGTCTCCATGATTTCACTGCAACCAGTAAGTTGTAAGTGAAATTGAATGCAATGTTGTGATGTGTAAAGGTACCCTTAGGGCCACTTTACACACACCAACTTATCTGTCCAACTTCTGAACAACTTACTGGTTGCAGTGAAATCATGGACACATGCTCCATTTGTGGCTGTGTACAAATGGAACAATGTGTCCATGATTTCACTGCAACCAGTAAGTTGTTCAGAAGTTGGACAGATAAGTTGGTGTGTGTAAAGTGGCCATTAGGGTGCATTCAGAAGACCGAATAAATTGTTCTAAGATCAGACAACAATGCTCAGACTTTCGTCAGTCTCCAACCCGTGCATGGCAGCTTCATAGAGATATAGCAGCTCGGGTCGTGAGAGAGGGATACAGTCATCTGAACTCAGCCCAAGACTGATAATTAGTTAGTGACTGGTATATCACTTCCTGCTGATCTAAGGCCCCTTTCACATCAGTGCTTTCGCTGATGTGCGGCCCTTCCACAGGTCGTGCCACATCTGCCGCACTTGCGACCCGGATCCTGCAAGCCCGATACATTCTCTATGGGGCTTGCAGTCCAGTGCGGCAAGTGCGGTTCTGCCGGATGTGGCAGATCTGGTACTTGCAGCCTCGAAAAAAACCTGCTGCTTGCAGCTTTTTTTTTCTTGGGCCGCCAGTGCTGGATCCAGCGATCTGCACTTGCCGCACCGAACTGCAGGCCCCATAGACAATGCATAGTGCTTGTCGGATCCGGGCTGCAAGTGCGGCCATTAGGCGGCGAATCCGGCATATGTGGTAAATCTGCCAGATCTGCCGGACATCAGCGAAAAACGCTGATGTGAACGGGGCCTAACATGTGCAGAGTCAGAATTCTTTAATACAACACTTGGAATATTGAAAATGAAGGTTGAGCTCTATTCATGTCCACAAACCCGAGATCGGACCTATTTACATCATCTTATGAATGCACCTTTTAAGAGTTTCCAGGAGAACATAATGACTATTCAAACAAAGCACAGGCGGCTCAGTGCACCCCTGGCATAGCCAAACAGTTCAGTGCACCTTCACCCCCTACTTGTTTTCTATCTCTGTCTTCCCTTTCTTGATTGCCAGCTTTGGTGCCCTGAACATGGTCGGTCACGCAAAGGTTGCACTAAAGGCTTGTGAGGACAGGGTTACTAGGGCCTGTGCTTGGTTTAAACAGTCATTTTTTTGCTTACAGACGCCCCTTAAGGTATGTTTACAAGTGATGAACGAGCATGCTCGTACTTCTCCTTACTCAATCCCGCTTCAGGGTTTTCGGGCTTGACTCGAATATAGTGTATAATGGAAGTTAATGAGAAACTCGAGCATTTTTCAACTTTAGCGTACCTCGATGCTAGAGCAGTGCCAAGCATGCTCGCTCATCACTGCAGTTTACACTTGCAGATTTCTACCCACAACTAAACAGAAAGCCAATCAGCGCCTGTTTAAATAACTTATTTAAATTGGTCAATACTAACTCTACACCTCATACAAGATGCCCTCAGCGAGTGTGTTGATTAATTGCAGCTAAGGGACACATAGGGCAATGATCGGGAATGTGTATTTTTTTTACAATTTGCCTGTTTCTAGGAACAGTAATAGGGTCTTTAGGGGTTATGTGTAGAGATAAGCGGACTGGTTAAAAGTTCAAGTTAGGATGGTGGAGTCGGGTTTGTAAAAGTGTACTGTTAGGCGTTAAAATGTGACCCAAACCTCATTTGTAGACAATGATTGGGCAGTTCAGCTCTCCGCCCATGATTTGTCTTTTTTTTATTTTATAACCACACTACGGCCGATAACTTAGAATTTACCACCAGTGTGAGCCATTAACACTGCAAACAGCTTGCACTGGCCCGAGCACCGAGTGTACCAGAGCACAGCCATGCTCGCTCCAGTGGTTTGGAAACCCAAACAGGTTCATTCATCTCTATCTATGTGTATAGAGTGGCACAGGAGTCTATGGGGCTATATTGTGGCACATTATAATAAGTTGTGGCATGCTCCATCAGATGCCAAGTAAGTGACATGCTTTCATCTCTAGAACCATTGCTGAAGATCTTTGCATTATGGCGCCAACCACCTGAGTACCTATGACTCCATAGTATAGCACTACACTCCATGACACCTAATTGTATCTTCTAAAATGTGACACTACAGGACATTGTGTCATGACCTCTGATCGATACAGTCAGACTGATTTGATGGGTCGGTTGTCACCTAAAGGACTTGGTTGCTCTTTTGAGGCACCGTACTATATTACAAATTGCGCCAATGATCTGTCTTCCATGGTGAATCATAGTCTAATATCTTAACGCACTTTATTTCCTTTGGTTTTGAATAAAACGCTGCACATTGCAAATAAGACGAGAGCCTATAGGTCCAGTACCTTGTTAAGGAGCTCTAAGCAAATCTCATAGTGTTTGCTAAAAATACAATTTGCATAAACCTGACACGCAGTCTTAGCATTGAACAAAGCATACATTTATTTAAAGTCCATGACCTCACGCTAAACTCTAGCCACTCGGCTAATTTGGCATAAAGACGTTCAGTACAATGCTGTACCTACTTACAGCAGTTAAATGACCCGATAAATGAACTCTCGGATAAAGACAATGCGCTCACTGTACCGGCCATGTCACTGAATCAACAACTTATTTTGCCTTTGTGCTTTGTACACTTTTATCTGGTGATGTCCTGGCAGAAACATTCGATAATATTACATCATTATATGTTTTAGTGCATAAATATTTGTGTAATTTCCAATACACTGGATGAGATGATGAGAAATGCGCATGAGGACTGCACAGATTCCTCCAAATTAAAAAGGAAAATCACATTTTATAGGCCAGATTTGTTTTTGGTATTGACATTTATTACAGAATTTTTGAAACTGAAAACTGATAACTGAGCCAGAGCCACGATGTGAACAGGTCTGTAGAACCGTGTTCACACCACCAAGGATCTATAGCATAAAATGCATCCAAAATTACTCTGCTATATACCGTATAGACTCGTGTATAAGCCAACCCGTGTATAAGCCGACCCCCCTACTTTTGCCCCCCAAAACCTGGGAAAACCTATTGACTCGTGTATAAGCCGAAGGTGGACCCCAGCACAGGTATACAGCAGCTCCCCAGTGGTAGTATACAGCAGTCCTCCCAGTGGTAGTATACAGCAGTCTCCCCAGTGGAGTATACAGCATCTCCCCAGTGGTAGTATACAGCAGTCTCCCCCTGTGGTAGTATACAGCAGTCTCCCCCTGTGGTAGTATACAGCAGTCTCCCCCTGTGTAGTATACAGCAGTCTCCCCCTGTGTAGTATACAGCAGTCTCCCCTGTGGTAGTATACAGCAGTCCCCCCTGTGGTAGTATACAGCAGTCCTCCCCCCTGTAGTATATACAGAGTCCCCCCCCCTGTAGTAGTATACAGCAGTCCCCCCCCGTGTATATACAGGCCCCCTGTGGTAGTATACAGCAGCCCTCCCCCCTGTGGTATATACAGGCCCCCTGTGGTAGTATACAGCAGCCCTCCCCCTGTGGTATATACAGGCCCCCTGTGGTAGTATACAGCAGCCCTCCCCTGGATATACACCCACCCTGTGTTGTATACAGGCCCCTGTGGTAGTATACAGCAGCCTGCCCCCCCCCCGTGCTATATACAGGCCCCCCGTTGCTGCCGCAGCACACCTGTGAAAGAAGAGCTTTCATACTTACCCTCCTGTGACCGCGCGTGCATCCCCCCACTCTCCTTCCTGCTTCTACCCGGCGTCCATCCATATGACCGCGCACATACCACAGCGCGCGGTCACGTGGATGGACGCCGGTAGAAGCAGGAAGGAGAGCGGGGGGATGCACGCGCGGTCACAGGAGGGTAGGTATGAAAGCTCTTCTTTTACAGGTGTGCGGCGGCAGCAACGGGGGGCCTGTATATAGCACAGGGGGGGGGCTGCTGTATACTACCACAGGGGAGGAGCCGTCACTGACTCGTGTATAAGCTGAGGGGGGCACTTCTTAGCGCAATTTTTGTGCTGAAAAACTCGGCTTATACACGAGTATATACAGTAAGTAAAAGTAATACGCAAGTGCACAAAAGTGTCAATAACAGGGTACTTAGTTAATAATTTTTTGCAAAAAACATTAACCATGGTAAGTACCCTGTTATTGACACTTTTGTGCACTTGCTTTTTACTTTTACTTATATAGCAGAGTAATTTTGGATGCTTTTTATACTGTCTTTTTTGTGACATAGAATTTTTGAAACTGTAAATTTTATACTAAAGAGGTTTTCCCACAAAGTTCATTTTAATCAATAGATCTTGGAATAATAATTTCATAATTGGATGTTTTAAAAAAAAAATATTCCTGTGCTGAGATAATCTTATATTTGCCCTGTTATGTACTGTGTAATGGATGTGTCTGACCGTACAGGAATGTGATCATACCATTCCTGTGCTGAGATAATCTATATATGTGTCCCTGCTATGTACTGTGTAATGGATGTGTCTGACCGTACAGGGACACATATTTAAGATTATCTCAGCACAGGAGATGCAGTATGATCAGACACTGAATTACTTTTAAAAACTTCCTGGCATGTATTACAATTACTGGTGTCCGGTCCGATGGGTTAAATTGAAGATAGATCTGTCCTGCCTCTCCTCGTCGCCATCCCACAGGCTCCTTTTATTGATATACAACCTGCGCAGAAGCTTCTCTGGATTGCGCAGGCGCACTGTGCTCTGCCCTGTTGTTGACCGAGCCTCTCAGGATGATGTCTTCTGCATCCTCCATATACCCGGGTGAATCTGGCGCTTGCACAGAGACCTCAGCTGTTCGCACATTCATAGACTAGTGTTAGGCTCTGCCCACAGTAGGGCATAGTATAGTACACCTGCGCGATCCAGAGAAGCCCATGCTCATGCGCACAATTTGGATATCAATCAGCTGAAGAGGCTGTCTGATGACTAGGAGAGGAGGGATGGACCGAGCTGCAACCAAACCCATCAGAAAGGAAACAGGCAATTATAATACAGGCCGGAAAGTTTTTAAACTTATTTATTCAGTGTACAGTAGGAGTCGGGGCATAATGACCACCTCCTTAGAATGCAGCATAGGAGCTGCCAAAGGTTGCACTTTTCGTTTAAAACCCCCCAAATCTGGTGACAGGTTCACCTTAAGAACTATAATTAGTAGTTAACCTGCCACACTAAAGGGGATTTATAATATTTAGCTAATTTGCCTCTTACTGCAACCTGTGGGGTCTATTGTAGGTACAATAGTTGCAAAATTACCTAAAATACTATAAATCAGACAATGGAATGAAAAGGCGTTAAATCGTAGGGCCTTCAATACAGATCAATGCCTAATCTAAGATATGTGATTTTATTTCAACGCGTTCTGGAGTAGATACTCCAGACAATCACCTGTTGAAGTATCCACTCCGAAACGCGTTACGAAAAAATGACATCTCATAGATTCTGTATTCAATAGTCCTGATGAAGGGCATTCACTCCGAAACGCGTTGAAATAAAATCACATAGATTCGCATTCATCTTTATTCAATGACAGCTCGGTTTAACCCTTTCTACCTAACCCTTCCACGTTACTAGGGCTGTTGCAGCCATTCTTTGATGCTTTATGAGTGGTTGGATCTCATGCATCTCACCCAGGTAAGCACATCATAGACTGAAAGTTTTATTATCTCCACAGATAAGTCCTATTGCGCTTGTCTCTTTATCTAAAAATAGTATAAAAGCGCTTCATCAATAGACAATACTCTTATAAATAAGAAGATGGCAGTTCCTTTTTTTAGTAAGAGCCTCCTTGTGTATTAATTAGCTTATCACATTGATCGATTCTGTCAAGCTTTGGGGGAAACCAGGAAGTTTATAGACGATATGTAGACCGTGAAGTTCTCTAGAATGCCGGGGATGTGCCCGAAAATCCACAAACCACTTGTATATATTTATCCACATATCACATGTATCTAATTATACGTCAAATATTTATAGAGCGTTTCTTAATTCTGCCTCCACATTTGAGAAAGGTTTTCTAAGGTCTTTCCCTTCAAAGACACCTTCTCCACCCCCCCTCCATATTATACGATAAGCTTCCAGGCAGATTTAAAAAACTCATGTACGTCTGCCACCTGCCCAGTGATGTTAATGGCACGGACTGTTCTGCGAAAGTGGAAAAAAAATACTTGAGCTGCCTCGGCTGTCAATGTAAACAGCTCGTCGTTTGCATAGTGGATCCACATCACGAGGAGAGACCATCTCTGGTCACTTTCGCTGAGGACCTCTGTCTTTGGGAGTTTCCGGCCAAAGCACTCAAACAAGTGCAGGTATCTACCAACACTTGAGATTCCCCCGAGCAGAAAAATAAACCAACTTTTCTATAACCCCCCCCCCCCCCCCAAAAGATACAGAGATGATAGCCCTAATACCGGAACAAACATTGCACTTCGCTAATCCTTAATTATAATTCAATCTTTCCAATGTACGCAACAGAAAATAATCTAGGAATGCTTCAATTTGCGAGTCCGGTAACAACAGATTACAAGCCTACCTCTATGTTTCTCTCTCTCTGCGAGCGCTGGTGCCCGGCGCAGGTACGGTGTGGCAATCAATTTGTTCTGCAGACAGAACGGCTTCCTTAGAATACTAATGAAAATACATCCTTCGCTCTCCTTCGACTTGACTCCCCAGTGCCCAGGTCCTGACCAGTACGAAAGGAGGAGAGAATATCCTCTAAGACACCTACTGGTACTAATCAACAGTATGCGTGTCAGGGCATGGGATTAAAACCTTTACTACGCTCGAATCGCTCCGAGCAGCTAAGCGTATGCAGAACAAGGTCAGCATTAAACACGTATACACACATGCAAGGAGACTTGTGCACTAATTCATCACTCGGTACCATTGACTGGTTTTTACCTCCAGGGATCTTAGGGTAAGGATCACATGCATTCCACAAAAAAAATATGCATTCTAAGGATGGCAGACTTTGCTCCACTGAGGAGTCAGTTTGCAAAAAAATAAATTTTTTATTCGTTTCGTGTCACTTCACTTGGGTAACAACGGAACGGTCGGTGCGCAGTTTGTTATGCTGCTACAGCATCAAACAGCAGGTAACCTCTTTGTCCGGAGACGTCTGAGGGCAAGACACAAAAATCTGCCAAGCTATTCCCCTCCACTGAGCACCTACATCTCTAAAAATCCAGTGAGAGAGGAGCACTCAGCCATGAAACATCTTATTAACCTTTCACAAGAAAGGAGGAAGGCGAAGAAAAGAATAAGAGTTAACATCTAATAACAAACACAAACGTTCCGTCTCGGATACTTTTGAGATTACACAATACAAATCGGCGGGACGGAATACGAAAAGGTCACAAAATAAAAAATAAAATAACTTTTCCAAGCCGGAGATGGGGACGACGTGGCGGATTGAGATCACATTTTAACTAATTCCAATGACAAGGATCTAGATCAATGTCCCAGGCTTTCAGTATGATCATTTCCATTCTCCATGGCTTGCTCACTGCACCGTACTTTAATCACTGACATCCAATATATAAGCAGCCGCAATGAGACATCATGAAAGGGACGATAATCAATAACGCAGCCATCGCCCTTGACACGATGACATTGGATGGCGGTCATGTGTTACGGGAGCCGCTTCCCCACCTGGCTTGTGACCTTGTCCTTTACTTGACCCGAAGCCTCTTGCAATGAGGCAGGAGACTCCTCCCTGCTGTCTCAGCAAGGTCGAACGGGTCAGCATGTCCCCATCTATAATCCGCCACCATTTGTCAGCGGGGAGGCTTGAAGGAGGCATGCTTGCTACAAGGAGAGAATGCCCAATTAGGCAGCTGTCACACAAAGCATTGGATGCAAAATTATCCCCTGTCAAAAGAAAGAGCAGCTGCGGGTGCCAATTACAACAATCTTTCCACCCTTTGGGTGCCGGAAACTGCACAGAAACAACAGGGGGGGAATTGTCACAACATGGCATTGAACTAGCGCAGTCATGTTAAATGACCGAGGCCATGCCCAGAGGGGCACTAAAAGAGACAAAGCTCCCAAATGACCCTGGTGAACTTGTGTCCTCCAGGAAGCACACATCACAATTTGGCTATGTTCACACGTTGCTTTTTTTTCCTGCTCTTTTGGCAGTAAAGAATCGGCTTATAAAAGGTTTTACCGCGGATTTGTCTACCGTTCGCTTAATAAAGTTAGATTAATTTCACCAAAAATTTGATTTTTGCACTCTCTAATTCTAATTAAAATAATTTTGCAAAAACGCTGAACCAGTTGAGCTGTGCAGTTTTCTAATTCAGTCAGGAAAATAAAAACAATCATGTTCATGAGATTTCTGAAATCTAATAGTTTTGCTGGTACTGTAAAAAGATTATTTTAATTTGCACAGAAAATAAAATGCAACGTGTAACATAGTCTTACAGGGTTAATAGCAGTGTGTCAGCTAATGTGCCACTTAAATACCTGTTCATGCAGATTACTCATAAAACCCATCACGGACCAGTATGGGAAACGTTCACCTACTAATTACTGGAGCGATGTGATAATCTGGTGTGTACACCAGTGACCTCAATGGCATTCCTTATGAGAACCAGGTTAGGAAAGTAGGACACATGTAGCGATGGGACAGCTCTGAAAGGTCAGGTCTACTGTACGAGAACTAGAAAAACTCAGGTACCAGCAAAATGGAACATTAGTACAAACATCTTCACTATCCGTGATCATTTCCACTAGAAAACATTGTCCGAAAGTGGACTTAAGACGGACTCCAGAAACCCAGCATTTCCAAGAATGATATCTCGTTAAAGACAACCCATTTAAGAACGTGACCATGGTGGAGATCATGTGCCATGGTAAATTGGGCATTTTTCTGTGGCCAATTATTGCAGGGAAGTGTAGTATTACGAGGCGGACAATTAAATGAAAAGCTGCCTATGCAATACAAGGAACTGGTGCGGTTTCTTTGCTAAGTGGACTCATAGAAGAGGGTTCCTTTAACACCCTAATTAGGGTGTGTAATAGACGTAGTCTGCGGGAGACGACCTCTATAAGTAAATAACCCCGCCTATAATCAGAAATTGGACCTCAATGGAGAGGCGCAGTAAGGCCCTGTGCCCACGCTAGCGCATTATTATGATGCATTGTAAAAACACAACAAAGGTGCATGGTATATTGGCTAACCAGCAAAGTCAATGTGAGGTTGACTGTCCTGAGCCGACATTGGTGCATTTTTGTGCAGCGTATTAGCTGCAGATTTTTACAGATCTTTGATCCATTAAAATATGCAGCATGTGAATTAAATTACCCGCTTACCTGGTGTACCGGCTGGGCGCTTCCTAGTTTTGGCTGCGTCACACATCAGATGTCTGACACAACCAAAATTAGGAAGTGCCAGCTGGTACGCAAGGCAAGCAACGTACTAACTAAAACACGGCGGGTGCTGACAGGGACGGATGCATCAAAGTAGCAACAGTGCATGTTTTTGCTACGTAATTTCTGCAAAAAGCGGATGCAGATTTAATGCAGAAAATTCTGCATCACTTTTGGACAGTCAACACATGCCGAAACACTAAGGCTGGCTTCACACCGCGATTTTTCAGGTTGGTGTGAACTGGCAGACCTGAATCCGATTTTGCCCCCATGTATCCCTATAGGTTGGATGGCTGTTATTTGCCATCCGGTCTTTGTGCTATTCCAAGAGGATCCGGTTATTTTAGTTTTTTGCCCCGGACACAAAATCGGAGCTTGCAGCTTTTTTTGTATCCGGTGGCAAAAAGTAACAAAATCGGATCATTCCCGGATCGGGGCAATCCGGGCCCATAACTTTGGAGTCTAAAAAACGACAAAAAACTATCCCGGTCCGTCGCCTGGTGATGACAGAGTGGCGGCTCTGAAATTTAGCGGGCTCGTTCAGCGCCTGGACAGCGCAGCATGTCAGAGCCGCTGCTGAAGTTCAGCACCATGGTGAGCTACATGGCTGAAATTTCAACACTGTGGGCATCTCCCCTGCACCCGCGCTGATGAAATTTCGCACTGGACAGCGGCACAAAACAGAATTAGAGGGCATATTTGCCCTCCGGCTCTGCTCGTCCGGGGTTGTCATGTTGTATCCGATGCATCCTGCAAAACACAGGACAGAACCTGAAAGCTGAAAATCGTTGTGTGAAGCCGGCCTTACTGGTACATCCATTTTTAGAGCAACATAAAATAATTCCCCTGTACCTCCAGACAGAAGTGCAGAGTTAGATTGGAAGTATGGCTTTAACCCCTTAAAGGGGTTGTCCTGGTCTCAACTGATAATTCTATAGTCACTCTATGTGACTGTAGACTTATCAATCCTACCATAGGCTGCACTGTGCGCTGCGAGAATTTGCAGCTTCTAAACCGGGAACGGACTGCAGTTATGAGATGTGCATGTTCCCAGATAGAGCCCCAATAGTGGGCATGGCCTCACTCAATACAAGTGTATGGAGCAAGGCCATGCCCACTAGATGGATGCTCTCACTAGTTGGATGCGCTCACGACTTATTGATATACTATATATATAAAAAAAAGGGATACAATAGGGTCTTATCTCTTAGATACCCAGATAGTTCAAAAATTAGGTACTGCTCCCCTTGTGTGCCCCACAATTGGTTTAAACGCTAAAAACAGCTGCTGCAGGATCCACTGTTCATCAGAAACAACATATGCATAAATCCAAAGGACCAGGGTATACAATGATCCGCACTGCTGAGTGTAAGGAAGGACCACAATCTTGGTATATAAGAATGGTGCTTTATTTCTTCTACGCGTTTCGGGGCTGTCCCAGCCCCTTCCTCAGGACCCACCATACACAATCTGTTTTTTGGTTTCGTTTTTACTGACGTTCATTATGGAATTAAATCATCATGGCAGTGTGATAATTCAAGTCTGTGTGATTATGGTGATGCTAAACGTATAAGGCTTATTTGCTAACGGTATATATCTTAGTAGTTAAAAAAAAGACAGAACCTTGTCAAAAAAATATACATTTGGGTTGTTAAAAAGTTAAAGGGAACTTGTCCAGCACGTTTCTTTCCCTATGTGGCCACCATCAGTAAGGCCTTATATACTGCATTATAGAATACTGTATAGAAGTCCCCGGGTTGACAATGATAATTCATAAACTCACAGATTCTAAGTTTAATTTTACTGTTTTTTTTTTTTTTTAACTTAAAGCAAAGCAGGAAACCAATCACAATCATGTCACTTGGTCAATAAATAGGTCAATGAACTCGCATCCAATTAGCCATCAGTCAAATGAGTGACACATCTGACACCGCTTGGCACGTTCCACTGAAGTAGGAGGCAAAGAAAGCAAAGAACTGGCAGGAGGAGCAAACTTTCCGCTTACAGCAAGGAGATACTGGAAAAAACTTTGGCTGCATGGAGATTCACAGACTATCATTTCCCCTCCCTGACAGCCAAGCTACATTCCCCGAGAGGCACAGCCATTGTGGACAGATGTGATGAAATTCATCATTATCGCCCTATTAGTGTACATGTAACTTAAAGAACCTGGACACCTTTAGGGCCAATTTCTTATTATGTAAATGCAAACATTTTGGGCTAAAAATATTTTTTGCAATTTGTTACCCAAGTATTGGACATCCCCTGCTCTCAATATGCACCTCTAAATAAAAAAATGCCTATAAAAATTAAAAACCCTATCTATACTCTATACTCACCTCCGATGTCAGCACGGTTCCAGTGATGTAGAACTCGCATTCTCGGGGCTCACGTTACATTGTTATGATAAGCTATTCCCGTGACCAATCACCGCAGCTTCCTTTTCCCGCCTTCAGATGGTTACGTAAATAAGACGTGAGCGCTGCGGCTGCCACTAACTTCCTGTTAATTGCTTCTGTGTCCAAAGGCGGTAAGAAGGACGCCGGCAGTGATTAGTCGCGGGAATGCTTAAAATAACAATGCCACTTGAGTGCTGAGAACGCGAGTTCTGACATCACTGGAACCGTGTCAGCACCAGAGGGAAGTGTGGGCTTTTTTTTTTTTTTTTTACATTTTTAAGGGAGTGCATAGGGAGAATGAGAAGGAGATACCCTAGTAGTGGACAACCCTCTTAAAATGTTGCACCATTTACTGTTTATAACCTCTGTGTTGCACTGTCTATTGCTGGCTGCAGAATTAAGTTTACTAAGAATCCATCAGTGAGCTCATTCAGAAAAGTGTTTGTAACCATCTTTAGGAAGCCGCAGTTAACGAATTCATAATCGTATAAAAAGTTCAGCTCTCCTTTTGTGCAGTATATGATTTAAAAAAAAAAAAAAAAAAGAGGAGGAGATAGAATAGAAGGGTGTCACGGTGGCTCAGTGGTTAGCACTGTATTAGTGGACTTCAGTGTGGTTAGCAATGTACGGTGGCTCAGTGGTTAGCACTGTACGGTGGCTCAGTGGTTAGCACTGTACGGTGGCTCAGTGGTTAGCACTGTACGGTGGGCTCAGTGGTTAGCACTGTACAGTGGCTCAGTGGTTAGCACTGTATGGTGGACTCACTGGTTAGCACTGTATGGTGGGGTCATGGTTAGCACTGTATGGTGGCTCAGTGGTTAGCACTGTATGGTGGCTCAGTGGTTAGCACTGTATGGTGGCTCAGTGGTTAGCAAGCTCAGCAGCCTAACAGTACTGGGGTCCATTCAAATCCTACCAAGGACAAGATCTGCAAGGAGTTTGTATGTTCTCCCTGTGTTTACATGGGTTTCCTTCGGACTTTCCGATAGTGAATTTAGATAGTGAATCCCAATGGCGACAGTGATGATCATGTCTGTACATCCCTGTGGAATTAATAGCACTATATACAGTGAGTACAATAAATTCAAATAAAATAAATGAAATAACACATTCTCTACACAATGAGCTCACTGACTGATTCTCATTAATCCCGTTTTGCAGCCAGCAAGCTTCGAATTGCCTTAGAAGCCAAATGGTGCAAAGTTTTGTAATGAAAACCAGTAGAAAAAATTATTTTTGCTCTAAATACATTTATTTAATGGGGAAAAAAAGCCTCTACTTTGAATAGATCACTGGATTCCATAGTTTCCTAATTTATTCTTAAAACATATTAAAGTCTAAAATCACAACAAAATCACTGATTGTATGCTGCACTCATTTTGTAAGACGTACAGGACAACTGCTGTCCATTACTGTACCAGGACAAGTGTGAATGACCGCTTACACTGATCAAAGTAGCAGACGTCTGTTAAAATGATTTTTCACAATGTCTGACAGATGTTCCCCCTGAGAAATATCATATTGAGAGACACAAACGTTTGTCCGACGTGATGACTGCTAGGGTCCAAATAGCAAATGACTGATCCCAAAAAATTGTTAAAAATGACACCATGTATGACCAGACTAAAAGCGGAGACTTACTATATGAAGAGGTCAACTGAATTAGCATACAACTGATAATGGAAGGAGTTAATGATCACATATTATTCATAGTTGTGCACTACACGTCCCAAGTTTGTTTATTAAAGGGATATCCCATTCTCAGCCTTTAATGGTAGACAGAGGACGCACTACTTCTAGATGCTGGCCACCAGAGACTAGGCTACAAAAAAAAGCTGAAGCATTTTGTGGCATTGAAAGGAAGGAGTTGGAGAGGTACTTTCACAACATTTTTCATGTTGAAATAGACACACATTATAATAGTGGCTGCAGAGTGGAATAAAACTTTTATTTTTGCCTCTCTGTTGTGATGGTGTTAGCAATGAAAGCATTTGGCACCTAATCAGTTAACGAACGTTAAGCCCAAGTGGGTGTTATCAGAGTGTTCACTGGGGGCGTGTACTTCTGCTCTGCTATGTTGCTGCCTGCTTATGATTGGGCAACTGATACATGGAGAAGAAGTATACGCCCCCCCAGTGAAAACTGTCTGATAACACCCACTTAGGCTTCAAGTCTTTGACACCTAATGAGTTAACTTTGTTTGAATGCCAATATCTCCACAACGGAGAGGCAAAATTTTAAAGAAAACCAAAAATGTGCTTAAAGAAAACAATGAGTTGTGTATGTAATGGATGGATACGTTGACTCCTACAGTGGAAGTAACACTTTGCAACCATTCTATGCCCTGGCTATCAGATGAGGCCCAGCAATAAATTAGAGACTTCTTAAAATGAGTAAACTCGAATTATAAAGAAGGACCACGCTATCTGTTAGTCAAACACAATCCACCATGTGTCAGGTATGAAATATGCATTGGGTGTAATAATAACATAACTTGGATTTTTATTCTATAAATTCCATTATTGGTTTCTTGCTCTTGTGCCGTTTACACTGCTAGAACCACTGATCTCAGTGATTGACAGCAGCGCTGCGGGAAACAGACACCGGGATAGCGGCAAGACTTGTAAAAAACACAACAGAAAACCTCTAATACTTTCTTGCCATTATATATAGCAAGCCGTCTTTTATTTTAAGAAATAAATCCCAAATTTCAAGATTATGGAAGGAAGGATGGCAATCTATAGAGAACTGGAGAGCTGACCTAATGTACTTCCCTTGATCATGGCATAAAGACATCTTTTCCATTAGAACCCTGAATAGCCGCCACCTGATGGCAGTAGAAGTAGCAGCAGTGGAACCATCAACATGATCCAGGTTCCTAATGGGATGAAATAATATATTTCACCATACTAGATATTCAACCTATGGGAAATTTGAAGGCTTAGGTGTCTCAATTATGTTCTACAACTGCACCACAAAGCGGAATATATCGGACTGAGTAGATTATGTTCTCTAGTAATAACGTCTAGTGATTGTACCGAGAAAGAGGGAATTGGATTGGTTAGACTATATTTTGTTGTGCCTCTCCACAGCAGCTCAGGTTTTCATGTAAAAGGTCTAAATATTTTATCAACTGCTCAAAATGATAATAATAATAATAATTTTATTCATTTATATAGCGCTGTTAATTCCATAGCACTTTACATACATCAGTAATGTTGTCTCTATTGAGGCTCACAATCTAAACAACCCTATCAGTATGTCTTTACAATGTGGGAGGAAACCGGAGTGCCGAAAGGAAACCCATGCAAACACGCGGAGAACATACAAATTCCTTGCAGATGTTGCCCTTGGTGGGATTTGAATCCAAGACCTCAGCAATGCAAGGCCACAGTGCTAACCAATGAGCCACTGTGGTAGGTACTGTAAACTGGTAGGTACAGTAGCGCTTCCCCTAGCCATACGTATAAAATATATTCTGAATGTATGACGACTGGACATGGCCAAATTTCTCCAATGACTTGAACCATTTTCACACAGAAGTAGAGTTGGTGGAAGTCCATTCAGCAGGACCTGCTCCATTAGCTATGTCAGTAATCTGTGGCGAACCACGAGAACTGCCACAAACCCGACCTCAACGGTGCAGTGTGACGCACAAGTGACATTGTACCAAGCCGGATAATTAAAAAGCTTTGGATGTTGTCAGGTTAGAGGCCATTCTAAGGGCTCCCATCCAGCGGCCAGAACTGATTGATGTTGGCGATGGACCTAGACCTGCAAATTGTTCCTCACTAACTTTATTTAGTAGACATAAATCTAATCTATAAACAGCTGAATTTCACTTGATTATACCCTCAGTGCTAAAGACAGCTGGCCCTAAATTATCGGCTGAATATTTCTTCAGCAGTCAGATGTGATGAGCGAATACTAGCATGCTCAGGTGCTTGGTACTCTTTAACGAGCATTTTGCTATTGTGTGGGCGCGACTCATTTGCCAAGTATAATGGAAATCAATGGGAAAATCCTCTGGAAAAATGGCTGATCTTAATACTGTATTACATTATACTCCACAAGTCCCTTCGAGCTAAACAACGGAGCATTGTAGTGTTCACTCATCACTAGCAGTCTACTATCTCCATCAACTCTGCATAAGTAAATAACCTTGCATGTAATGTTCAACCCTTAAAACATGACCAATGATAATGGCCAAGAGAGAACACTGTATTGGCATATTTGTTCCTCGTTAGTATAGGATATGGTTCTGGATGGCTTCATGAGATAAAGCTATATAAAATGTACTAGATTTTGTCATGTAGATCCAGTTGGTGTCATACCGCCAGTGTCTTGGGGCAAGTATGGAAATTAGGTTCCCTTCAAATGGAAGACAACTATTTCGCCACTGGACCAACACCCTTTCTACCAAGGAACAGATCCCCTTGACTTCATAGATAATTTAATCAGATCCATCAACAATTCATTATTGGCAATATTGCCAGAATCATCTATGGGTATCTACTCACCTTATATCACAAGGAAGATCAAAAAGTGTAGCATTAAGATTCGGCTCTACAATGGGAGAAGATCTCTTTAAATAATTGAAATCCTCTCTATCTACTACAAAACTGTTTTGAAGCAGTTTAGCTTTGTTCTTTACATGTGTTCTAATTAAGTAAGAAATGACCTTGTCATCACACACAGCAGAAATCCTGGATTATGTCTTACAGCAGAAAAATAAAAATGAAAAAAAAAAGAAAGAAAAAAAATGGGCTAAGAAATAAAATAAGCACCTCGTTCACTGATGAGCGGAGAAGTTTTGGTTGGCTGGATGCTGTAGCAGTTTCACTGCATAATTTTTTGTGTGCTGAATGTCACAGGGCGGGTTAGCTTGACCTTGAGATGCATCAGCAACACAGCAAGGGTCGAGATGCCTGCAGGCGTCCTTGTACTGGATTTACAAGACAAAAACCTTCAAACTGGCTGAAGGACATCTTAAATCTCTTCAAAGGTTTTCTGAACTAATCTGGGCTGCTCTTAGCCGGATCTGTGCCAGTATGAAAGGCAAAATGAAAAACAAGGTCTTTGACTGGCATGTGGTCTCCTCTTAACCCTTTCGAGCTGTCATAACTCTCATTGTTGTGATATTTATTTTACAAAATACAGATATAGACAACCCCATGTATAGCAACACAACACAACACACCTATGAAAAACCTCATATTCTCATTGGTAATAGATGACATTACAGATCCGGTGTTCATTACTGTGCACAATGGTAATGTGTGAGAGTCTGACAATTTTGGGTGTGACATGTAGTATATCATCATTCGCACACAATACAACCAGGGCTGTAGAGTCGGTGTTCATCTTGGTGGAGTCGGATTGAGGAGTTGGAGTCGGATGTTTGGCTTACCGACTTCGTGGCCCTGGTTGTGGTCGGAGTGGTGGAGTCGGTGTCATTTTGGTAACGTTTGAGTCGGATTAGGGAATGCTTACCGACTCCACAGCCCTAATACAACCAGTCACCATGTGTCTCAAGCTTTTATCAGATTGGTTGCAAACGAAAAGGATTTCTCAGAATTGTTAACAACAAAACGATTAAAGTGAAAGTCGCAGGTAGCAGGATGTTTGGTGTGCCAAAGTGGCGTGGAGCCAGGGTCCGGCAAAGTGTTTTGCTTAACTCTAGTAAAGGCAACCCCATTTTAATAATATGTAATGAACTACATGGACAGCTTCAGTCTACTAAGGAAATGTTGGACAAACTGGTCGACTAATGTCAAGTATTGGGGTTGATGGCAGGAAAAGTAGGGGATAGGCATATTGGATTTCAACATGTACAATCCTTTTGTTCTTTCTAAGCTGCTGACATAGGAGTCTTTCAGCAATTTAAGGCCCTCATACATTAAATAGAAGTCATCTGAATCAGACTAATGTGCATAGGGAGTCTCCCTACTCTCTTCACAGAGGATGGATAAGGTAAGGATCCAGCATGTTGGATTTCCAATGGACGATCTGGAGAGAATCTGCAGCCAGAGGAGTTTGGTTGTTGCTCTCTCATCATGGAGGACACAAGAGTGCTCGTACCAAGCTGAGCTTTATTTTCCAAGTTGGGGTCGGCAGAGATGGCTGTCGGCTGAACAGCTATGTAATGCGTATAGGAGTCTTAACTCTACTATCCCCACTGAGAAACATTGGAGCAAGTAGAGCATTCATCTCCATGGGGATCAGGAAGAATAGCTGATGGGTGAAAGAGCATTTAGCCAACAGCTGTCTACGATGTACCTTACCAGAGGACCTCTCCGCTTCCACTTCAAACATAACAGAGGGGGTGTTTTTTAGTGCTAGAGTGGTTCTTCATATGTAAGCTCCCTGCTCCCTGTCTTATACTCACCTTCCTGTGCCTCCATCACTTGCTGTAACACCATCTTGTGCCCATAAGTTCTGACTGGCCAGAAGTCAGAGGTTACATCACAAGTGCTCAATGCATCTCTATGAGAGCCAGAATGAGGCTCTCATAGAATTGTACTGAAGTGACGTACGGTGCGCTCCATGAAACACTTTTCACCACAGACCAACTGGAGCATTGCTGGCAAAGGATGAAGGCCAGGGGTATCCATTTTAGGGGGTTAGACCACCCCCTACAAATGCAGCCTAGGTGTTACAACTCATTGGCTGGAATATCTATGAAGGACGGTGAAGAATACTTTGTCTTCAATTAAAAAAACAAGCCAAAAACAAAGAGCGATTGTTATGCAAGCACTGTTTTGATACAGACTGATACCAGGGAGGGAGGACTAGTCAGTTTTTCAGACGTAAGCTTGAAAGAAAAAAAAAAAGCAGAAAATTTCATTAATTGAATTGTAAACTAGGAATCTGAAAGAAATTATTATTTTGACCTTAGGGAATTCACCTTTAAATCTTCAGCCAGGGCTAATATTGACTTAGATTGCATCAAGCAGATGGAAATAATAGGGCTGAGCGAATATATAAAGTAAATAAGGAGGAATACATTTGTGCAGCAGGAAGCTGATCATATCTCGCACGTCTAGCATCAGTAACTGTGGTTATATTTGGTCAGAGCGGGCGAATTCCAGCTCGTAAGGCTCACGATGACAATGCCTCCAAGCATCTTTAGTGTATAGGTCACAGATGTCCTTGGGGGAAGACAGAAGAGGTGAAAGGGAGACCAATACCTTCCAGAGCGATCAGATTCACTCACTGTGCATCACACAATCTATTTTGAACACCTCTGCGTGGTAGGAAGGGAGTAGCACCCAACAGGGGGGAAAGAGAGTCAGCACAATGGCATGCAAAAGTCAATCAAATGACATGGAACAAATCCTTAGAAAGTTTATTACTCTGGTGATTAATAGGAATGATAATCACTGATCTACCAGATTTAGACTTGGTTGTCCCCAATCAGAGAACCTCCGTCCAAACCTCCTTTTGGCACCACACTTTGTGACTCTGATTGCCGCCTTTTGGAAAGGGTTCGTCTCCTTTAATTTTATTATACACAAAGAAGCTAATGGGTCACATAAATCTGTATTTGTTAATCCAATGTAACCCTACCTGTTATGAAGATATTTTCCTGGAATTGTGATATTAATGGCCTATAATGAGGTTAGGTCATCAATATCTAATTACCAGAGTGGGAAACACAGTTCTGCCCATTTGGTAGTGACAAAATCTACTGTGCTGGTCCTGGAAATAAAGTGGACCTGGTGTTGCCGGAGTGGCACACAACGTCACACAGCTAATCAGTGGGCAAGCTGGGAATCAGAACCTTAAAAGGGTTGTCTGCTACTAGGACAACACCTGTTTCCAGTTGTTTCCCTCAGATAAAATAATAGACCCTGTACTGTTCTCTTGTGCTGGCGGTAACCGCGGTTCGGGGATCACATGACATTGTGAAATCACCCGAGCCCCAATCACTGCCGGCTTCCTTCTCCCCGCTTTTAGACCAAATTGGATGCTACTCAATTTCTGTTGATTGACCCTGTGCCTGAAGGCCGGGAAAGAAGCTGGGGACGACTCGAGTCAGGGCTCGTGTGATTTCACAGAGTCACGTGAACCCCAGGACTGAGATTACCAACAAAGTTGGAATGGCACGAGCATGAAACTGGGTATAGGGTCTTTTATTTTAAAGGGAACCAACCAGCAGGTTTTAGGGCTATAAAGTGAAGCCAGTACCTTGCAGGCTTTGGGATACTGAGTGCAATCATACCTTTACTTCAATGATTACTGTATATACTCGTGTATAAGCCGACCCCCCTACTTTTGCCCCCAAAAACTGGGAAAACTTATTGACTCGCGTATAAGCCGAGGGTGGACTCCAGCACAGGTATACAGGCCCCCAGGCACAGGGTATACAGGCCCCCAGGCACAGGGTATACAGGCCCCCAGGCACAGGGTATACAGGCCCCCAGGCACAGGGTATACAGGCCCCCAGGCACAGGGTATACAGGCCCCCAGGCACAGGGTATGGCGCCCCCCTCCATGCTGCCGCTGCTCAGTGTACACAGGCCTCCAGGCACAGGGTATGGCGCCCCCCCCTCAATGCTGCCGCTGCTCAGTGTACACAGGCCCCCAGGCACAGGGTATGGCGCCCCCCCCTCCATGCTGCCGCTGCTCAGTGTACACAGGCCCCCAGGCACAGGGTATGGCGCCCCCCCCCCTCCATGCTGCCGCTGCTCAGTGTACAAT
This sequence comes from Allobates femoralis, assembly GCA_033576535.1. Taxonomy (NCBI): domain Eukaryota; kingdom Metazoa; phylum Chordata; class Amphibia; order Anura; family Aromobatidae; genus Allobates; species Allobates femoralis. Next base: position 59,869,428 of record JARQOC010000002.1, on the reverse strand, counting down.
AAATACAGTGTTATTATCTCTCACCGGCCCGGTCTCAGTGCATCCTCCCTGCGAGGCTGCGTGTCATGTGACCGGCCGGTGAAGTCATCGCCGTGAGCCCCGGTCACATGACAAGCAGGGAGGATGCACTGAGACCGGGCCGGTGAGAGATAATAACACTGTATTTATTGTACAGTGAGCAGCGGCAGCATGGAGGGGGGGGGCTCCATATTGTGAGGGGGGGGCCTGTAAAGCGATATGCACTGCTCCCCCCGCGGATGGGCGGGGGATGCAGTGCATATCATGAATAAGTTATGAGCGGCTCCACGTCACGAGCCGCTCATATTGCAGCCTTTTTGGGCTGAAAAAGTCGGCTTATACACGAGTATATACGGTACATGTATGATTGCAGAGAAAACTGCACCAGGAAAACGGTGTAGCACATTAGCATAAATGCAGCACAGCTTCACTTTGTGGGGCTGGGTTTCATTGTATTACTCCCCTGTTTGCTCGAAGCCAAACCCTCCTCCTTCCCTCTCTTCCTCCAGTCTCCCTCCTTCCGTGTCACTTTATTCCAGACACATTAGGTCTGACATCGTGCATGGTGATAGCACAATGTCGGGTTCCTATGAGCTAATCACTTCCTCCTTCCTGTGTCTCCGGCTCCTCACTGATTCTGCGCGTCCTCAGTCTCCTCACAGTCACAGGTCTTTGACTGTGAAGAGAGAGCTGAGCTCTGGACAAGCAGACTGGAGGGGGCGAGGTCTTCTCCTGCACTCCGGTGATTCACAGACAGCCAGAGAAGATGCAGTGAGAAGTCGGAGACACAGGAGGGAGGGAGTGATAATCTCATAGTAACCTGACATTGTGCTATCACCATGCACAATGTTAGAACTAAAGTTCCTGGTATATAGTGACAGGGAGGGAGGGATAGGGGTGGAAGAGAGGGGAGGAAATGAGGGAAGGAAGAGGGTTTGGCTTAGAGCAAACAGGGGACTAAGACAAAGAAACCCAGCCCTCACATAGTGACCCTGTGCTGCACATATGCTAATGTGCTGCACAGTTTTCCTGGTGTTCAATAACAGGTTTCTCTGCAATCATACATATAATCATTGAAGTAAAGGTTTGATTGCACTCAGTATCCTAGGCACAGGCTTCACTTTACAGTCCTAAAACCTGCTGGTTGGCTCCCTTTAACTGGGGGGAAACAAGTGGAATCAGAAGGGGCTGTGCTAGTAGTGGACAACTCCTTTAACAATCTAATATTATTGGTGTATCCTAAAAGGGTCCTATACACACTGAACACCAACAAAAGCTGCCATTTTCGGTGGGCTCAGACGAAGGTCTCATGTGTATGGAGGCATCCCGAATCTCCCAGACAGATGATGTCAACAAGTACAAGGATCTTGCAGTGTATTTCCCGTACAACACTGGATCTATCTGCACAGAGGGCACTACTGTGTATGGATGAGTCGCGAGAGATAGCTGCCAGCCAAATCATTGTTAGGCCAACTGTCATCTACTGTTTATTGGGCCCTTTTAATAGGCAAACAAATATATAGGCCAGGAAAAACTTTCTAAGGGCTGAACACAAAAAAAAAACAGCAGCTAGTACCAAGCATCCTATATAGAGAGTAGAAGTTGTGTTTTTGGACACCAGTAGAAATAAATTATACATAGGGTATACATAAGAGAACTAGTAATTAAAAAAATATAATATCTGAGTGGATAGCATGGAGGCCCCAATGTTGGACCCTCAAATTAGCCAATGTAGAAATGCTACAAAATAAGTCTCAATCTCTCTGTGAGGTAATAGGATCATCTGCATATAATGCAAACATCTAGCTATGTAATGCTTTCTACTGCCTGCGGGGGCGCTGCAGATACAATGAACATTTACCACTAAATACCACTTAAGATTATAGATGATCTCTGTGATCAGATGATTTTTGAGGAATCCTTCTAGCAAAATAAATGGTCTTAAAGTAAATCAGTCACCAGGTTTCTGCTACCCAGTCGGAGGGCTGCTTGATGGAGGAACAGAGTCCCAGATTCTGGAGACATCTCTCTTACTTTACTGATTACTGCTGTTTTGATAAAAAAAAAAAATCTGCATTATCTGCTGCAGATCTCCAAATTCCCTGAATGCGGAGCGCTGTATAACCCCATCAAATTATTTGCAGCTTTCTGTGTACACTGTGTATAGGCAGAAAGCTGCCAATCAGTGATGGAGCGTGGTTGGATTAGATGGCTGCAAGCCAATAATCCCTACCCATAAACTCCTGCTGATAAACTGTGATTTTATAACTATTCTAAGCAGAGCAGTAAGTGACACATCGCTGGAATCAGGGTCTTTGCCCCTACATCAGAGTAGGTAGTAAAATCTTGTGACAGATTAGCTTACATTTTTGTTTATGTCTATGGTGGGGAACAAATGTGGTTTATTTGGTGTTGGGGAGTTTCTTCTCTTTGAGCTAAGACTCATGAAAACATGGGAGCATTGCGACCTCCATTTTTTTTTTTACAACAGACAGTGACTCCTCTTTAAGTGTCTATATCCATTTGTCAGGTTACAGAATCTAAGCCATAGACTCCCACCGGTCAAACACGGATTGTCTATTCGATGGATGTTCTAGCCGTGGAGAACCCCTTTAAGCATCTTGTAAGAGCACTGATCATGCAGAGTCATAGAAGAGTTATGTGCGGTGTCAAAACAGTCCTGAAAACGCAGAAGACTCGAATACAAAAAGAAGTACAATTCCAGAACCTATGACATATTTCTTCCACCTCCCCCCAGGTAACTCAGATAAGTTGTTTCCTTTCAGAAGATAGATGAATCCAGTCATTACAAGATTCGACTATCTAACTTGACAACCGCCCTGTGTATAGAAGAAAAGATGTGACGCTGTGCCATAGATAGTGGCGTCACGAAGCTCATGGGCCCCAATGCAAAAGCTTCAACGAGGCCCCCAATTACTGCAAATCTTTAATAATATTAGTCTTCTTCTATACGCCAAAGATACTTTTGGAGCCTCCTCGGTGAGATTACAACTCCTGTACCAACTGTAGTTACGTCCCGGGTCATAGATCACCAATAAAGGCAATGTTGGACGAGGGGTATTATTGTTTTACAATTTACTTATTCTGTCTCTGAACTTTGTGGGCAGTTCCTTTGACCTTTCTACATTTCTGTTTTTTTCCAGTCAAGATGGGGTGCAGGGTGTACATTAATGAGAAAAAAATATTTACTTTTTTGAATTTACCAAATGGCTGCAATGAAACAAAGTAAAAAATGTAAATGGATCTGAACCCACTGTATGTACAGATCAGAATAAGGAGTCACAGGAGTCAGATGAATCCAATGTAATACACCTATATATGCTGTTGAGGTACATGCTTAGAAAGCGGCTATTAGCAATGTGCAAAGCCCAAGAGGAAGTGCGGCACCCAACAGATACCGATAAAAATAACTGTTTGCTGATGTAAACATTGGTGGAGAAATAACCTTACAAAGTACCTGAGAAGACCGGTCAGGAAAGCCAATACCGAGCTGACCCCCTCCAGGGGCATATTAACTTCCCGGAACACTAATGTATGACTGAAATATCAGCCTCACGACTCACATTAGGGCTTGTGGCGATGTTATAATTACGCTGCTATTTCAGTTACCATATTTAAAGAGACCCATTGGTTTGGAATGAGGTTTTATATGTCATAAGAGAGGACAGACCACGGTTTTGGGTTCTGCAAACCGAAGTGAAGATTCTTGACTCAATAAGGCTGGGGTCACAGTAGCATTTTTCACAAGCGCTTTTGGAGACCTGCGTTTTCAAAAATGCATGTAAAAAACGCACCCATAGGCCCCCATGTTAAAAAACGCACGCCCTAATAGCAAAAAAGCATGTGTGACAGTACCATGCGTTTTTGGTACATTTCCAAAAACGCATGCGTTTTTTTAATATGGGGCCTTATGGGAACGCATGCAAAAACGCATGTACAATTAGTGCCATTCAAAAACGCATGCGTTTTCCATAGGAGCCCATGTTAAAAAAACGCAAGCGTTTTAGAAAATGCATGCGTTTTTTTAACATGGGCTCCTATGGAAAACGCATGCGTTTTTGAATGGCACTAAATGGTACCAATTGTACATGCGTTTTTGCATGTGTTTTCCATAGGGGTCCATGTTATAAAAACGCACAAAAAAATACACCAAAAAATACTACATGCACTATTTTTTGGTGCAGAATTAAAAATGCAGCCAAAAACGCATGCGTTTTCCATAGGAGCCCATGTTAAAAAAACGCAAGCGTTTTAGAAAATGCATGCGTTTTTTTAACATGGGCTCCTATGGAAAACGCATGCGTTTTTGAATGGCACTAAATGGTACCAATTGTACATGCGTTTTTGCATGTGTTTTCCATAGGGGTCCATGTTATAAAAACGCACAAAAAAATACACCAAAAAATACTACATGCACTATTTTTTGGTGCAGAATTAAAAATGCAGCCAAAAACGCAGGGAGCCATCACACACCTTAAAAAACTCATGCTGACATGACAAAACGCATGTTAAAACGCATGAGTTTTTAAAAGGCACTAAAAAACGCATGTCAACTGTGACCCCAGCCTAACACAGAACTTTTTTATTCCACAAGGCGTTTCCATCTTTTTCAAGTGCAAAAATCAACAGTTGGTATTTCAGAGGATGTACTGGGCAACTGCAGGGACAGGTAGTGATTGATGGGCTTAGGGGCATAAATGACCTGACTGGTTCCCTTTAAAGGGGATGTTCAGGATTAATAAAGACTTACTACACTCTTTCACAAACAGCCCCCCCCCCTTCCCGTCTACTGGTTGCATGTGGTTTTTACAGCACAGGCCCAATCCCTTCAATTGAGCCAAGCTGCAATATCATACATCCTGTAGACAGGGGTGGCGCTGTTTTTGAAGGAAATTATTATTATTATTATTATTTATTTATATAGCGCCATTAGGTTCCATGGCGCTTTACATGAGGATGAGGGAGACAAGAACAAGTACACTAAATCTAGGCGATCAGGACGTACAGGTACAAGAGGGGCAGGGACCCTGTCCACGAGGGCTCACAGTCTAAGAGGGGCGGGTTAGGATACAGTAGGATGGGGGAATGTCAGGTATGGGGCGGTCGCCTGGGTCTCATGGCAGGTTGTAGGCTTGACGGAACAAGTGAGTCTTCAGGTGACACTTGAAGCTACTCAGGGTAGGAGAGTGTCTGACGTGTTCGGGCAGGGAGTTCCAGAGTTAGGCAGATGCCCGGGAGAAGTCCTGGACTCGGGAGTTCTTGGGAGGAGCGGAGGTTGCGTGAGGGTAGGTATCGGGAGACCAGGTCAGAGATGTATGGTGGGGCCAGGTTGTGTATGGCTTTGTACGCCATGGTTAGTGTTTTGAATTGGGATCTCTTGGAGACGGGGAGCCAGTGAAGGGCTTGGCAGAGGGGGGAGACAGGGGAGTAGCGGGAGGACATGTAGATGAGTCGGGCAGCGGAGTTGAGGATAGACTGGAGAGGTGTGAGGGAGTTAGCCGGGAGGCCACTGAGAAGGAGGTTGCAGTAGTCAAGGCGGGAGATGATAAGAGCATGGATGAGTGTTTTAGCGGTGTCGTGGGTGAGGAAGGAGTGGATCCATGAGACGTTCTTGAGCTGGAGTCGGAGGGATGTGGTGAGGGCCTCGATGTGGGGCTTGAAGGATAGGGAGGAGTCAAGGATTACCCCGAGGCACTTGGCTTGGGGGACTGGGGAGAGGGTGCCGTCGTTGATGCAGATGGATAGGAAGGGAGGTGGGGTGGAATTTCTTGGGGGGAAGACTATGAATTCAGTTTTGTCCATGTTGAGTTTAAGGAAGCGAGCGGGGAAGGATGAGATGGCGGAAAGGCATTGTGGGATTTTCGAGAGTAGGGAGGCGATGTCAGGGCCGGACAGGTAGATTTGGGTGTCGTCGGCGTAGAGGTGGTACTGGAGGCCATGGGACTCAATGAGTTGCCCTAGGCCGAGAGTGTAAATGGAGAAAAGTAGGGGTCCCAGGACCGAACCTTGGGGGACTCCGACAGAAAGGGGGTAGGGTGAGGAGGAGGTGTGGGAGTGCGAGACGCTGAAGGTCCGGTGCGCTGGGTATGAGGAGATCCAGGAGAGGGAAGGGATTCCAGGATCCGGAGAAGAAGGGAGTGGTCAACCGTGTCGAAGGCGGCAGACAGGTCAAGGAGTAGCAGGATGGAGTAGTGGTGTTGTTCTTGGCGGTCAGTAGGTCGTTGGTGACTTTGGTCAGGGCTGTTTCGATGGAATGGAAGGGTCGGAAGCCGGACTGTAGGCGGTCAAAGTGGGAGCACGAGGAGAGGTGAGAGAGGACAGTTCGGAGTGGACGTGCTGTTCAAGTAGCTTAGAGGCGAATGGGAGAAGAGATATGGGGCGATAGTTAGAGACAGAGGTAGGGTCAAGTGAGGTTTTTTTTAGAATGGGCGTGATTAGGGCGTGTTTGAAGGCCGAGGGGAAGGTACCAGTGCTAAGTGAAAGGTTAAAGAGGTGGGTGAGGGCTGGGATGAAAATGGAGGTGTGGCTCGGAATGAGGTGGGATGGGAGCGGGTCGTGGGCGCTGGTGGTGAAGTGTGACTTTGACAGGAGGGAGGAGAGTTGGTCTTCAGTTATGGGGGGGAAGTGGCTGATGGAGGAGGAGGGCAGTGTAGGTGGGAAGTGGAGTTGTGGGGATAGTGGACCGAAGCTGCTTCTGATCTTGTCGATCTTCTGCTTGAAGAAGGTCGCAAAGTCTTCAGCAGAGATGAGGGGAGAAGGGGGAGGAGCAGGCAGGCGAAGTAAGGAGTTGAAAGTTTTGAAGAGCTATTTGGGGTTGCGGGACAAAGAGGTTATAAGGGATGAGAAGAACACTTGCTTAGCGGTAGCAAGTGCTGTCTTGAAGTCAGTGATGGATTGCTTGAACAGAGCAAAGTGCTCGGGGGTGTGAGACTTTTTCCATCTCCTCTCGGTGACTCTGGACGCCCGTCTCAGGTTTTTAGTGAGGGTGGTGTGCCAGGGTTGCCTGTTAATGCGTGGAGCATGGGGGGCGGCTCATGTTTATAGAATTTTGGACAACTCCTTCAAATGATCATTTTGCACATTCATTGGGAAATTACTGGCCTTTCTAGATGAGACAACAACCAGAAAATGAGAGTTTCTTGGATTATCGGCCAGGATACATGGTACCTTACTGGGGAAGACTCTATGTATGCATTCCCTATATATGGATGGGCATTTAGAGTTTGTTCTTGACATTATAGGAACTTCACTAAATGTCAGAGGGACCACAAATAGCGTAGATGTAAAGATGTTTGAAAAGTCTATAGAACAGTTTTAAGCTAATGTAACTTGAAGGTCATGGGCCCCGATTCAAAAGCTCCAACGGGCCCCCCAATTATTGAAAATCTTTAATAGCATTTTTTTTTATATAGGCCAAGGGACTTTTGGGGCCCCCTAAGGCTCCAGGACCCGAGTGCGATTTCAACCCTTCACCTATTGTGGTTACGTCCCTGGTTTTAGGCTAAGATCCGGAGATGCTGCGTCCTGGATGCAGTGTCTACGCTCCTGAAAATGTCAGTACTCTCCCCTCAGGAGAGTGCAGTGTCTGTGCCAACAGTCAGTGTTCGGGGGGCAGCGGATTTTTGCTGTGTTCGACTACAAAGAGTCCTTGTGACGGGAGACAGGAGGGAGACAGGAGGGAGACAGGAGGGAGACAGGAGGGAGACACAGACTCTCTCATAGAGAGCATAGAAATGCTCGACAGAGCCTAGTGTTTGTGTATGGGGGAGTTGGGATAAAAAGCCATTGGACATCTAATGGGTATGGGAGCCAGAAGGATATTATCATCAACTCATGTTTTTGGCTAGTCCCTGCTCTCCTGCTGCCGGGGGACCCTTCAGTAACAGTACATTTTTAGGCTGTATTTACCATGCTCCTCTGACACACATGGATACATCAGTTTTTTTTTGCAAACTGTGTGCGTTCTTGGCACTCCAGCAGGTTAACGGTCAGGAGAAGACCTTTTTATGTAACTAAAGTGATACTAGTGACCGCCAAAAAATCAAACCATCGAAAGACAAACAAGTGCAGGAAGCCGTCCTGTGACAATGACCTTCTGTCCACAGAGATACATCCATTTCATCACTCGGAAAAAGGAAAAGTCAAAATGAAGAAAGAGGTCAAGAGGCATCTTATTACATGCGGTGACCTCTACACATACAGCATCAACTTTTGAGTAGTAGGGAAATATACAATAGAAAAAAAACAAACAAAAAAAACCCAATCAAAATATTAAAGAACAACTTTATACCAATAGTAGCCAAATAGAGCAGAGCCGTAGTAATAAAAAACAGCAATTCAGATAGCACAGTTGCTTTGAATATTGGCTACTTAGGCCACCATCATTACCAAGAGGCAACAAGTTACTGATACTTGTCTCTCCCTAAATGATATCAGTGTGAAAATCACAATGGAGTCATTCTCCTATTTCATACCAAAAGCCTCAGAGTGGCATCATGTAAAAGAAAGATTTCCCAAGTTCTTTAACCTCGGATGATATATAAGGGTTATTTTCATTCTTCTACTTTGCATGAATAATGTACAAGTAGAGAGCAGAACAATATATGCAATAAAGGTATATAGCAGCACAGTACATGCGGCACTGACAGACGTACAGTGAATTTAGTACATGTAGAAAGTAGTACAGCACATGCAGTAGAGGTCAAGAGCAGTACAGGACATGTACTATAGGTATACAGCACATGTACAGGTACAGAGGTATACACAGTGCAGAGCCATACAGTACATGCAGTACAGAGCCGTATTGTACATGTAGTACAGTACAAGCTGTACAGTTGAGATTGTTCACAGGTAGTGGGAGCAGATTTGGATGAAGACATTGTGCTGTCCCTGCCTTTATTGCTTCATGTAATTATTGTAGGTCATTAATACAGACATTTGACATTTTGTGCAGAAGGCGGCCACATGTGCAACGTGCAGGAACCTTTATCTGAAGACAGATTACTAAACCGCAGTCTAGACACCTATCAGGAGTCACTATAAATGAGAGATGTCTCACAGCAAATAATCAGGTTAGCTGTAGGAAATGGTAAATCAGGCAGAAGTGTGTGGGCCAGAGAAAGAAATCAGCAATCTCACTGTAAATACAGTCATCACAATTGTGATACCAAAATGTTTAAATCATAGTAGCTGGTAACATTCTGAATAATTAGGTGAGTTATAAAATACGGTAACCGACAAGTATCTGAACATTACATTATGGACAGAGGATCTATTTAAAGGGAATCTGCAGGTTTTTGCTACGTCGCCTGAGAGCAGCATGATGTTAGCAAAGAGTCCTTGAATCCAATGATTTGATCACTTTGATCACAGGGTACAGCAGTTGTGACAGAGTTTTTAATTTTAGCAATGCAGCAGAGCTGAGAAAGTATAATGTAGCCCACCCCAGGCTCCCTACTCACAGTCAATAGCTAGACAGTTGCTAATTACAGGGGGAGGGGGATGGTCAGACTAATGTAGTCCGGGCAATGATAATCCCCGGTGATAAAACGTTTACTATAAGTAGAGGACCCCATGCAGGGTAATAAATGGCACATCGTTGAAGGCCCTATCTCCTGCCGTCTTCAGATCACATAACAAAAACCTGCTGACAGATTCCCTTTACCTTGCACCATGTAATGCTCATTTTCCTCTTCAGAAGCGCAATAAGAAAAATGATTATTTGCTGCGAGGTTTCCCTGTGATTACAGCTCACGTTCACCACCGTAAACTCATCTGATGAAACCTTCCAACATACATTACTCTTCCAAATAATAATCAATATCAACAATGAATGACCTTCGATTTCAGAACAATTACGTTGCAAAATGGACAATAACTTTTAAAGGGGTTGTCGACTTCTCTGATCATCCTTTCTAAATTACTATATTCTTACATGTAAAACAATAACCTATAATCGCCTCTGAGGTTGGGCAGGATCTCCTAAAGCTTGCGAGAAGTTAGTATGTCACATGTGCCCTGCAGCAAATGTCCTCACAGAAGAGGAGAGAACTGCTGCTGCTCTCTAACGTAAACCAAGGTGAGCAAATGCAAAAGGCGGAGTGTAGTATTGAAGGGTTGAGTGGTGGACAATCCCTTTAACGGCAACTTTGGGGCAATTTTTTTATTAATTTTGGGATAAAATATTTTTGTAACTTATTTTTATGAGGCCTCATTCAGCCATCTGTGAATAATGTACTTATTCTACCCATGTATTGTTTACATATAGAACCCATCATAGTCTTAATGTCTGAGTTATCTGCAAAAAAAGTAATTGAAGCATCTTTGGTTTTGATTCAAGTTACGGTTCAACATTTACCATATGGGTCACTGACTTCTGCGTCCAGTCCATTTGCTGTCCTTTCTTAAAGGGAACCAGAAACCAGATTCAGGGCTATAAAGTGAAGCCAGTGCCTTACAGTCACTGGGATGCTGAATGCAATCATACCTTTACTTCAATGATTCCATGCTTGATTGCAGAGAAAAGTGTAAAGTGTCTTAAAACCCCTGGAAAACAGGGCAGCATATAGTAGTAATAATTGTATTTATATAGTGTCACCATATTACGCATGTGATTGAAGTGTGCAGCAAGGCGTCACTATTTGGGGGGGTGGGGGGTCCTCCTTTGAGGGCATGCTGTTAAGATGTAAGCCAAACCCCTCCTCCCCTCTCTCATTTCTACTTTAGTTTTCTCAGGTTCCCTGTGACTGGAGTATAGTGACAGTGCGCAACAGCAAGAAACAGAGATAAAAGGGGTGGGGTGAGGGGGGGTTGGCTTACAGAGATAAAACATTCACAATTGAGGAATAAAAAACAACCCCACACAGTGACCCAGTGCTGCACACATCAATCATCTGCTTCCCTGTTTTCCAGGAGTTTTATGACACTTTTCTCTGCAATCAAACATGTAATCATTGAAGTAAAGTTATGATTGCACTCAGTATCGCAGTGCCAGTAAGGCACTGGCTTCACTTTCTAGCCCTAAATCCTGTGGGTTGGTTCCGTTTAATGCAGTAAGTAGGAGAATCTTGGCAATTTGTTTAATTTTTCATACAGGAAAATCATTGATAAAACTTTGATGGCGAAAATAAACACTGGCCAAACACTGGATGAATTCAGATCCAAAACACAAGTTTTTTTTGTTGAGCAGCCTGCATGTATGCAAATGCACAGCAGGCTGCAGAGCGCTAATCAGCGGGAAATCTGTCCTTGACAGCTTGATCTCCAGTAGTACTTGCACAATAAAATAAAGAAAAATCTAATTTTTGCCCAAAAGAGTTTTTGGCGTTTAAAACACAAAGTACATTCACAGCCAAGAGTGATCTATATAAAAAAAAATATATATGAAAAAAATGGAAGAGAATTATCCAATATTCCACTTACTGATAGAAGAGCTAAAACGGGAAACTAACTGCACTGCCGCCTCCAGCATGAGAAGGCCGAAAATGGAAAAAAAAAAAAAGAAAAACATTTTTTTCTTTTTATCTGTACATTATCAGGTTGTTTTATATAAACACGAGCATGTGAAGCAGAAGAATGGAAGCATAGTGATAAGAAGGTCATTGTGACCAAGTCAGTCTGTTCTTCTAAATAAATAACATGGAAAGTATAGAAATAGACGCTGTTCCGAAAAACCTCACGGAACGTTCAGTAATAGTATTAATACAGGTCTCTATGGGAAAAGAAGTCACTGGCATAGGACCCTCTAAGAACAAATCCTTCCATAATGCCTTGCTGTAAGGTGCACCGGTAGGACGGGGTCACATGACCCGATAAAACAAAAATCAGTCCTATCCTCACCCAGAAAAGTGCTGCTGTCTGTGTGCATCTGTTAATCATTTACAGGAACATCTACAGTTTCCTATGTTACAGAATTGTAATGTATGCATACAAATCAGATGCTTTACAGTTGCTCCATATGGCATCTTCTCTCATCCATACACTTGAATGGGTGAGTCAACCCTGAATCCAGAGTCAAATTGCAGCATAAAAAGAACAGTAATCTTTTTTTTTTTGCACTCAACCAATGTGTGAGCGAGATTTTAGGGTAGAGTTTGAGCCAGGGCTGTGGAGTCAGAGTCGTGGAGTTGGTGTCCATTTTGGGTGGAGTTGGATTCACGGAAATTGAGGAGTCAAATTTTTGGCTTACTAACTTCACAGCCATGGTTATGGGGTCGGAGACCAACTCAGTGCCCATTTTGGAGTTGGATTCAGGGAAATTGAAGGGTCAGAGTGGGATGTTTTGCTTACCGACTCTACACAGCCCTGGTTGGAGCGAGAAAAAAAAAAGTTCAGAGTACTGCCCTCAACCTACCCCACGCTAGGTGACTTGCTGGTGCCCTTAATACCCATCAGGTGTATGGCCCTTGATATTTAAAGCGAGCGTGCCTGTTCCCTTTGACCACTGGTTTGCATCTACTCTGTTGACACTAATCTTTAATCCTACTGTTCTTGTTCGGGTCTACTATACTCTTATAATGTACGGTCATTTTTGACCGGACCTATTAAGTGTCTTGATTTTTAGCTAATTTAAGTGTTTTATTTGAATTTCTGTTGCATTTTTATTCTGTATGTGAACATGGGTGTTCATAAACAAATGAAAAATGAAATCAAAAATTTCAAATCCGGTAACGGAACAAAACATCAGGGTTAAAAACTCAATACGTCATGGTCACAAACTTACTTAGGGTGCCTTCACACCTGCGTTTGACACGCAGCGCACCAAACGCTTGCGCACATGCGTTCCTATGTTTAACAGTCCTTTTGCATTTTTTGTGCATTCACGGGCACTTGCTTTATCCGCAAGCGCACAAAAAATGCATGATCTCAATGGATCCACAGTGTCCTCCGCATAACAGCGCAGGAGAACGCTGCAGATCTCATTGAAATCTCTCCTGGTGGCCCACTGTGATCAGTGGCGGCCACCGGGAGATCAGCCAGAGCCACAGCTGATCTCCCGCCGGTGTCGGCGCGGGAGATGTGAAGAAACAGCTGATCTAACAGCTGTTTAAATCTCGAGCGCTGACACCGAATAGGTAATGTTGGCGCAGGAGATTTGAAGCAGCGATCAGCTGTTTCCTATTTCCTGCACTGATATCACCTATTCGGCGTTGGTGCGGGAGATTTAAACAGCTGTCAGATCAGCTGTTTCTTCACATCTCCCGCGCCGACACCGGCGGGAGATCAGCTGTGGCCGGAAGGAGATCTCTGCCGCTGATCTCCTCCTTCCAGCCGCCCCCGAGACAGCTGATTGGCTGCCCGGGCACCATACTAATGTGAACGCATGCGGAGATTCTCTGCTGCGTCCACATAAGTATGGGCTGCGTTGCACTGCGCATGCAGACACAAATGCAAGTGTGAAGCCAGCCGAGACCTCCACATATCTGCAAAAGGATCTTTCACAATTCTAGCCATTATGAAAACTTTCAGCTTGAAGAAGGCATGTGCTGAAGCACGTCGCTTTAGGAAAGGGGTGGGGTGAGGGGTTAATTTTTGTCTATGTGTGTAACGTTTTTGGATTCATCAAATATTGAGCTTTTTGCAAAAAAAAATTAACAAAGTCTACTACTGCTCCTTCAACGCTCGCTAGAGACATTTTTCTTGCTTGGATATAGCTGTGCTTAGTTAGTCATTTTTTGCTCCCCTGCTTCCAAGAGCCATAACTTTTTTACTTTTCTGTCAATATAGACACGAGGGCTTGTTTTTTGCGGGACGAGTTGTTCTTTCAGCTGCAATAATTTATTTTATCATACAATGTACAGGAAAATGGGAAATATTCCAAGTGCAGTGAAATTGCAAAAAGAAGGTGCAATTACACGTTTGTTTTTTGGTTTTTTTTAGTCGCCATGTTCACTATATGGTAAAACAGATGTGACAGTGTGATGCCTCAGGTCGGTACAAGGTCGTAGATACCAAACATGTTACTTTTACTCTTATCTAAGTGGTGAAAAAAAAATTCAGAAGTTTGAAAAAAAAACAAACAAAAAGAATTGTACTTTTTGCGCCATGTTCTGCGACCCGTAGCGTCCTCATTTTTTGGGATCTGGGGCTGTGTGATGGCTTGTATTTTGCGGATCGAGCGAACGTTTCTAACTATACCATGTTTGTGAGGATGCGCTGTTTTGATTACCCGTTATTGCATTTTGCAGCAGCAATGTTGCCGCGAACAGAAAAAAAACTTAATTTTGTCGTTTGGACCTTTTTTCCCCGTTACGCAGTTTATGGCTCTCATTAATTGATTTTATATATTGATAGATCAGGTGATTCTGAAAGCGGCGATACCAAATATGTGTAATTTTTTTTTACATTTTTTAATACTTTTATTTTTAATGGGGGAAAAGGGAAAAGGGGGGTGATTTGAACTTATGTTTTTTTTTCATGTTTCTAAAAATTTTAGTTTTGATCTCATTTTTTAATTTACACATCCCATAGGGTTCCACACTGCTGCAGAGTCCGATCGCTTGTGACAAGTCCCGATGAGCTGCAGCACATCGGGACCTGCCACAAATGCGCACTGTGAGTGGTTGGCAGCACTTGCCAACCACTCACAGAAAGCGATCAGTGATAGCTTCCGGGGTCGCGGCAAGAGCCAGGGCTATCACGTGAGCACCGGAGATCTCTCGATATTACCCCTGTGGCGGTTTTGGATCCTGCTGTCAGTGAATCACAGCGGGATCCAAGAGGTTAACAGCACCAATTGGATTGCAGATCCGATCGGTGCTGGAAGCCCAACATCTCAGCTGATGAGATCAGCTGAGATGTCGAGTGTTTGATGCCAGCGCCGCACCAAAGCTCACATCAAACACCCGGACCAGTCCCTTGACGTTGTATTACGTCAAGAGTCGGGAAGGTGTTAAACAGCTGTCAAAGTGGTGAGCTGAAATCATTTTTTTCTTCATTTTTCTTATTATGAAAACTTAGGACTAAAATTGGAAGGCAAACACAAAAAAAAAGTCCAAACAAACAGAGAATCACAAGAAAGCCCATATAAAATTTACAACCTTTATTAGATAGGCTTGTGATGCCCAACTCCAGTTCTCAAGGCCACCAACAGTGTATATTTTCACAAATATTGATTAAATTATTCCCTGTGCAATATGAAGGTAATCCTAAAAACATGCACTGCTGGAGGATCTGGGCAACACCAAGTTAAAACATGAAATCACATATTTGACAAAGTAAAATAAAATCATGAAGGGAGTTTGGGACAAAGATCTCCTCAGAGAAAAATTGATGAAATAAATTCTAGCTGTCCTGCAGGCTCAGGGTGCATCAGCGTCAGCTCAAACTATCCCTCGACATTTGAGTAAAATGATTTGCTATGGAGGAGACCCAGGAGTACCTCACTGCTGACACAGGCATAAAAAAGCTAGACTGCAGTTTGCCAAAATGTACGTCAGTAAGCCAAAATCCTTCTGGAAGAGAGTCTTGTGGACAGATGAGACCAAGCTAGAGCTTTTTGGTAAAGCAAAACATTCTACTGGTTACTGAAAAAGGAATAAGACCTACACACAAAAAAAAAAAAAACACAGGACCTACAGTTAAATACGCTGGAGGTTCAAAGGTGTTTTGGGGTTGTTTTTCTGCCTCTGGTCCAGGTTGCCTTGACTGTGAAAGGTAGCATGAAATCTGAAGATAACAAAAGGATTTGGGTCTCAATGTAGTGCTTAGTATCAGTAAAGGCCCCATTACACGGCACGACATCATTAACGATATTGCTTAAACGTCACAGGTTTGGAATCGTTCAAGCGACATCGTTAGGACATCGTTTCGTGTAACACTGAAATTCAACTACGATAAGCTGTTGGATCGGTGATTGCAGATTTGAAAACATGTTCTCAAACCACACGATCAGCCAACCTGCGGTATCGTTGTGTGTGGCACTGCAATAACAATGTCGTTTATAACTTCGCCCATTCACAGCAATGAGCAGTTATTGTTTGAAGGTTTGTGAACGGTACCTGCTCACAACATTGTTGGTGAGTCGGCCACGATATCTAGATGTGTGACATCTCACCAACGATGTCAAAACGAAGTCGAAAACGACCGTGCGCCCCCCGAAATCGTTGCCGACATCGTTCCAACGTCATGCCATGTAAAGGTACCTTCAGTTGCTTGTGCATGGGTCATGGGTCTCCCAGCAGAACAACGACCCCAAACATACTTCAAGAAGCCCCAGAAATGGATGGAAACAAAGTGCTGAAGAGTTCTGAAGAGGCAGCAATGAGTCCTTATCTAAATCCCACTGACCTGTGGAGAGATCTTACAATTACTGTTGGGAAAAGACACCTCAAATATGAGACCTGGAGCAGTTTGCAAAATAAGTGCCCAAATTTCCATCTGAGAGTTGTAAAAAACTAGCGGATGTTTACAAGAAGCGATTGATCGCAGTTATTAATTCCAAAGGGTGCAACCAAAATGTTAAGTTGAAGGTATCAACAACTTTATCCAGGCCATTTTTGAGGGTTTA
This sequence comes from Allobates femoralis, assembly GCA_033576535.1. Lineage (NCBI taxonomy): Eukaryota > Metazoa > Chordata > Amphibia > Anura > Aromobatidae > Allobates > Allobates femoralis. The sequence goes on along the minus strand of JARQOC010000002.1, from coordinate 59,852,882 downwards.
TGTGAAATTATGTCCAATTTGCTACCCCCCCCTCCCTTTTTTTTGTATTGTTCCAATACGCAAAGGAAATAAACATGTGTATGTGTGCATTGCAATAATTTTCTGGGAGAAATACTTTGTCTGGAACAATTTCTAGGGTGCCAACGCTTTCGGCCTGGATATATATGCTGCACATGCCCGCTATAAAATACTATCGGCACCGCGCTTAAGAATGAGATAAAAGATTATGTAAACAAATTTAAAAAATCTGAATATATTTTGGTTCAAAATGAGATACTATATAAAAATATAATAATGTCATACCATCAGTTATTGACAAAACGCTATGAGGGTCTGATTTCAGAGACCACATCGGGCTATTTAATCTTGCATTAGTTATAATTATCTAATTGCAATCACACACATTTTCTTGTTATCACCCAAGGGAGCGAGAAATCTTCTTAACTGGAAGGGCAGGTGACATTGATCCAGTCACATAAGACATACCACCCTTGGATAGAACAGCAGACACCTTGGATAAGAATTGCCATAATTACTTTTAGCTCCATGACTCATAACATTGTTCAGACTTGACTCCAAGGTCACCGTAAGGGGAAACAGCAGTAAAAAATAGTTTAAGGGCAGTGTTAAAGTGCACAGGTATTGACACAAACATATATGCATGGAACACATGATATCAAAGCTGGGCGAATACCGGGAAGCCTAGAAGTTTGCCAATGAGCTCAACTTCATATGTTTCTTTAGATGTCTACATTACCCGACCACCAAAAGCGTCAAGAGGCCCCATGAGAAGAACCATCTTCTGAAGGGACCCTATATTGTTACCATCAGTGAGAATACATCAAATTATGTCCACATATGCACACATTGAGGGTTATCAGCTGCTAACTTCCCGCAGGAAAATGCAATCACTCACTGTTGGTCTAAACTCTTGACAAAATCTGTCCAAACCAGCTACTGCCTTCTGAAATAGACATTCAGGGCTGTGGAGTCGGGGCCCATTTTCGGTGGAGTTCTATTCAGTGAAATTGAACAGTTGGAAATCTACGCCAGTTCTTCGACAACTCTATGCATTAATTATACTAAATATGTTGACGTGTATGTTAACCCCTTCATGACCTATGACGTACATGTACGTCATAGGCCGCCTCCCACAACTGGATGCGAGCTCACGCTGTTCACAATGCACTACAATACATTAATCACTTAATGTGAAATCAGAGTCAGGTAAATTAAAGATCAGACAAGGGGAAGAAAAAAGCTAATTTATCTGATAAGATAAATTACAAAGTTGCTTATCTTAATGTTGACTATAGATTTATGAAATAAAAATTTAAAGTGGCTTAGTGGTTATTAGCTCTGCACAGTGGCTCAGTGGTCATTAGCCCTGTACAGTGGCTCAGTGGTTATTAGCATTGTACAGAGGGCTCAGTGGTTATTAGCCCCGTACAGAGGGCTCAGTGGTTATTAGCATTGCACAGTGGCTCAGTGGTTATTAGCACTGTAGAGTGGCTCAGTGGTTATTAGCACTGCACAGTGGCTCTTAGCCCTGTACAGTGGCTCAGTGGTTATTAGCACTGTAGAGTGGCTCAGTGGTTATTAGCACTGCATAGTGGCTCAGTGGTTATTAGCCCTGTACAGAGGGCTCAGTGGTTATTAGCACTGCACAGTGGCTCAGTGGTTATTAGCCCTGTACAGAGGGCTCAGTGGTTATTAGCACTGTAGAGTGGCTCAGTGGTTATTAGCACTGCACAGTGGCTCAGTGGCCATTAGCCCTGTACAGAGGGCTCAGTTGTTATTAGCACTGTACAGTGGCTCAGTTGTTATTAGCACTGCATGGTGGCTATTAGCCCTGTACAGTGGCTCAGTGGTTATTAGCCCTGTACAGTGGCTCAGTGGTTATCAGCCCTGTACAGAGGCTCAGTGGGTATTAGCACTATAAAGTGGCTCAGTGGGTATTAGCACTGTACAGTGGCTCAGTGGTTATTAGCCCTGTACAGTGGCTCAGTGGTTATTAGCCCTGTACAGTGGCTCAGTGGGTATTAGCACTATACAGTGGCTCAGTAGGTATTAGCACTGTAGAGTGGCTCAGTGGTTATTAGCCCTGTACAGTGGCTCAGTGGTTATTAGCACTGTACAGAGGCTCAGTGGTTATTAGCCCTGTACAGAGGGCTCAGTGGTTATTAGCCCTATACAGTGGCTCAGTGGTTATTCGCATTGTAGAGTGGCTCAGTTGTTATTAGCACTGTACAGTGGCTCAGTTGTTATTAGCACTGCATGGTGGCTATTAGCCCTGTACAGTGGCTCAGTGGTTATTAGCCCTGTACAGTGGCTCAGTGGTTATTAGCACTGTACAGAGGCTCAGTGGTTATTAGCCCTGTACAGAGGGCTCAGTGGTTATAAGCACTGTACAATGGCTCAGTGGGTATTAGCACTATACAGTGGCTCAGTAGGTATTAGCCCTGTACAGTGGCTCATTGGTTATTAGCCCTGTACAGTGGCTCAGTGGTTATTAGCACTGTACAGAGGCTCAGTGGTTATTAGCCCTGTACAGAGGGCTCAGTGGTTATTAGCCCTATACAGTGGCTCAGTGGTTATTCGCATTGTAGAGTGGCTCAGTGGTTATTAGCCCTGTACAGTGGCTCAGTGGTTATTAGCACTGTGCAGTGGCTCAGTGGTTATTAGCCCTGTACAGAGGGCTCAGTGGTTATTAGCCCTATACAGTGGCTCAGTGGTTATTCGCATTGTAGAGTGGCTCAGTGGTTATTAGCACTGTACGGTGGCTCAGTGGTTATTAGCACTGTTGTTTTGCAGCACCGGGGTCCTGGATTTGTATCCAACCAAGGGCAACATCTGCAAGGAGTTTGTATGTTCTCCCCTTGTTTGCATGGGTTTTCTCCAGTTTCCTCTGGCATGTGATTTTTTTCCTGAAGGAGATGAATATCTCTGAAACACGTTGAATAACAAAATCACCATTTAAGAATAACTGGACAATCGTTTATTCACGGCAGTGCGGCATTTAACCCTTTCTACTACCGCTTGCAGTCTCCCATACTACAAATGCATACTAATAGACTATATAGATTGTGAGCGCCAATGGGGACAGTGATGATTATCTCTAAAGCGCTGCATAACATGATGGCGCAATATAAGAAATGCATAATAACAAATAATAAAGCGATGGTAATGGTTAAGAATGAGTCATCAATTTTACAAAGCTGGATAGAGCGGTGTGAGTGCACCATGTTGTACTATTAACACAATCGCTTCCTTTTCGAGTCGCCGACTTGATATAATCTTAAAACAAAACCCACATAGAAGTGAATCACTAGAAACAGGAAACTAGAGGCGCAGCCCTTTGTTGGCCGCCTCCTTATTGCCTGTCACAAACGGCTTCAGACATGCAATAAGTAATTTATTAACAGGTTTCAGAAGGAGAAAGAAAAAAAAAAAAAGCTTGAAACATTTCCATCGCCAACAGATCAACAGCTTTTACTGAATACTTAATGACCGGGCTTCCTCCTCGAGTAATTGAGTTTCATTATTCATTTATCAGCAGGACGCTCCAGAAACATCTTTCCACTATGAAGTCAGAAAACGCTCCCGAGTCAAAAAGCTTCATCCGATCGTCAGCCTGGATTTATACCCAGTGTTTGTGTTCGGCCTTGTGGGGAGCAGAATTGTACATCGCGAGGTCCAGATCCACAAATCGATACTCAACGAAAAAGAGGGAGAAGTGGACGTATATGTCAAAGAGAGACAGAAGAAAAGAAAAAAAGAACAGAGAACATACTGAAAGTTCTGTTCGGCGGAAGGTCACAACCGGCGGACCTTCAATACCACGTCGTTGAAGGTCAAATGTGTAGACTGAGCCCTGAAGGCTTGGAATAAAATTCATCCCCGGTTTATAGAAGGATATGAGGACACGTCAGTACGCACATACAGCTGCCAAACCCAGTAACAAAGCAGAATAGAAGCTCAACCAGTGACTGTAACCCACAACTATTTTATTAAAAGCAGAGTTGAAAGGTTGTCTGAGGCCAAGCATCCAAATCTGGCTCTCCAAGCCTTCTGGCAAAACCCAGCGTTTACAGCTAGGACCTTCCTCCAATAGATTGGGTGGTTGGGGTTAATCCAAGATAAAGTACTCCCGGTGTCTAAAGGCCGAGCAGGGGGCCCTAATATTAACACCATGACATCACCGAGACATCAAGTAACAGAATGTTCCGAATTTACGTGAAGATCTGTTAAGCCCAGGAAATTCATAGACGTGTTCACAGCTGGCAATTGTCAGAAATATCTGGACACAGAGGCACCACAGTGAGGGCAAGATGTATATTCCCATGAAGAAAATGGTGACCGGCCACAGTGGTCACATAACCAAAGTCAGAGGATGAATGCTACAGTAGGAAGTAGAGACTGCTTGGAAAAAACAACCATCAGAACACAATGGGGGAAATCAAGAACATTAATATGAATTATATGTTTTAGTATTATTTTAACCCATTAAGGGTCTTTTTTTTTTTTTTGCTATAATTTCCATACCTGAGTACCCCTTTAAACGTTTTTATAACCAGGGCTGTGGAGTTGGAGTCGGTGTCCATTTTGGTAGTGTCTGAATAGTATTCAGGGAAATAGATGAATCAAAAGCAGGGCTGTGGTGTCGGTAAGCCAATCATCCGACTCAAGACTCTTCAATTCCTCTGAATCTGACTGCGACTACACCAAAATGGACACCGACTAAGACTCCATAACCACAGCTGTGAAGTCAGTAAGCCATACATCCGACTCCAACTCCTCAATTTCTCTGAATCTGACTCAGACTCCAAAATGGACACCAACTCCAAAGCCCTGCTCAAAAGTTTGACTTAGTGACTGCACACAATTTATGTGGAGTCCGAGTCTGTGTCCGTTTTGGTGGAGTCGGAGTCAGAAGTTTGGCTTAACAACTCCACAGCCCTTTCTATAAGTAAGTCTCTCCTAATCTGTGTTTTTCCCATATCTTATCACATATGACTCCTCTGGTCACCAACTGGTATATTACTCAGGCTGCTCCATCATCTTTCTCCAGATCAATCATCAATCCATATCTTCATTATCCTTATTATTAGAATGTGCTTTCCTTGAGTCCCACTATAGAATAAAATAGCTCTTGAGTCTAAGTGTATTCAATCTGTGCCCACCAAGTCTGTCAAGTTGCACTGAGCAGTGTAAGATCTCAGCAGGCAGGAGTCTCCCTGAGGAGCTCATTTAGACTGGGTGGGCAGAGACAGAGTAAGGCTGCATTCACACTATGCATATTTTTGTGAACTTTTTCCCCAAAAGCGCATCTGCGTCTCCCGGCAAAGTGAATGGAAATTCACTTTTGCCGTTCAGACGCTGCGCTTTTTTTCGGCTGTGCTTTTGGGACAGAAAAGATGAGCGTAAAAATAATGAACAAGTCAATTGTTTGTGCATTTTAGCTTTCCTCCATAGGCCCCATTATAAGCGTTGGAATTACGCATCGCCATTCAGACAATGCGCAATTCCAGCGCCTATAAATGCGGGCGCAGGAAGAAAAGCAGGAAGTGATGTCACATGGGGGGAGGAAGAATCCCGTGTTACTCCCCAGTGTGACATGTTGGAGCTGAAGTTTTGTTTCCCAGTGTATCTACATACACTATCTACATACACTGTGAAAGCAAAACAAAAGAGAAAACATGTATTAAAAATAAAAAAACACTTCTCCGCCGGCTGTCTGGTACCCGAAGAGAAGACGTCCGATCACCACTGCCAGGACCTTAAGATGTGATTGGCCAGTAGCCCCGACATGTCACACGGGGGGAGGAACACAGGATTCTTCCTCTCCCGTGTGACATCACATCCTCCTGGGGGAAAAATGCCGCCGTAAAAAAAAAAGTGGCAATTATGCGGCATGTGAACACAGCCTTAAACTTTCACAAAGGATTATACAGCCATTTTGACATGGATTTTTAAACTGAACACAGCATCAGTCTTGTATCTCATGAGCTATATCTTAAAATCTGGAGACACACTGACTTTAAAGCGTGTTGTATCATTAAGGGTGGTTTCACACTGGCGTTTGCAAAAGCCGTGCACCGAACGCAGCCAAACGCTTGCGCACATGCGTTCCTATGTTTAACATGGGACCGCATGTGCATTCGTTTGGCTGCGTTCGGTTGCGTTTGCGCTTGGATGCGCACCCTCCGAGCGCATCTGGACGCAGCCCTGTTGCATTTTTTGTGCGGTCGCGGGCGCTTGGCTTATCAGCAAGCACCCGCAAGCGCACAAACCACGCATAGAAGTCAATGGATCCGCAGTGTCCTCCGCATGACACTGCAGGAGAACGCTGCAGATCTCATTGAAATATCTCCCGGTGGCCGCCAGTGATCAGCGGCAGCCACCGGGAGATCAGCTAAAGTCGCCGCTGCTCTCCTGCCGGTGTCAGCGGGGAGAAACAGCTGATCTGACAGCTGTTTAAATCTCCTTCGCCGACACCGAGTAGGTGATGTCGGCGCGGGAGATTTGAAGCAGCGATTAGCTGTTTCATATCTCACGCGCTGACATCACCTATTCGGTGTCGGCGCAGGAGATTTAAACAGCTGTCAGATCAGCTGTTTCTTCAAATCTCCCGCACTGACACCAGCGGGAGATCAGCTGTGGCCGGGAGGAGGAGATCTCTGCCGCTGATCTCCTCCTCCCGGCCACCCCCGAGACAGCTGATTGGCTGCTCGGGGTGCATATTAATGTGAACGCATGCGGAGATTCTCCACTGCGTTCACATTAATATGGCTGCGTTTGCACTGCGTTTGCGTCTTGCATGCCATACGCATGCAGACACAAACGCCAGTGTGAAACCAGCCTAACATAGTTCCCCAACCACTGCTTTAAAGCCCAAAAGATCAATACAAATTCTGCAAAGTGCAGATACCAGGGCTGTGGAGTTGGTAACCAAACATCAGACTCCGGCTCCTAAATTTTCCTGAATCTGACTCAGACTCCACCTAAAATGGCCAGCGACTCCGCGACTGACTCCATAGCTCTATTTTCTGCTTGCACAATAGTTTCAGCTCACAGAGGGCATCTTGATTATTATTGTCATCACTAAATATGACTTAGGACAAATTCTGCATGGTATTTTTTTGCACCAAATTGCCAGGCGGCCTCTCTCTGGTCATACAAAAAGCATTGTTACTTAAGAGACCTCTATCATTAAAGAAATACTGTTTCATATTCTCTAAAGAACGCTTCCCACGCAGAAGATAATGCAGTTCTATTAATGTGAAAAGAGAGAACGCCTCCGTGAACAAACTGTACAAATAGTGAGTAAGTGCACAAAGTTTACGAACAAAAAGTGCAGAGCGCCGACTGCCCCAAAACAGTCAATGTCACTCAGAGAAAGAAGCCTGAAGGCTCGAGGCCATTACATACAATTACAGGATGTGATGATACAATGTATTCTGTAGATATATGGCCTTTACCTTGAATCTTAAGAAACGGTATTCTTAGGGGTCAGAAGCCCTTCAGTAATGTATATGTCACATAAAGGGTAAACTCTCAGTCTTCATGGATATTTGCCCCCAATCTTGAAATAATTCGACAAGTTCACTACAGTAATATCTATGCTTGAATGTTAATTGGGAGAGGTGTTTAACTATTTTTTATTAAATCATCAAAACCAAAAACAAAATAGTCAGAAACATTAATATGAATGTCCTGTATGGGCAAATAACTTTAGCATTTTCTTATTTGTGTCCCGCACATATTTGTTTAGTAGCAGGGAATTTATTAAAGGGGTTGTCCATTACTCAGACAACCCATTCTCAATCCATGTGTTTCCCCCCAAAACCTATGCTCTTCGACATTTTATCGATGTCGGTACTGGCTCTCCTGGGGATCACCTGACACTGTTATGTTACACCACCCCTGTGGCTAATCAGTGCTATCTTCACTCTCCTTGAGACAACCCATTCTCAATCCGTATGTTTCCCCAAGGAATATAGTAATACTTATACTCTCTGTTGTTTCACCGATGTCGGCACTGCCTCTCCTGAGGATCACCTGACACCGTTATGTTACACCATCTCTCCAGCTAATCAGCGCTACCTTCACTCTCCTTGAGGCAACCTATTCTCAATCCATGTTTCCTTGCAGTAAAATAATAACACTTATACTCTCTGTCGTTTCACCAATGTCGGCACTGTTTCTCCTTGGGATCACGTGACACTGTTATGTCACACCATCCCTGCAGATAATCAGAGAGGGTCGCAAGCCACAATGAGCTCTGAGGGCCGTGAGCCAAATCCAGCTCTGATAGATGGTTGCAAGCCACATCCACCTCAGAGAGAGTTGCAAGCCACCTTCATCTCTGAGACAGGGTCGCGAGCACCATTGAGCTCTGAGAGAGGGTCTTGAGTATACATATTTTTTACTTTTAGTCGGATCCAATTCGGTCCGATTTGGTCCGCTGTGCCCAAAAACGTAGCGATTTTGGGTCAGCAAAGAATCGGACCAAAACAGATCCAACACAAATCGGATGGCAATAAGGCCAAATCCGATCCGCTCAGTGCCCATAGGGATACATGGGGGCCAAATCGGATCCGTGGGTGTCCGTTTTACTACGGACAGCCACGGATCCAAGACATACGCAGTGTGAAAGCAGCCTAACTATGAATTTGTTTTTGGTGTTGAAGACCTTCTAGCACCCATGGTGAGCAGAAGATATTGGTGAATGCTGTAATATGTGCCTGAAATGGCTGCAGAGAACAATCCTGTGAACTCTTCAGTATACAGCTTTTGTGAATAAATACAATGAAGGTGTCATACAGGCCGACACTCTGCAAATAAGCAATTAATATTTCAAGTTAAATACAATTGAAAGTAAAAAAATCTTAAGATCAACGGCCTTTGTTTGTAAGTTATGGAAACGTTGAAACAATTCGCTCCTGGCAAGGTTGATAAAATATATCCAGAACTATAGCAGAAAATGTTACTTGGCAAGGAGACGAGCGCAGAGATTTCAAGGTCTCGCTGAAACTCTTTCAAAATGTAAAATTGCCTCCATAGACTGAGAGCGATCTTAGCACTGACCTTCACATAGCGGCACCTCCGTCCTTCACATAAATAACATTACCAGAGATAACCAAAAGAGAGACAATTTCACCCCAGAAATCCCTTTATGCAAAGTCAATTATAATGAGCGATAAGTGGGAGGAATTGGCTGGGACTTGTGAGCAACTCAAGAAAAAACAAAACACTGGTTATTTTTTTAAATTACATCATGGCCATGACCATATTACGGCTCCACGTTATGAATGATCTGCTATAAGCTCATAATATATCTCTGATTTAATGCTGCCACATCATAGTGTCCCATAGGGCAGCACAGACTGTTTAAGGGCTCCTATATGTAAATTCCCTCTTCAGAGAGGAAGAGGACATGAACTCTAGCGCCACCTATAGGGAGTATCAATCCTAAAAGTCAAGTGACCCTTTAACGAGCATTGCCATATGACTTAAGGTACCGTTACACAACCGTTGCACAACCCAGCGAACGATACTTGTTCACTGTTGTGAATAGGCGAAGTCGTTAACGACCTCGTTATCGCGGTGTCACACACAACGATGCAGCAGGTTGGCTAAACAACGCTCCTCTGATTTGAGAACATGTTGTCAAATCTGCAATCAACGATCCAACGAATTATCGTAATTGTATATCAGTGTAACACGCAACGACGTCCTAACGATGTCGTTTGAACGACTCCAAACCCGTGAAGTTTCAGTGATATTGTTCACGATCTCGTACCGTGTAACGGGGCTTTTAGAATAAAAGGCAAGCCAGAATCTCAATTTGCAGACAGACACAATGTTTTGGGGAATTGCCCCTTGTCAGTGCTATTTCCAATAGGAGGAACTAGAGCTTCAAGTTCTCGTCCTCTCTGAGTAGGGAATTTGCATAATTTATTTCCAGCGGAGCATTGCATGGCTTCGAAGCCTCCTCACCCAGTCATGCCAGGTGTATGATTTTCCACAAGGAGAAATGTTACCCCTTGGATTAAAGGCTCCTATATGCATTACATTAACTTCATCCAAATGCTTCAATATCAGCAGATTCGGACAACAGTCTAACGTGTATGGCGTATGGTGTATGACGGCCTCTTGACTTTCCTCTGCTACATGATATCGAAGGATAGATAATGATCCGGCATGTCCAATGTTGAACTTCTGATCCCCGATGAACTACCGCCAGAGTAGTCTCCCACCTGCTCCCTCTCAGAGAACATAGCAGTGCTTGGCAGAGCATGTATTAACATATATAGGAGTCGTTCAGCCGACATCTATCGTATATGGGACCTCTAAGACTCCTTAAACAGAATTGTTATGAAGGCTGATTAAACGCTTTAGTCAGGACAGTCAGTCATTCATTATCATCATCTTTCAGCATTATCCCCAGGGTACACTATTACAGATTATTTTGATTTCTGATCTCTACCATAATAGGAATGAACTAGACAAAGACCGATTTCACACATTCGACATTCACAGTACAAAGATCAGCCACGATGTCTGTACAGGCCACGGGTCTTCTGATCTGAAATAACCTGCCTCATATATATATGTATATGAGATTATTTAGTTTGGGAGCCGGTCTGAAGTAAGGCGGCCAATGTTGAATGTGTGAAACTGGTCTGATTCCTTCCTAATAGGGACCAGAAAGGCATACGATACTGAGAAGTTCAGGTCAGCAGACCTGCAGCCGGCCCAGACATCACAGTACGTTCTCAGACCATGAATGTTGGACAGTGAAACAGCAATAAGGCCATGTGGGTGGTGGAAGATGACAGACTACTGCTTAGCACAATGAACTTCCTGTAGCCACCACAGTACCCACAGAGGAATATAAAAAAAAACATGACACAAAGGTCAGAGAATTTCTAAAGAATTTTCCCATCAATATAAATATCGGAGTACAAAGTTTAAACTATTAAGACTACGGTATCCATGCACTTAAGAGAAAAGTCAGGTCAACACATAGATATCAGCAGGACAAGATGACTATTATATGTGTATGTGTATGGGACCTCCAGACTCTCCCTCCGCCGATATTAGCAGGACAGGATGACTATTATGTGTATGAGGCCTCCCAACTCTCCCTCCGACAATATCAGCAGAACACGACGACTATTATATGTGTATGGGACCTTCCGACTCTCCCTCCGCTGATATAACAGGGCAGGATGACTATTATGTGTATGGCATCTCCCGAATCTCCCCCTCCGCTGAAATAACAGGGCAGGATGACTATTATGTGTATGGGACCTTCCGACTCTCCCTCCGCTGATATAACAGGGCAGGATGACTATTAGGTGTATGGCATCTCCCGAATCTCCCCCTCCGCTGATATTGGCAGGGCAGGATGACTATTATGTGTATGGGAACTCCAGACTCTCCCTCCATCGATATCAGCGGGACAGGATGACAATTCTGTGTATGAAGCCTCCCAACTCTCCCTCCGACAAGATCAGCAGGACAGGAGGACTACTATATGTGAATGGGACCTCCCAACCCTCCTCCACCGATATCAGCAAGACTGGATGACTATTATAAGGGTATGGGGCCTCCCGACTCTCTCTCCACCGATATCAGTAGGACACGATTACTATTATATGTGTATGTTGGCCTCCCAACTCTCCCTCCACTGATATCAGCCGGACAAGATGACTATTATGTGTATGGGGCCACCCGACTCTCCCTCTACAGATATCAGCAGGACAGAATGACTATTATGCGTATGGGGCCTACCAACTCTTCCTCCGTCAACATCAGCAGGACAGGATGACTATTGTATGTTTATGGAACCTTCCGACTCTCCTCCACCGTTATAAGTAGGACAGGATAACTATTATGTGTATGGGGTCTTCTGACTCTCCCTTCACCGATTTGACCAGTGACAGGATAACTATTATATTTGCATGGTGGGTTCTTGACTCTCCCTCCATCCATATCAGGAATTGATTTCATGGAGGATAAACCAGAAGTGTCCGGCAGCAGATAATTCTGTCTCCCAAATAAGAACACATGCACAGCCAGCCGAACAGAGAGGATCAGTCTCTGTCCATTATAGCAAATAGCAGATAATAAAACAAATCCTCGCTGTCTGTGAGGGTCACAGAAGTTGGACTCCTACCGATAAGACATGAATTGCATATCCTATTGCTATGCCATCAATGTCCAAGATGAGAACGGCCTGTTGGACTTTTGTGAAAAATATCAGCAAAATTCCTCGAAGTCCTTTTAATATTTCCACACACGTTTCTAGTAATTTTATTAGCAGGACCTGCATACAGTGTGCTTTGTGTACAGTGATACCTTAGGCTATATAGCTACTATGATGTGTGTTGCATATGTCTAATCTTGTGCGCTTATATATAATCCTTCATAAACAGATTTACTAGACATGAAAAAGACCTTGCTATGGTCACATTTGGCATGGGTCATATGTCTGCAGAAGAAGCAATAATTACCGGGTCGTGGAACAGAGGTCAGGTTACTCCCTTATCGCACATTCTCCCATGACCTCCAGAACTGGAAAAATATTAGAGGAGGAAAACTAACCTCTATTAACCTCCAATAACCTCTCCAATCTGGAAGGTCACACGGGCAGAGGTAAACAATCTGTGTGCGAAATAAATGTTACCGAACCTTTATGAAGAACAAAAGGAAAAAGAAAATAACTGGCTGCTTCCCATATCAAATAATCCTACAACACGCAGAGTCCTCCGCCTCTAGAATCTCTACACTTCACACCGGGTCATCTAGGGCAGTGATTCCCAACTCCAGCCCTCAAGGCACACCAACAGTGCAGGTTTTCAGGATTTCCTTAGTATTGCACAGGTGATAATTGAATCACCTGCACTGGGGATGATTCCAATTTCTAAGGAAATCCTGAAAACCTGCACTGTTGGTGTGCCTTGAGGACTGGAGTTGGGAACCTCTGATATAGGGTTATACACAAAAATCATCCAAAGCCAGTTAATAATCAGTAAAATACAACATGGTCTTCTTGCTTTTATCAATTTCTTGGAAAATTGGGTATCTGACAACATGATGGCCATTCGGACATACACTCCCCAATCCCACTTCTGACGGGGTTCTGTTACAATACGACGCCCATTATGGCTTTCACAGCAGTAGTCATTTATACCCTTAAATTAACAAATGACTGCGGAACCTGGACGGTAAAGGAAAAAGACAGAAGAAGAATCAACACCTCCGAAAAGTGTTCCTGGAGAAGGATGTCATCAATTCCATGAAAGGCAAGAAGAACAGACAAATAAATAATGGAACAAATCAAGCCCAACATGTCACTTCAAGCATGGATCACCAAACTGACTTGTCAACTTTGGACACATCATATCATACAAAAAGAAAAATCACTGAAGATGGACATCATGGTGGGAAGAATAGAAGGAACAAAGTGAAAAGGAAGACCAGCAACCCGAAGGCTTGATACAATCAAGATAACAGCGGAGAAGACCCTGGTGGACATATTTGCGCTGCACAAGATCATCTTACAGAGCCTTTATCCATCAAGTCACCATGGCTCCAGATCAAGCTGAAGGTAGTTACAATAAGTTAAAAATATATGTATACACACAATTGGCTTAGAGTAAACCCAAACCTTTGCATATCTAGACATATTTACTGTTCATAAGCCTAGGAGATGAGTCATAACCAAACGTTCCTTCTCATTAACAAAAAAAATTAATTTCGCTACTGTAGAGAATAGAACACTGGCCAAGGAAAAATAGCTCATCTGCAGTCCCTCGGACACCCTGCACCAGATGCACATAACCCTCCGGCAGCCTCTTGTGATTGGTTATAGTTGGTTTTCATCGTTGCAAAACCAGGTTACATACTGTTTTTACCATTTAGGTGATCTTAACCAGTAAGCTTGACAAAGTATAAAAGCTTGAAGACAATCTGTGGACTCCAAATCTGGACAAATAAAATAGCCTGTCCGCTGTTGTATGTGTAGGGTAATGATTGGGAAACTAATTTTTTCCATGTCCAAATATCAATCATGCAGCTAACAAAGTGCAAATCTAATTTTGAGCTTGTAAATCGCTTATTAAGGTCACTATACTTTCAGACAACTGGATCTCAAGTGAAAAACAGGCAACCTCTAAATCACTTTGATTAAAAATTATGTTGTCTTAACCCAAGGGGTAAAAAAAAAAAAAAAAAAAAACACACACTCCAAGGTGCCAATCACCAAGTGTCTCCCTTCTGTGCAAGTTTCTGTTCACCGCCTGTTGTCAAGTGTAATCCTGCTCTAGCAGCAGAGGCCTTGAGATGGATTATGGCGGGTGTTTGTCTCTCTGGTCCTGCTCTTCTGTCTTTGCAAAACACAGAGACGGGCTTTTAGTTCAGGGAAGGCAAGCTATTAGACCATGGCAGGAGCAATGCTTGCTGTACAGTGAGGGAAAGGATGTAGTAGCACCTATAGTGCTGGTCGAATGCTGATAAAGCAGTAGAGCCCACTTGAAAAATAGTGGATAGCAAGTTACAGAGCATTAGGATTGTCAGAGTTCCTTGTCATATTAGATTTATATGTGCACTAGGAGGAGTTTTGCCCGTTGTGGGGTTAGCGGGCAGGTTTGAGGTTTTGTGTAAAAGGGCAGATTTGCTTTAAGTAATTATCCAATAAATACGGTAGGTTATAGAAAACAGAAGGCTTCCCTGCCATTCCAGATCTCTCCAGACATCTGCACCTACTTCCTACGATCAGATTTACGGGTATATATTGCCCAGTACAAGTTCCGTACAAACGTCAGCACAATAAGCAAGAACCTCATAAAAGCCTCTCGGCGAGGTTACTCCGAGGTAACAGATGTCAATGTTGTTTTAAAGCGAGCCATATACCGAACAACGCCTCGCTGTTAACAATAAGTATGGGGCAAGGGGTACAAGCAAAGTCAATGATCTGTTTTCCAAAGAGGTGTGCCCACTTTATATCCAGCACGGAAGGGAAAAAAAAAAAACCTCGTCTGATGTTCACAGTCAACATATTTTTTTCCCTTCGTTGCCAAGTCAATCACACGTCCTTGAGACTGTGTTAATATTAGACAACACAGCCTGACCTCCGCCTGACATTAAACCGGAGAACAACCTTGAACTGTATATGAACTACAAACCTTATCCTCCGCAGCTTTTTCTCTCATCAACATTTTATTAATAGTATTGAATTGCGAGAGATAATTCGAGCCCAACTTTACAAAGTCACACGGTGGACAAAAAACGCTAAATGGGATGCATAATCGAAAGAGGAGGTACAAGTGATGGTACGACAAAGACCAAGCCTAGTGTAAGAGATGATCCGTAATAACACCTATAAACCGTCCGTATACTCGGACATAGCAGTATATCATTATACTATAATAAGCGAAAGAGGAGGCACACGTGATGGTACGATCAAAGACCAAGCCTAGTGTAAGAGATGATCCGGAATAACACCAATAAACCGTCTGCATACTCGGACATAGCAGTATACCATTATACTATAATCTTATCTTCAGTTTAAGAAACGTAAACCCAACCCATTATCTGTACTCTGAAGATGAGCTCAATGCAGAAATATCACAAGAGTAACAACTCACTTGAGTATACAACAGCTGCAGACTTGTGCTGTAGAGGGACCATCTTCAGCAGACAGCAGATGGTTGTGATGTATTAAATGTTATAGCTTGTTGTGATGTATTAAATGTTATAGCTTGCATCTGTGGTCCCTCTCTAGAGCGTAACGCAAGACCTCCTCTCATGTCCTCGAGGTTTTGATTATTGAGATAATGGTTACTACTGTAAGAGTTAATTCTCTCAAAATGTCAAAGTGCTTAAAGCGGTTTTCCACTACTAATGTGATCCCCTTTCTTTTGTCCTACTTAACACTTTGCCAATACACTTCTGCTATCTACCCTGCTCCTGTGAGTTTGTCTCTCTGAGGTTTGTAAATACCTTTATTCTTGTGCATCTTTGTTCCTTCTGGTTCAGGGATCACACTTCACTTTCCTCTAAGCCCCACCAGAAATGTGCCCTGCTCAGTTGGTCTGATTCCAGTCTGCAGCCTAGAAGGATCAAAACTAGAATATTAAAGGTACCGTATTTACAAACCTGGTAGAAATAAGCTTACTGAAGCAGAGTAGGCAGGTAGCGTAAGTATATTGGGAAAGTGTTAGGTAGGCGGCCGTCACACGCTTCAATTTCTTGAACGATATCGCTTAAGCGATCTGCTTTTTCATCGCTTAAGCGATATCGTTTGTGCGTCGCTGCGTGTAATCAAGCGATTTTACAATGTAAAATCGCTTGATTGTTTGATCGCAGATTTGTGAGCCGGAGCTCATATCAAGCGATAATCGCTTGATCAATCTGCATCATCGTGGTGTGTGACACCACGATGAACGAGATCTCCCAGCGGCAGAGCCTATGCTGGGAGATGGTATCTATGGTAAACGTCGGGTTACTAAGCGCCGCGCGGCGCCTAGTAACCCGATGTGTACCATGGTTACCAGCGATCTCGCTGGTCCACATTGCTGGTGAGTCTGCCTGTGTGACAGCTCACCAACGACGTGAACGATATTGTTAGTGTGCATGTGATCGCTAACAATATCGTGCATAACATTGAAGCGTGTGACGGCTGCCTTAGGAATACTTTGGTCAAAAGAAAGAGGATGACATTAGTAGTGGAAATCATCTTTCAAATTGTGCTGAAAGCTTAAATCTACAATAGTTCTCTCTTGATTGGGAATTCTTATTATCTTTCTCAAAGAAAAACAAATTATGGAGCACTAAACACTTGCTGTAAACCTGAATATTGTAATACAATGGTGCGAGCACAATAAATATAACACATAGTTAATACTCCATATAGATTTTACGCCAGTAGCCACATTCTAGCTATGAGCCCTACAGCAATAAATAAAGAACATGTGTGATAACATCAGTATTAAAGGGGCCGTCTCAAGTTCATAAATGGGGAACATTGAGAAGTGCTTGTAAAAACAAGCAATTCTGCAAATACGGTAATCCTTTATGAATAATCCTCTCAGTTAGGAACAGAAGGATTCTTAATGTTATAGTGAACAGCTAATTATCTAGGCTGCAGTCACTGTGTGACTGGTTATCCATAGTGATGAGCAAGCAGTGAAATGCTCGGGTGCTCGTTACTAGGGTTAATCAGGATGGACGCAGCGATGGGCTCAACAGGAGGATTGAGTATAATGGAGTCAATTATTGGGCAGTCCGGCTCTCCGCCCACATATAGACGGCCATAAACTGGGCATTTCAGGGGGAGGAGTTTTATTTTTACATATGGCATCCGAACACATTCCAGAGAGTCATTCAGAGATTGCAAGCGGCTCTCACTAGGGTGGCGGCACTCATCATTCAGCTCCTTGTGTCCGATTGTTCACGAACAACACATCCGAGCAACCGTGATACTCAGCTGAGTAACGAGTGTACCCAAGCTACCCAATGCTCTATCGAGTATCGAGCACATTCGCTCATCATTAGTCATGTATACTCAGTATTTCGGTATATCCTTCAAATGCTTGAAAAAGATGGGGTTCCACCTGTATGTCACACATGGATGTGAAATTTGGGGGCCCTACAGAAGTGACTGCTGCATTACAACTTTATAGCTGTCATTAGAGATGACGGAATCGCTTTTTGCAACCTCAGTCCACAGTCTAGGTCAGAGTTCAGTGGCCATGGACAGCTGCTGCGCCTGTTTGTTGAGTTCCCCGACACAGCATTTGATTTGCCATTGTGGCTTGACATCATCTGTGCAGCATGGAACAAATCGGTGACGTATTGCCAGCCCGGCTAATCCTTCGCTGTGCCCGGGATCCCAGAGGGTAAGTAAAGTCACACAGCTCTTGTCCAGGGCCAGAGAGAACAGACCTGTACCATTGACTGGTGTTGCGCAAAGCGATCGGGCTCAGCTCTAGTTGCCATCCATGTGTGTAGACCAGGAGTCAAAAAATGGATTTAAAAAAATTAATTTTTATACACATTAACAGAAAATACATGAAATGTCTGAGCACCTTCTGTTTCAGGCTTCGGTACAATACACCCAAATATGTCCCTTTTCAAAAAAAAAAAAAAAAAAAACTTTTTCTTGAACAATTGTGTATAATGACTTCGCAAAAAAAAAAAAAAAATTAATGAGATTATTAAATTCTGCACCAACCAACAACGTGGATACAACTACCCTCATAAAAATGACAAAGGACGCTTCATGTGTCAACATGGTAGATTCCGCTGCCCTTTACTCCAAGCGAGTCATTCAGCTTGAAAAATGGCAGAAGAGTAAGAGGACTGTGGGAAATCTACTTAATTGTCACACAGCGAAGACACTCCTGCACTCCTCTAATTAACGCCATGTCTTCACGTTGTGACCTTTTGTTCCTTTCTATTATCCTTACCAAGCAGAAGTTCAAATGCTTAAGAAAAATAAACTTAATTGGGCAATGTGCAGCAAGCGGTGACTGAAGGAGCATAGGAAAAGCTTTGTTTGCCATGTCATGCAGGTTACAGTTCAGGCATAAAGTGGATTATAAAAGAAGAATGTTGCACGCTTCCTTCATACACCTATTTATGCTTTATGACTGCTTCGTTTCTTTGTCTGCTCTTTACTAGCCTGCCTGTCTACAATCCTTCATTATAGAAATATAAAACATTTATGAGGAAATCATTGAACCCCCTTAAAGGAAAACGGTCAGGTCAAAAATCTATATGTAACTTCTATCATTTTCTAATTCCTTTCTCTAAACTCTCTCTATTGAAGTATTTATATCTTTTATATTCCCTTCCTATCCTGTGTAAACTTCAAATAAAAAGATGAGTTCTGTCACTCACAGTGAATGATCCACTTAGTTCTCCTGTTGTCCCCTCCCCATAGGATGAATATGCATGTCACATTACACCACAGGAGAGATCAGTGGGTGGGGGCTGTATCCTCCTCTTCTCTAGTCTCTCTGCAGCAAAACCAAGAGATCAGATAAACACAGGATCTCTCACAGCACAGTAGGGATTCCTTTTTACAGAAACAAATGGAGTCTAGATCAGATAAGGCAGACCTGCAGCTTTCTCCCTCCTTGTCCTGAACAGAACAGTTACTCCAGAAAGTGAAACCACACAGCACAGAGCAGAGGGAGGAGGGAGGCGAGAGCTGCTGATACAGAGGATGGAGGACGGAGCTGCTGAGAGGGAGTGCATAATTACATGACAGTTTATACAGCAGCCGGACTAATCATCTCTGCTTATAATGAAGAAGACTAATGCAGTGACTCCCTGCAGGGTGTGAAGATGCTGAGAATATGGAAACTATAAAGGGTAGAATAATGATTTTACATGTTTTTAAAAGGTCTGTCCAAGCACTATTCGAGGGTAATATTAGTATCATACTGAAAAATGACCTGCCAGTGTCCCTTTAAGTACATTTAGAAGTGTAAAAGGCAAATCTGACGTAGAATTTTGGATTTCTTGCAAATTCTACACAAAAAGTAATCAATACAAATAACCAGGCAAAGGTTTTGAGCAGCACGAAGCGACAGACGCCTTTTACTGTAGGTGGAGGACTCCTCCAGGATAGGCAGATGGATAATTAATGTGTTCATCAAGATTGGTCATTCTAAGGCCAATAAGTTGTAGAAAAGTTAACTTGGAAATGGATAAATATTTCTATATAAAATAAAAACGAACAACACTGCCCGAGCCCTGCTAATTGTGGCCACAGTCAGCAGAAATCACAAACACGTGCAGAGTGATGGGTCACACTGGGCAAATGCCCGGGGTCCCACTACCTTGGGACCACCAGCGTCTACAGGAGGACCCATACTAACAAAATCATTATCAATGGAGCTTCTGATGTTGAGGCTGCTTGAGGACACTTAGTAACATCACAATCAAGTGACTGGTCATGTGACCATGATGTCACTTCAGGTAATACTCTGCTGGAGTGTGTGCATGCATGTGCTCAGTGTACACATTTGTGTGCATGCATGTGCTCAGTGTAAACATTTGTGTGTATGCATGTGCTCAGTGTACACATTTCTGTGTGTATGCATGTGCTCAGTGTACACATTTCTGTGTGTATGCATGTGCTCAGTGTACACATTTCTGTGTGTATGCATGTGCTCAGTGTACACATTTCTGTGTATGTGCTCAGTGTACACATCTGTGTGTATGTATGTGCTCAGTGTACACATTTCTGGGTGTATGTGCTCTGTGTGTACATGCTTGTGTGCTATGTGAGTAACATACAATGTTTGTACTGTGTGTATGTAGTATCCATTTATAAATCCTAGATGCAGAGATAAGAATTCATTGGTGTAAACATGTCGGCCATCGCCCAACAAATGACCAAAATGCTGCTCAATGATCAGATGATTGGTTTGTTTATGGTGAAACAAAAATCATTATTCTCAATAGCACATCGTCCAATGCAAACTGCAGATGTGCTGCAGATGACATGATAATATGATTGATCTAGTAATGATCGTTCTGTGCCCACGATTCTTTGTAAGCGTGTATCAGAAAGCAGGGAAGCAAACAAGTGTGATTGACAATATTGCAGTCGTTCTGTCCTTAACGATCTGAACCAGTGGCATAACTTGAAGCTCATGGGCCCCGATGCAAAAGATCCAATGGGGCCCGCAATTTTTGCAGATCTTTAACAGCATTAGTCTTTCTATAGGCTAAAGGGACTTTTGGGGGCCCCCTATGCTCCAGGGCCCTGATGCGGTTTCAACCTCTGCACCTGTTGTAGTTACGCCCCAGGTCTGAACACAGCCCATATAATACAATCTAAATGTTTTAGTGTGTGATGGGGCATAAAGTGCTCCACTTTGTCTAAAATCGGCCCTGGACATATTCCAGAGCTCAGCATCACCTTCTGTGAACTATATATAGGAGATCCGACAGCTTTGGGGGCTTTGATATTGGACGATCATTGGAACACTTGTTTCTCGACAATCAGCCTGTCTAGACACACAGCCGATAAAACCTGATGAATGTAGAAACCGCTTGTTCCTAAAAAAAACAATCAATGTTCTCGGCAGCACATCGTCCTGTATAAATGATCGTTCTTTGTGCTTAAAAAACACAGTGGTTTCTGATCGGCTTCTATGAAAACTAAGAATGCTTGTTTGATGTCAGCCGGTCAGACAGTCTTATGGACCCACTTACCCTGTAAGTCACCACCCCTAGGAATGTACTCAATAAATGTGCAAATCGCTTGTTCATTGGTTGAAACTATATTTTGGGCTACTAAAAAGATCACAGTTCTCGGCAGCTCATTGTCTTATGTAAACAGGGTCTGTGCTGCTGTAAGCAATGGCAGCCTAAGAGCACAGAAATCTATTACAAATCGTTCAGTGCCTGTCTGAGGTCGGGTCTGATGGTCTAAACAGGCTACTAAATGACTGCGGATCAGCAAGTATGTTACTGGTCGGCAGTGGTTTCACTCTGCACATCGCATAGTGTAAACGCTCCTTTGGCCTTAGCTGAAGTCCAACCCCGAAAGCCACTAGAGACACAAGCAGGGCAGTGGAGTCGGAGTTGGTGTCCATTTTGGGTGAAGTCAGGTTAAGGAAAATTGAAGAGTTGGAGTCAGATGTTTGGCTTACCAATGCCACCTTCCTGGACACAAGTGCATGTATATGACAAAGATTCTCCCATGCCCTAATTCCAGCTATTGGTCTTCATTGAATATCTTTAGCCCCTGGTCAAAATTCAGTGGTTCGTGAATAATGGGCCAAGATGTACGGACTGGCCCTGTGTCTCCTGACCCAAGCTCGACAGTCTAATGGTCATAAGTGAGTTTGGGTCAGATGATCTGTGGTTGGTTCATACGCAGACAGCGATACACATAGGGCTGAATTCAGCCTAAGGCATAGATTTTTCATAAAAATGTTCAAGTTCATGACATTGAAAGGAAAGGTCGGGATGGAGCGCCATTCTCAAAAACTCCAACTACAGACCTCAATAGGACGCTGACATCATAAGCCTTGTTCTCTAAGCTGCTTACTTGTCTGCATGTACAGCTGAAGAGACAATTCCCCAAATCCTTCACCAGGCAACAAAAGGGCAGGTTTCCAGCAGCCAATAAAATGACAGTAGTTACAGTAACACGATAGACGGTATGGATTATGAGTGTCTAGGTCACTCGTAAGAGATTATAGGGACGTATAAACTCTACCATTTTAAGATGAAGGACATGATTCACTAATCTGCATGATGTCATCCTGAGCTCATTAGAGGCCAAAGGGTAATCATTAGTCATTTATCCAGAGTCATTAAGGACAGTGCAATGAGAGTTCGGAGACTTTCCATGGCGCGAGACAGTGGGTGATAACACTATAGGTACACAGGTATAAGAAGAATACCACCTGGAATTAAGACACAACTCATGGGATAGATCTTAGAAATCAATAAGATGCTAGGATGATGTAGAGCTATAACTTCAATGTGGAATCAATAAAACTAAACAAACTGGAACAGTGGGAGCAACTAACAGACTAGTTTATAACAGGGAAAAATGAAAAGTGCTTCATCTGGGCAAGAAAAATGAAAAAAGCATATAATGAATGGGAGATATAGGACTAAGCAACAGCACGTGAGCAAATGGCTTTGGTATAGATCACAGACTGAACATGAGTCAACAGTACGATGCAGCAGCAAAAAAGGCAACCACTATCCTGGAATGTAATAACAGAAACATCAAGTCTAGATCACCAGAAGTCATTGTCCCCCTCTACTCCTCTTTGGTCAGACCTCATCTGGATACTGTGTCCATCAGCGGCAGGGGGAGCGGTGCATATTACATTGCACTATGTAAGAGCCCCCCCTCATCAGTGGTATACAGGCCCCCTTGCTGCCACATGCCTGTATATACCACTGATGGGGGGCTGTAACCACTAATGGGGGGCCTATATATACTACTGATGGGGGGTCTGTATATATCACTGATGGGGGAGCCTGTATATATATCACTGATGGGGAGCCTGTATATATATATATCACTGAGGGGGGGTCTGTATATACCACTGATGGGGGGCTGTATTCCACTGATGGGGGCTGTAACCTCTGATGGGGGGGGGGGAAACTGTATACCAGTGATGGAGGTCCTATACACCAGTGATGGGGGATTATATACCAGTAATCGGGGGCTATTTATCATGATGAGTGGGGCTGTATACCGTGATGAGAGTCCACTTCATTTTCCCCCTAGGCTTATACTCGAGTCAATACGTTTCCCTAGTTTTGGAGGGTAAAATTAGGGGCCTCGGCTTATACTCGGGTCGGTTTATACTCGAGTATATACGGGTAATAGCTTTCTACAAATATCTCAAGGGCTGTCACACTGTAGAGGGATCAGCTTTATTCTCATTTATACAAGGAAACACTAGAAGCAAAGGGATAAAACTAAATGGGATGAGACACATATTAGAAAAAAAATTTCGACAGTAAGAGTGATCAACGAGTGGAACAGGCGGCCACGAGAGGTGGCGAGTTCCCCTTCAATGGAAGTCTTCACACAGAGGCTGGACAGACATGTGTCTGGGATGATTTAGTGAATCCTGTTTTGAGCAGGGAAATAGACCAGATGACCCTGGAGGTCCCTTCACACTCCACCATTCTATGATGTCAGCCGACACCAAGATGTTAATAACTATTTTTTGCAGGTTACAGCTTGAGAATCCCATGATGATCACTGAGATATGGTGGGATGTCTCAATGCTTCTATTATTGTAAGACATGTTTTGACAAATAAGCACCAATTATTAACTTGCTCTGGACTCCGCAGGGTTACCTACTAATTAATCATGTGTAGGAGTGAGATATTCCACAGCTCAAAGAACTCAACATTTGTTTTGTAAAAGCTGAACCGCTTCTTCTTATCATGTAGATATCTTTGAGGATAAAAGTCCAATGATGTACACATTTGCGTATTCCTTTACATACACGGCAAAAATGGGCAGAAATGGCAGATTCTGACCATACACGAATGATTGTTTGAGAATAGTAACAACGGCCTATTGTTTGCCAATAATATGATGGGTCAGTTTGCAATTTCTAGGCTATTGTAAGCTTTAAATGCATTATTGTCCTAGTTCAGCAAACCATTAGCCCAATATTTTGTTTCCTTATTCTGCCAGTGCCATATTTGATTCACCGGCTTGACTTGATGTCATATGTGAAGCTTGTGGTGCACAAATGTAGTCCCGCCACCCCATTTAATCATAAGCAGAGCATTGGATCTCAGAGGGTAAGGAAATTGGCCCAGTTCTTGCCCATGGCCAGAGAGCACCGATGTAGACCATAGACCAGGGTCACGCAAAGTGATCTGCTCATCTATAGTGGAGACCTAACACATTCTTGAGGGATAAAGCAGTTTTCCCACAAACAAAGTTAATTTTAATCAATAGATTTTGGAATAATAATAAGTTCCCTGCCCAGGAGATGTGGTATGATCAGACCATGCCCCACTACAGTCAGACACATCCATTACACAGTACAAGCAGGGACACATATATAAGATTATCTCAGCACAGGAGATGTGGTATGATCAGACAATGTCCCTGTATGGTCAGACACATCCATTACACAGTACATAGCAGGAACACATATAAGATTATCTCAGCACAGGAGATGTGATATGATCAGACAATGTCCCTGTACGGTCAGACACATCCATTACACAGTACATAGCAGGGACACATATAAGATTATCTCAGCACAGGAACATTTTAAACACATTCAATAGTGAAAATTATTCCAGGATCTATTGATTAAAATAAACTATGTTCTTGGGAAAACCCATTTAATTACTGATACACCATCATAGAGAGAGTCTTTCATCCCTCTCACTGTAGACAGACTCTATATTGAAGTATTTTCCCTATACAATATGGGGGGTTGAAATTCTCTCATTGCGATTGGCTGCCAGGAACAGCTGAAACAGGAAGTTACAGTAAAAGCATCCCCAGAAGAGCCGATACAACGAAGCCTGGACACCGTCACCATTCTTCTCAATGGTAACGGGACACCACGCTCAATAGTGAGCAAACAAACACATGGATAGCTTTAACCTTCCAAAAAAATATGAATCTAAAAAGCAGTTGTCACAATACACAATATGAACCACATACATAATTATTTAGATCTATTAGACCTGATGCGGCAGATGTATTTATTATAATAAAAAAAAAATCAATGTAAGGGCGACTGTATAATCCTTTGTGAACCTTTATCTACTGAGCATTACAATGAGCTCTAGCTGGACTTACAAGACGGATTACATTGCCATTGTAGCATGGCTTCAAAGTGAATACACCTGACTCATCAGGCTTAAGAGAGCTTTTTTATATTGTTTTGATTGTGAAAAATGTATCAAGTAAAGGACACCAAAGATACTAGAAAAAAGATAAAGCAATCCATCATGAAAACCATCATGTGCACTCCCTTTTCATGCGCCACCCGAAGGCTAACCTCACCAGATAATACCGTATGACATGCCCTTGATGGTGGTGATGTGACGCCCCACTGGTCAGTGCACCCACAACAGAGTGTTCAGTATTCCTGTCATTGGGGAGTGTAAAGTCAACCTGAGGCTCCCATCCCGGCATCCTTACACCTAGACTAGGGGACCAATTGGCAACTTGTTACCAGGGTAACCGGTACCAGGGGTGAATAGTGTGAGGGGTAAGGAGAAGCGGCAAGTCACACAGTTGGATCTAGTCCATAATGAGGGAAAAAGCAAGGAGGGAGCCCTAGAGGGGTCTCCCAGGGAGGGCGCCTGAGAGGAAAAGGCGAATCAGGAAAGAAGGGTGAAACCCAGTGCCAGACAACCGGACAGGTCTGTAGGAATCCTAGTCCACCAATGGAGTGCCGACTCCGAGTCACGATACAGGCGAGGTCACCCCTGAGCCGTCAACACCGGCCAGTCGCAGGTTAATCCAGCAACCCCGACCCACGTCCAGCTCCACCAGGGTCACCAAACCAGGTTGAGCCCCTTAAGAGTAGAAGGGTACCTCATAGCACCTAAAGGGCCTGGTAGACAAGCGGGCTGTGCAGGGCAGCGCAAGGATAGTGAGGAGGCACACGTCAAGAGAACAGGACAGAGAAAGACAAGAGAAGGTATACTACGGAAGCCTCAAAGAGACTTTATCCTCCTCAATGACTACCCGGCCAGCTACCCACTAAAAGACTGTGTAAGCTGTAACCTGAAGTGCCATCTGAACCGGTTCCAGTAAAGTACCAGTACAGAGTCTAAAGGCCTCGGTGTCTCATTTCAACGTAAACCGCTGCGCTGCCCAGCGCTACCCACATCCAGCACCACAACAACGTCTACGGTATCCCGCCCCGGGAACCCGGCTCCTCCTGCAGGGAGCCATACCATCTAAGTTGCATTACCATCGTCCCTGGCGGTCTGATAGCGGCGCTGGTGAGCATCACCAGACACTGCAGATGGCGTCACGTGACTTTTATTCTCTTTTACTTTTCCCCAATTTTCAGTTGACCACCAGGGCTACGGGTCTGGGCGGGCCACCAGTGACATCCCTGCAACTCCATGTCCGGGTTCAGAGTTCACATAGTCCCTGGGTGAATCAGGGACATTGGGGAAGCAAAAGCGTAATAGGGTCTTAACTGGTTAAAAACAAGGTACATTAGACAGTGGTGGGCTCACCTGATGGGGTCGTGAGATACACAACACTCTACGGGTAGGAGACATTAGCTGCTGCAGACAGGTGTGGAGATAAACCAGAAAATTGTGTGCTGGTTCTGCGCTGCTGTGGGAATCATTTCTCACAGCAGCGCAGAACCAGCACACAAGTTTCCAGTTTAAATGTTTTTGTTCATGGAGCTGGCTGGACAACAAGTTGTGTGGGAGTAGACAGATTTTCCTATGGGAGATTAACAGTTCAGAAAATGCAGCTATTTTCTTTCCTAAAAATCAGCCATCAGTCACCATTATACCGTCTTCAATAATGGCAACCCTACAGACTGTCTTCTTCATTCACTTTCACATGGGGATGCACACGTCTTTCATAATACACAAAGTTTCCATGCAAGTTGAGCTCAGCTCACGAGTTCAGAGTTGAACTTTGTAGTTTTTTATTCCTGGACATAAATCAAGCTATTACGGTAAACTTGGTCAGAAAAAGGAAAAGGTGTAAAAACTGGGGAAAGGGGTAAACGTTCAAGTTCAATATAACAAAGTTTACTATGTGTCAAGCACATAAAAGAGAGTGAAGAAGTGAGGGGTGTGAGCTCCTGGGAAAAAGCTGCTCCGGAGCAGATGGCTTGTGAGTAAGTGGGAGCACCGTGTGATACAGCAGACTGTGCCATCTCATCGCGAGATGGTTTTTTCTCAGTTTTCCTGTTGAACTTCATTTTCTTTAATTTCACAATGATTCTGGTAACATGTATGTGATGATATCAGGACCAACCACATGTAGGAACAGTGAGTGCCCATGATCAGGACTAACAATGTTTTCGATGCAACGTATATTTGCTGCGTCCATAACGCGGTGTTGTACAGTACAAGCACAGTGGTTGGGTTTTTTTTAGAAAGCCCTTGTCTACTGTGCTTTTTTCTACAGCGTAAACTGACATACAGCACGGCTTCGGAGGCGCAACATGTCAATTCATGCTTGCAGAGATGAGTGTGTTCTTAGCAGGAGAACATAGCGAAAATACGCTGCACCCAGAACAGCGTCTCCTGATCGTGGGCACAGACACAGAGTTCTTCTGCTATCTATTCTATTCCTGTAAGCTGATCTCTCTGAGGCTCGAAAATACCATTATTATTGTAGCTTGTAATGCTTACGGCTGCAGAATGGAATTGGACCAACTGAGCAGGGCACATCACTGGTTAAGGGCAGGGCTTCCTCTGTGAGTGACAGCAGTCTGTACATGTATGCCCAGATCATACTTCACCCTCCTCTCAGCCAACAACAGTAACATGTCATGC
The DNA here is from genome assembly GCA_033576535.1 of Allobates femoralis. Taxonomy (NCBI): domain Eukaryota; kingdom Metazoa; phylum Chordata; class Amphibia; order Anura; family Aromobatidae; genus Allobates; species Allobates femoralis. The sequence goes on along the minus strand of JARQOC010000002.1, from coordinate 59,824,846 downwards.
TCAGTTGGTCCGATTCCAGTCTGCAGCCAGAAGGCTCAAAGCTACAACAACAATAGTAAAGATACTTACAAACCTCTTTGAGATAAGACTACAGGAGCAGAGTACCGTAAGTAGCATGAGAATATTGGAAAGTGTTCATTAGGAATAGTAAATGAACAATGAAAGGTGGTCACATTAGTAGTGGAAATATCTAACACAAAATGGTCTGATGAGCCTTCTGTTTGTCTTTCAAAAACATTTCTCTACTTTTCTATAAAAGTCCCACAAAAAGGAAAAAAAGTATTACCTTTTGCCGGTTTCAACTTTTAGACAGATTTGACTCAACCGATACAAGAAGCACAGAAGGAAACATTATCCTGGAGCAATGCTGTATTCTGTATAAGAGTCCTGTGATCCGATGCTCAGCAATGTCCAATATCAAGGATCTGTACAGTTACAGAACCGTGAGTATTTCTCAATCACAACTCACTTGGCCAATTATAAGTCAATGTGGGTTACCCTCGGGTGGCGTCCATCAAGTAATTGTATTCAACACAAGCTGAAAGTGGTAAAGGAAGAAACTGATATTACATCATGTAGGCTTATGGTCTCCAGTCATGACTGTCCGTTTATACAGACACTTCGATCATGTCCTGAAACCCACAGACTAGCATGGCCTGAGGGGATCTGTAGTTTTGCAATATAGGGAAAGTCAATGGGTGGAGATCACAGATTCAGACTAAACAGTCATTATACAGTCTGTAGTAACCTTCTTACCCAAATGACAAAAAGGTGAGAAGTTATAGATGCCCTGATATACTGAGATGCCAACACAAATCTTAAAGCGAATCTGTATCCAGGTTTTTGGTACCTCATCTGAGAGCAGAATAATGTAGGAAAAGAGACCCTGATTCTTGTGATATGTCACTTACGGTAGTTTTCTTGGTACAAACAGTTGTGGCACACAGTTTTTAGATGTAGCATCTAGCAGAGCTCAGGAACCTAACCAAACCCACACCACAGCTCTCTGTGCACATTGTACAGGTACAGTGAGCTTCTAATCAGCACTTGTGGTGAGTTTACACAAGGATTCATGAGTGACGTTTGTCCTTTAGTGATAATCTCCTTCTGATAAAACATTCATTGTATTCAAACGACAGCACGCAGCCGAATAACAGACACTAATGGAATTAGTGCACACAGCCTAATAAGTGACACATCACTGGAATCAATGGGTTAGCCCCTACCACATGCTGTCCTCCGATTACATAGCAAAAAACTGCTGATTGATTCCCTCTAACTTTTCTCCATTTGTCTTTTTGAAGCCGTTCTATATTAAGCGCTACGCATCGTTACTGAGATATCAATTTTCAATGCAACGTCCTTTTCTACAGTTCTGTCGATGTGTTACTTACATCACATGCTTTTATGTATATATACACACACATATCAGGATAAAGGTAATAGTTCGAGCTGAAACATTACACTAAATCTGCCGGCAAACAGAGATTAACATTGCACGTGAACTGCATTAACCCAACAGGTGCAGAGAGAACTCGAGTTATCACTGGTATCGGGAATGAAACCTATAGAGTAACGTGGCCGAGTCTGTAAACCCCGCTTCTCGAAGACCTATATCTCTAGATATACACAAACCTACTGTACTCTGCCCATACACACCTATTCTCATCTTGTTCCTTTACCCGTGTTGAATAACTACAACTCCCAGCATGCTCTAACATCTCTATTGCTGCTTAACAAGGGAAAGACTCCTTAAGGCATGATTTTTTACTAGTTGCTATAATGGGTCAGGGTGTGAAGCCAATAGAACCAATGCCCATTTTTATATGACAGGAATGGGAGAAGTGGACTTCATCGTACAGTTTGCATGGATTGAAAAAACACTGTCCTTTTGGATATATCATTTTTCATACTGTCACGCTGGTGAGTGTGGACCCACAGTGCCATGGGGCAAGGGCTCACCTTGGAGGGGGGGGGGTGATTGAGCAGCTACCTGCTCTTCAATAGAGCCTCTTATGGTGAGGTTAGGCTGGAGCTGCAGGTAGCCGCCAAGTACCGTACCACTCCAGAGCAGTCACAGTTACAGCAGCAGGTAATGCCAAGGGTAAGGGTCACAGGAACAGACTGAGTATCACACAAGACAGGACGGCAGATACAGACAGGATGGATTCAGGATCAGGTGCAGGATGGCAGGTACAGGCAGGATGGATTCAGGATCAGGTGCAGGACAGCACGTGCAGACAGGACAGATTCAGGATCAGGTGCAGGACAGGTTTTGATTTAGGTACCGGACAGGTTCTGTTTCATGTACAGGATGAGTAGTAGTACATTATGAATTCAGGTACTGACAACAATCTAGTAGATACTGGACTCACCAGAAACAATGTTGCTCAGGCACCTTCCTACAGGGAAGGATGCCCCAAGCATCCTGTGCTCCTCATCCATAGGCTGAGGACACTTGCAGAGTGCGCACGCTGCCCTTGTAGGAAGCGGGAAGCACACACAAGAACGCTAAGGAGGTTGCCAAGAGAACTGCGCGAGATGCACAGGCCCTTGGAGCTGGGGACAGTGGGAGAGAAGACACACGTGAGGAAGGACCTGCAGGACGGCCACGGGGGTGAGCATGTCGGCGACCCTGCCGGAGGAAGGGAGGGTGCAGGGACGCTGGCGTTACACATACACATTCGCTGCTGGATTTCTAGAATATGAAGTCACAGATATCTGCTACAAACACATAGATATCATCAACATTCAAGGTGCGTTACACAGATGAAGTTAGGCTCCTTTCACATCAGAATTTTTTGCCGATTGCAGCATATTTACCGCATCTGCCGCCTGACGGCCGCACTTGCAGCGAGCCCCATGCATTGTCTATGGGGCTTGTGGCAAGTGCAGCAATTGCGGCTTTGCCGCGATCCGGCAGTTGCGCCCGCGAGAAAAAAAAAACCACGGCTAGCAGCGTTTTTTCCCCACCGTAAGAGCCAGATCTGCCGCACCGGCAGAACCGCACTTGCCACAGCCGACCGCTAGCCCCCTAGACACTGTATGGGACTTGGCGCAAGTGCGGCCTTCAGGCGGCAGATGTGGTAAATCTGCCAGATCTGCCACAATCAGCAAAAAAACTGATGTGAAGGGGGCCTTAGTTAGGTGTAAAATCCTGCCGACAGGATGCCTTAATATGAACCTAGGATGAGGGATATTACTGTATATTGAGCTCTCTCCATTGCAAGTAACCAGGGTTTGTGTTCGACACTGCAGCTCAGTCCGAGCCAGAGGCAGAATGCTTAGCGCTGCAACTATCTACTGATAATTTTATGACTCACATGCCATAAAGATAATAAGTAGAGCAGGTACAGGTTAACTGAATTACAGCCTTTCTTCAGCGGAATTATATAACTGAAAATCTTTACTAAGCAGAAGACCGGTCAATAATGGGCAATTTACAGGACATGCTAAGCATCATGGGGCATGCGGCTCAGCGACAGCTTGATCAATTCGGGCTGTTGATCCATCATCATAGTCTTTAAAGAGTTGACCATTTAGGATCCTTCACTTCCTCTTGGGCTGTCAAATTTCATTTCAAGAGGTCGTATGAAAAAGATCTTGTTTTTTTTAGCTTATCTTCAAAAAAAAGTACAGCTGTAACAATAAGGATTGCACCAGATGCCGAACCTGAAAATTTTGGTGAGACTGGCTGACCATCTCCTACAGAGGTGCACAGGTTCCTCCTCCGCAGTAGAGGTCATGGTCAGGTATGTTGGATGAGATGATAAGCTTGTCCATGTGGATAGCGTGAGACAGGGATAACCTCCGCACCTAGTCTACCAAAAATGAGTACAACCCCCAAAATATATGTCTAATGCTAGGGCCACACTTGAGGGCTGGATACGATTTTACCCGCAATTTTCACACTTGGATTGTTTGAAAATCGCGTGCAAAAGCGCATCCATAGGATTTAATGGCAAAAAACGCATGCCCCAATGCCAAAAACGCATGGCTAAAGTGCCATGCATTTTTTAGGTGCGTTTTTGGCTCAGCACCAAAAAATGCACCTTAAAAAACGCATGCAAGTGTGACCCTTACAAAAGGGTAAGATTCCCACAACACTACACTAGCGCCTCCAGGCCAGAAGGGGGAGCTAAAGCTGCTTCCCTATATATTCTGGTGTGGAGAGGAAGTGGCAGTTAGTTCAGTTCCTGAGAGGACTGAGGAAGAAGGGCCTGGGTGTAAGAGCTGCGTTAGGCTCAACACCCACGGTCCACGGTCCAGTTCCAGGCCGGCCAAGATCTGAGGAAAAGAGAAGGAGCAGAGAGGAACACACCTGGGAGACTGAGTTTCCTGAGACTCGCCCCAGAGAAGCGCATAGAATGGATACTGGATGAGTGAAGGTCCAACATCTTCACTGTATCACAGCGAAGCAACACGGCGGGGTCAGGAAAACGGAATAAGACTCAAGTTGCCTAGCAGGTTGGTACCCATGAGGGGAGAAAGGGCTGGCAGCTTAGCTAAAGCGGCAGCAGGGCCCACACACAGAGCAGAAACAGGGAGCCAAAGGATCCGGCCAGGGTGGGAACAACCCGGCCTCTGCACAGACTCCGTGGACAGAACTCAGCTGATGTACCATCTTCAGTAAAAGACTTGGAAAACTACAAAACCGTGAGACTGTGTAATCCTTGCAAACCCTGTTCTCCCTCACTAACTGTTTCACCAGTACTGCCCCGGGGACCAGGCTCTGTCCGTGGAGAGCCGTCACATCATAGGCTGCTATCCATCATCCCCGAAGGTTCTGCAGCAGTGGTGGTCACCCTGACCACATGCCACGGGTGGCGTCACGACTTTATCCCCAGTAAATAACCCCCAACCTTTACTTGTGGGCTTGGGACACAGTTTGGACCAAGATCGCCGTGATAACCCCGTTCCGGTACCGAGTACCCCGTCCTAGTGGGCTCCACAATCGCCCAACTGCTATAGGGGGGCACAAGTTCTCCCTCAATAGCAGATCTCAGATTCAGGTATGTAGGATGAGGCTGTCAACAATGGAACCCAATGACAATGTGGATGGGGGGGGGGGGGGGGGGGGGGGGAGAGTGTAGAGCAATACCAGCCAAGCTATAAGGCCCCACTTACAGTCCTGGAGGTCATTTTTTATGATAGCAGCGCCTACTGAACAAACATTTCACAGACAATAAATTATGTCAAAGATTAAGTCAGGAATTGGAGTTACGGCAATAAAATTTAGTGAGGGAGCCTCCCCTGGCCCTCCTCGCTTTATGGCTACAGTTGGCACACGTGGGAGCCACATACTACACCTTGGTGCAATCTGAGATTTGTTTTTTTTTTTTTTTGCAAAACAAAAACACTGAGCACTGAGCCGTAAAAACTTTAATAGTATCTCTACCCTGTCCAACAAAGGGCACAGTGTACACACATAGCTGAGCTGAGTATGTCATCATTACTGGGGGACACTGATAGGGTGAAAATCACAGCCCGGAGAAAAGAGAGTGCACATAAATAGTGAGGATCTGTCATCAGGTCCAGGTCAAAAAAAAAAAAAAAGTACATTTTTCTCTTACTTTATTCCCGTTGGTCCCTGAATATTCTATTGCTTTCTCGTTATAAATCTGACATACACTTTCACTGCTTTTAGTGCTGATTATTATGATCTTTACCGATAGGCTTGGCTTCACGTGGTAATAATGCAGAGCTATAAAGTGAAAGCCAGTGCCTTATAGGCACTGTGATACTGAATGCAATCATACCCTTACTTGAATGATTCCAGGTTTGATTGCAGAGAAAAGTGTCACAAAACACTTGCAAAACAGGGCAGCAGATGATTGATGTGTGCAGCACTGCACCACTATTTAGGGTATTTCCTCCTCTAGAGAAATACCTTTCAGCTGTAAGTGAAGCCATCCACTCTCCATCTTATCTCTTTCAGTTTTTGACTCCTGCGCATTGTCAATATACTCCTGCCACAGGGTGCCTGACAAAACTGAAAGTAGAGATGAAAGGAAAGGGGTATGGCTTTGCTTACAGACAAAAGGCATGCCCACAGTGGAGGAATAAAAAATAAACAAATAGTGATGCATCAATCATCTGCTGTCCTGTTTTCCAGGAGTTGAAGGACACTTTTCTCTGCAATCAAACTTGGAATCATTCAAGTAAAGGTACAATTGCATTCAGCATCCCAGTGACTAAGTCACTGGATTCACTTTATAGACCTAAAGCCTGCTGATTTTTTTTTTTTCTTCCTTAAAAGGGAACCAAACGAATAGTTAGGGGAGCAGCAAAAAGAAAATAAGAGCAAAACTGATCACTTTTGATTTGGTGACATGTACTCGAAATATATTAAAATTAATATTTTATTACCTTTATATACAATTTTTAAGATGCATAAATGTATCTTGTAAGTAAAGTCCACTGGTACAATGGAAGCCCCGGATGCGAATGGATACAGTAATGCTACTGTGCAACATAAATGTGGAAAATTGAGCATAAACCGACTGTAAAGCCCATAAAGTAATGGCTGCCGTCGCTCAGCGCTGCAGAAGACAATTAGGAGAGACTGTGTCAGCTCATAACTGTACTGGGAGTCAGAGAAGACAGAGGCCTATAAAGTTTCTATGATGCAGGCATACATGGCTTCATACACATAGACTCTTTGCGTGGGAAGAATACCTTTAGCACCTTTTCTAGTATGCTACACATGACCAATTGAGAATTACAGCATTTTTTTTTTTCTCAAGAAAGCATCTTTGAACGGGAATCTGTCATCAGGATTTTGCTATGTAATCTGAAGACAGCACACTGTATGGGCTAACACACATCTGTGATGCGTCTCATCAAAAAGTGTGTTGTTATTTTTCTACAATGTTTCTTTTAGGACACATAGCTTATCATTGCTTGGACACCATAGCATGCAAGTCAAAGTCAGGCATCCTCTCTGCTTTGATTAGCAGCTCACTGTCTATAGACTTTTTATACAGAGAACCTGCTGAGCTCTGCTACATGCCAAAACTAAAAGCTTTGATTGTGTCAGAACCGCTGCAACTAGTAATCTAAGTGATTCATCATTGGATTCAGGGTCTCTTTGCCTACATCATGCTGCTCTCAGATTTCCTTTAAGACCATATTAATAATAACTGTATTGCGCAGTACTAGCACACAGCCAGGGAACTTAACTCTTTCCAGCTTCAAGCCATAGCATAGACACATGTTGTGTCCAAGAACCACAGAACTCATAAGAGGTAAACTCCTCAGATGTTCATTTAACGGGTTTGAACATACGCTTTCTTCCATTTTGTGTTTTAATCTTTGAGGTTACAGATCAATCCTTCAGATACCAAAGTGACATCAGGCAACCCAAAATGATACCGGAGATCATAGAATGGTTGAGTTGGAAGGGACCTCCTGGGTCATCTGTTCCAACCCCCTGAAGTGAGATGAAGTGAGAAGAATAATATTTTTTTTTTGCAGACAACCAAAATACATTGTTCACCAATGCAGGAGCGGCGCCTTGCCACGATATCCACCTGGCCAGAGGTCCGAGGATCTAAGAAGTCCATCATCCCCTATACCACACATGAATAGGGGTAACACCTTGCTCCTCATTTATGAAAACCATCTAAAAGAAAACCTGTTTGTTTTCCCAAATCAATCAGAGCTTTCATTTTTTTGTAAACACCTCCGCTAAGATGGAAATTGCTGTGATTGCTTGTCTTGGGTAACCAGGAGAGATTTCCTCAATCTGCCCCATTATATCAAGATGATGAAATCTCCAATATTTCCCCTCTGCTCATTCTGGGATTCCACATAGCAGTTTCTATGGATTTGATCCAACAGCACAATGATGAAATAGTAATTATCAACCGAGATTCACTTTAAAGCAAAACTGCCTTTTGCCAAAAATATGTAATTTTTTTTACCTGTTGTAAGTGTGGCTGTTCTCCTCAATCCGGCGATGTTTTCCTTTTATTCCTGCTCCTCTCTTCTCCCAAGATATCACCCTTTCTTAATTGTATGTAAATGTAGTCCTTTTAGCCAAAGGGGCGTGGTCATCAACTCTTCTTCAACACCACCTTTGCAAAAAAAATGTCTGGATTTATCTACAGGGAAGAGGGGCTGTATCTCAGGAATGGAGCGGAGCAGGAAGAAAAAGAAAAACGGTGCCGGATTAGGAGAACAGCCGCCTTTACTCCAATTAACAAAAAAAAATACATATTTAAGATAAGTGATGGATGATGCCCTGCAGAGGTAGGCATCACAAAATCTGTAAACTCTGGGAAATCCGCTCTTTAGCCATTTTGATACACCCAGATGTGATTAGTGTTAGACCTAGTGAAGTATGGTGTTAGTAGCCCTATAGGAGAACTACTGAGCCCAGGAGAAGAAACAGTGCTCTCCTTGGATTCAGTGGTGCTGGAGAGATGGAGGATGTGTGTGGAGAGCTGCCTTGATGGGATACGGAGTTGTCAGCAGTGGGAAGAAAGCTGAAGTACTTTCCTGTAAGCCTGAGGTACAATGGAAGCCAAGGTCCAGACTGAGAGGAGAGGATAAAGGGCGTAGTATAGTGCCATAACCAGCGGGAGTGAGGAGAGCCCTAAAGAGAGGCGAGTTCATCACTTCATCAGGGGCTTCAACTCTGTACATTGTAAACAACCGTGGAGAGATGAAATATCACAATCATCATAAACTGCTCAGTAAACACCAGTCATATTCTGTTGCACCTGAAGTCTGGACATTATTGAGAGCAGAAAATCCTGCATCCCATTCACAACATTAACCCTTTCTCATTCTGCTGAGAGAGCCCACCGTGACAGTTGACCGCCATTACACCCCGGCTCAGTGGAGGCCGAACCCAGACAGATGGGCCCTTTGTAACTCTTCACAAGATGCCTCATATGAACAGTAACCTATGCCAGATCCTGCTCAAGACTGATAAAGCAGAGTGCAGACAGTCATCCACCGCCGGCTACTGGATCCATCAGGATATATAACCTACATTGCCACTTCTTCATAATCACAAACACATAGGAATCTCCTAGATAAGATAAAGGAGCATTGCATGACTTCACCATCATCGGAACAAAGTCAAAGACAACTCTACTGCAGCAACATGACAAAGGGACGAACGCTGGCTGCCATAATTATAAAAGGTACATGGGGCCCGACCCAGCCCCAAGTCATGGGAGGTGTACGGGGCCCGACCAGCCACAAGTCATGGGAGGTGTACGGGGCCCGACCCAGCCACAAGTCTGGGAGGTGTACGGGGACCCGACCACCGCCACAAGTCATGGGAGTGTAACGGGCCACGACCACCCACAATCATGGTGAGGTGTAATGGGGCTCAGACCACATCCATCAAGTCATGGAGAGGTGACGGGGCCGACCCTGCCACAAGTCATGAGGATACGGGGCCCGACCCAGCCACAAGTCATGGGAGGAGTACGGGGCCCGACCCAGCCAAAGTCATGGGAGGTGTACGGGGCCCGGCCCAGCCCCAAGTCATGGGAGGTGTACGGGGCCCGACCCAGCCCCAAGTCATAGGAGGAGTACGGGGCCCGACCCAGCCCCAAGTCATGGGAGGAGTACGGGGCCCGACCCAGCCCCAAGTCATGGAGGTGTACGGGGCCGACCCAGCCCCAAGTCATGGGAGGTGTACGGGGCCCGACCCAGCCCCAAGTCATAGGAGGTGTACGGGCCCGACCCAGCCACAAGTCATAGGAGGTATACGGGGCCCGACCCAGCCCCAAGTCATAGGAGGTGTACGGGGACCCGACCCAGCCCCAAGTCATAGGAGGTGTACGGGGCACGACCCAGCCCCAAGTCATAGGAGGTGTACAGGGCCGACCCAGCCCCAAGTCATAGGAGGTATACGGGGCCCGACCCAGCCACTAGTCATAGGAGGTGTATAGAGCCTGATCCAGCCCAATATAGTTCTAGGGTGCCCGACCTAGCCACAATCCAGGGCACACAAAAAAGCATTAGGGAGTTAACACGCCATCTCTTTAAAATAAACATTAGTCCATCAGCCTTAATCTCCTTCACAAAGTCCAGTGTATGACATGGATCACTGAGAACTTTACACACATTATCAACTGTTTGGAGGGGAACATACAGGACGATGCATCTATAGTGTCACCTTTATAGCATGGTCTTTGTGTGGTGGTCCGATTCATGGTTCCAAAATAAGTCATTAGGGTGGGGGGGGGGAAGTCCATTTCTTAACCCATCTCTGACAGACGGGATACCTGATATACTGACCCCAAACCAAACTGACCATCACTCTGCTGGCTGCTATTTTGAGGGTGATAAACAGTGACTAATATGAGATGACGAGTGCTGGGATCATGTTCTCCAGAAGCCCAGCGGTCTGACGGATAGTGAAAATTACATTCATTATAACAACATCAAAATATAAACAAACAACCAGGGAAAATGTCTATAAAAACCTATAATATAAAATAGCCTGGAAATAGCAGGCCACACAGTTCTGGGCAAAGTCCATGCAATGTCTAATACCCTAAACAACCTTCTGTGACTTGTAGTTCTTCCAGGTAGACAATTCAAAACATAAGACCTCAGGTTCCCCCATTTGCACATCTCTTTGGCATTGGATTAAAATCACCAACAATATCTTTATCTGGAACTAAGGGGCCATCATCCCCCCAGCATAAAACAATTAACTAAGACCATGTGCGCAGGTTGAATATTTGGTTGTAGACATTTTTGTACCAAACCCAATGTTTTTCATGCATTTGGGGTGAGAAAACGCAGAAATAATTGACCTCCTGTAGATTCTGCACCAAATCTGCAAAGGACAAAAAAGCAACGTGATAAAAACCTCAGGATTCTCATTGACTTTGCTGCAGAAGGATCTGAATGTGGCTTTGTGACAAAACTGCACTAAAAAGCGCATCACTAAAACGCACTGTGTGAGCAAGCCCTTATAGCGTGTGCAGTAGCGAAGCTTCCTTATAGGACCTGTAAACTAATGAATAGATCTAGTGAGAGGTGGGTGCAATCACCTGTTATAGTAAGTCCATATTCCCTTCCCAGGATCGTCACACACCAATATAGATATGTATTCTCCATTTGTCTGAGTGTGCATGTATTTTCAGTGGAGAGAGAGGAATAAGCAGCTACCAGTCTTCTTGGCTGATCTCATTTGAGAACACATGCAGTTCAGCATACTGAATGTCAATCTATACCACATCTGCAGAACAAGCGTGAGATTAACATCTACAGGCCTCCATTCACATTAGACTGACATTGGTGGCATCTACTCTACAGGGGCTCCCAGCTCACCCCCGACAGATGATGTCAATGAGAGAGTCAGCATTTCCCATCTTCATACATGGACTTTTACCTGACAGAAACAGATTGGCAAAGCTAACCGGATACGTATTCTTTACTTGGCAATACAGGACTCAAAAGGGATCAAGGCGGCCATTTTTCTTGTCACCTACTACTCCAATACATACACACATATATAAACTATATACACACATATTCATATGTACATATACACATACATAAAAATACATAAACACATATGTAAATGTATGTAAAGAGCTATGGAATTAATAGCGCTATATAAATGAATAAGTATTATATACACACATATGTACATACATAATATAATAATAATAATAATATTTATTCATTTATATAGCGCTATTGATTCCATAGCACTTTACATACATCAGTAATGCTGTCTCTCTTGAGCTCACAATCTAAACATCCTATCAGTATGTCTTTACAATGTGGGAGGAAACGGAGTGCCCGGAGGAAACCCACGCAAACACGGGAGAACATACAAACTCCTTGCAGATGTTGTCCTAAGTGTCCTTGGTGGGAATTGATCCCAGGACCTCAAGACCTCAGTGCTGCAAAGGCTACAGTGCTAACCACTTGAGCCACCGTGCTGCCCTATACATACCCATATACATATGAACAAACAATTTGTATATACATACATAAGTACACCTATACATATACATATGTACACCTAAATATACATATATACACATACGTACACACTCACACCTATATATTCATAGTCTATTTGTAGGCCAGTAAAATCAATTACCTGCAATCCTCTTCAAATGCACACAAAATTCCACAATAAACACAAATTACCGCTCTGCGGTGCAGGTGTTCAATTCAACTAAAGAAAAAATCCAATAGATACAAAAAAAATGAAATGAAAATTAATGCCAATTTCTCTACACAATTTTTTGATGAGAAAAAATAAAAACAAAAATCACAATTTGTCCCAAGGCAAAAAGAACCAATTGTTCTGTCTCCTACATTTGTGTTACATGAAATGTGACATCCTAAATTGCAATATAAGGTCAAAACAATGCAGGGGAAGCGGCTGTGGTTACAGAGAACCGCACTTGTGTGATGATTACTCCCATAACTTGGGAGAGCTGCCAGTTATTGGGTTGTGACTCACTGACAGTCATCCTCCCTCCTGTACATGACTGAGGTTGTTCTGTACGATGTGACCCCCATCACCCCACTGACCAGAACGTCCCTGACTGCCACATGCAATAAATGAGAACAGGCCAACACTGGGAAAGATCTGGTCTGCAGAGCTGACACTCATGCCATCTCCTTTATATCTCATGCATCTGAGACGGCTATTACATGGTTAATCAATGATTTCTTTTATTATTATGTTATTGTCCGTCTATGGCTTCCGCTGATGACAGAGCGCTGTACATGTTGACAGTATACTGGTAATATTATAGCCTGCGGTATTGGGTGGTATTATAAGATGCATTATTACCGTATGTGTTGTTCACTGTAAAGCGACACAGTATATGTTGATGGCATATATATACTAGGATTCCCCCAGTGCAGTACACATTGGATTGAGCTAGATTGCTACATACTATCTTTGCTTCAGCCCTTATTAAAACACGTTGTTATTATATCAATATATTGTTATACCAGAAGATTGTACAACACCACTGCTGAAGTTGGAACCATATCACCATTGTGTTACTTGCTTTTGAACATAAAGTGCTACAATATTGCTATCAAAAGCTAGCAATGGTATTATAGCCCTCTGAAATCTGTTGGTGCCATATTAATATAGTGTAAAACACTTTCCTGTATTCTGAAGCACTACAGTATAGGTTGGTGCTATATTGATGCACAATATCACTATACTTATATCCACTTCATACTACCGCTCTCTGGTATGTGCTAGTGCCATATCAATAGACTGATATAGTATTTCTATGTTGCTGCCATATTAACACACACGATTGTTCCAGTATATGATGGTGTCAGGTCATTTTTTTGGTATAAATTTCCTTGATTGTGAGGCCGTAAACTATATGTAGGTGCTGTGTGACTACACATCGCTATCCTTACTGCCTCTCATCAGTAAGGCCACATAATATATGTAGGTGCTACACTCAGCACATACATATACACACACTGCTATATACCGGTAGGTGCTATATTATTATACAATATCATTATCCTCACTTCCTTCTGAATGCTAAGGCCATTGAGACATGTTGGTGCCACATCAATACTCTATCATTACTATAAACAATATTACTTTCAATGTCTCACTCGATTGGAAGCCTTCTGGTATTACTACTATACATTGTACAGCACTGTAGTATACGGTTATTACTACTATACATTGTACAGCACTGTAGTATACAGTTATTACTACTATACATTGTACAGCACTGTAGTATACAGTTATTACTACTATACATTGTACAGCACTGTAGTATACGGTTATTACTACTATACATTGTACAGCACTGTAGTATACGGTTATTACTACTATACATTGTACAGCACTGTAGTATACAGTTATTACTACTATACATTGTACAGCACTGTAGTATACAGTTACTACTATACATTGTACAGCACTGTAGTATACAGTTATTACTACTATACATTGTACAGCACTGTAGTATACAGTTATTACTACTATACATTGTACAGCACTGTAGTATAAGGTTATTACTACTATACATTGTACAGCACCGTAGTATACGGTTATTACTACTATACATTGTACAGCACCGTAGTATACATTTATTACTACTATACATTGTACAGCACTGTAGTATACAGTTATTACTACTATACATTGTACAGCACTGTAGTATACGGTTATTACATTGTACAGCACTGTAGTATACGGTTATTACAACTATACATTGTTTGTACAGCACTGTAGTATACGGTTATTACTATTATACATTGTACAGCACTGTAGTATACGGTTATTACTATTATACATTGTACAGCACTGTAGTATACGGTTATTACTATTATACATTGTACAGCACTGTAGTATACGGTTATTACTACTATACACTGTACAGCACTGTAGTATACAGTTATTACCACTATACATTGTACAGCACCGTAGTATACGGTTATTACTACTATACATTGTACAGCACTGTAGTATACGGTTATTACTACTATACATTGTACAGCACTGTAGTATACGGTTATTACTACTATACACTGTACAGCACTGTAGTATACAGTTATTACCACTATACATTGTACAGCACTGTAGTATACGGTTATTACTATTATACATTGTACAGCACTGTAGTATACGGTTATTACTACTATACACTGTACAGCACTGTAGTATACAGTTATTACCACTATACATTGTACAGCACCGTAGTATACGGTTATTACTACTATACATTGTACAGCACTGTAGTATACGGTTATTACTACTATACATTGTACAGCACTGTAGTATACAGTTATTACTACTATACATTTTACAGCACTGTAGTATACGGTTATTACTATACATTGTACAGCACTGTAGTATACAGTTATTACTACTATACATTGTACAGCACTGTAGTATACAGTTATTACTACTATACATTGTACAGCACCGTAGTATACAGTTATTACTACTATACATTGTACAGCACTGTAGTATACGGTTATTACATTGTACAGCACTGTAGTATACGGTTATTACAACTATACATTGTTTGTACAGCACTGTAGTATACAGTTATTACTACTATACATTTTACAGCACTGTAGTATACGGTTATTACTATACATTGTACAGCACTGTAGTATACAGTTATTACTACTATACATTGTACAGCACTGTAGTATACAGTTATTACTACTATACATTGTACAGCACCGTAGTATACAGTTATTACTACTATACATTGTACAGCACTGTAGTATACGGTTATTACATTGTACAGCACTGTAGTATACGGTTATTACAACTATACATTGTTTGTACAGCACTGTAGTATACAGTTATTACTACTATACATTTTACAGCACTGTAGTATACGGTTATTACTACTATACATTGTGTAGCACTGTAGTATACGGGTATTACTACTATACATTGTACAGCACTGTAGTATATGGTTATTACTACTATACATTGTACAGCACTGTAGTATACGGTTATTACTATACATTGTATAGTACTGTAGCATACAGTTATTACTACTATACATTGTGCAGTGCAGCAGTATATGTTGGTGCTATATCAGTATACAGTTACTACTACTATATATTGTACAGTGATGTGGAGTATGTTGATGCTATATCAATATACGGTTATTACTACTATATATTGTACAGGCGATGCGGTATATGTTGGAGCTCCATTAGTATATGGGTATTATTACTATACATTGTAAAGCACTGTGGTATATGTTGGCGCTATACTACTATACAGTTATATAGTACATTGTACAGCGATGCAGTATGTGTTGGTGCCAATAAGTACAGGACAGGTTATTTTCCTGACTGTAGATACATAGAGAATAACAATGTAACAGTCTGATCACAGGATCACTCAGTAACTGTGTCCCCAGCCATTGTGACATGATGGAGCCCTCCATGGCAGCGAGGACCCCCTTTTCCTGTGACTGGTCCTGGGGGGCGGGGCCCCTCTGGGCAGAGTCACTGCGGACGGGGCCCCTCTGGGCAGAGTCACTGCGGACGGGGCCCCTCTGGGCAGAGTCACTGCGGACGGGGCCCCTCTGGGCAGTGTCACTGCGGACGGGGCCCCTCTGGGCAGTGTCACTGCGGACGGGGCCCCTCTGGGCAGAGTCACTGCGGACGGGGCCCCTCTGGGCAGTGTCACTGCGGACGGGGCCCCTCTGGGCAGTGTCACTGCGGACGGGGCCCCTCTGGGCAGTGTCACTGCGGACGGGGCCCCTCTGGGCAGTGTCACTGCGGACGGGGCCCCTCTGGGCAGTGTCACTGCGGACGGGGCCCCTCTGGGCAGTGTCACTGCGGACGGGGCCCCTCTGGGCAGAGTCACTGCGGACGGGGCCCCTCTGGGCAGTGTCACTGCGGACGGGGCCCCTCTGGGCAGTGTCACTGCGGACGGGGCCCCTCTGGGCAGAGTCACTGCGGACGGGGCCCCTCTGGGCAGAGTCACTGCGGACGGGGCCCCTCTGGGCAGAGTCACTGCGGACGGGGCCCCTCTGGGCAGAGTCACTGCGGACGGGGCCCCTCTGGGCAGTGTCAGTGCCAGCTCCCAGGGTCCAGCATTACCTCATTGCCACCAGCCCCTGAGCTGTGATCACAGCCGCAGACACCCCCGCCTGCCCAGGGTCTGCACAGCCCTGCTGGTCGGGTACAGGAGGGCAAGGGACCACCAGGGGCCACCAGGCTCCCCCAGGCTGTGCTCCCCGGCCTCCCGCCTCCCAGCCCGGCTGAGTCAGACATGGGGCTGGATGAGGAGCAGCACAGTCAGGGCCGTTCCTAACAATACAGCGGTGTAAGGAGGAGGAGGATGGGGGGTACTGTACTACTCACCCCACAGCGCGGCCTGTCCACATGTCTGTCCGGGGAGCAGCACATCCACATTGTCCCCCAAATCCCAGAGACAGAGGAGCTCCTCCGTGTGCTCCTGTGTGAGGCTCCGGCTCTGCTGCAATGTCTGTGTCCTCCTCCAGCTCACCCGGCCCTGCACCGCCCTCCCACCGCCGCCATCATCACTCACACAAGCTTAACCCTTCCACCCACACAGCACTGCTGTCACTGGAGCAGGAGGGGCAGCCACCACCACAGTCTGTGCTGCCCCTCACTGCGCTGCCAGTGTCTGTGCTGCCCCTCACTGCGCTGACCCTCACCTGTGCTGCCAGTGTCTGTGCTGCCCCTCACTGCGCTGCCCCTCACCTGTGCTGCCCCTCACCTGTGCTGACCCTCACCTGTGCTGACCCTCACTGTGCTGCCCCTCACCTGTGCTGCCAGTGTCTGTGCTGACCCTCACTGTGCTGACCCTCACTGTGCTGCCCCTCACTGTGCTGCCCTTCAGTGTGCTGACTCTCATTGTGCTGCCCCTCACCTGTGCTGCCAGTGTCTGTGCTGACCCTCACTGTGCTGACCCTCACTGTGCTGACCCTCAGCTGCGCTGCCCCTCACTGTGCTGCCCTTCAGTGTGCTGACTCTCATTGTGCTGCCCCTCACCTGTGCTGCCAGTGTCTGTGCTGACCCTCACCTGTGCTGCCCTTCACCTGTGCTGACCCTCACTGTGCTGACCCTGACTGTGCTGACTCTCACCTGTGCTGACTCTCACCTGCGCTGACCCTCAGCTGCGCTGCCCCTCACCTGTGTTGCCCGTGACTGTGCTGACTCTCACTGTGCTGCCCGTGACTGTGCTGACTCTCACTGTGCTGCCAGTGTCTGTGCTGACCCTCACCTGTGCTGACCCTCACCTGTGCTGATCCTCACTGCGCTGACCCTCACCTGTGCTGCCCCTAACTTGTGGTGCCCCTCACCTGTGCTGCCCCTCACTGCGCTGACCCACACCTGTGCTGCCCCTCACTGCGCTGACCCACACCTGTGCTGCCCCTCACCTATGCTGCCCCTCACTGCGCTGACCCACACCTGTGCTGCCCCTCAATGCGCTGACCCTCACCTGTGCTGACCCACACCTGTGCTGCCCCTCACTGTGCTGACCCTCACCTGTGCTGACCCTCACCTGTGCTGCCTCTCACCTGTGCTGACCCTCACCTGTGCTGCCCCTCACTGCGCTGACCCACACCTGTGCTGCCCCTCACCTATGCTGCCCCTCACTGCGCTGACCCACACCTGTGCTGCCCCTCAATGCGCTGACCCTCACCTGTGCTGACCCACACCTGTGCTGCCCCTCACTGTGCTGACCCTCACCTGTGCTGACCCTCACCTGTGCTGCCTCTCACCTGTGCTGACCCTCACCTGTGCTGCCCCTCACTGCGCTGACCCACACCTGAGCTGCCCCTCACTGTGCTGCCCCTCACCTGTGCTGACCCTCACTTGTGCTGACCCTCACCTGTGCTGACCCTCACTGCGCTAACCCTCACTGTGCTGCCCCTCACTGGGCTGCCCTTCACTGTGATCATAATGGATCAGCACTGAGTGACTATGTTGTGGGTACAGAACCTCCCAGGAGAAAAATCCAATTGTATATAGATTTTAAAAAAAAAATGAGAAAAGGTAGCACTCGGAAGGGAGATACAAGGAAGAAGTTTAAAGAGGACCTGTCTGCTGCATTCAGGGAAGGGGTCCCGCATGTGTCTGTGTGCTGTGTTCCCCGAGATATAGGCTTAGAAAAACTTATAGTTAGAAGCCATGGAGGCAGTCCCTGTGGCTGGAGTGAGCTCGATTGACTGGGGGGCCATTCCCTCCCCCTCTGCATGTCTGTGCTGCCTCCTGTTGTGCTGTTTATGCTTTGTTCAGACACCAGGGCAGGAATCTGGAGCTGGCTTCAGGACAAAAGATTTGCATCTACTCTGAGTGACAGAGCAGGAGAGGAGGAGGGCAGAGCCTGCACAGCAGAAGCAGCACAGAGAGGCGGAGGGGGAGGGAATGGCCTCCCAATCAATCAAGCTCACTCCAGCCACAGGGACTGCCTCCATGGCTTCTAACTGTAAGTTTTTCTAAGCCTATATCTCGGGGTACACAGCACACAGACACTTGGGGGACCCCTTCCCTGAATGCAGCAGACATGCTGCATTCAGTGCTGTATTTAGATTGCCATGCAGAAGGGGGGTGACAGGTCCTCATTAAGGACCCTTGTGCCAATGTTTCAATTCACGGAACCTTTATCAAGACTGCACTAAACAAAGGTTTTGTGAATCAAAAAGCTGATACACGGGCTCTAATGGTACCTTTACACGCAGCTACAGGTGACAGGTTTTCCACAGGTAACTTACTGGCTGCAGTGAAATCATGGAGACATAGTTCCATTTGTACACAGCAACAAGATAGAACCATGTCTCCATGATTTCACTCCAGTCAGTAAGTTACCTGTGGAAAACCTGTTACCTGTAGCTGCGTGTAAAGGTACCATTATAGTTCACTTCTTCCTTGTATCTCTGTTGCCTTTCTATCCGTCTATCAGGCATTTTCTTTCCAGCAGCCCCTTCTACCATCCAGCAGCATTTAGTCATCGCCCCGGGGGCACAACATATTTACCCATGTCTAATTGAAGGGAGTGAGGGGCTCTCCTAATCCTTGCCTCAAGCACCGGACGGCCATTGTATATAGAGATAATGGTGGGATTGGCTAACATCTATCAGTAGTATAGAGGGGGCCCCCACCCCTACCCTACACCGGTGGCTTCCCAGGGACACATTCAATCTACGGACCCACAGTGATATTATATTATGATATAACAAGCTTGTTGTTAATGCCGATACCAAAACATGTTATCTTCCATACTGCATAATATATATATATTTATTTATTTATTCATTTATTATTATCTACCATCTTATATATAATTGCCGTAGCTCACTTCCGTCATATTCGGCGCTACTTCCGTTGTCGTGGACGTGGCTGCCAAACGGAAGTAGCGCTACGGCAAGTATATATAAGGATAAGATATAGTGAAGCTCCTCCTGCCCGCGCTCCCCGCCTGTCACAACACTTCCCCCCGCTGCCCCATCACCCCCCTGCCTGTCACCATAGCCCCCCCCCCACCTCTCCGGTCACCCCCCCCCCGACTCAGCACAGACCCCCCGACTCAGCTCAGACCCCCCCACTCTCGGGTCACCCCCCCGACTCTTACCGCAACTCCATCCAGCCAGCCGCGATCTCTTTTCATGGGGCTTCAGGACCTCTGATGATGTCACGATGATGGGCGGAGTCACAGTTCACATGACCGTGACGTCATCAAAGGTCCTGTCCCGATGTAACCTCCTCTGCTTACTCATCCCCTGCGCTGCACACTGACCCACGATCTGCTCCCTCACCCCCGCTCTGCCCACTGACCCCCCACTCTGCCCCTGACCCTGCTCTGCCCACTCACCCCCACACTGACCCCCCAACTCTGCCCACTCACCCCCCCAACTCTGCCCCTCACCCCCACTCTGCCCACTGACCCCCACTCTGCCCACTGACCCCCACTCTGCCCCTGACCCCCACTCTGACCACTCACCCCCCTACTCTTCCCCCTGACCCCCTCTCTGCCCCCTCACCCCCACTCTGACCACTGACCCCCACTCTGACCACTGACCCCCACTCTGACCACTGACCCCCACTCTGCCCCTGACCCCCCAACTCTTTCCCCTGACCCCCACTCTGCCCCCTCACCCCCACTCTGCCCCCTCACCCCCACTCTGCCCCTCACCCCCACTCTGCCCCTCACCCCCCAACTCTTTCCCCTGACCCCCTCTCTGCCCCCTCACCCCCCACTCTGCCCCCTCACCCCCCACTCTGCCCCTCACCCCCACTCTGCCCCCTCACCCCCCACTCTGCCCACTGACCCCCACTCTGCCCACTCACCCCCACTCTGCCCACTCACCCCCACTCTGACCACTGACCCCCACTCTGACCACTGACCCCCACTCTGCCCCTGACCCCCCAACTCTTTCCCCTCACCCCCACTCTGCCCCCTCACCCTCACTCTGCCCCTTGACCCCCCAACTCTGCCCCCTGACCCCCCAACTCTTCCCCCTGACCCCCACTCTGCCCCCTGACCCCCCAACTCTGCCCCCTGACCCCCCAACTCTTCCCCCTGACCCCCAACTCTTCCCCCTGACCCCCCAACTCTTCCCCCTGACCCCCACTCTGACCACTGACCCCCAATCGGACCACTAACCCCCACTCTGCCCACTGACCCCCGCTCTGCCCACTGACCCCCCAACTCTTCCCCCTGACCCCCTCTCTGCCCCCTCACCCACACTCTGCCCACTGACCCTGCTCTGCCCACTCATCCTGCTCTGCCCACTCACCCCACTCTCTGCCCACTCACCCCCTCTCTGCCCACTCACCCCCACTCTGCCCACTGACCATACTCTGCCTACTGACCCTGCTCGGCCCACTGACCCCTCACACTGCCCACTGACCCTGCTCTGCCCACTCACCCCTCACACTCACCCTGCTCGGCCCACTGACCCCTCACACTGCCCACTGACCATGCTCTGCCCACTAAACCCTGCTCTGCCCAGTCACCCCCGCTCTGCCCGCTGACCCCTGCTCTGCTCACTCACCCCTCACACTCACCCCTGCTCTGCCCACTCACCCCTGCTCTGCCCACTAATTTTTCACACTAACCCCTGCTGTGCCTACTGACCCCTGCTCTGCCCAATCACTCTGCCCACTAACCCCTGCTCTGACCACTGACCCCCGCTTTCACCCTGCTCTGCCCACTGACCCCCCAATCCTGCTCACTGACCCCCCACTCTGCCCATTGACCCCCCACTCTGCCCACTCACCCCAGCTCTGCCCACAGACCCCAGCTCTGCCTACTCACCCTGCTCTGACTACTGATTATGCCGACTGACCCCTGCTCTGCCCAATGACTCTGCCCACTAACCCCTGCTCTGCCCACTCATCCCCACTCTGCCCACTCATCCCCCACTCTGCCCACTCATCCCCCACTCTGCCCACTCATCCCCCACTCTGCCCACTCATCCCCCACTCTGCCCACTCACCCCAAGCTCATCGGTTTCCCAGCCAACGACAGGTCCTGTCCTGGAAGCTACAAGACAGCTGGAGCGAGCCGCCGGAGGGTAAGTATCCTCACTGAGGTTTTTTTTTTTTTTTATTATCACCATGACGTTTCGGTGGGGAGGGGGGGGGGGTGCTGGCCCAAAGGGAGGGGGGCCGCACAGAGTGGAGGCCCAGAGGGACGGCGGCCGCGGGGAGCGGAGGGGGTCTGGAGGAGCGCCTCCATCCTGCCCCCCCGTATCCATCCTGCCCCCCCCGACACCATCCTGCCCCCCCAACTCCATCCCGCACCCCCACCACCATCTCTCCCCCCCCCCCAACATCCTGCCCCGCCACCTCCATCCTCCCCCCGCCACCATCCTGCCCTGCCGTCTCCATCCTGCCCTGCCGTCTCCATCCTGCCCTGCCGTCTCCATCCTGCCCCGCCTTCGCCATCCTGCTTCGCTCGGTCCATCCTGCGCCACTCACCTCCATCCTGCCCCTCCGGCTCCATCCTGCCCCTCCGGCTCCATCCTGCCCCGCCTTCGCCATCCTGCCTCGCTCGGTCCATCCTGCGCCACTCACCTCCATCCTGCCCCTCCGGCTCCATCCTGCCCCTCCGGCTCCATCCTGCCCTCCGCCTCCATCCTGCCCCTCCGCCTCCATCCTGCCCCTCCGCCTCCATCCTGCCGCGCCACCCACCATCCTGCCCCGCTCGCTCCATCCTGCCCCGCTCGCTCCATCCTGCCCCGCTCGCTCCATCCTGCCCCGCTCGCTCCATCCTGCCCCACTCGCTCCATCCTGCCCCGCTCGCTCCATCCTGCCCCGCTCGCTCCATCCTCACCCCGCTGTTCTTGCTCCCCCGGCTGGTGTTTAAGTCTATTATTTACAACTCTTAAAAATATTATATACAGATTCTAGACTCCCGATTCTTTAGAATCGGGCTCACAGCTAGTACTATATAATCCTCTTATTCTGTTTATCTGCCTGTAACGGAAATCTTGCGTCGCTGATTGGTCGCGCCCGGCTGGCCGCGACCAATCACCAACATGCGCAGTCCAGCCGCAAATTGGCGTAGGATTTGAACCACGCACGCCACCTCTACGGTCGGGAGATCAGCGGCGCAAACCGCTGATCTCCCGAGGTAGCCGCAGGTCATCTCCTGCCACACGGAGGTCAGCGGCGACGTAGCCGGTAGATGACCAGCTGCTCGCAGCAGAAGTACCCCGACTGACACTAGCGAGCTCGCTCAGTGTGACATGCAGCACCGACTCTGTGAGATTGCTGATCATGTCAGAATGGCCTGGACCATTTTTTGATCGTTGGGACCCTGCTGGGCAGCATGCATCGGTGTGTTTCACGGGGACAACGACCAACTACCTCAGTACTATGCCCTAGAGTGACAGGGTCTCAACGACCGCCATGTCGTTGCTGCATCGCTGGTGAGATCTGACTGTTTGACATCTCACCAGTGACCATGTAGTGATGTGTGGAGCGCACTGGGACGGGGTACTCGGTACTGGACCGGAGTATCACGGGGGTTATCACGGTGGTCTTGGTCTGGACCGTGTCCCGGGCCCACAAGTAATGGGTTTGGGGGGGTTATTTACAGGGATGAAATCGTGACGCCACCCACGGGATGTGATCAGGGTGACCACCGCTGCTGCAGAACCTCCGGGGATGATGTTTGGCAGCCGGTGATGTAACGGCTCTCCCCGGGCAGAGCCTGGTTCCCCGGGGCAGTGGTGATAATAGTCTATAGATGGATGCATGGCAGAAGTAGTAGTAGAGATGACAGTTTGTGAGGGAGAACAGGGTTTGCAAGGATCACACAGACTCACGGTTTAGTAGTTTTCCAAGTCTTTACTGCAGATGTTGTTCAGTAGATATTGTCCACGGAGTCTTTACCGGGGCCGGGTTGCTCCCACCCTGACCGGGTCGTTGGCTTCCTACTCCTGCGCTTTGTGTGTGGCCCTGCTGCCGCTTTAGCTAAGCTGCTGGCCCTGTCTCCCCTCATGGGTACCCACTTGCTAGGCAACTTGAGTCTTAATTTTGTGTTTCTGACCCCGCCGTGTTACTTCGCTGTGGTACAGTGAAGATATGAATTCCTCACTCATCCGGTGTTTACTGTGCTGCTTGTATAAGGCACAATGTCGGATCCGGTATCCGGTCTTTGCGTTTCACCGGGGTGAGTTATTAAGGGTAACTCTGTGTCCCGGGTGTGTTCCTCTGCTTCTCCTACTCCTTTCCCCAGACCTTGGCCGGCCTGGAAGTGGACAGTGGACCGTGGGTTGGGCCTGACGCAGCCCTTTTACACCCAGGTCCTTTCCCTCAGTCCTCTCAGGAACTGAACTAACTCCAACTGATTAACTGTCACGGCCACTCTGAGATAAACAACATTAGCTCCTCCCACCACTCTACTCTTCCCCACTTCCTCTCCACACCAGAATATATAGGGAAGCAGTTTTAGCTTCCCCTTTTGGCCTGGAGGCGCTAGTGTAGTGTTGTGGGTTGTGTGGGGAGTTAACCCTTTGTGGTGTTACTGTGGCACATTAACCCCTGGGGTGCCACATTCCCCCTTAGTGAAAGACAGTACTCCGGGACTGTGGAAAAACAAACAGTTAACATATGAATACAATTAATATTTACTCTTAATTAATATTTAGTCTTAAAAAGTAAAAAGTACAAAAACCAATAAAAACTCAAAAAGAGTCCAAAGTTCAAAATAGCAGTCCTTCCGGGGGTTTAGTCTATTGCCTCCAGGGCTGGTAAATATATACAACTAGTCTTTACCACAACCAGTTCTGTGGTAGATATGTTCTGTTGTTAATAAAAATGAAGAAAAGTTCTAGAATATGTAAATAGTCCATACAGGATAGTCTCTGTAGGTACTGGGCTTTTACGTTGCAACAATATTAACACGTACGGGTGTCTCTGGATTAAGTGCAGTAGGCACCGAAGCCCTCGGGTCACCGCATAAGAGACCAAGTTCTTACTCTCCGTGGCTGCCACCTAACACCATGCTACTCTCACCCTTTCTGTACACCTTCACTTTAAAGGGTTCTAGTTTACTATATACTACTATAACATATATACATTTCACATTTGATTCCACATTTTAATCTCTGTACCTAGCCGGTAACTGACCCTTGGTACTACGTTGTGATCTGCCTAAGACTGGTATACTGGATGTACTTAGCATATTGGTGCGGGTGGACGTGTACCTGTTTGGAGTATCTGCTACTACTGAAGATAGACATCTGGCAGTAGGACTGGCAAAGCTCACTGGGACCAGGAATTGGTTCTTCCTCTTCAGGCTCTACTTCCAGTTCTTCATGTCTTGGAACTTCTTGTGGTACGGGTTCTGGTGTTGGTTTTACCATTGGAGGGAAAGCAATCATGGGGACTGCAACAACTCCATAGAAATTTCGCCATGTTTTGGGGAAATCTCCTAAGACGGTATGGAATACATCCTCTTCTTTCCTCACAGGTTGGATCTGTACGAGTAAGGTTACTTCTGGTGTCTTCAGGGTTTCAGGACACGGTTTGAGATGGTCTCTTGACACAACTGCTGACGTCTTTCCTTCGTCTTTGCTTATTTGACACATTTTAGCATTGTCTAAATTGGATGGTAAGACTGTATATGGGGTGGTTTCCCACTGATTATCTAATTTGTTGGTGCGTCTCTTTCTCTTGAGAACTTGCTCACCGGGTTGTAATGTAGTTGCTTGCGCACGTTGGTTAAAGGTTCTCTTTTGTCTTGCTCTAGCTTGCTGAAGATTTTTCTCTACGAACTCTTGTACTTGGCGATACTGTTGTTGACGTAGGGTATCCCAATTGGATTCTTCAACTTCTGCGTCTGGTTTAAGAATTCCCATATCTAAATCAATTGGCAGCTTACCGCACCTTGCACGCATAAGGTAGGCTGGGGTGCAGTTTGTAGAACTCACCGGGACATGGTTGTACAGGTCTACCAAATCTGGTAATTTCTCTGGCCATTGATTTCTTTCTGACTGGTAATGTTTTTAACAGGTCAATTACAATATGGTTTATCTTTTTCATAAGCCATTGGTTTGGGGATGATAGGCTGTCGTGCAGATCTTCTTACAGCCGTACATGTTGCAGAATTCTTGGAAAATCTCTGATTCAAAAGCTGGACCTTGATCTGCCAGGACTTGTTCCAAGTAGCCATGAGGTCTACAGAAATGTGTCTGAAATGCTCTTGAAGCCGTCTTCGCTGTTTGGTCCTTGACGGGTACCACCACTAAGAAGCAGGAGTAATGGTCCACGATGGTTAAGGCATAGACATAACCTGACCGGCTTGGTGACAACTTGACGTGGTCTAACGCAACTAACTCTAGTGGTTGCTTGGTTACTATGGACTGGAGTGGGGCTCTCTGTTGATCCTTTCTTCTGAGGTTGCACGAGCCGGCCACATTTTCTACACACCAATCTTCAATTGACTTCCTCATGCCAACCCAGTAGAATCTCTCTCTTAAGAGCACTTCCAACTTCTTCCATCCAAAATGACCTGCACCGTCGTGGTAGGCTTCTTAGACCATTTTGATGTCTCATTTGGGTATGATTATCTGCCAGACTAATTCATGTGTTTTAGGGTTGGTGTGCCTTCTGCAGAGCTTCCCTTGATATAGGAACAACTTGCTTCTCTCCTTCCAGAGGTATTGGGTCTCAGCTGGGGCATTCTGGTTAGGGTATGCACCTTGTTGTGTAAGCAGTTCTTTCACTATCTTCACAGCTGGATCACTATCCTGCATGTCAGCCCATCCATGGTGTGCTAACGGGTTGAGATTCGCCTCCTGTTGTCTCTGGTAGATGCCGGGTTGATACTTTTCTACCTTAGATCGATGAAAGGCTGGTAGCTCAATTTCTTCCAGCTCTTCCAGTTCCTCTTCCACGTCTCTCAGGTGTGGCATCCGGGATAAGGCATCTGCGTTCCCGTTCTTACGGTCTGCCCTATATTTGATGACAAAATTGTAGTTAGACAGCCGGGCTATCCATTGCTGCTCCAACGCACCTAATTTTGCTGAGTCCAGGTGGTTCAATGGGTTGTTATCTGTGTAGATGGTGAATTCTGCAGCTGCCAGGTAGTGCTTAAAACATTCAGTTACAGCCCAAACTACTGCCAGTAGTTCTAAATTGAAGGAACTGTAATTCTCGCGGTTTCTTTCCGTAGGTCGGAGCTTCCTGCTTGCAAAGGCAATAACTCTCTCAGTACTGTGACAGTACTGCTCCCAGTCCCACGTTGCTGGCATCCGTGTACAGAATGAAGGGTTGATGGTAATCCGGATATGCCAGGATCTCTTCTCCTGTCAGCGCACACTTTACCTTTTGAAGGACTCTTCCTTCTCCTCACTCCACTGGAAAGGGGGATTACGGGTTGAAGACCTTTTTGACTGTCCTACCAGGATGTCTTGCAGGGGAGCTGCTAACTTCGTGAATCCTCTGATAAACCTTCGGTAATAGCCTACCAGGCCCAGGAATTGCCGCACTTCTTTCACGTTCGTAGGTCTTGGCCAATCCCTTATCACGGTGACTTTATCAGGATTCGGTGCTACTCCCTCTGAACTCACCATGTGTCTCAGCTACTGTACCTTTGGCTTGAGAAGGTGGCACTTGGATGGCTTGATCTTCATGCCGTATCTGGACAAGGCTTCATACACTTCTGCCAGGTCTTGCAGATGTTGCTCATATGTCTTGGAGTAGACTATGACGTCATCCAGGTACAGAAGGACAGTTTCAAAGTTCTTATGTCCTAGGCAGCTCTCCATCAGGCGTTGGAAGGTACCGGGTGCGTTGCAGAGTCCAAACGGCATACAATTGAACTCACAGAGGCCCATCGACGTAGTAAACGCTGTCTTCACCTTGTCGGCCACTGCCACGGGAACTTGCTAGTACCCACTAGTCAGATCAAGGGTAGAAAAGTAGTTAGCAGATTTTAATGCAGCTAATGACTCAATCCTAGGTAACGGGTATGCGTCCTTATGTGTGATGCGGTTGATCTGCCAGTAATCTACGCACATTCTCATGGTCCCATCGTTCTTTCTAACCAACACTAAAGGCGCTGCCCAGAGGCTACAACTGTCTCTTATCACCGCTGCAGTTTTCATTTCTTTGAGCATGTCTTTGGTGGTTTGTTAGTGAGCCGGGTGGTAATGGTCTATACCTCTCCTTTATAAGCTGATGGTTACCTGTGGGTATAATGTGCTCTACCCCTTTAATTTGCCCAAAGTCTAACTGGTGTTTGCTGAATATCTGCTCATATTCTTTCACTACCCGGTATACTCCATGCTTTTGATGGGAAGGTGTGGAACTGGTACCCACATGTAGCTTTTGCCACCAATCCCCAGCTTTTCCCCTGAGCCATTGTCATCTGCCTGACTTGGCGGGTTCAAGGGCTCCCAGCAATTTAGTAGGCATAATGGCACTCTTCCCCGGTGTACCTCAACTACTCCACTGGCTGTCAGTGTAGTAGGCTTACTATCTGAGTACACAGGTTCTACCAGGGCTTGATAGTCTTGCCCTTTAATGCCTATTGCGGCTCTACACCAGACCAACATTTCAGTTTTCGGAGGTATTACAATGGGTATCGGGTCACTTACCCTTACACTGCCAATTTCTCTGCTGTCCGGTTCTGGCAGTCTCGGCGATCTGCTGTAAGACAGTAATTACCTCGGAAAAACACTTTTCAATTACATTCATTCCTAATAACATTACTGGTTCACGATCTCGCCGGTCAACATCTACAATAATAAAACCCTAGTTCTGCAATTCTACCTTCCCAATCTGAATAGTCATTTCTCTGAACCCAACCTGTGGTATTAGTTCACCATTGCTAGCCCATAAGTCCACTGCAATGTCAGATGGACCACTATTAATGTCTGAATCAGCCCAGTACCTTTTGTATAGAACATGTGGAATCGATGTTATCTGGCACCCGGTATCCAACAAGGCAGTAAAGGGAATGCCATCCAACACGATAGGGATGACCGGACGTCCTCCCACGAACCTGTCATACCAGGCTGAAGGACCTTGAGAGTTTACTCCTGAGAAGCGGCCCACCTGCCCAGGGAATCCTCGTTTAAAGCACATTCCTGGACAAAGTGGCCTGGCTCCTTGCAATGGCGGCAAATGGGCTGTCCATCTGGCTGATAGTGGTCGCTGCGTCGTCCTCTGTCGCTTGGTACTTCCTGGGCCTCATCCACGGCACATCCTCCTTGCTGGTGGCCAACATCAATCTTGGGTGCAAGATTGGGTCCACGCAGCTCCTTGATGACTTTAGCCATGGAAATAACAATGTCCGTCAGAGCATCTAGCTTTTGATTGAGGGCCTCATTAGAGATAGGCTCTCTGTATTCAGCAGCAGTCGCTAACATGGCAGATGTTGCTGATACTCCTGGCTGCTGGGGTGCTGCTGTGGGGCCTTGGGTGAAGTTTAGATCCAGGGATCCTCTACCTGCTGGAGACAGATGGCTCTGTCTTTTAACTCAGCAAAAGTCATTTCAGGATTCTGAATGATCATCATACTCAGCTGTCCTCTATGAGAAGGGGATAGGAGGCCCTCTACAAACTGGTCAATTAGCATTTTATCAGCTCCCGGGGTTTTGGCAGGTTCTGCTAGTTTAAGTGCTTTGAGTGCTTCCTGCAAGTTTAAGGCATAGTCTCTGGCACTCTCCTTAGACTTTTGTTGACATCCAAAGAACCTCATTTTAGCCCGGGTGTCAGCACTGGATTCAAATGCTGCTTTCAATCAAGCTATAAGATGCTCTACAGTGTCCTTATCTGTGTCCGGCCGGGACGCTATCTCCCGCCGTGCATTGACAGTTAAGGGGTACATCACATAGTAAGCTTGTATTTTAGTAATAAAGTCATTAAGAGTGTTAGGCTCACCGGTGGGCTTCAGTTAAGGGGTACATCACATACTAAGCTTGTATTTTAGTAATAAAGTCATTAAGAGTGTTAGGCTTACCGGAGTATTGGGGCAGCCACATTGATCCCCGGGTATACGGCATCAGGAACAGCATGATAGGTGCTGTTCCTTACACCGCAGCACCGCCGGGTGCTCCTCTGTTATCCGGTGCTGGAATTTCACCAGGTGCTCCGTTGCTGCTCGGTGGCACGGCATCTCCTGGTTGCGACATCTTGTGGCCCCTTAGTTAAGGTCGACCCTCCTGTCTTCCGCTTCCGTCCGGATGTCTCTTGAAGGTTCCGCGGTGCACCAGGGATTCTCTTCCCCGCTGGATGTCGTCAGCACCAGGGAGGAGGCTGGCTTTGCGCCTCTGCAGGGTACCGCCCACAATAACACGCCCCTTTTCTTCCCGCGCGTCGCGCGCTTTGCAATGGTGGAATTTCAAAATTACAGTTCTTGTGGCGCAGTTCGAAAACAGTTTTTCACACAAATCACGGCACACAATGCCCGGTTTACCGGGCACGGTAGATCCTGTTCGTGATGCCAAGTTGTGGAGCCCACTGGGACGGGGTACTCGGTACCGGACCGGGATATCACGGGGGTTATCACGGTGGTCTTGGTCCGGACCGTGTCCTGGGCCCACAAGTAATGGGTTTGGGGGGTTATTTACAGGGATGAAATCGTGACGCCACCCACGGGTTGTGGTCAGGGTGACCACCACTGCTGCAGAACCTCCGGGGATGATGTTTGGCAGCCGGTGATGTAACGGCTCTCTGCGGGCAGAGCCTGGTTCCCTGGGGCAGTGGTGATAATAGTCTATAGATGGATGCAGGGCAGGGGTAGTAGTAGAAAGGACAGTTTGTGAGGGAGAACAGGGTTTGCAAGGATCACACAGACTCACGGTTTTGTAGTTTTCCAAGTCTTTACTGCAGATGTTGTTCAGTAGATATTGTCCACGGAGTCTGTACCGGGGCCGGGTTGCTCCCACCCTGACCGGGTCCTAGGCTTCCTACTCCTGCGCTTTATGGAGTAAAAAGGTATGATAAAATGAGCGCTAGGGACAGAAACAGGCACTGGGTTCTTATCGAATATTACCTTTCAAATTTATTGTGAACAGTAGATGTTATAGGTCTCCTCGCCACAACATGTTTCGACACTAAAGGTGTCTTTCTCAAGTGGATGTTAGACCCATAGTAAAATTCCCCTTTTATTCTCAACCCCCACTAATCACTGATAAAAAAGAGGTGTGCTACACATTCCTATCTGCAGATTCAACTATTTAAAGGTATATACATACATTATATCTACCAGAACATAAAAACATACATATACCATATCTATTATATACACCCATATGTAAAGATAAAAATACAAACAATACTATTTAAAAACTATAAAAATACTTTAAAATATTTTAAAATTTTAAAAATTTTCTTTTTTATTTATTTTTTTTTTTTATTTTTTATTTTTTTTTTAATACTGATGCAGCTAGATTTCCTTCAAAAATTCTTCTCTAAAGCGAGATTTAACCCTTCAGGGAACAATGTGCCCATCTTAAAAATCCAAAACGATTCTTTCCTATTGAGTTTATTAATCCTATCCTCAGTCTCATCCTGCACATGATCAATTATAGTCAGTTGTAAGCTGGAAGGATCTCTATTATGTGTCTGTGCGTAGTGTCTAGACACACTATGCTTAAGGAACCCATTTTTGATGTTATAGCGATGTGTATTAAGTCTTTTTTGCATGCTTTGCGTTGTTCTACCAATATATTGGTATCGGCACGGACATTCTAGCATGTATATAATAAATTGGGAACGACAATCTAATCTTTCTTTGATGCAAAAAGATTCCTTTGTTGTATTGGAAGTAAAGGTTTTACGTCCGTGCACTATAATTTTACAACATTTGCATTTTGATGACTCACATTTATAGCATCCTTTTTCTTTATTGCAATTTCCATATTGTGTTGTTATTTCTGAGTGTCTTAATTTTTTTTTTTTATCAGTGATTAGTGGGGGTTGAGAATAAAAGGGGAATTTTACTATGGGTCTAACATCCACTTGAGAAAGACACCTTTAGTGTCGAAACATGTTGTGGCGAGGAGACCTATAACATCTACTGTTCACAATAAATTTGAAAGGTAATATTCGATAAGAGCCCAGTGCCTGTTTCTGTCCCTAGCGCTCATTTTATCATACCTTTTTACTCCATATCGTGCTCAAATCCTCCCTTTGGGGAGTGTGGTTTGAGAGCAGCTCTGGGACAGGATTTGGTCAACACAGAGGAGCTGCCCTTCCCTGGGCTCGTGATCTCTGGGAGAGACATTGAAGTTCCATAAGGAAAAGCTTCTCTACACGTAGCAACGGATTTATGCCTGCGGTTAATTCTCACCTCAAATCATCAACCTAGTTGTGCAGGGGGCACAACTAGAAAAGGTGAGTGACATATCAATATAACCCCTTGCTTCGGCTAATTTGCACAGTGTGGCGCAACAAATTTTTGGTTTTTCTACTCCTGCGCTTTGTGTGTGGTCCTGCTGCCGCTTTAGCTAAGCTGCTGGCCCTGTCTCCCCTCACAGGTACCCACTTGCTAGGCAACTTGAGTCTTAATTTTGTGTTTCTGACCCCGCCCTGTTGCCTCGCTGTGGTACAGTGAAGATATGAAATCCTCACTCATTCGGTGTTTACTGTGCTGCTTGTATTAGGCACAATGTTGGTTCTGGCATCCGGTCTTTGCGCTTCACCGGGGTGAGTTATAGGGTAACTCTGTGTCCCCAGTGTGTTCCTTTGCTTCTCCTACTCCTTTCCTCAGACCTTGGCCGGCCTGGAAGTGAACAGTGGACCGTAGGTTGGGCCTGACGCAGCCCTTTTACACCCAGGTCCTTTCCCTCAGTCCTCTCAGGAACTGAACTAACTCCAACTAACTGTCACGGCCACTCTGAGGTAAACAATATTAGCTCCTCCCACCACTCTACTCTTCCCCACTTCCTCTCCACACCAGAATATATAGGGAAGCAGCTTTAGCTCCCCCTTCTGGCCTGGAGGCGCTAGTGTGGTGTTGTGGGTTGTGTGGGGAGTTAACCCTTTGTGGTGTTACTGTGGCACATTAACCCCTGGGGTGCCACATTTGCTCCAGCGATCCCTACCAGGTCGTATCATTGTCGTGATCGCTGGCGCGTCGCTAAGTGTGACGGTACCTTACTGATCATTGCTCATTGCGTTATTCTTAAATCTTCATAAATATACTACATACATATTCTATAATGCCCGATGCGTTAGAATCAGGCCACCATCTAGTTATTATTATAAGGAGGGCCCTCTCTACCTCTTTATTTGTGCATGCCTTGTATTTCTCTGTGTTTATTGTGACTCACCGTAGCCGGGATCTCAGGTCTCAGGCGCTGGCTGCGGTCTCGGTTTGGGCTGTAGGGGCCCGGTGGTCAATACACGGTTAAATAAGAATAAAATATAACTTTGTGACGCCACCTGTAGGAGTCCGGTGATGGCACCGGCGCTGCTTTGGGCCTCCGGGGGATGGGCGGCAGTAAGATGGATCCGCTCCACACAGGATGAGCGGAGGTCCCCGGGGTCAGTTAATGGAGTTCGAGGGAATAGGGTAGCGCGGTCGGTGTAGTGCGACTGGAAGGAGAGACACGCACACATAAAGTCTTTTGGTACCTTTACTGATGTTGATGGGTACACTCGACCGGAGATGAGGTAAACACTTCAGGACTTTCCACAGCAAGCAGGGTTGTAGACTTCCTTGTGTCTGTTACTTCTGCTGGAGGCTGGCAGGCATGAAACCTGACCAGACCGTTACTGCACTTTCTGTGTGACTCTTCACACCCGGATTTGTTGCACTGAGGGCACTCTATGGGATTCCTGTCAGTCCTTAGACTGCGGGCTCTCATTTGGTGGTGCTTCAGGTGTCCGGGGAGCTAAACCCCCTATTTGAGGTGCTGGTTTCTCTGCAAGGTCTATACTGCGTCCTTGTAGCTCGGACCCAGTGACCAAAAGTCTTTTAGGGTGAGTCAGTATGACTCCTCTGCCCCTTTAGGTACTTGCTTCTCTCCTTTTCCTGTGACCCTTACTCTGAGGATCTACCACTTTCTCAGGTGTCTCTGGTATGGGCCTGGCACGGCTCCAGTACCAGGTCAGCTCATTCAGCTGTTCACAGTTCTCTAGTGACTGCACACTCTGGTGTTTCTCCCTCCAGGACCCGTATTTATAGGGGGAGCTGGCTTAAAGCAACCAGTGGAGCTCCCCTACAGGTCTGGGGTGAAAGGTGTTGTTTGTTAGTGGGGTCTGCTTGCTGTGTTCTATCCATCCATGTCCCAAGAGATCCTGTGGTGACCTGCACAGGGTGCCACAATTGTACTTGTCTGTATATGACCCTTTTCACACGTAAAGCACCATGGAATAAATGGCGCTGTAATAATAAATTATAGGTATATACAGTATATATATATATATATATGTTATTTATACTTTTATCTTTTCTTTAAACAATACATTAATTCTATTTATCCAATATAGACCAGGATGATTGATAATCCAGAGTATTTCCTGCCCAGGCTCCAATACACTGTGGATTTCCACAAGGCAATAATGTGCTATTATTTAATATCTTTATATTTAATATTAATATTCATCATGTAAATTTCTCCACCATTGCAATTTAGAATATAGAGTTTTCTCTACCCGTCTTTTAATCCGGAATTTTTGATAACTCAGAAATCCCATTTAGTCCCATCGTGGATTAGTGCATTTTACCTGTCCTATACTATCATTTATAATTATGGACATTTATTATGATTTTTTCTCATATCATCCATCCTAATAACTGGGAGTAGCAGCTTTTTGGCTCCGTCGTACCCCTCCTGGCTCAGGGAATAGGGACTCAGGCCATAGAGAGAAGCAGCAGGGTTTTGTCAGGCACAGACCGGCTTGTTCTCAGTCAGTGACAAGACCCCAGAGATTCTCCAAGCAAGTAGAAAGCTTATAAATCTCTGACCTGTTTCAGGGGTAAGACAGGGGCTGAATAGTGTATGTGAGTCAGCATCAATCACCGTATCCCCCCCAGCAGAGAGTGCAGGGGGTGTCAGCGCATTATTACATGTAAGTGCAAGGATAACATGCCCACAGTCAACATGGCTGCAGGGCATTCTCTTGTTGCCTATAGGGTATATATGTTTAGCTGAGATCATAGCCATATTCAAGTCTAGTAAACGCGATTTACAGTTTTATATAAAGTAATATGATTCAGTATCTATAATATAATTGTCTAGCGGCCATTTCAGTCTGAGGCCAAAATCGCGCTCCTGCGCTCATTAGTCGCCGGCAGCCGTGGCGGCCAATGAGCGCCACGTATGCAAAAGAGCTACGCGTGCAGGTCCACGGCTCACCAGCCGGGAGATGACCGGCTGACGTTGGTCATCTCCCGGTTGGCGAGCTGCTGACCTCTGTGCAGCAGTAGCTGAGCCGCAGCTAACTACCGCACAGAAGTCTGCGGTGAGCCAGCTGGGAGATGACCAGCGTCAGCTGCGATAGTATCCCAAGCGGGATTCAAATCCCCCGCTCGGCTTGGTGCGCTGTTTTGAATGCGACCAATCAAATTGCACACCAAGCAGTGCGCTGCGTTTCTCATTGGTCGACGCGGCATTCAAACCGCACGCCAAGCTCAGTCTGATTGGTCACCACGCTTAGCGCCGACCAATCAGAGAAGTGGCACACGGCATGGCGCCATATTTAAAATACACTGTGCGCCGTTCAGTGTATTTTAAATATGGCGCAATGGCGCGCGCCACTGAACGCGGCGACCAATCAGAGAAGTGGTGCGTGCCATGGCGCCATATTTAAAATACACGGAGCACCACTTCTCTGATTGGTCGTGCTGACCAATCAGATTGAGCGCTGCAGCACAGGATGCCTGTGTCAGTCCTCACTGTCACTCTTGCATTCTATTCATGAAACAGAAGACTCAGGAAGGCCAGCGCTCATTGCCTGAGGCAATCCTGAGTCTCCTGTTTCATGAATAGAATGCAAGAGTGACAGTAAGGACCGACACAGGCTGAACGCACCAATCAGAAAAGCGGCGCGTGCCTTGGCACCAGATTTAAAATACACTGAGCGCCGTTTCTCTGATTGGTCGGAGCTGAACGCGGCAGTCAAACTGCGCGCCGCATCTCTCATTGGTCGTCGTAGCGGCCAATGAGACACGCGAAATTCAAACAGCGCGCCAAGCCGCGCTAATTCTCTGATTGCGGCGTGGCTTGGCGGGAAATATGAATCCCACGCCGCTGATTGGTTGCCGCTCTCAGCAGCGGCGAATCAGCGGCGCGAGATTCATATTGCCCGCCAAGCCGCGCCGCTTCGCTGATTGGTCCCTGCGGCCGCGGCAACATATCAGAAAATTAGCGCGGCTTGGCGCGCGGTTTCAATTCCACGTCTCTCATTGGTCACTACGGCGACAAATGAGATACGCGGCGCCCGGTTTGGCGCGCAATTTGAATGCTGCGTCATACTGTGACGCAGTTCACTCCTGTTTACAAGGGTGTCAGTTACTGTGACGCACTTCAATCCTGTCTACAAGGCTGTCAGTCAGTGTGATGAACTTCACTCCTGTCTACAAGGCTGTCAGTCAGTGTGATGAACTTCAATCCTGTCTATAAGACTGTCAGTCAGTGTCACAAACTTTACACCTGTCTAAAAGGCTGTCAGACTCCAGAGCAGCTGCTGCTTACTTCATGTTGATTAGCTCATTCGGTCCAAGGATGGAGAGAGAGAAACTGGCAGTGATTGGACAAAAGGCTCGCGTGATGTCACAATATCACATGAGCCCCAAACCGCGATTACCGACAGCGCTGGAACAGCGCCAGCACGGGACTACATTCTCTATTATTTTACATGGGGGAGACATGGAATCAGAAGGGGCTGTCCTTGTAGAGGACACCCCCTTTAAAGAGGTTGTCCACTACTTAGACATCATTAGGAGAGATTATCAATGTCTGATCGACTGGGGTCCGGCACCTGGCATCCCCAACTACCAGCTGTCCCCGATGCTGGTGGCAGCAGCTGAAAGCCAGCAATGCTCATTTTGGAGCTGCTCTGTCTTCTGATAGGGGCCACAGCCAGGTGAGTGTTAAGGGATCACTCCTATCCCCTCTCCCTATCATTAGGGCACCCATTTACCTTTTTCCAGTTTTTTCCTTTATTTTACACCACACGCCGGGTGTATCCTCATGACACTGGTCTGATCTTTCATTCTCAAAATTAACTATTTTCAGGTGAAATATGTATTCAGTTAATACAATTTTTTATATTACTAAGATGGGAGATGGATGATAGTACTGATAAGAGTCTATGTAAAAGGGAGGGACAGGGAGGAGGGAGGAGCTACAGGCAGAGGGAGGTGATGAGCCTAGGGCTAGGCGTACACAGATGCCGGGCCTGGGTTTGATGGATTTAACTGGGGAATCACGGGTGGTCGGGTTTCTGGTTCCGTGCACTGGCTGTCATTTGTTAGTTGGGAGGAAATATTTACAGGGGATGAAGAGAATGTGACGCCACCTGTGGATCCCGGTAATTTGGATACCGGCGCTGCAGGCTGGCCGCTGAGGTGATGATGGGTGCAGCTCAATGTGGTCGAGCTCTCCACAGGTGGAGCTTTTATCTCAGGGCAGCAGTGATGAAGGATGAGGGTGATGAGGGGAGTAATTGTTCTTACCCCTCCGGGGAGATGATGATGATGCTGAGGCCCTCCGGCAGCTATATGCAGAGGGAGCAGCTATATGCAGAGGGAGCAGCTATATGCAGAGAGAGGAGCTATATGTAGAGGAAGGAGCTACAGGCAGAGGGAGAGCTATATACAGAGGGAGCAGCTATATGCAGAGAGAGGAGCTACAGGCAGAGGGAGGAGCTATATGTAGAGGAAGGAGCTACAGGCAGAGGGAGGAGCTATATACAGAGGGAGCAGCTATATGCAGAGAGAGGAGCTGCAGGTAGAGGGAGGAGCTATGTGTAGAGGAAGGAGCTACAGGCAGAGGGAGGAGCTATATACAGAGGGAGCAGCTATATGCAGAGAGAGGAGCTACAGGCAGAGGGAGGAGCTATATGTAGAGGAAGGAGCTACAGGAAAAGGGCGGAGCTATATACAGAGGGAGC
This sequence comes from Allobates femoralis, assembly GCA_033576535.1. Classification (NCBI taxonomy): domain Eukaryota; kingdom Metazoa; phylum Chordata; class Amphibia; order Anura; family Aromobatidae; genus Allobates; species Allobates femoralis. Next base: position 59,786,821 of record JARQOC010000002.1, on the reverse strand, counting down.
AGCTATATGCAGAGATAGGAGCTACAGGCAGAGGGTGGAGCTATATGTAGAGGAAGGAGCTACAGGCAGAGGGAGAGCTATATACAGAGGGAGAAGCTATATGCAGAGAGAGGAGCTACAGGTAGAGGGAAGAGCTATATGTAGAGGAAGGAGCTACAGGCAGAGGGAGAACTATATACAGAGGGAGCAGCTATATGCAGAGAGAGGAGCTGCAGGTAGAGGGAGGAGCTATTGTAGAGGAAGGAGCTACAGGCAGAGGGAGGAGCTATATACAGAGGGAGCAGCTATATGCAGAGAGAGGAGCTACAGGCAGAGGGTGGAGCTATATGTAGAGGAAGGAGCTACAGGCAGAGGGAGGAGCTATATACAGAGGGAGAGCTATATGCAGAGAGAGGAGCTACAGGTAGAGGGAAGAGCTATATGTAGAGGAAGGAGCTACAGGCAAGAGGGAGAACTATATACAGAGGGACAGCTATATGCAGAGAGAGGAGCTGCAGGAGAGGAGGAGCTATGTGTAGAGGAAGGAGCTACAGGCAGAGGGAGGAGCTATATACAGAGGGAGCAGCTATATGCAGAGAGAGGAGCTACAGGCAGAGGGTGGAGCTATATGTAGAGGAAGGAGCTACAGGCAGAGGGAGAGCTATATACAGAGGGAGCAGCTATATGCAGAGAGAGGAGCTAGTAGGCAGAGGGAGGAGCTATATGTAGAGGAAGGAGCTACAGGAAGAGGGAGGAGCTATATACAGAGGGAGCAGCTATATGCAGAGAGAGGAGCTACAGGCAGAGGGAGGAGCTATATGTGGAGGAAGGAACTACAGGAAGAGGGAGGAGCTATATACAGAGGGAGCAGCTATATGCAGAGAGAGGAGCTACAGGCTTAGGGAGGAGCTATATACAGAGGGAGCAGCTATATGCAGAGAGAGGAGCTATATGTAGAGGAAGGAGCTACAGGCAGAGGGAGAGCTATATACAGAGGGAGCAGCTATATGCAGAGAGAGGAGCTACAGGCAGAGGGTGGAGCTATATGTAGAGGAAGAGCTACAGGCAGAGGGAGAGCTATATACAGAGGGCAGCAGCTATATGCAGAGAGAGGAGCTATATGTAGAGGAAGGAGCTACAGGCAGAGGGAGAGCTATATACAGAGGGACAGCTATATGCAGAGAGAGGAGCTACAGGCAGAGGAGGAGCTATATGTAGAGGAAGGAACTACAGGAAGAGGGAGGAGCTATATACAGAGGGAGCAGCTTATATGCAGAGAGAGGAGCTACAGGCAGAGGGAGGAGCTATATACAGAGGGAGCAGCTATATGCAGAGAGAGGAGCTACAGGCAGAGGGAGGAGCTATATGTAGAGGAAGGAGCTACAGGAGAGGGAGGAGCTATATACAGAGGGAGCAGCTATATGCAGAGAGAGGACTTACAGGCAGAGGGAGGAGCTATATGTAGAGGAAGGAGCTACAGGAAGAGGGAGGAGCTATATACAGAGGGAGCAGCTATATGCAGAGAGAGGAGCTACAGGCAGAGGGAGGAGCTATATGTGGAGGAAGGGGAACTACAGGAAGAGGGAGGAGCTATATACAGAGGGAGCAGCTATATGCAGAGAGAGGAGCTACAGGCAGGAGGGAAGCAGCTATATGCAGAGAGAGGAGCTACAGGCAGAGGGAGGAGCTATATACAGAGGGAGCAGCTATATGCAGAGAGAGGAGCTACAGGCAGAGGGAGGAGCTATATGTAGAGGAAGGAGCTACAGGAAGAGGGAGGAGCTATATACAGAGGGGAAACAGCTATATGCAGAGAGAGGAGCTACAGGCAGAGGGAGGAGCTATATACAGAGGAGCAGCTATATGCAGAGAGAGGAGCTACAGGCAGAGGGAGGAGCTATATGTAGAGGAAAGAGCTACATGAAGAGGGAGGAGCTATATACAGAGGGAGCAGCTATATGCAGAGAGAGGAGCTACAGGCAGAGGGAGGAGCTATATGTAGAGGAAGGAGCTACAGGAGAGAGGAGCGGAGCTATATACAGAGGGAGCAGCTATATGCAGAGAGAGGAGCTACAGGCAGAGGGTGGAGCTATATGTAGAGGAAGGAGCTACAGGCAGAGGGAGGAGCTATATACAGAGGGAGCAGCTATATGCAGAGAGAGGAGCTACAGGTAGAGGGAAGAGCTATATGTAGAGGAAGGAGATACAGGCAGAGGGAGAACTATATACAGAGGGAGCAGCTATATGCAGAGAGAGGAGCTGCAGGTAGAGGGAGGAGCTATGTGTAGAGGAAGGAGCTACAGGCAGAGAGGAAGAGCTATATACAGAGAGGGAAGCAGCTATATGCAGAGAGAGGAGCTACAGGCAGAGGGTGGAGCTATATGTAGAGGAAGGAGCTACAGGCAGAGGGAGAGCTATATACAGAGGGAGCAGCTATATGCAGAGAGAGGAGCTATATGTAGAGGGAGGAGCTATATGTAGAGGAAGGAGCTACAGGCAATGGGAGGAGCTATATACAGAGGGAGCAGCTATATGCAGAGAGAGGAGCTACAGGCAGAGGGTGGAGCTATATGTAGAGGAAGGAGCTATAGGCAGAGGGAGGAGCTATATACAGAGGGAGCAGCTATATGCAGAGAGAGGAGCTACAGGCAGAGGGAGGAGCTATATGTAGAGGAAGGAGCTACAGGCAATGGGAGGAGCTACATGTAGAGGAAGGAGCTACAGGCAGAGGGAGGAGCTATATGTAGAGGGAGGAGCTACAGGCAGAGGGAGGAGCTATATGTAGAGGGAGGAGCTACAGGCAGAGGGAGGAGCTATATGTAGAGGGAGGAGCTACAGGCAGAGGGAGGAGCTATATGTAGAGGGAGGAGCTATATACAGAGTGAACAGCTATATACAGAGAGAGGAGCTACAGGCAGAGGGATGAGCTATTACAGGGAGCAGCTACAGGCAGAGGGAGGAGCTATATGCAGAGGGAGGAGCTATATACAGATGGAGGAACTACATCCAGAGGGAGCAACTATATGTAGATAGAGGAACTACAAGCAGAGGAAGGAGCTATAAGTAGAGGGAGGAGCTACAGGCAGAGGGAGGAGCTATATGTAGAGGGAGGTACAGGAAAGAGAAGACATGGCACATAAGGGAGCAACACCATAACACATAATCCCTATGTGTGTATAAAATTTTATACCCACATAGTGATTGTGTGTTTTGGTGTTACTCCTTTATGTGCTATGTCTTCTCTTTCCTGTACTATTGTCCACACCTGGCACGCTGAGCACCCTGTTTGCTATTTACATTGTGGTGCGCCAATATGATCTCCCCCGCCATATGTAGAGGGAGGAGCTACAGGAAGAGCTCATCCTTCCCAATCTCCCCTCATTTCTGCATGGAATCTTGTAAGAACCAACCATCCTCTCAGTAAAGCCCCTTTCACATCAGCATTTTTCACTGATTGCGGCAGACTTACCACATTTGCTTCCTAACGGCCGCACTTGCGGCAAGCCCCATGCATTGTCTATGGGGCTTGTGGTCGGTGCAGCAAGTGTGGGTATGCCAGATGCGGCAGATCCGGCACTTGCGGCGGCAAAAGAAAACGCTGCTGCACTTGCCACATACCCCATAGACAATGCTTGGGGCTTGCCGCAAGTGCGCTGCATGTGCGGCCGTTAGGAAGCAGATGTGGTAAATCTGCCTGATCTGCCGTAATCAGCGAAAAGCACTGATGGGAAAGGGGCCTAACATAACCTGTACTTGCTGAATACATATTTTACCTGTTTGCTGAGTATTTTGAGAATGACAGGTCAGTCCAGGAGGAGAAGGAAGGAAATTTCTCTGATAAGATATAATACAAAGTTGCTTATTTTGATGTGTACCAAATAAAAATTAAAACAATGAATATGCTTTAAAGATCAAGGGGGGCGCCTACTTTTCTGACATAGGATGTGACCTATGAAAGGTGGCAGATACTTTACAGAGGACAATTCTAATCTTCATCCAGTTAATATTAACGAGCTGAATACATGCAGAAAACAATTGATAGTAAAAGGCCCCATGTACAGGTATGGGGTGAGTACATGGTGTACTGGCAGTGTATTTGGAAAAGATGAAGGAGCAGCGATGTGACGTTGCCGCTTGTCTTACGATTCCTCGCTGCTCACGTACAATATGCTCAGACGTTGCGAGCTTCGCCGTCTGCCTCAGAGCTGTAGGGATTCAGACTGTCCTGAGATTTCCCAGGTCTCTGCCAAGTCTCCACAATCTGTGCCGGTCCCTCGGTGAGGTCACTGCTTCTTATTTACAGGAAAACACAAGTAGCTGATATTTTCTCTTAAATGCTTTGTATAGCATATGGATATGATTTATTCTGGAAATTATAGCAAATCCTGCTTTCTGTGAAGACATAAATCCCATAGGCAAAAAGAAAAATATATATATATATGTTTCTGGCGAAATGTATGAGCTTGGTTGTAGGTCACATGCTCAGGGCAATGTTGTCCAAGCTGGAAAATTAGTACCTTGTATATGTAACCATGATAGATCAGTACTCAGGAGACTCAGTACTACCCTATAGAAGCCACTCTACTTTCAGGATGTGATTAGTTTATTGCATTAGGTGCAGGTACATTCCGTATATGACGCCTACTTGGGGATTAGATGGCACCAATATATATTATGGGACTCAGACATGGGTAGTGTGATCCACTGATCAATGTCCGGCTCTAGAAACTAGGGTTCTGGCATTCATGCAACATATACTTGTGGCGCCTCTGCGACCAAGAGGCCACATAGGGAACTGCAGCCAGGTAAGACAGAAAGACAGTTGCACCACAACACCCTCACAGACAACCCACAACCACTAGAGAGCAGCACCCAACCCGGAGCCCGTGAACTCTAGGCGGGCAAGGGGTGGTGGGTTTAGAGACAGTGGGTAGGCCAGCAAGAAAGTCGGGTGACAGAGGGTAGATATAGAGAAGGGGAGGAGGAAGGAGTGAGTAGGCCGGTGTAGGCTGAGATGCAAAGACAAGAGACACACGTCCTGGAAGAGTGGGGTGGAAGGAGCGCAGAATCTGGAGAGCCAGTGTGAGCCACAGAGAGAAAACCCATCCGGAGCCAGCACCCCAGGAGTGCGAGGGACGAGAGGACCAGTGGTACTGGGTCCTAGAAACACGGCTGAGACGGCAGACTGCAGGCGGAGTATCCCTCCTATTGAACCCGAAGTACACGGTAGAAGGGAGCCTGATAGAGCCTCACCCAGGAGGACTATTGGCGGCTAGGCTGGCAGCAGAGTATCGGCTCTGAAGGGGACCGATGCTTTACCTGGTTTCCCCAGATTAACCGACGGGGAACTCCAGCTTCAAGTTAGGGTTCCCACACCAAAGGACAGGCGGCTCAGTGGCAACCAGGAGGGCTCACAGGGGTCCGAGCCACCGCCATACTGTCTGGAGACGCACACCAAATGAGAAAGGAGAGAGTTAAAGCCTGGAAAGGACAGAGAAAGAGTGAGGGGTCACAGAAAGGAACAACCTGGCTGCAGGGAGTAAAGGAACCCGGAGGGGAGAGTTGTGCCTGTGTAAAGACTTGTACTGTGAACTGTGACTGAACTGTAACTGAGAAAGCTGAGCAGTAAACACGGTGAACCCTGCCTCTGACTCCCTAGCATGATTCTGCCTGCACATGATTCCCTCCAACAGGTCGGCAGAGGATTACAACCTGAAGAGCCACAGCCTGTCAGCTCTGAATCCTGAAGGAAGAATTCTGTAGCATCAGGACAGTAAGTGCATTGCACCCATCACAAGCCTGCACACTACACCATAGACTTTATCATCACAGCCAGGGGGAACCCAGTTCTACCCACGGAGAACTATTCCATCCTTAGCTGCTATAACATCATCCCCGAAGGTTCTGCAGCAGCGGTGGTCCTATTATTGACCACAAGCCGTGGGTGGCATCATGACAAACTATGATCCCCTGTAAATATTCCCCTTTTAATTGTCAGGGCCCGGGACACGGTCCGGACCAGGAACTCCGTGACATCCCCAGCAGCGACCTGGTCCGGTACCGAGTAACCCCGTCCCAGTGGGCTCGACATACTCACCTATCCCCAGATCATGGTGAGTCTGCTGGCAAGATGCACGGACCAACACAATGATCCCAATTATGTCATCACATTGAAGCAAGCACAGGATATCAGAGACCCAGTGAGATGATAATCACATCACTCCACACCTGACCCAGGACTGATCCAGTGCATCAATTTGCCATCATGTAGGCCGCAGCAGACAGAAAGCAAAATGTGGCCTACAGAGCAGAAAGTGGTAGTGACCCATCTACAGTCGACCACTCTCTCCTGCAGTTAGTCAATTCTCTCTCTTCATGATCTTGCTACCTTCCTGTCACTCACGTCAGAAACACTCAAGCCATGCGGCTCTGCTCACTTGTCAGACCTTAAGTCTGTGTCTACTGCATGCTGGGCCCTATCTCATATCCTGACAGGAAACTGCCTCTTTCCTTTTGACTTTAGCCCCTAGGTTAGTCCTAAATATTAACACTAACTCTCCCTACTGTTGGATAAAATACAATCTAACATTAATAACGTATGTCACAATACACATTACACATGTAAAATAGAAATTAGAATGAGACGGCACTCACCCCTGGTGTAATGTCAAACAGCTTCTTTATTGATGCATTCGTGTGGGTTACAGGCAGAGGTGGAGGGAGGGGGAGCGGAGGTGGACGACTGGCGCACCGTTTCGCACTAGATGTGCTTCAACGGGTCCAACAACGGGTTGTTAATTGGAGGGCTGTATCTAGTGCCCAGGACTTCTCGCTTTGATATACACATTGCACAACTTAACTGTACTCGTATCTTCAAGAGTGGACAACATGTCCAACTCCCTACACAGCATCATGGTGTAAAATAACATAGAACACCTTCATAAGTCTTATGGACCTGAGACCTCTAATGAAGAAGAGCACAGAGGGCGCCTACACAGTATTAACCAGGTGGTTATAATCTTGTGGCTTTATCTCTTTATTTTCAATGACTTAATGTAAAGTTCTTTCAAGAATTTCCTGCTACTGTGAACCTAACGGTCTTTGACCTATGATATAGGCTCATTGCTGCTGGCAACTCAGATGGTGACCTCTGATGTGAGTCACAGTTGGGAGTGCAGCCTCCGCTCCAGACGCCGCTCCCCCTTTAAGAACATTCTGTCTATGGTGGATGAAGTAGGAGATTGTCCTCTAGGTTGTTTTCCAGAGTTCAAGCAGCTTCATAAAATGAACTGTGTCTACCGTCATATATTATGCTGCTTGGATCAACTTCTTCTAAAGTACATCCATTCTAAAGACCAATTCTTCATACAACCAGAAATGGAAGAGGCAAATCTACATATGGTAATTATTGTATTAAGTAGAGCTCTGCTTTAAATTAACACAATAAGGATTGCAGTGCTGTCCTCAACTGAGAGGTCAGACTACAGAATGCGAGCATGCCCCAAGGTCATAGGTCACATTAGAAAGGTGGCCTCAATTGGATCATTGCTACAGGTTCGACCCTTGAATATAGCATTGCTGACATAAGGCTGCCTTCAGACTTGCAGATGCATCCGCAGCGTTTTGCAGAGGCATCTGCAAGTATCTGCATGCAGACCGCGGCCCCTATGTTTATAATGGAGCGCACGGCGGTCTGCAGATGCTTGCAGACCGTCGTGCGCTCTCATTGCCTGCCATTAGTGATCTGTGCGCAACATCTCGCGTCCCTGGTGTGGACGAGAGTGTGTGATCTGTACGCAGGCATCCGCCTGCGCACAGATCACTAATGGCGGGCAATGAGAGCGCACGGTGGTCTGCAAGCATCTGCAGACCGCCGTGCGCTCCATTATAGGGGCCGCGGTCTGCATGCAGATACTTGCAGATGCCTCTGCAAAACGCTGCGGAGGCATCTGCAAGTCTGAAGGCAGCCTAAATGCTTCATTAGGCCATAATGGCTGGGAAACTGGTACAGTCAGTGGCGTAACTTGAAGCTCATGGGCTCCGATGCGAAAGCTCTAACAGGGCCCCCAATTATTGCAAGTCTTTAATAGCATTAGTCCTTTTCTAAAGGCCAAAGGGACTTTTGGGGCCCCCTAGTCTCCAGGGCCCAGGTGCAATCGCAACCCCTGCACCTGTTGTACTTACAGTCCTGGGTACAAAGGTCATGGAAAAAGCACAGACAGGGAAACCAATACCTGCTCCATCTATCTTAGGTCTTGGGTCTACCTACACATCATAATGAAGTTTATAAGAATATTAATAATAATAATAATAATCATAATACATTTTTATTTATATAGCGCCAACTAGGGTTGAGCGATTATAATCGTTAATATTCAGTACTCGCCGAATAGTAACGATATTCGGGCTAGTCACTACTCCCCAAGTTTCTTGTGATTACTCGGGAGTAGCGAGTAGTCCATTCACTCTCACAGTGTATCTATATATACACTGTGAAAGTGCAATAAAAGTGAAGAAAAAAGAATCATAATCACCTATCCAACGCCTGCACCGAGACCGGCAAAGAAGACATCCGATCAATAACAAGGACCTGTGAGTCTGACAGCCAATCAGATGGCTGATAGCGATCTGGCCAATCAGATGGCCAGACATCACAAACCACCTGATTGCTACCAGTCACCTGATTGGCCCGGTTGCCAGGTCTTGAACGTGCATCAATGACCTGGCAATCTGGCCAATCAGGTGGCTTGTAGGGATCATGTGGTTTGTGACGTTAGGCAATCTAATTGACCTGATCGCTACCAGCCATCTGATTGGCTGTCAGGCTTGCAGGTCCTTGTCGTTGATCGGATGTCTTCTTTGCCAGTCCCGGTGCAGGTGTCGGATGGGTGAGTATGATATTTTTTTATTTTTAACAACTTTTATTTACTTTTAGTGCACTTTCGCCATGTATATATAGATACACTGCGAAAGTACTCGCCCCGCCCCATTCATTAATATTTGACTCGCTATACTCGCAACGAGTACCGAGTATCGGGACCTACTCGTTGCGAGTATAGCGCGTCTGATTAGTTCTGTACTCGCTCAACCCTAGTGGCAACATATTCCACAGCACTTTACAATTAAGCGAGGGGCAATGTACAGACAATAACTACAATATAATGTAATAAATAGTTCACCAGTTACACGAGGGGTGAGGGTCGTGCTCGAAAGCTTACAATCTATAAGGACATAGGGGGACACCGTAGATAGAACGTCTAGGATCTAGGTCAGCCATTATTATGATATGAGACACATGCCCCGGTTATCATCCAGTATTGTCTATATGCACTTAAATGCTGTTAGTTTTAGGGAGGATGTGGGGACAGATGGTTAGGAAGGAGCAGGTTGTGTAATGTTTAGAAGTGTGGCTCAGGAAAGAAGTGAAAGTTATGTTAGGGAGATGAGTTGATAGGCCTGTCTAAAAAGATGTATTTTGAAGGCTCGCTTAAAAACATGGGGGCTAGAGATTATTCGCAATGTTTGAGGTAGTGCATTCCAGAGCACAGGCACAGCACGAGAGAAAACTTGGAGACGGAGGTGTGAGTTTTGATTTCTGGGTGATTTTAGTCGGAGATCGGTTGCAGGACGGAGGGCACGGGTATGATGATAGAGATAAGGGATGAGATATTTGGGGGTGCAGAGATGTGGAAAGCTTTGTGGATGAGAGTGATGAGATTACGTATTGTATCCTGTAGTGGATGGGTAACCAGTGTAATGACTGGCATAAGGCAGAGGCATCGGTGAAGCAGCTGGACAGAATAATAACCCTGGTTGCTGCTGCGTTAAGGATGGACTGGAGAGGAGAACGTTTGGTTAGATATGTACCATGACTGCTCCAATGGTACTTCACTGCCCAACATATTCATATGCAGTTCTTTTCTGCGTTTTTGCAGCGTTCTATGGGCAAAAACATATAAACAACACAACAAAAATGCAGCAATAATCTAAATTTACTAACAAAACCTTCAGGTTTTCCTGTTTCAAAATCGCACTGTGTGAACATAGCCTATAACTATAAGGCCAAGGTCCCTCTTCTCAGAGACATGTGCAAGTCTCGCGTTGCGTCACCCGACATGGCCGCCGGCTCTCTGGACTGGTGCGTGAAGCTGCACAGAAAATGTCTACAGCCCATAGTTCTGCATTCTCTGTCTAGAATTTATATAAGTTTCTTTAGGTTAAAAAATCACGGACGCAAGCATCATTTTTGTGTCTGGAGAGAATAATCCGTATTCCCCCGGATTGTCCCGGAGTGATGAAACCGGATGGCAGAAAGCTGCCATTCGGCTCCATCCGGCCCCATAGGCTGCTATGGGGCCAAAAACCGGTCCGGGGCTGTCTGGTTTACACCGGACAGCCCCGGATCAAAAAAAACGTGGTGTGAAGCCAGCCTTACACTTTTCTTACAGACATGGAAACACTGCCCTATTTTTACAAACCGTCCAGGAATGTCTGGAGTATTAGCCACCAGCCAGGCAGTACAGTACAGCCTATCGATAATCCCCAACCTTTTTATGATGGGATCACTGTTTTAAAGGGAATTTGTCACCAGGTTATTTGCCATTTAATCTAAGGGGCAGATACCCTGATTCCAGTAATGTGTCACTAACTGGGCTGCTTGCAGTAGTTTTGATAAAATCACAGTTTTATTAGCAGGGGATTATCACTTATGGCCACTTTACACGCGGCTACATTTCTAGCTTATCCACAGGTAACTTACTGGCTGCAGTGAAATCATGAAGACATGGCTCTATCTTGTTGCTGTGTACAAATGGAATAATGTCTCCATGATTTCACTGCAGCCAGTAAGTTACCTGTGGATAAGCTAGAAATGTAGTCGCGTGTAAAGTGGCCATAAAGGACTAGTAAACCTGCTGCCATGTAATCCTCCATATTCCTGAGCTCAGTATAACCCCACTTCACCATTGATAGACAGCTTTCTGCCTATGCAGAGTGTACACAGAAAGCTGTCAATCAGTGGCGTGCTTATACAGAGCTCACAGAACTGCTAGATCTGCAGCTGATACAACTGGGATTGTATCAAAACTGCAGGAAGTAATTCAGTAAGTGGTAAATCGCTGGAATTAGGGTATCTGCCCCTACATTATGCTGCTCTCGGATGAGTTAGCAAAAACCTGATGACAGATTCTCTGACAAGCAACCTGGTATAACATACTGATCAACTAAACATACAAAACAGTAATAAGTTTTTAAAGATATAAGCTGAAAGACAAAATAAAGTTATAAAGTAGCACATGCTACCGGTGAAGGGTCCAATGGGTATTCCCGATCCTCATGATCCACGCAGTCCCATTTCTTAAACACTTGATTGACCTCCTGAAGGTTGAGACACGTCATTACAGGTCACTCCAGAAGCATCAGCGCATGCGCAGTGTGCAGAGGAAGTCCAGGTCAGTACCTTGCTTCATATAGTGATTAGTCAGGATCATAACTACAACAGGTGCAGGAGTTGCAATCTCACCTGGGCCCTGGAGCTTGGCGGACCCCAAAACGTCCCTTTTGCCTATAGAAAAAGATTATTGCTATCAAAGATTTGCAATATTTGGAGACCCCATTGGAGCTTTCGCAAGTTATGCCAGTCTGATGGGTGTCCAGCATCTCCTTTCTTCTTGCTATTGCCATCATTCTTCTCTGCTTCATGTGGGTGATGTGTCCTACGGCACAGTCTCCGGCATTGTGCATACATTTCTCTGCCTTTTTGAGAACAAAGTACTGTAATGTGCAGGTACAGAGACAGGTCAAAGAACGCTTGCGCATGCGCAAGAGCGCAATGAAGGCCAGTGAGTGGAATGACATCGGAAGCATCATCAACAAGAAGGAAGACAGCAATTACAAGAAGATTAAAGGTGCCAGATCAAGACCTGCGACACCCATCCTACTGAACCGCCCCCAGGTGAGCATAATAAAAGCTGTTTTTTTACATTATACAGATCAGCCTGGGATTTATACACATTATTCTAGAATATGTATATAAGGCCTTACTAATAAGCAAAAAATCTGCTGAAGGGGTCACTTTAAACTAATTTACTTTTCAAGGAAATAAAGAGGGTCCTCTGTGATTGAAGTCAGATGAACACTTTGATGGACAATATCAAACTAAATGAAAATCTAATTTCTAATCTCAATATCAACATAGAAAATGGCAAGCATCTGTCAGAAGGGGACGTCAGGGGGGAGTGAGGATGGGGAAGTGATGAAGCAAGGACATGAGTGACCACTCAGAGGAGGAAACTGGTAATGAATGGAATGACTTTACAGGAAACGAACCCGATGGGCTATAGAGATAAGGATACAAAAAAGAGAAGGTCAGAGGGTTTCTCAAGGAGCATAGTAAAGGAGAAGTCTGAACAATAGGGTTTCATATCTATTATCTTTCAATATTTTCTTATTTAGACTTTACAGCACATTTTCCCCAACGATATTTTGGATTGTCATACGCAGATTTTAATAATTCTGAGCCGAGACAAAAGGCATTTTGCATTGCGGAAGGTTAATTCACCATCGAGAGATTTGCCAATATTCTCGGCATAACGCCTTGCCACAATGAAAAGAAAAGCAAATGATTTTATACCAAATGATGAGAGCCCTTCACTATCTTATGGATGTCTACCCTGGAGGAGTAGATGTGGCACTATTGGCTGGAAGTAGGTTGTTGTGACTTCCAATGGGATCTGTGAAGTTGGGGGCATTCCTGTTTGCATGATGGAGTCACTCTACTTGGTAATTGTGGCCATGACTGGTTCTTGGAGAATATTTTTTCTTGCAGCGGTATTCTATGAGTGAAACAACAAAACGTTGGGAAAGCATCTGACAACACAAGCAGAATATGTGTGGATGGGCGGCAATGGTGAAAATCAATGAGGAAGACTTTGGTAGCTACTTGAAGGACACTTCAACAGACTGCTGGTACTGATGGTGCCAGTAGTGTTTGACTGCTGGGGGTGCTCTGACCTCTCAAGCCCAATCCAATGAAGTTCATGGGCCCCGATGTGAAAGCTCCAATAGGACCCCGAATCATTGCAAATTTGTAACGACTTTAGTCTTTTTCATTAGGCCAAAGGGACTTTTGGGGCCCCCTAGACCCCAGGGCCCCTGGTGCAATTGCTACCTATGGTAGTTATGCCCCTGCGGTAATCCTGAAAATGAAGGAGCCTCAAGGATTTACACTTGGTGAACTGTGTTGCAGTCAGGTCTCCAGACCCTTCATTCTCGGGATCCTGAGTCATTGGAGGTGCCTTCTTTGATGACTAATTACATTTACATCATAATGTAGCCTATTTAATTCAGTGATGTTTGGTAATATCACTGCAGAACATCATGTCTCATGTTTCAATCTTTTGCTTCAGCCATGCAGTCATATCAAACAGAAGAACAAAGACATAGAAGCGGGTCAGATGGTCCTGCCAGCACTCGTTGGGTTTCCTTAGGGGCTTTGATCATTTTTGATGCCAAGGATTGTGCACCATGCAGAGCTAAGATGGAAATCTTGAGTATGAATCTTTTACATATCCATACGTTAGTGCAGATTTTGGGTTGCAGTGTCATCGCTTTTTTTTTTTCATGAACAGAAGCCATTATGTAGGTGTGAACAGAGCCTACAAATGACAAAAAGAATAATTAATATAAATTAATTAATATAAATGAATGAATATTGAGCAAACAGCTAGAAAAATTATCTAAATACTAAGATAACTAAAAATATATGACTTCAATAGTGGTTAGCCAGCCACTCATTCAGCAGAGAGATGTTCGTCTACACATGCACATGCACACTCTGTATGTCTGAGCGTGCATGCATTCTCAGGAGGAGACATTGCCAGCAAGGGCGTAACTACAACAGGTGCAGGGGTTGCGATTGTACCCGAGCCCTGGAGGTAAGGGGGCCCAAAAAGTCACTTTAGTCCCATAGCAATAGTTTTTTTTTTCTATTAAAGATTTGCAATAATCAGGGCCCCGTTGGAGCTTTTGCATTGGCACCAATGAGCTTCAAGTTACTCCACTGCTAATATCTCACCTGCGATTTTTAGTCTAATACTGGGGTGTGACTACAATAAATACAGGGGTTGCGATCGCACCTGGGCCCTGGTGCCTAGGGGACCCCAAAAATTCTTTTGACCTATAGAAAAACACTAATGCTATTAAAGATTTGCAATCATTGGGGGCCCTTTTGGAGCTTTGGCATCGGGACCCATGAGATTCATTACACCACTTACTGCCAGACACCTCGGCTTGTGGTATATCTCCTAGGATAAGAGAAGGATTTACCTTTCAAATTCTTTATGCCCTTCAGGGGCGTAACTACCACAGGTGCAGGGGTTGCGATCGCACCCGGGCCCTGAAGCCTAGGGGGGCCCCAAAAGTCCCTTTGGCCTATAGAAAAAGACTAATACTATTAAAGATTTGCTATAATTGGGGGCCCCCTTGGAGCTTTCGCATCGGAGCCCCTGGGCCTGAAGTTACGCCACTGATGCCCTTGACATCATCTGTTGGAGAACAGTCTACACACTGGATGGCCATCCATTCCTGATGAAACATATGTCTAATATTGGGTACAAATGAATGAAATGTACATTTTTTTAATGGAAATTATGGAAAAAGTAAGAGTGTAAAGTGAATGGAATCAATGGTCGGAAGCCAGAGAGACAGAAAACTGAAGAGAGGTCAGTGAAGATCAGATATAGTCCTGATTTCTCCGATAACATCGCCTAGAGAAAGGACATGAGTTCCCGCAAGCCCGTCCACGTCTCCATTCACCTTCACTTGTGCTCCTGCTCCCTTATGGGTAGGTAATGCTGAGGTGCAGGAATAATCAGCATGTTTTCTAATGTAAAGGATCTAAGCATTCCTCACCTCATTTCCCCTTTAGGCGTATAGAACTGGCCCTATATCACCTCGACTTTTGGCTCTATAATGATGACATATCACATAGCCCGAGGGGATGGTGGATAGCGGCCAACACCAGAGAATTAAAGGGCAACTGAGGTGAGGAATCATCACTTCCCCAACATAAACAAATAAGGAGAACCTCAACCCTCTAACCGAGAGAAGAGATAGGGAAGGCGTTGTGGAGAGATTCAGACAGGAAAAAGTTAACAAGCAGCTGTAGGGAGTGACTGAAACTCTGGGCAAAGTAGCTGATGAGTAGAGATTGTGATATGTATGAAGAGATTGCTTTATCATGTTCACACTTATCACGACTATAAATTATAATGGAAAACAGACTTGTGACTCCAAAAAAGACTACACTTTCCTATTACAGAAAGTTTAATGCAAGAAAGTGCACCCTCGCCCCTGCGTAAAATTACTTTACGAAAGCAAAGCCTGCTTCGTCTTTTTTATTTTTTGGGGAGGTTTAAAGAAGTTTATCTCAATATCTATAATGTTTAAACCTGGAATGTGCTAATAAAAACAGGCAACTTTGCAATTTTAATCCTATTGAAGAACCACACCAACGTTTTTTAAATTAATAACAGCTGGAGTGGCACTTAAAATGTAATTCCTCCATGTACTCTCCCACTGGTGGCTTCATCAATTTTCAAGACCGGACCTGAAACGTAACGTTTGAATGGTATACTAATAGATCACAGACTGAACATGAGTAAACAGTGTGATGCAGCAGCAAAAAAGGCAAATACAGTGATACCTCAGTTTTCGTCGATAATTAGTCCAAAAACTATTGACGAAAACCGAAACCAACAATAACCGAGGCAACGACTTCCATAGGAATCAATGTAAATTGAAGTAATTGGTTCGAGACACTGCAAAAGACCTACCTAAAGAGGATCTGTCAACCCCCTGGTGCTATGCTAATGACTCACCGTTGCCGGGTTCTCAGTCTCAGGCGTTCTTCCCTCGTCACGGTTCCGCGCCTGAGGCTGTGGGGCCCGGTGGTCAGATCAAAAGGGGGATGAACGGATGGGGTTAATTCTTGTTTGTCGTGACGCCACCTGCGGGAATCCGGTGAATCCACCGGCGCTGCTTGGACCTCCAGGGGATGTACGGCAGCTGGATGGGACGCTCCCCACAGGATGAGCGGGAGTCCCCGAGGCCAGGAGCTGTCCTTGATTGAATATAGCAGCTCAGTTAGTTCTGAATATGCAGAGTTAAACAGTTCTGAAGAAAACACAGACACCAGCGTCCTCTGTAACGGGTCTTTACTGTAACCGGTAGCATGGTACAGGGTGTACAGTATTGGGTAACGGACCGGGTGGTCCCAGCAATGACTGGTGTTAGTTCAGAGCTCCGCGGTGTTCCTCCTTTTCCTAATTTCTCTAGACGGGTTGCCGGTGTTGCCTTAACGTACCAGATCAGGGCACTTGGGAGACTTCTGATTGGTACCTAGCTGAGTTAGGCTTAGGGTCCTGTGTCCCAGTGGTGAGTCCCTGCTGACAAGACAGCTTTAGTTGCGGCAGTGGTGAGGCGCTCCTAGAAGCAGTTCTTCACCCTGGTTTGCTGAGCGGCGGTGAACGTCCGCTCGCCTCGGAACCAGTGATCCGGTAGTTTTTGGGCACGGGTATAATTGGACACGCTTGCTGCCCGTGTTCCGGTCTGGGGCACTGCTTAGCGATGCCAGCCGGTAAGTGGCTTCGGGGCTGCACGGCACTATGCAGCACCCTGCTTCTCCTACGTTGCTCTCCTCCTGACGACTTCTCCTCTTCTCCAACTTTACCCACACACACTACTCCTATACTCCTCCCACCAGGACCTGATTGGCCCTCTATTCTAGTGGTGCATGTAGAGTATGGAGCTCTGAGTTTTAACCATGTCATCACCGAGACGGAAGATATTACATCTTCTGGCAGGGATGCAATACCTTCCTGTGACGCACTCGTTGCGGGGCGCCACACTCCCCCTTGGGAAATTACACTTGTCCCCAAGTGTCACGAAACCCGAACAGTACAGGGAAATTTTGCATTTTTATAAACATAAAATAAAATAAAACATTTTTATTAATAACAATCAAGCTTGCTTAATTTTCTTCCCCTTAGGGAGGCACATTTACTTGAAACATTTCAAAATATTCATTAAACAAACAGGTTAACCATTGCGGACCTGGCGGGCAGGGTCACTGACTATGAACAAGTCCAGGTTTTACCGCGGGGCCACTCCTCTGGCACTCAAATAACGGGAACTGTTCATGACAAAGTCATTTGTAAAGGTCAAACAAAAGTTACTTATTTAAGGATGTAAAGTATATCTACGAACCCGGCGAGCGTACCACCCCTGATAGCCGGCATGGCGCTCATAGGTGATAGCCTCTCCCTGGTATAGATCGTGGTCGGGAAGTACTTTGGGGAGGTGAGACTCGATGTCCCAGCGGCCCACAAAAATCTCCTCGTACACCCCCTCCTCCCAGGCAAGACCCCACTCGGTGACCAGGTTAATGGATGTAACAGTACCTGTTTTGCGGAGCTCTTCTGGTAACGGGGGTTGGCGACGGGCCTCGGCACGAGCCCGCAAGTTGGCCTCCTCTTGGGCCCACCATTCCGCTCTGCGGCGCCAACGTACAGCATCGTCGGACCGGCAGGGAGTGTGGACGTAGTCCCAGCGACGGGTAGAGTGGTGACGGGTCAAGAGTTGGTCATAACTTTGGACCGGCACCCGGACACAATGATCGGGGGCAGAGGCCGCGGCTGCACCAGACCACTCCACCCGAGCCACTTGCAGCTGCTCGGCGGGAACTTCCGCCTCCTCTTCCTCCTCCTCAGAACCGGTGTGAAAGGAATCCTCAGGCTCGCTGGAACTCCTGTCGTCGTCTTGCTCTATGGCCTCGACGACCACATCAGGCTCCTCGGCTGGTTGGTTTTCTGGAACTGCGGGGTCATCCGGTTGGTTGGATTCTGGCACTTCGGGGTCCTCCTCCGTCTCATCCTGCGGGGCTTCTTGGCTGCCCGACTCCTCCTCTGCCGCCTCTGCACCGGTTAACAGTGGTGCATCCGCTCCAGTAACTGGGTAGGCCTCAGTAGGTTCGGAGCCGGTCTCCGGTTCTGGAGTGGAACAGGTTGCAGTCTCTGGCTCTGGAGCGGAACAGGTTGTAAGCTCCGGTTCTGGAACGGAACAGGTGGTAGGCTCCGGTTCTGGAACAGGACAGATTATCAGTCTCTGTTGGACAGCCCGGTGTAGTCGGCTGGCCAGGCTCGCACTCCAGCTCCTGATGGTCCACTCCGTGGCCTCCATCAACCGCACCCGTAAGTCTTGCAGCGCGGTCTCCCAAAACTTAGGGTCCCCGTCGATGGTGAGGACGGGACCCGGGCCAGGGTTGCCGATGGCGGCACGAGCTTCCTCCTTGACTTCTTTCATTAGCTCGCAGAGCTTCAGGTTTGCCATCTCGCTTCTTCCAGGAACCGCACCCGTTAAAATTGGTAACTGTCCCTGAAGCGGAGCTGTTGGACAAGCCATGCCACACCTGTTTCTTTGTTGTTTTTGTAGTCCAGGCGTGGGCTGAAGTCTTTGGCCCGCCCCCTTGGTTGTTTCCAGCAATCGGGGCGGACAAGGATTTTGGCGCCTCTGCCATGGCCCTCCCACGAAGAGGGGAGGAGGCACACCCCTGGGCCAGCACATTGTGTTTCACATGGCGGGATCCGCCTTGTTGGTCGCCATCTTGGCCCAGTGGAACAAGGAGGGAAAAAGTTCTTTTTGGTCGAATAAGGTTTACAGCTTACAGGGGGGGCTAGAAACATGGGGGACCCCTTCCCTGAATGCAGCAGACATGCTGCATTCAGTGCTACATTAAGTTAGCATAGCACGAGGGGGGTGACAGGTCCTCCTTAAAAAATTTTTTAGAGTGAGTTTAGATTAGGATTTAGTGGTTAATGATAGAATCACTCAGAAACAACTATAAAAGGAATATGAAACATTAATTTTCATAAAAAAACATTTTATATGATATTTTTATAAAAGGTCATTTTGGTGTATGGAAGACGCCGAGAAGGGGAGAGAGGTGCACATTTTATTTTTTGGAAGGGGAATCACATTTTTTAAGGCAAAATTAGCAGCGATGCACGGACAAAAACTGATGAAAACCGAGGCATCGATGTAAACCAAGACACATTTTTCATTGAAAAAATTGACGAAAACGGAAATCAACGATATCCGAAGTCGACGAAAACCGAGGTATCACAATTCTGGGATGTATTAACAGGATTATACAGTCTAGATCACATGACGTCATTATCGCCCTCTACTCCTCTTTGGTCAGACCTCGTCAGGATACTGGGTCCAGTTCTGGGCACCACATTTTAAATAAGAAATCAACAAACTGGAGCAAGTTCAGAGAAGAGCGACCAGAATGGTGACCGGTCTGCAAACCATGTCCTATAAGGAACTGTTATAGCATTTGTGAATGTTTAGCTTGTAAAAAAGAAGACTGAGAGGAGACTTAATAGCTTTCTACAAATATCTTAAGAGCTGTCACACTGTAAAGGGATCAGCTTTATTCTCATTTGCACAAGGAAAGACTAGAAATAATGAGATGAAACTGAATGGGAGGAGACACAGATTAGATATTAGAAAAAACTTTTTGACAGTGAGGGTAATCAACGAGTGGAACAGGCGGCCACGAGAGGTCGTGAGTTCTCCTTCAATGGAAGTCTTCATGGAGAGGCTGGACACACATCTTTCTGGGATGATTTATTGAACAAGGGGTTGGACCAGATGACCCAGGAGGTCGATTGCAACTCTAACATTCCATGATTCTATGTTACGTCACAAGCTTTCAATACAAGTGTATGAGAGCCAGAAAGAGGGACTCATAGAGTTGTATTGATTTAGAATTCTGGAATAGCCAGCAGATCACAAATCACAGGAGACTGACCAGAGCACCACTAGATAAAGATGAAGACAGCGGCAGATGTATTTAAGACAGGTAGCTGGGAACTTACATTTAAAGCGCCACTCCAACGGTACAATAAAAAAAAAATGTCGAAGTGGTGCTTTCAAAATCCTCTCCGTTGTCAAGATAAGAGGAATTTTTATTTTCATTGTTCAATGATCACTATCTTTGTTACTGGCCACTACTGTTGTCTAGTATTGTGGCTGAGCATGCACAGTGCATACAGACTAAAGCTGTCTGGATCGTTGCAGAGCAGAGTTCAGCCCATTTTAGTGTTTTTGCGCTCCTCTAATGCTGCTGAACCATCAGACATTGAAAGTTTGGGCCAGCAGCACAACTATACCACTGGTCCGAACTATCAATCTTCAGGAGTGCACCATCCCTGGCCAACAGGAAACCAGAAGGCAAGGGGAGCAGTAGGTTCCTATAGGTTAGACCTGAGCACCAGTCTTTAATGAATGCAAAAGGGTTTTAATGGAAAGTTAATACGTGAAACACTTCAATGTAAGAATGAAACTTCTGTCTGTTCCATTTAGTTTTTTTCTGCACTATTCTTCTATTAAAAATAAAAATGGAATAAACAGAGCTGAACTGACCCAAACTGAGCATTTCAACCTCTCATTGAAATCAATGGGTTCTTGAATTCTTTCCGGTTGTATTTGTCTTTATACCTGGTCACAGTTGTGCAATGTAAACTTATTTCTTCACACCCACAGTGTTTTTAGTAATCAGTATTCCTCCATCGCAAAGTTTTTTGTTGTTTCATTCTTAAGGAGAAACTATTGATTATGAGAAATACATGGGGAAAAGTGATAAATGAAAAACATCGCTCAAGTATGCAGGACTGTGCAAATGTTTTAGGCAGTTGTTGAAAAAACGCTGCAAAGTAAAAATGCTTTAAAAATAGAAGCTGTAATAGTTTATTTTCTCAATTAACAAATGCAAAGTGAATAAACATGAAAGAAATCTATGTAAGATGGTAAAGGGTGCTGCCACTCTGATCAGGAGCATACCGTATACTGTTTCTATGTCTATGCTTAAAGGTACCTTTACACGCCGCGATGGCAGGCTGGATACATCCCGCTACTTCACGTGCACGAGCACGCTCAAACGGTTACAAACGGTCAACGCACCCTCTTTACACGCCGCCCACAAGGTGCGCTACGCTACGCTACGCTACATCTATAGCTAGCTACATCGCCGGGTGTCTCAAGTAGCCAGCTGTAGTTCATTTACACACCGCTATAACCAGCTACTATGGGCGTAACTGGTGCAGCAGGGCCAGCACATAGGCGTGCCACAATTGTGGTTTACGAGCCGTCCGTACGCTGATAGGACAAAGCAATAACATCCTGATTGGGCAGGCATCGCAGGAGGCTGAGTAATACAGCACGCTCGAGCGATTGTGTAGTGTGACTCGTCAGCTCCTTAAATATGCCTCCCTATGCAGCGACTACCAATCGTCATGCAGCAGCTTCCACCAATGATCGCACATGGGGCGCGGTAACACGGAGCCAGGGTCACGCCTTAGCTACATTGCAGGCTGTCCCGAGTTTCCTTCCGTTGCTTCTTTACACGCCGATACAGCTCGCTACCATCGGCGATGTAGCCATCAGTTTTCGAGCAGAGCTAGGAAACCGATGTATCTGTTGCCGGCTGTAGCGTCACGTCTTCAGACGCCGCTACGACGGGCTACATTGGCGCTACAAGCTACATTTGTAGCCTGTAGCGGGATGTATCCAGCCTGCCGTCGCGGCGTGTAAAGGTACCATAAGAGTTATATGTTTAATTATGTGTATTATGTTTGTGCTACTGCTGCCTGGTACTTCGGGTAAACTAAGGTTATATTAGTGAGCCAGCACACTCCTTAAGGGTGGAGATTTGGGCTTCCTCTAGAAGTGAAAGCGTTACAAGGATGGCAAAAGAGTCACTAGGGATGGGGCTTAGTTAATAAAAGAAGCCTACAGAGTAGATTCAGGAGAATCCCGAATAGATGAAGCCTAGCAAGAGCTGGAACCCCCCCATTTGATTTGTCTAGACCCTTTGGCGTGTCCAGAATTTGTTCCTAGGACCAGGAATATGGGCAGACAGCCATGTGAGCATGCCCCTTCGGCGCAGGTACTGTCTTTTGCCTCTGGCAGGTGCCTGGTAAGTGGTTATCCTGTCCGGTGTCTATTTGACAAGTTTCTGTCAGAGAATGGGTCGCCACTGTGTATCGGAGATATTGGAAATTGGGAGCCAGGAGATATCGGGACAAGTGGGAACAGCCTCCTACTAATTATTAAACTGTGAATAACCCTACTCTTCTAACGTTCAAGCATTGAACCCCTGTTTCACGAGACTGTTCTAGTAAATTTGTTCTAAAGACACTGATTGACTCTGTAACACTTGAACTGGTGCACCGGGGAGCCAGCAGGGGTTGCGCTCCCTAGGATCCGTAACATTTGCAAGAAAACCAATTGAGCGCGCCCCTTTGGTGCAGGTACTGTCTCTTGCCTTTGGCAGGTGGCTGGAAATTGGTTATCCCCTCTGGTTTCTACCTAGCTGGGTCCTGACAGAGACTCGGATGAGTGGGTTGCCACTGTGTATCGATGATGTTGGAAATTGGAGCCAGGAGCTATTGGGACAATGGTGACAGTCTGCTACTAATTATGCAACTGTGAATAACTGTTGCACTGGGAAGCAGCACTGCATCCTTGGCCCTGCCTCGCCATTGACTACCAAAGGCCCCTGGCTTCAGCAACCCAACATCTAAATCACATCAATATTTGGTGTGACTGCCCCTTGCCTTCAATACAGCATCAAGTCTTCTAAATCCTCTGTTACACAGTTTTTGAAGGAACTTGGCAGGGAGATTTTTCCAACTATCATGGAGAATTAACCACAGATTTGCTGTTTGTCGGCTTGTGCAAATTCTTCATGGTATCCCAGGGAAACTCAAAGATGTTGAGATGCTCTGTAGGGGAGAGATCATCATCTCCTTTAACTTACATAACTGAAATGTTTTATGATATCAGCACAGATTTCATTGATTTTGCTTGCTAAACAGTCCCATAAGCAAGAAGTCTCACAAAACTTTCAAAATAGTGAGACAGCAGAGAGCTCTGACTTCAATCTTTCTTTCTTCAAGGGTTATAGCTGTCATCCCTAAGGGTACCTTTACACGCCGCTACTGGCGAGTGGATACAACCAGCTACAGGCTACAAATGTAGCTTGTAGCGGCAAAATACCCCGTAGTAGCGGCGTGTAAAGACGGTAGGAGGCACCCGGCCACAGATACATCTGTTTCCGAGCACTGCCCGGAAACAGGTGGCTACACAGGCGATTGTAGCGAGCTGTATCGGCGTGTAAAGAAGCAACAGAAGGGATGTGTCGACACCAGGCAATGTACCTGGTATGTAGCTGGGGCGTGACACAGCCTCCGGGATACCGCCCCCCTTCAGCGATCATTGGTGGAAGCTCCTGCATTACGATTGGTAGTCGCTGCATAGGGCGGCATATTTAAGGAGCTGACCAGTCACACTACACAATTGCCCGAGCGTCATGTATTAAACAGCCTCCTGCGATGCCTGGCCAATCATGGGTTTCTTGCTTTGTCCTATCAGCGTACGGACGTCTCGTAATCCACAATTGTGGCACGCCTATGTGTGGTCCCTGCTGCACCAGGTCCGCCCATATTAGCTGGTTGTAGCGGTGTGTAAATGAGGTAAGATGAGCTACAGAAGGTGACTTGAGGCTTCCGGCGGTGTATCCAGAGATAGATGTAACGTAGCGTAGCGTAGCTTGTGGCGGCGTGTAAAGATGGTGCGTTTACCGTTTGTAACCGTTTGTGCGTGCTCGTGCACGTGAAGTAGCTGGTTGTATCCATCCTCCAGTAGCGGCGTGTAAAGGAACCCTAACTGAGAAAGGATTTTTTCACTTTCTTAATAATATATATCAGAGAAAGGTTGTATAGTTTGCTCTCTTTATACGATATGATAGATACTTTTCATGCTGGATTCTCACACAGAGTGTTTCTTCACTTATTGTGATTATTTTTCACAGCAGATTTTTAAAGCTCCAGATGCTTCAGTCAAATGTTACTTTAAAGTCTAAAACTAAATAAAATGCTTTTTGTATTTTTCCATTTTTAGCATTTCTAGAATTCATATTCTTTTTTTTTTGACAATTTTTTTTTTAATTTGGATGTGAAAGACCCCTAAAATGGAAATATTTAATAAATCTTACCTAAAGATAAGCAGATCAAACCCGTGGGAACGTTCTTACAGTTGGATTCCCTGAAATTATGTGGTCCCTTGCAGCTGTCACATCACATGGTCTAGCTCAGCCAATCACAGCAACTGTAAAATAAGAGGGCAGGACAAGCGAAGGCCATTTTATTATATTACAGCATAGGGACTGGAAGTCAGAGTGCAAATCGGATGATTAGATAAGGGATATAAAGGCCTAATCTGACTGTGGTGCATTGTTGCAGCATTGCAGAACATTGAAAGGTCTCAGTCTGTGAATACTAATCTAAAGGTTCAAGTGATATAGGGAAGAGCTGGACCTTCATGGTCAGTGAATTGATTCACCTGTGCTATATTGCAGTACAGCACATTAACAACAGCATTTTTGTGTTTTCTTCATATACTGCAAACAAGGGAGGACAGTTTATTACTCCTCTGTCCATGTTTTAATATTGAAGAAAAATCCTGAAACTAAGGCTTGTGTGTCAGAAAAATTATGCTTTATGGATTATGACATGGGCAAAACATTATTGTTTTTAGTTCTACAAAGCCCGACATAAAAGGCCTTTGATGATGACATCACAGGAAATTGATGGGTTAACATACTAAGAAGGCATGGACTTCAACTGAGGTAGCTGGCCATAAAGGTACAGTCACACACAGCAATATTGCTTGCAATTTCACTGGCAATTTGCTGGTTGCAGTGAAATCATGGACACATTGTTCCATTTGTACACGGCAACAAAATAGATCAATGTGTCCATGATTTCACTGCAAACAGTAAATTGCAGTGAAATTGCCTAGTAATATTGCCGCGTGTGAAGGTACCTTTAGGCAAGAGAACAAAACTTAGCACTGGAACTGCGACATGTGAAAAAGTGTGAGGTCACACCTAATACAAGCTGTGCTTTTGACTCAAAAATGCTAAGACATTAGCATAAAAAGAAGCATAAAAAAGTATAAAAAATGTTATTGTGTCAACCTGCTTTGGGTATTAAGCAGCTCAATGAGTCATATATAATTTAATCAAGCTCTTAGGGTATGAACACACGCAACAGTATGACTCTGAAGTACGTGAACACAGAATACGTCTGGCCCATGAATCTCAATTAGTACTGTACAGTATACATCTGGCCTGTAGAGCCCTATTAGTACTATACAGTATGCATCTGGCCCATGGAACCCTATTTGTAGCACCCCGATGGTACACCTGGAAGCAAAAGAGGGGTTCCCTATTCTGGTGGCACAGCATCCAACACTTTCCTGCCTCCAGACCAGAAAGGGGAGCTCTAAAACCCGGCTTGACAGGAGGTTCCCTGTATAAAAGTTCTGACCGGAGGAGGAGTTAGTAAGAACAGCTATGGAGTGAGTCTGAGGAGGAAGGAGAGGAAAGCCTGAGGGAGACGAGGAGCGTTGTGCTCGCTCCAGAGGAAAGCGCAGAGAACAGACACCAGGTCCGAGGCTGTGCAGGGTCTGACGTCCTGGCAGTCAATAACGGAAGGTGGGGAATTCCAGGTTTCCCAACCACACAGTGTCAGGAGGCAAAGCAGCATACTAGAGCCCGGGGTCTCCACTGAGGAGCAACCCCTGAAACAAGACTCAAGCTGCCTGTCATACGGCACACGCAGGAGAGAGAGGGCAAGCAGATTAGCTTCCAGCAGCCGCAAGAGCCACTAAACAGTACACATCTGGCCCACATAGCTCTACTAATACTGTACAGTATACATCTGGCCCACATAGCACTACTACTACTGTACAGTATACATCTGGCCCAAATAGCCCTATTAGTACTGTACAGTATGTATCTGGCCCATGGAAGCCTATTAGTACCGTAAAGTGCACATCTGGCCAATAAACCCCTATTAGTACTGTACAGTATACATCTGGCCCATAGAGCCCTATTATTACTGTACAGTATACATCTGGCCCATAGAGCCCTATTAGTACTGTACAGTATACATCTGGCCCGTAGAGCCCTATTATTACTCTAAAGTACACATCTGGCCCATAGAGCCCTATTGGTACTGTGAAGTGCACATCTGGCTGATAAACCACTATACTGTACTGTACAGTACACATCTGGCCCATGGAACCCTATTAGTACTGTACAGTACACTTCTGGACGATAAACCCTATTAGTACAGTACAGTACACATCTGGCCCATAGAACTCTATTATTACTGTACAGTACACATCTGGTCCATAGAGCCCTATTAGTACTGTAAAGTGCACATCTGGATACTGTATTTTTTAGTAAAATGTGGTATAACCATTGTCAAAGCCATAATTTAGTCCAACTTCACAGACACAGCTTCGGAGCATAGTTTGAGGTTAAATCCTGGCGGCAGATATTCATGAAAAATCTATAGTAAAATATAAAAATGATATCATTCACAAGGTTTTGATTGTGGATATTTATTTGCCATTTTGTGTGTCAAGTTGCATTTTCAGAAAAACTCAGTATAGTAGAAATATAAAGTTTTTGCAATAGAAACTCAATAAAATAGAAAAAATGCTTGTACAAAGTTACAAAAAATAATAAAAATAAACCAAAAATGCCTAAAAACATAATAGAAAAGTCTTCCAACTGCAGACTATTTTTAATATAAATAACTGTTAAAAAAATCCTGTATAAATAAGGCTTTTAAATCAGGTAAATTGTATGGAGGTCCGCGCTGCACATAGCCTGCAGTGAAGTCGTTTCTTCCATTAGTGGTAATAAGTAAATCATGGTTTCTACAATTTAGGTCATTCCCAGTAACAAGCGGCTGGAAGTTTCCTAATGCGTACAGCGGTACAGCCTGTGAGATGGGGCAGCGGCGTGGCAGCGGCAGAGCAGCCAGGCACCGGATGACCGGATTTTACCTTTGCTGTTCACATTAAATAAAAAAAAAAGCAAAAATCTCCCATCTCTTGTGTAACAAGGGCATTGTCATCTGTCACATGTATTAAGCACAGATGTCCGGAACTACACAAAGCTAATTTAACTTTGTACACCCTGCTCTATTTTGGTCCCCAAGCTGAGATCTAGAAACCCAAGACAAATAATATATGTGTGAATGCATTCAGTGACGTCACAAAATGAATGGAAATGCATCAGTGCACATACAGTGTATCTATTATATAATCATGAATGGGATTTTTGCCCCTTTTGAGTCCGCTCACGCTGCGAGTCAATGTCGTCATGTGGATACGACCGAAGCATTGGCCGCGCAGCGGCCATTGTGAGCAGTTCTAAGGCGACTCGCTATGCCCGCGCAGCGGGCATGGCGAGTCGCCTTAGCAGCGCGAAGCATTGGCCGCGAAGCGGCCATTGCGAGTCAGAGACTCGCTCTGCTAGAATCCCGATGCATGTGCATCGGGCACCCAGCTAGTATATATATATATATATATATATATATATATATATATATATATATATATATTTTAGGTGTGGGTTCAGTTTGCAACACCATCGAGGAGGGTGGGGGAGCCCGCTGCTGCACTGGGTGGCTGTGGCTTGTCAGGCGCTGCTGCTGCTCCCCATCCTCCTGTGCACCTTTTATCCCTTTGTGCTGTCTTTCATCCCTGTGCGTTCTCTTACCCCTTGTTTTCTCTATTCCACCTGTGCGCGCTCTCTGATCCCCATGTGCTGTCTCTCCCCCCGTGCACTCTCTTCCCTTGTGCTGTCTCTCCCCCTGAGCTATCTCACTCCTCTTATGCTGTCTCTCCCCCCTGTGCTCTCTCTTCCCTTGTTCTATCTCTCCCACCTGAATGCTCTTTCTCCTCCTGTGCACTCTCTCTTCCCCCTGTGTGCACTCTCCCCTTGTGCTGTCTCTCCCCCTGTGCAATCTTTGTCCCCGTTTTGTGCACTGTATCACTCACCCCTGTGTGATATCTCTTTCCCCCTGTTCACCGAAGAGCCACGGCGCCAGGCTACATTCCAGAGTGGAACGCAAATGTGACGTAGTGCAGCAGCAGAATGGGTCACCCGAAGGGTATGACAGAGCGGACCCAGGCGTGGGTGATAATGAATGCCTGCGGGGCGGCCAGTGTCCCAAATGGCGTCACAGATGTCCAAGGTGTAGAGATGTGTAAATCTGGCCCTGATTAGGGGCTTAGTTGTGCTCTTAAGATCCCAGCTGCTCTCTATGCAAAGAAGCTAATAGAAACTACACGTGTTGCTCAGAGAATTTGCCACCATTTAAAGCTCAGACTGGTGCCCTAGGCAGCAAGGTGTAAAGAATAGAATAGAAAAAAAATGACATTTTGAGAAATTGAGGTGGATTTAACTTTTTTTTAAAGCGTTTAAAAAAAAAAGACATTTTTGTTCATACTCTTTTTCACAGTTCAAAAATGATTTGCAAATATAACGCGGGGTCCGGGGAGCTCAGGTTGCAATTTAGTCTTTACTCCCAGGCACAATTTTTAAAACATTGCGAAACAGTCTCAAGAAGCTCAGGTGGGTTTGAGTCCATCCACTGGGCATATCCATAAGACATTCAAAGCAGTTCAGGGATCGGATGACCCCTCCTCTACTTGCAAACTGCATTCCATTGGTTCGCTATATCCATCTTCCCAGGCACCGGGCACAAGTAGCAATCCACAGGTAAAGGGGAAAATCCATAGGGAATATGAGCAAAGTCCAAAAGAAAATCACGGCAGTCCATGGAGCAAACAAAGGGACAAGGTAGTCCATAATAGCAATAATCCATAGAAAGTAGTTTCTCCTTTTAGTGTCTGTTCCTCCATAATTCAAGAAGGGAATGCAGAACCATTCCGATAACGACAGAGGGGAAAACATCACACAGGCTGTGGACCGTTACCTCACAGCTGCTGCATCAACTCAACACAGACCTCCAGGCCGTACATCCACTAAAGGGACTTCCAACTACCCAAACTCCTGTGCAACAAGCATGTTAAATGCCCCAGTTTTTGATCACGGATCTTGTGATAGTCATTGGGGTTCATACATTTTTTAATGTAAATGATGGAGTTGTGACCCTGCTCCACTCTCATGCATTAGGGAAATCAGGGTGGTGTCTCACAGGGCCCTGGAAATAATATTCCTCCCCATCGAATGTATATCTGTGGCGCCCCGCAACGAGTGCGTCACAAGAGGGTATTGCAGCCACAAATGCAGCCGCAATATCCTCTGACTCAGCAATGATCCGGTTAACATAGAGATCCAACCCAACATGCAACACCTAGAACAGGGGACCAATCATAGGTCCTGGGGGGTGGAGTGTTAGGGTAGTGTAGTAGAACACACAATAATCTAGACAGAAAGAGAATAGTCTAGAACTCGGAGAAGAAGGAGAATAGACTAGAACTTGGAGAGGAGCGGGGGTGTCAGCACCTGAGGCCTAAACCACCGGGATTGGGCATTATCTACACGGGTTCCCAAAAGACTCCCGTGCCCACAACATCTTGAGCAGCTCCAGCCTCCGGGGATCACCGCTCAGCCTGTGGGGAGCGTAACATCTTGCTGCTATCCATCCCCCGGGGGCTCCGCAGCGTCGGTAGTCCTTACCGAATCTACTCATAGGTGGCGTCACGAATAAATTAAAAACCCCTTTAATCTGTTCCACCAAGACGTCTTCACTTTTGATCTGCACTACACCGGGCCCCACTACCGGCAGGCGCGGTCCACCCGTGACAAGGAGGAAGGAAGCATCGCCTGTCTAAACCGGAGTCCCGGCCACGGTGAGTCAGAAAATGGCGTCACGAACAGGATACGAGCAGGCCCGTTACCCAACGGGTATATTGTGCTTAAAATGGACTTTATTGTCTACAATTTGGACTTTGTTCGTCCCTAAAAGAACTTTCCCGCCTTTTCATCATTGGGCCAAGATGGCGCCCAAGATGGCGTTCCCGCCACAAGAAGCCGCCACGTGTAAGCCCAGGAGTGAGTCAACCCCCCCCTCATCGTGGGAGGGCTAAAGACAAAAGGCGCCAAACTCTTTGTCCGCCCTGATTGCTCGAATCAACCATGGGGGCAGACCCCAAAGACTTTTCCCACGATTGGACTACAAAAGCCCAGAGGAAATGGGAGTGTCAGACAGACTTCTTCACCAGCTCTACCAGAACGTTTACCGGTTGAACGGGTGTGGTTTCCCTCCAAGAAGAGAATGGCCAGCACAAGACTCCAACACCTAATGCGGGAGGTCGAGGCGGAGGCCAGAGCAGCCATAGGCCAACCGGGTCCGGATCCTGCCCTTACCATAGACGGCAGCCCCGACTTCTGGCTAGAGGCTCTACAAGACCTCCGGGTGCGACTACTTGAGACAGTGGAATGGACGATTCGCAGCTGGAGCGCGAGCCTAGGCAGAAGACTCCATCATGCGATGCAGCAGAGCCGACCGGGTACAGCTTCTCCAAGCCCAGACGACATCGCCAGCTTTTCAACAGCCTCACCGTCGCCCACCACCTGTCCTGCTTCGTCACCGGAGCCAATAGACTGTATCATTCCCGTGAGGACCACGGCTCGACCCGTTCCAGCGGATGAAACCGCAGCCGACCCCGTTCCAGAGCCGGAGCTTCCAATATGCTCCCACGAAGAAGCTGACATCCACCTGGTTCCACTTGCGGAACCCGCGACTAGTTTCCACACTACTGAGACTGTCGCCTGTTTCTCCCCTGATCCGGAGGCCTCCTCTGCAAATACAGAGGCCTACCTGGTGACCGGGATCGAAACACCACTTCCCGCTGCTACAGAAGAAGAGGCAGGCAGCCTGGAAGTCCTGCACAACGACCCGAGGAGAACTTTGCAGCACAGCCACCCACCGATCCAGAGGATTCCATCCCATCGTCTTCGTCAGCCGAGCAGCCCGACGTAGTCATCGAAGGAGAGGTCGAGGAGGATGACGAGGAGACCTACAGTCCAGCTGAGGATCTCTACACCGGGTTCGCCTGGGGAGACACAAGGAACCCTTCTGCCGGGCGATCAGCTCGGGTGCACTGGTCGGGTGCCGCCGCAACAGCATCTTCTCCGGTTCCGTTAAACCGAGCTCCACTCCAGACTGCCCACCAAGCTCGAGCAGTTCAACAACCAGCACGCCGTAGTGACTATATCCACACGCCGCATCACTCCGACGAAGAGGTACGTCGTATCCGGAGAGACGAGTGGCACACTCGACTGCAAGCCAACATGCAGGCTCGCGCCGAGGCTCGCCGCCAATCTCCATTACCTGAACAATTCCGTAAAACCGGGTGGGTAAGCACATTTAACTTGTCCACCGGGTGGGGATTTGTAAGGGAGGAAGGTGTGAGTACTGAAGTATTTGTGGGGCGCCGTGATGTGGAATCGCACCTACCGCGAGGTCATCCAAGCCGAGACTTGTATAGAGGGGACATAGTAACCTATGAGCGACATATATGCCGTGACGGGTGGTTCGCTATACGAGTCCGGAACACTGCCCTCCATAAGTGACTTAAGTTGTTTGAACTTTGCTACTAAAGAGACTTCTTCCTGTTTGCACCGTAACACCGCGACTTGGCGGCTACAGCCTGAACTTTTATTCTAAGGAAAGCCGACCGCCCGCCGGGTCCGCGCAATGTGTTAACCTGTTTATTTACCCTTTTCACTTTTATGCATATAATGACCTGTCATTAATAAAAGTGTATTACCTGTTATAAAATACAAAAACCTCTGTAATGTGAGTAGTGTGACGCTTGGGGACAAGCGTATTCAACCAAGGGGGAGTGTGGCGCCCCGCAACGAGTGCGTCACAAGAGGGTATTGCAGCCACAAATGCAGCCGCAATATCCTCTGACTCAGCAATGATCCGGTTAACATAGAGATCCAACCCAACATGCAACACCTAGAACAGGGGACCAATCATAGGTCCTGGGGGTGGAGTGTTAGGGTAGTGTAGTAGAACACACAATAATCTAGACAGAAAGAGAATAGTCTAGAACTCGGAGAAGAAGGAGAATAGACTAGAACTTGGAGAGGAGCGGGGGCTCCGCACCCCGTGCAGGCCCCTGGGCCGTCACCGGTCGGGTGTCAACACCTGAGGCCTAAACCACCGGGATTGGGCATTATCTACACGGGTTCCCAAAAGACTCCAGTGCCCACAACTCACAGCCGGTTCACTGGTACCGAAGCTGGCAGCAGTTCACCTCTGCCACGCGAACCAGAAGAGTGGAGGAGCAGCTTCAAAGGAGCACCCCACCACCAGCCAGTTTCCAGTCGTCTAACCAGCGGTGTACCCACTGAGGGATCCAAGGCTCCCCAAAACATCCAGAACGTACATCATGGATAGGGCATTGAAACAGCCTCCCCGTACCCGACCTGGTATTCCTGGGCGACACTGGCAACCAAATAGGTAGAAAGGAGGAACACTGCGGATCTCTAAGGGACACCATCACTGCTGAGTCCACCCGGTCCACTACTCAACCACTGTATGCCATGTACTGCCTGCTGGTTACAGTAAAGACCCGTTGCAGAGACTTTCTGTGTCCGTGCTTCCTTATGAACTGTCCGTCCGCACTAAAAGGTAACCGCAGCTGCCGCACAACATCTTGAGCAGCTCCAGCCTCCGGGGATCACCGCTCAGCCTGTGGGGAGCGTAACATCTTGCTGCTATCCATCCCCCGGGGGCTCCGCAGCGTCGGTAGTCCTTACCGAATCTACTCATAGGTGGCGTCACGAATAAATTAAAAACCCCTTTAATCTGTTCCACCAAGACGTCTTCACTTTTGATCTGCACTACACCGGGCCCCACTACCGGCAGGCGCGGTCCACCCGTGACAAGGAGGAAGGAAGCATCGCCTGTCTAAACCGGAGTCCCGGCCACGGTGAGTCATATCTCCGTTGCAGCACATTTACCCTCCCCTCCCCTCAGGTCGTCAATCTTCAAAAACACAAAAGGCATGCCGATCATGGCGAGGCCCTTATATTGGAGGGTACGGTTGGGACTAAATGCCTCTTTCCTTAAATGCTCCTCGTAATTGATGACACCAAAGCCTCGGGGCGATTATAGCTGTGGATGACTCCCACCGTAGCCCACTCCCAAAACCGGACTAGGTTGGTTGATCTGGCCGCATCTCTGGAGGGGCTCATTCACATATGACATTAGCCATACCTATGCTGTGGCCACTGAGCTCCTGCTCCAGCTGTCATACCTTCCACTGTTGAGCCATCTCTGACACAGGTACTGGGGGGTCTCCATCCACCAATTTGAGGTATGCTCAAATCAGGTGCTGCTCTTAGCCTGCTTTAAGGCACTGCCTCTGGCCTTTCTTAAGTGACCTCCATCTTTCTCCTATGTAAGTGGGGCTCCCGAGAGAATAGCCATTCTTCGGGCCACGTCTTACATGGTGGGGCCTCTTCTGGCTCCTTCCAGCCACACCACCCATTCCCAAGCTGAGATTCAGCAATGATCAGGGTGTTCTCTTAGGTCGCACCCACTTGGAACAAGTAGTACAGTTCCTCTTTCTCTAACCGGTGGCGGACATTGTAAGCCTTTTAAGCTGCACACACCATTCTATTTTTGAGTCACCCTGAGGACAAGCCGTTGTTGTTCAGGACACGTGAGGTCATCCTGCAGACTATGCCAAGTGTCGAGGTGCTGGTGGCATGGGGGCAGGGTAGTCAGACTCGGGTGCGGGCCAGGCCACAGCATAGTGCACCCTGGCCTGCTCCCCGACTGAAAATTTCAGTTTGTTGTTGCCCTTAAAAAGTGTCAAAGCACACAAAGAGTCAATCATATCAATAATATAATATTTATTCATTTATACAGCGCTATTAATTCCATAGCACTTTACATACATGAGTAATGATGTCTCTCTTGGAGCTCACAATCTAAACATCCTATCATTATGTCTTTACAATGTGGGAGATAACCAGAGTGCCCAGAGGAAACCCATGTAAACACAGGGAGAACATATGTCGGGCCCCACGGGACCGGGGTACTCGGTGCCGGACCGGATGGTAGTGGGGATGTCACAGGTGGCTTGGTCCGGACCGTGTCCCTGGCTCGGCAATAAAGGGGAATATTTACAAGGAGATTGTCACGGGTGACGCCACCCACTTGGTGCGGCCAGTGATGGGGCCGCCGCTGCTGCAGAACCTCCGGGGGTGATGGAGTGGCAGCGAAGATGGTATAGTTCCAGTGGGAAGAACTGTATCCCCCGGGGCAGTAAGGGTTAAAGTCTATTGTGTGGAGTTGTAGCACACTTACTTGCAGGCACTGCAGGGATCTCTCCTCCTGGCTGGTGCTGACAGGCTGGATCTGTAGGGAGGAACGGTCTGCAGGTAGAGACTGACAAGAGAGGCAATTCAGGGTTTCCAAAGCTTTACTCTTAGTTGTTCTTTCTCAGCAGGTTACAAGTCATTTGCAGTTCTTACAGCACAGTTCTTAATACACGGTTGCACTCTCCCTTTCTGGGTTCCCCTTCTCTCCTGCAGCCAGGCCTCTCTCTCCCTGTGACCCCTCACGCAGCCTGTTAATGTCCCTTTCCGGGCTTTTACGGTCTCCGTCTGTACGGGTGGTGCATGCTACGCTGGACAGTATGGCGGTGACTCGGGCTTCTGTGAGTCCTAGTGTGTCACTTAGCTGCCTGTCCTTTGGGTTAGGGATCTCAATCTGAAACTCAGACCCCTCGTTGTGTTGTCTGGGGATGCCGGGTGAACTACGGTCCCCTTTAGAGCCGATACTCTACTTTAGCCCAGCCTCCAGTAGTCCTCAGCACGAGGCTCTACCAGGCTCCTTCTCTCTGTTCCTTCTGGTATTATAGGAGGGCTTCTCCACCTGCAGTCAGTGGCTTCAGCTGCTGTCTAGGGCCTGGGTTGCACTGTCCCTCTCTGTTCTGTCACACTCCTGGTGGCATCGGCATCGGATGGGCTTTCTCTCCCCTCTGGCTCACGCTGGCTCAGTACGGATTCTGTGCTCCTAGCCTTGCACTCACAGAGAGCGTGATGTCCTTCGGCCTTTACATCTCAGCCTACCTCGGCCTACTACTTTCCTTCACTCCTCCCCCTCACTATATACTGTCAGTCACCTGACCTCTGGTGTGCCCAACCCACTCCTCTGAATCCACCACCCCTCCGATCTCATATAGTCTCTAATCTCAGGGCTGGATGTAACCTCTCTGACATGTGGGTTATGTGGGCTGTGAGGGTGTTAGTGTTTAACAATGTCCTACCTGCCTGACTGCAGTTCCCTATGTGGCCTCCTGGACGCAGGGGCGCCACACATACAAACTCCTTGCAGATGTTGTCCTTAGTGTCCTTGGTGGGAATTGAACCCAGGACATCAAGACCCCAGTGCTGCAAAGGCTGCAGTGCTAACCACTTGAGCCACCGTGCTGCCCAATCAAGTGTTCTTTACTAAAACGATCTTGTGAAACACGGGCACGATTCAAACATTACAGTATTTACAGTTCTTTTCTTTGGTGCTGACTGCTCCTCACATTTCAGTACCTCCAGGCTTATGCCCGCAACGTCTGGCATTCAGGAATCTGGCTGTGTGCTCCTTGCATTCTCACTAGCTCTAACCCTATAGGAGCCTGCTTGCATAAATGGCGGGGGTTGCTGTTTCGACACCGTTCTCCCGCTTCCAGTAACATATTGACCTGATCTTCCAGGTCCACATCAACGTTACATAAACCGCAAGGTTCACTGGCAAAAGGCTGAATTAGTGCATGGACATATATGGAACTCTTGTTCTCATTTTGTTTCCCTCGGGGACGCTTTTAAAGAGAATCTGTCAGTAGGATCTTCTCTCCTAGGTCATAGGAAGTTGACCTACATGCTCATGTAGATGGCTTAGGATGGCTCATCGTACTAACAGATTCACTTTAACTCTAGACATTTTGTTATCTTTTTATGTAAATGTTGGTGTCTTCTATAGTTTCTATGTTACTGTCTCATCACTTTTCCCTATTGGCAATGACATTTTTGCAACTCTTATTGAACTAAACCATAATGACATCCTAAGACCCATGGGCAGTCAGCGCTATACATGCCATGTTCATCTGAGCCAGGAGATTTATTTTGAAGTGATAATTGGCATTTTGGTGATGCAGTCATACAACATGGACCTTCCTAAATCGCTTTTTGTTTAAAGTTAACAAGTAAAACCACTTAATTGCCATGTCCCAGTAATAGACATCATAGAGAGATTCTGCAGGGAAAGACATAGATCATTCACAGAACTGTCTACATTTCCCCAGGCTTATACAATTTACATAACACATGTTGGCTTTTTTGGCCATAGAAAAGAGTCAAAAGGTCAACAGTGAGCATGAGACTCCACATGAATGGGCTGATGTATTACAGGAGCTTCATTTGTAATGAACATGGGCACGGCATTAGGAATTACCTGTGAAGGGGACATGGATATACACTGTATAAAGTTTTCATATTTTTAATTTTTTCTGCACAAATATGGGAGTTTATAGACTGTAAAACTAAATAAAAAAGGTTAAACTTCAAATTACTATGAATTGATAGGACATAATAAAAACTGTAGGTTTCCAACAAAAGTTGCAGGTTGGTCAACACTTCTTGTTATTAAAGGTGCCGCTCCCCTTACTACTTCACTGATCACTCCAATCAGGCCCCCAGGGAGACATTGACACATAGAAATGGTTGGCTGGTTGGCATGTGCTCCATTTATCCTGGGTAAATGAGTTTGCTTTCGTTATTAGTACAGGTCCTCTTAATTAGCAAATGACAGGCCTTTGGATTTTAATGGATAATTCTGCTTAATCCCAACTGACTCTTGGACCACCTAGTCTTGAAGCCAATACTAGTAAAAAATGCATTTGGTTCTTATTTTATCATTGTGCCTGTCCCTTTGATTTTGACCTGTTTTTTTACATGATGTTTTCCTCAATTTGCTCCATTGGCCAGAAGCTACTCTATAGTCACAACCCAGGCATCTCCTGTGAATTCCACATCCCTTTTCAGAAAGAGAAGGTGAACACAAGGAATCTCCTGGGAGTCTCCTCCATCGATTTGCAGAACTTGTTCTATCGGCCATGTTAGTAATCTGTGATCAAGAATGGGAGCTCTGAGAACCACCTCTAACAGAATCTTCAGATGAAAGGAAGTAGGGAGAGGTTCTCCGAACTCCCATTCAGACGACACAGATTACCAATATGGTCGATGGACCTGGTCCTATGAATCAGTTCGTTCCAACACTAATTATTATACAGTATCTTATGACATTATTATATAACATTCACCTATTTTGTCCCATTGCAATGAAAGTATATAATGTGTTCTAAAAAAAAGTGCTTTAACAGCCATTTCTCCCTACTTCTTCTCACAATCTTGTACCTGGCTATAAGACAACTATCTGCAGCAGGAGCCTCCTCCCACTGCTAAACTGTTCTCTCTACAGTTGTAGACAATGAATGATAGTGTCAGGAATCCAAATATTTTGATTACCTTTTGGGCATTCTGCCCTTTTCCAAGATGGCGTCTTTTGTTTCATGTACATTTTGTCTTACTGCCTTTATAAACCCCACCCCAGCCTTTAGACATTGTTAGAGCATTCTACTTTGGTTTCCTGCTCTTAGTGGCTTGTAAAAGTCTTTGCCTACTCCTGCAAGTTCTGTGTGAATCTCTTGCTGCTCATCAGACGTTCTGCTACTTACACCTGTTGACAGCATTCCTTCTGCTCTGGCTGCTCATGCTACTCTATCTGCTGCAGCTCTTGCCACACCTGCCTTTGCTGACACGTAAGCTGGTTGCTTTGTTAAGTGCTCCCTTGCTTGCTGCATTCAAATAGATGTAGAGCATGAGACTGTACTGGATTTAGCAATTTGCTCTGCATCTGATTCTGGACTTCCTAAGGGTACATGGTACAATGCTACAAGGGTACAAGAGTACATTTGGCGGCGATTTATCGCCTCGCCATGGTCGCCTGATTTCAGAGTCTGCTCTGAAATCAAGCGACCGTGGCGAGGCAACAGATCGCCGCCAAATTCCCCAATTACACACCGCAATCAGAAGGGATTTTGACGGCGATTGTCGCAGGGCGACATATCTCCATCAATATTCTTCGCTCGCTTGCGGCGTGTAAAGGTACCCTAAGACTTCCTTCACTGGCCTCCCTTGATGATTTAATGTGTTATATGGACTGGCTTATACATCTCCTTGTTTGGACTTGCCATAGACTTTATTCTTACAGCTCTACAAATGTAATTTGTGCTTTAATGACTGCTCTACTGATTGAATTTTCCTGTGAGGTTTTCAACAGACGTTTCTTTAAGGTTTCATACAATATCTACACTGTGTGTCTATGGACTTTGAGATTTCCTCTGCACTTGTTGTGAATCCCCATGTGTTATAATGGCCACACGCACATGTTAAGTATTTGATGAGTTTTTTATCTCAGATTTGTAGCCAAAACCAGGAGTGGATAATTAAATACAGAAGTGGTGACGTGTTTCTATTAGACTTTTCCTCTGATTGCTCCACTCCTGGTTTTGGCTATAAATCCTGAAGTAAAAAACTCATCAATACTACCAATATAGGCTTTTTCAACTATAAACTGGGTTCTGTTGTGTCTTTGCTCCACGCAAAAAAACTCCTGAGTTATCCATTATAATAATTACAGAATGGCCCATTAAATAAGCCAGACCCCAGATAAAATCTAACAAAAATCGAAGAACTCAAGAAGGAATGAAGCCCATTTTTTCTTTAAGGTCTGTACAATACGAATTATTATTATTAATTATATTATTATTATTATGATAATAATAATTATTATTATTCACTTATATAGCGCCATCATATTCCACAGCACTTTACATACATTATCAGTACTGTCCCCATTGGGGCTCACAATTTACAGGGTGGGCCATCTATATGGAGGCACCTAAATAAAATGAGAATGGTTGGTGATATCAACTTCCTGTTTGTGGCACATTAGTATATGGGAGGAAAACTTTTCCAGATGGGTGGTGACCATGGTGGCCATTTTGAAGTTGGCAATTGTGGATCCAATTTTATTTTTTTCAATAGGAAGAGGCTCATGTGACACATCAAACATATTGAGAATTTCATAAGAAAAACAATGGTGTGCTTGGTTTTAATGTAACTTTATTCTTTCATGAGTTATTTCAAGTTGATATCACCGTTCATTCCCATTCTATTTAGGTGTATCCATATAAATGGCCAACTTTTTTGCGGATGCCTATGTGTACGTTTTTGTGACCCGTAAAACATCGTTTACCGTCAACAGATTAAATTGAAATGTTTCATTTTTACAGTCAGCTTGTTTTTCTTCTAAAATAAGTGAACACTCGATTATTCTTTTACTTTTGTAAAATAATTTCTTACTAGGGAACCAGGATTCACCAATTCATATGTTAATATGTGTGGGAATCTTTATGACCTATTGTTGAAATAAATGTGTTATTTTACCTTTGTTTGTGAAATTATTTTAATTGCTATTTTTCATATTTTGTATTAATTAAAAGAATTAGAAAAATAATCCTGAAATCTTGCAGTTTTTCCACTATCACTGAGCCTCATTTCCTGTTATCTGAAGATCTATTCTCAGCAGTCAACTTATAATATCATGACGTGGCAGGATTACAATGGAAGGTAACATCTATGTATAGATTATGCAGCAGGGGTGGGAAACTGCAGGCCTCGAGGGCCACCGATAGTGCATGTTTTCCAGATTTTCTTAGCATTGCACATGGGTTGGAATCATCACCAGTGCTGGTGATTATATTATAACCTGTGCAATACTAAGGAAGTCCTGAAAACCTGTGGCCCTTGAGGCCTGCAGTTCCCCACCCCTGTTACACATGATCCTGGACTCTCATAGTTAACTGGCAACAGCTCACCTCCTCCCCCTCCCTGCACAATGACCTCTGCACAGGTCACCGAACATGACCGCAACATTCATATAGTCAATGACTCTATTGTATTCAATAATCCATATGGCAACTATATAGCTGAATACTGTTAGAAGCCGACCGGACAAGATGGTGACCCCATTCTCATGTGTAGCAAATAAAAATATATTGATAGGCCACTATCAGGAAGCAAAAAAAGTAGATGGATGGAAGAAAACCAGGCAAGGATTTATAATACGACCACATTGATTTCAAAGGTTGATCCATGCAGACGTCTGGCACTGAAGAGGTTAAATCAATTGTTTGCATTGGGCAGAAAATTCCAGGAGTCCGGATGCCAGCGCCCGTCTTCCCATTGTACAGTAGAGCGCCTCACCTCAGCTCACCTCATTTTTATATTATTTCTTAATTAATTAGTCAGCCAGCTGCCGGCTTTTTTCCTTCTCTACTGTAATCCATTCAAAACATTGCTGGAATCAGCTCGCTAAACCAATCTCTCCTCCTAATTCACTTGGCCGGCTCTCTACAGCATCAACCACAATATTATCCTGCCTGATTTTAATGTCGGTCCATCGCTGAGTGTCGGTATGCTGGATGGATCTGGCTGATTTATTACTGTTTGTTCTTCATCAAGCTATTCTCCGAAATCTACAAAAGAACCGACACACCCAAAGTTACCCAAGTATTACAATGCCATGTCTATAAATTTTTGTACAGAGTTAAAAGACATGGCTGCCTTCTTACAGGAACACTGACGTGCCTGTGCATGGTTTGTGTTTGGTGTTGTATCTCCATTTAAGTGAATGATGATAAACTGCAACACAACCTGTGGGCAGGTATATCATCCTTTATGGAGAGAACAGACATGGTTTTCTAATGTTGGAAAACCTCCCTTTAAAGGTATTGCAATTTCACATATCCAGTGGCATTGAGGATTCCATTGATGAAGAATGGCCCCACTATTTTTGTAACCCATATACCACACCATACCATCAATGTTTTGTGTTCCAGCAGTCTTGGAGGGATCTATCCACTGTGTGTTAGTGTCAGACCAATAGTGGGGTTTTGTTTGTTAATTTCACCATTCACAAAAAAGT
This sequence comes from Allobates femoralis, assembly GCA_033576535.1. Taxonomy (NCBI): domain Eukaryota; kingdom Metazoa; phylum Chordata; class Amphibia; order Anura; family Aromobatidae; genus Allobates; species Allobates femoralis. The sequence continues at coordinate 59,745,818 of JARQOC010000002.1, read as the reverse complement.
TTGCCTCATCCCTCATCTGAAGGCAATTGTCTATGCTGTGAAGATACGAGATGTGCAGCATCTGAAACAACAGATACTGGAAGCCTGTGCAGCATTTCTTCTGCGGTGTTGCTATCAGTGTGACAAGAGTGGGAGAAGAGGGTTGTATTGACAATCCAACACAAAGGGCAACACTTTGAACACATTTTATAAGTGGTCATAAACTTGTAAATATCTCATGAAAGAATAAAGTTACGTTAATACCAAGCACACCGTTGTTTTTCTTATGAAATTCTCAATATGTTTGATGTGTCACATGACCCTCTTCCCATTGAAAAAAATAAAGTTGGATCCAAAATGGCCGACTTCAAAATGGCCACCATGGTCACCACCCATCTGGAAAGTTTTCCCCCTCCCATATAGTAATATGCCACAAACAGGAAGTTAATATCTCCAACCATTCCCACTTTATTTATGTGCATCCATATAAATGACCCACCTGTATGTTTCCCCCACATTAAATGAATAACATTTATACTCACTTCTGGAGCCACCACCATTCCAGTGGTGTCATCACTGATTCTCTCTGTTGCCAACCAGTGGCTCCTTCACCGTCCCCTACTTTGGATAAAACAGACATCCGGAGGAAATGAGAGCTGAGATTGCTCCCTCACTTCCTCCGGATATCAATTACCGTATATACTCGCACATAAGCCGAGTTTTTGGGCTGAAAAGTTCCCCCCTCGGCTTATACGCGAGTCACTACACGGGCGCCCCCCTCAGAGGTATACAGGCCCCCCCATCAGTATCCAGGGCCCCCCCCATGCTCCGCAAACCTGTGAAGTAAGATGATTATACTTATCACTGTCCCGCTGCCGCTGTCCCGCATCACGCTCCTCCGGCTTCATCCGTCTTCTTCTGGCTTCCTGTCGGTGCAGGCAATGACGTCATTGCCTGCGCCGACCACAGGAAGCCGGAAGACGCTGCATGAAGACGGAGGAGCGCGATGGCAGCGGCGGGGACGGCGGCGACAGGACAGTGATAAGTATAATCATCTTACTTTACAGGTTTGCGGAGCATGGGGGGGCCCTGGATACTGATGGGGGGGCCTGTATACCTCTGGGGCTGTTGTATATAACTCTGGGGCTGCTGTATACTACCTCTGGGGCTGCTGTATACTACCTCTGGGGCTGCTGTATACTACCTCTGGGGCTGCTGTATACACCTCCTGGGGCTGCTGTATACTACCACTGGGGCTGCTGTATATACCTCTGGGGCTGCTGTATACTACCTCTGGGGCTGCTGTATACTACCTCTGGGGCTGCTGTATACTACCTCTGGGGCTGCTGTATACACCTCCTGGGGCTGCTGTATACTACCACTGGGGCTGCTGTATATACCTCTGGGGCTGCTGTATACTACCACTGGGGCTGCTGTATATACCTCTGGGGCTGCTGTATACTACCACTGGGGCTGCTGTTGTGTATACCACTGGGGCTGCTGCTGTAACACTTCTGGGGCCTGTATATACCACTGGGGAGGCTGCTGTATACCACACTGCTGGGGGCTGTATACCTGTGCTGGGGTCCACCCTAGGCTTATACACGAGTCAATAGGTTTTCCCAGATTTTGGGGGCAAAAGTAGGGGGGTCAGCTTATACACGGGTCGGCTTATACACGAGTATATACGGTATGTCCAAAAGAGGAAAAAGTGAAGCGGCCACCAGGGCTGGATTTACACATTTTTCTGCCCTAGGCCAAAGCACATAATTCTGTGCCCCCTGTGTGTGGGTCCGCAAGATTTCAGAGAAGGAGCTCATGTGATGCATATCAGCAATGATCCTCCTGATAGATAAGCACTGAAAAATCTGAAGATTGAATATGTAGACCTACAAATATGAAGGAACCTGCCTGGAAAGAAGGGGATCTGCAAGAACAGGTACAATATGACCATCAAGGATGATCAGGCTGAGATATAAAAGACCTACGAAGCCCATACCAAGATAGGACTAACCTGCCTAGACAGGGGGACAGACCAAAATAAAAAAGATCTGCCAAGATAGGAACCTAACGAGATGAGGGGCTATCTATTATATAATTGCCGTAGCGACTTCCGTCGCTACTTCCTGTGGCTTTGTTTGCGTAGCTCGGAACCTTCTCCAGGACTCTGTCCGTGGGCGCGTAGCGGCCACGCGACTCGCGAAGCAATGCCCGCAAAGCGGGCATTGCGAGCAGTCGACCACCACCACCACGCACATGAGTCATCACACATGGCATTTTTACATAAGACATCACATAGTAACAAGAACACAGTCAGTCCCAAAGTCAGCTGTGACCACCTGGCCCTGGAGCCGTACTCGGTCTCTCACACCGCACATCTGACTGCCTGGCCCTTGGACACTGGCTGCCATGCACACATCAGGTGCACTAGCATGGAGCTGGCAGGCTCCCATCACTTACCCACTGGGGACGGATCACTTCCAGCACCTCCTCACATGGCAGTGCTCTGGACGTCTGAATCCCATCGTCCTCTCCTCACTCAGACACCTGCCAGGTTCCTATCCACCAAAATTGGTCACTTTTTTTACCCTTGCATCTAGCAGGTGGCTGCAGATTCCCCCAGGAGGTAGCACATGCGTCTAGACACCGGTACACAGACCCCTGCAACCTATAACATGGGGGCGGTTTGTAGCAACCAGCGACCATCCATGTATGCAGGGAGAGGCTGGTGGTGAATGCAAGATGCTAGATGCAAGGGGTAAAAAAAGCGACCAATTTTGGTGAGTTTTTCTATTTGATATTTAGTACCTATTCGGTTATTTCAGGTTCCTATCCAGCCTGCTCACTCACAGCTGCAACCCAGTGAGTCAATCAGCACATCTTCACTCACACACAGACCTGAGATGTGATTAACCCCCTGTGCACCATTCAGGTTTAGCCCAGCAAAGCACTCATCCCCACAGGTTCAGCCGCTCATTAGGCTCATGAATGTATCGGATCTTCAGCACTCACACTCAGCTGTTTTACTCAGCTCATGAAAACCCTTCAGCTGTTAACCCCCTGTACATCGGACAGGTTTCAACACCACAACACAATCAGGTAAAACCGCCCATGTGAACACAAGACCTGCATTGATAACCCGTGTGATGCACCGGCCAGGGGCCACATCAACACACCTCACTTTCTCTGCCACTTCACTCACTTTGTCCGCAACATACACACACACCACATCTCCGCTATACTTACCACCGCCTGCATCACCGACATGTCGCCGCCCCCGAACTACTCGATCAAATATCGCGTCCAAAAAGTCTCGCCAAACTTCCCGGACGCCATATTCGATCCAGTCGTCCGCGGCGCCGACATGTCAACTCAGGATCCAGCCGGCAGGGAAGACGCAGGTCGGTGCTAACTATAGCGAAGTGTCTGTGTGTGTGTGTGTGTGTGTATGTATGTGTGTGCTGACCACTCTGGCCACAGCGCTGCACTCAGCACTCTGCCCACGCACTGTGCTCACCAATTCACCGCACTCACTGCTAACCACTGAGCCACCGACTCACTGCTAACCACTGAGCCACCCACTCACTGCTAACCACTGAGCCACCTGTATACACACAATTCATTTCACCCCACTCCCCTAACTATTAGTAATTACTATATAGGATGCTAGACTACCCGATTCTTTCGAATCGGCCCGCCATCTATGATATATATATATATATGTGATTATATAGGAATTATCAGTATTATGTATGTGATTATGTATAAATTAGTGAGTCGCGCCTATTCTGCAAGGACTCGCAACGGCCGCTTGGCGGCCATTGCGAGTGAGGCTTTGCGAATCAGTGCGCCGGCAATGCTTCACAGGTCGCGTGGGCGCTGCGCCCACGCCCACAACGACGGAGACAGCGCCGAAACTTACGGAAGTGCGTTAGGGAAATTATATATTACATACTGATAATCTATTATATAATTGCTGTAGCGACTTCCCTCGCCAACAGCGCTACCCTCCGTGGCTTTGTTCGTGGGCGCGCATCGCCCACGCGACTCACCGCAATGCCCGCCAAGGGGGCGTTGGAGTCGTTGCAGCAGCCCGAGCAATGCCCTATACACAGATTCTAGAATCCCGATGCAATCGCATCGGGCTCACAGCTAGTGTTAAAATAATGAGAGACCAACCATGAGAGGAGAACCTGCTACACTGAGAGATACAGGGAACATTGCCAAGTTAGGGGGTCCAAGTTAAAAAAGGAGGATCTGCAGAGAGGAAATATATGAGGAAGACCTGCCGGTATAGGGGGAGCCGAGTGCCTAGATCAGGGATGTCAAACTCCAGGCCTTGAGAGCCGCACACAGTGCAGGTTTTCACAATTTCCTTAGCATTGCACAGGGGTTAGAGTTATAAACTGTGCAGTTGATTTTATTATAACCTGTGCAATAGTAAGGAAAAATCCTGAAAACCTGCACTGTTGGCGGCCCTCGAGACCTGGTGTTTGAGGTTCCTGGCCTAGACCTGTGCACCTGGCTGAGGTAAGATGAACCTGCAGATATATTGTGACCCTTGCCTATATAAGAGTGACCTTCCAGGGTTTAGGGGCCCTGCCAGAGACAGAGGTGGACATACTGATGTAAGCGTTGGCATCACAGAAGACCTGCTATGATATAGGAAAACGTCGCTACGGTTATACAGTCGTGTGCACCTTCTATTAGAGACTGACCTGTAAGTCAGAGGATTTGGTAGAGAAGCAGGGAGGTGACAAACTAGTGTGGGGGACAAGAATGGGCTTTTGTTCCTCCTCGTGGTCAAGTCTCCTCTCCTGGGAGCAGAGTCAGACAGTCCTGGAAATCATGTGCACGGTACATGCTGCACAAGCCAATCACAGCCTCCACTGGTATCACACAACCGCTGTGCACTTTGCGAGAACTTAGAGGCCAATTAGATCACAATCCATGGCAGGTGAGGGCCGGGAGGCTGTGATCTGATTGACTGATACGGGCGGTGAGTTTTCGGACAGTGAATATTCCTTTTTATGCCGCGCTCTGGGTTCAGCTGTCTATGAGGTGGCTGATACTTTTATATGGCCTTTTCAATTTTCGAATGAAAATTTTGTAAAGATTTGGTTGTGATTTCTTCTGTATATACACCCTGACTGCTGCGTCCTAGGCCATGGCCCAGGTGAGCCTTATGGGAAATCTATAACAATGTCATGTGAGACAACTAGGGATACAGTGCCAAAACCACTGGAACGGTGCCTACACCCGAGGAGAGAATGAGTGTTATTGTTTTACTTTGTGGAAACAAATGGAATTGCTGCCTATTGTCAACTGCCATCTGTCACTATCAGCAGAGACTCAATGACAGATTACATGAAGAAGGACCAGAAGTTTGTCTTTATTCTTCTGCCCTCCTTTCAAATTTCACACGGGCATGGCAGTAAAGTGGGCTTTTAGTTCAGGGTGGGCCAACCATTGGATATTAGCAGGTACAAGGCTCAATGAAAAATTTGGAAAAAAGCAGTTACAACACCTATAGTGCTGCAGAATGCTCATAGAATGGAACTGGTCACTGAAAATGAGAAGATTTCAAATCACAGATAATCAGAATCAGTTCATGGACTTGCATGCACCTAAAGCAGTTTTAAGTTGCAGTGGAATGGATTAGAGCAACCAGACTATTCCTTTACTTTTTGGGTGAAAAGATAGGTTCAGCTTAAAGGGGTTTTCTACTACTTGGACATCCTCTTGTCATTCCCCATGCTTGACAATTAAAATGAAAAAACGTATACTCACCTCTCATGTCAGCACCATTCCAGCGGTGTCAGCACTCATGTTCCCGAGAGTTGGTCAAATGATTAATCCACAGGAAGGGAGAGATGTTGAATAATTATGTATCCGAAGGTGGGGGGAGAAGAGCTGGCAGTGATTGGGCACAGGGATCGCGTGATGTCACAACTTTACGTGATCCCCGGGAACACTAGTGCCGACATCGAAGGTGAGTATAGGCTTTCTAATTTTAATGGGACCAAACAGTAGTGGACAATCCCTTTAAATATTAATATTCTGGCTGCTTGAAGCTGACAGTAGGGGGAGCTAAGGTGTTTATTGCTTGCATATTAAATATAACATGTTTGTTCTCATAAACCACCTCTCCTCTGGAACACCCTTTTAACCCCTTCCTGCATCTTAACATAAATGTATGTTTTGCAACAATGTACTGCAGATCCTGCAAACTGAAGTTGTAGGATTTGTCTTCTTCAGAAGCACACCGCTCCCTTGCCTCCTGGGTTCAGTATTGCTGGGGTCGATGTGCTTCTAATGATTCACAGTCCATAATTTGCACCAGTTGCCTCAGGGTGCAGCATAGGAAAAATGCAGTGATATCTACGTGATCTGGCCAGATGAAGAGCGACGCTTCTTGACAATGAGTGGCCGCTCTGACACTGCAAGGTGACCTGTAAATTGTAACTACAAGCTCATGGGCCCCAAAGCAAAAGCTCCAATGGGGCCCCCAATGATTGCAAATGTTTAATAGCTATAGTCTATTAACTGTAGGCCAAAAGACTTGGGAACCCCAAGGCTCAAGGGTGCGATTGAGGTTACGCCCCTGGTTGTAACCTAGGCTGTGAGCTGTAAACAATCCTATTGGCTTGGGCACAGGCAACCTGGCAGTTTCAGGGCAATCTCCAATCCCAGCCATTTAACCCCTTAGTAACTTTAGCTGTTTAGCAGTTGCAAAATTGGTGTCAAATGGGAACACAAAATTTTCATATCTACATAAATTTGATGTCTTCAGTTGGTGGCCATAAAGTCCCAGCCAGAGTCCAAGTACTTGACCACTAGACAAAAGCCAATTTCGGAAACCAATTCTAAAGGCAGTGGTGGTTGACAGTCAGATCAATTTAGTAACAAACCAAAATCAATATAAAAATCAAACTAAAATCATCTTTATTTCCACCGCACATAATAAGATGCTTGGCAGAGGAGGCAGGGAGCACTATGAGATTAGGCAGGATTCCTTCCTGGCACAGACGACCAGTTGGTAGCCGGAATAATCAATCACATACAAGGAAACTCCCCGCAGCTAGAAATCAGTCACCTTTCGGAAAGTTTCTACTTGATTAATAACTAAGCAGCTTGTTATTTCGTCCCTCTTAAGCGGCCGTCACACGCTGAGATATCTCTAGCGATATTGTAAGCGATCACGTGCACGCGCAATCGCTTACAATATCGCTCACATCGCTGGTGAGATGTCACACAGACAGACTCACCAGCGATGTGGAGCAGCGATCTCGCTCGTTACTATGGTACACATCGGGTAACTAGGCGCCGCGCGTCGCTTAGTTACCCGACGTGTACCATAGTTACCATCTCCCAGCATAGGCTCTGCCGCTGGGAGATGGATCATCGTGGTGTCATACACCACGATGAGACAGATCGTCAAATCGCTCATCGCTAGATCTGAGAACCGAACCTCAGATCAGCGATGTCACGATCAAGCGATTTACCATCGTAAATCACTTGATTACATGCAACGATATCTTGCCCGATATCGCTAAGGGGGCCGTCACACGGAACGATATCTTGCCCGATATCGTTTAAGCGATCTCCTTTTTGATCGCTTAAGCGATATCGGGCAAGATATCGTTGCATGTAATCAAGTGATTTACGATGGTAAATCGCTTGATCGTGACATCGCTGATCTGAGGTTCGGTTCTCAGATCTAGCGATGAGCGATTTGACGATCTGTCTCATCGTGGTGTATGACACCACGATGATCCATCTCCCAGCGGCAGAGCCTATGCTGGGAGATGGTAACTATGGTACACGTCGGGTAACTAAGCGACGCGCGGCGCCTAGTTACCCGATGTGTACCATAGTAACGAGCGAGATCGCTGCTCCACATCGCTGGTGAGTCTGTCTGTGTGACATCTCACCAGCGATGTGAGCGATATTGTAAGCGATTGCGCGTGCACGTGATCGCTTACAATATCGCTAGAGATATCTCAGCGTGTGACGGCCGCTTTAAGCGATCAAAAAGGAGATCGCTTAAACGATATCGGGCAAGATATCGTTCCGTGTGACGGCCCCCTTACAGGTATTTGTTAGGGGGCCGTCACACGGAACGATATCTTGCCCGATATCGTTTAAGCGATCTCCTTTTTGATCGCTTAAGCGATATCGGGCAAGATATCGTTGCATGTAATCAAGTGATTTACGATGGTAAATCGCTTGATCGTGACATCGCTGATCTGAGGTTCGGTTCTCAGATCTAGCGATGAGCGATTTGACGATCTGTCTCATCGTGGTGTATGACACCACGATGATCCATCTCCCAGCGGCAGAGCCTATGCTGGGAGATGGTAACTATGGTACACGTCGGGTAACTAAGCGACGCGCGGCGCCTAGTTACCCGATGTGTACCATAGTAACGAGCGAGATCGCTGCTCCACATCGCTGGTGAGTCTGTCTGTGTGACATCTCACCAGCGATGTGAGCGATATTGTAAGCGATTGCGCGTGCACGTGATCGCTTACAATATCGCTAGAGATATCTCAGCGTGTGACGGCCGCTTTAGGCTTACTTATAACTTCAGGGACTGATAAGATCCTTATTAACTCATTAGCTGGAGCTTGATGAAAGGAAAATCAAGACTGTGCAACTAATGCAGCGCGCCGTGCACTGGGTATGTGCGAGGAAAGCCATCATTAACCTGTACTACTAACGATGGCGCTACATGACATCACTTCTGATGAGTAAACTGGGCTGTTTATTTCTCAAAATTTAAAGCAAGTACAGTGATCAAATCTCATTATGGGTTGGTGAGATCTCTGCTTGTTTATGATCACCTAATCAATATGTTTAGAACCAGCTTTTACATATACACTAGTGATGGGCGAATCCTAAATTACTCGGAATCGCTTGACTCTAGCGAGTCCGAGCCCAGGACTCGCTACTCGTTGCGAGTCTAGCGAGTCCAATGTTAATGAATGGGGAAGCGAGTAATAGCGAGTAGTGTGAGATTTACAAATCGCAGATGTGTCTCGGAAGCTTCAGCCTGAAGCAATCCTAGTTTTGTCATTTATTTGCATTGCTCGTTTACTTTGTAAGTAATCACTGACTCGCACAGATAAGATCCTGTCTTCTCTGTGTTCTGGCTGCCCCAGCTCCAGGGTCCTAGAGCCTGCCTGCTGCCTGATGTAGCAGTGCTGAGATTGTTCTCAGTCTGCTCATTCCCTGTGTACAGACATGAATGTCTGTGCACAGAGATGATGTAGCAGAGCTGAGATTGTTCTCAGTCTGCTCATTCCCTGTGCATAGAGATCTATATATATGCACAGGGGATGTAGCAGAGAGGACATCGCGTTTTGGATTGCGTCGGACGGAAGAGGATTTTTTTAATTAAAGATGGAGTCCCTAATGGCTTTTTTTTTTATTTCTAATAAAAAATTTTCTTTGTGTTGTGTTTTTTTAAAACAATTTAATAGAAATTCATGGCGGTCATGTCTAATATTGGCGTGACCGCCATAAATTTCGGGCTTAGGGCCAGCTGATAATACAAAGCTGGCCCTAACCCCTTTATTACCCAGCGTGCCACCGCTACCAGGGCCGCTGGAAGAGCGGGGTTCAGCGCCAGAGGATGGCGCTTCAATGAACGCGCCATCGTCTGGGGCGGCTGCGGGCTGCAATTTGCAGCGGGGGGTGCCCAGAAAGCTTGGGCATCCCTGCGCTGCGGATTCCAGCCCCCAGCTGCTTAGCTGTACCTGGCTAGACATAGAAATTGCGCGGAGCCCCACGCATTTTTTTTAAATTATTTCATGAAATTCTGAGATTCTGACTCTGACTCTGAGACTCTGACTCTGAAATTCATGAAATAATTTTAAAAAAATGCGTGGGGCTCCGCGCAATTTCTATGTCTAGCCAGGTACAGCTAAGCAGCTGGGGGCTGGAATCCGCAGCGCAGGGATGCCCAAGCTTTCTGGGCACCCCCCACTGCAAATTGCAGCCCGCAGCCGCCCCAGAAGATGGCGCGTTCATTGAAGCGCCATCCTCTGACGCTGAACCCCGCTCTTCCAGCGGCCCTGGTGGCGGTAGCACGCTGGGTAATAAAGGGGTTAATACCAGCTTTGTTATACAAGCTGGTATTAAGCCCGAGATTCTTAATGTCAGGCCACGTTTGACCCAGCCACTAAGAATCTCCAATAAAGGGTTAAAAAAACACAGAGAAAAATTTTTATTTGAAATAAAAAAAAGCCATTAGGGACTCCATCTTTAATTAAAAAAATCCTCTTCCATCCGACGTAGTCCAAAACGCGATGTCCTCTCTGCTCATCCCTGTGAATAGATAGATGTCTATGCAAAGGGAATGAGCAGACTGAGAACAATCTCAGCACTGCTACATCAGGCAGCAGGCAGGCTCTAGGACCCTGGAGCTGCACAGAGAAGACAGCTGGACTCGGCTCGCAAAGAAACAGCAGTTACTTTGCGAGTTTCCCTGCTATCACTGGCACAGTAGCCAGTGATTACTCGCGAGTCTAATGCAAACAATGGCAATCCTAGTTTTGTCAGCGTTTCTGACAAAACTAGGATTGATATTGATTTGCATTGGACTCGTGCGAGTAATCACTGGGAGACTCGCAGAGTACCGAGTCCTGCGAGTCCCTTACTACTCGCCGAGTAACGAGTCCTAGCGAGTAGATTCGCCCATCCCTAATATACACGTGCATCTCAATGATGTAGGATTTCATCAAAAAGTTAATTTATTTCAGTAATTCAATACAAAAAGTGAAACCCATATATTATATAGAGTCATTACACACAGAGTGATCTATTTCAAGTGTTTATTCCTGTTAATGTTGATGATTATAGCTTACAGCCAATGAAAACCCAAAGGTCATTATCTCAGAAAATTAAAGTAGAGAGGATGAAGGGTTAAAAACCGCGCTGCCGTATTCCATTTTGACTTCAAAGGGTGAATATAATATTACTTTAGTATTGCAGGGCTCCCTGACACATGGCAATATAATATTGATTTGTCCTGAGGAAGAGGCCTGGGAGCACTGAAACGCATTGACTAATGCATAAATATTATATTCACCCTTTGATGTCTGGTGGAATACAACAGCGCGGTTTTTAACCCTTCATCCTCTCTGCTCTATATGCACCACACTGGGGACTGCAGCAGCCGTGATCTGCTTTTATAGTGGTTGTGACTCTCACAACCACACAAGGTGAAGCCTCTGATACCTATTTAGGTCATATTTGATCTCTCAGAATCTTCATCCTCTGTACTTTAATTTTCTGAGATCCTTTGGATTTTCATTGGCTGTAAGGCATAATCATCAACATTAACAGAAACAAACACTTGAAATAGATCACTCTGTGTGTAATGACTCTATATAATTGATGCGTTTCACTGGCGGTATAATTCTTTAAACTGTTCAAGCCCAGGCCTTTTTACCTAATTCCTGATTGAGCACATTATTGCTGTACATGTAGTTCAAAGAACTATACATTTTTTTTCTCGATATGTAAAGATTTTTTACATCTTTTTTGTCATGATATGTGGAGCCTAATAATATGTTAGCTTTGTACTGTTTTATTTTGGTGTCAAAAGAAAGGAAATATGTGTAATTTTTTCCTCTTTCTCTGGTTATTTTTTTTATTACCGCATAGGACAATGAAATTCATCTCAATATTTGTTTCCCTCTGTACAATTATTTTAGTGTATCGGCCACATATTTTGCTATCTGATGGGGCAGGGCTTATAACAGCAATTTAAATTGGTAGTTGCTTTTTTCATTTTGTTTATTTCTTAATTTTCCTACTTTTTATTTATTTGTTTTATCATTTATTTCACATATAGTGCCTCTCACTTCGACATTTAAATACTTTTTTAATCTGATTCTCCCTGTAACTTGGGCAGGTATATTAGCCCCAGTTACAGGGTAAATTGAGTTTCCTGTCCTTATAGCAGAACTAAACACATACTCCTAGGAACCAGAAGCTCCTGCTCCCTCCTTACAACCAGCTATCTCATGTTCATTGGGTCTGGAGGTAGAAGTGCAGGGTGGGGCACTACAGCTGTTTGCTGCTGTCCTTTGACTGACAAGCTCGTTATGATGTGTGTATCCTGTCCCATACAATGATCTCCTCATGCACCCACCCCTTCCTGTTTCTATGCCCACCCTCAGGGCTTATAAACCCCTATCACTGGCTGTTTGGCCTCTTCCCTATGTTGACCCAGGACAAGATCACCCGCCCTCCCTTGTTTGTTATTTTTGGTGATATGGTTTAAGTCGCAGCAGCTGATGGTGTGTGGTTATGGTTCAAAGGCTAACATGCACCGGAAGTCCGGTTGGAGCATAACGCTTTGATATACACAGGGTATCAGGCGAATTTGTGCCTAAGATTAAGCTGTGGCCAAAATATTCTGCAATAAAAGATGCGATGGTACTAATTTGATTTACCTCTCCAAAAAAGGTTTTTGGTTAATATTTAAGTGTTTGGGTCTTCATTCTGGGGAACGGAATTGGTGGTGGGTCTTGGCAGTCTTAGTTTTCTCTATACTGTATTTACAGTGCTTGTTTAGTACTTTGTATACAGCTATCAAGAAGACAGAGATGGTAATAAACCTAATCTGCCTTCTCTACAGTGGAGTCCAGCGTCCACATTTATACGTTCTTGTGCAGTTGCTCTATTATTCAGTGACAGTTTGGAATGTCACTGCAGAACATAATGAAGACCTCCTGGATGTTTAAAGCTTGTTGGTGGTCTGGACGCAGTTAATAATGTTTAACTACAACTTCGGCAACCCAGCCTGATTGCCAGCTCTTTCCTTCCTGATGAGATCTTGCACTGATCAGTATAAGCTGCAACTATCAGTAGGCGTTCAATGAAGATAGTGCCACATTTCTTTTGGTGATCTTTCTGGGAAGACACTGACCAGGAAAAGCCACAGGTGGTGCTCACTTGTAAATCCCAGTTGAGAGTGAAAGTCCATGCAAGCGCCGAATAAATAAAGTGGCACTCATCCTGGTAAAAATAAAAATAATTTTTATTAAACTCTTGTTAATGCAAATGATGCGCCCCCAGGCTATGGGGTACTCGGGAGCCGGGCCGGCGCTGTCTCTCTGGAAATCACAGTACTTGTGATCTGATTCCGTGGCCTGGGATCAGTCCAAAAAGGGGTATTTACAAGGGATTTGTAGTGACTTCACCCGGGGTATTTGGTTAGAAGAAACACCGCTGCCGTATTCCTGCTGGGGACGGTGGTTAGGGGCAGTGTGGATGGTAAGCCCTCCTCGCGTAGGGCTGAGGGTCCCCAGGACAGGTGTAGTGGTTATGGATGGGCCTGTTGAGGGATTGTGTTTGGTGCAATTCACTTACTTTTCTGCTGCAGCTTCTCCAGCCAGCATATTTGGAACAGCTCTTCAGGTGGGACTGTGTTGTGACGCTGGAAGGAAACAGTCTCAGGCAGAGGTGAGCTTACCGGGTAACCGAGTTATGCAGCTCAGGCAGCTCCTCTGCGTTGCTTCCCTGAAGTCCTTTCAGGCCCTTGTCTTTCTCTCTGTTTCCTCACCCACGGGTTTGGTCTGGCCTTCACGGGCTTTAGTGTGATGATTCCCTCGCTGTCAGGGTCACTAGCCCTAGTCTGATGGCTGTGTTCCTAGACCGTTGTGGTAGGTAGGCTGCAGGTCATGGAGTACATGACCCACGCCGGTGTGTCTTGTGATTAGGTCCATAAAGTGCCCCCGGTCACCTCTACAGAGCCGACTCTCTGGCTGTAGCGGCCTAGCCTCCAGTGTCCCAGGTATGGCTGTGGGGTCACCAGGCTCCTTCGTCCTCACTGTCTCTCAGCTTCAGGGTTCCTCCGGTCAGCTAAGGTGTAAGCTGCTGCCGGGCCCTTGTCCTGCCACTCTTCCTCTGTCAAACTGTGGCTCTTCCCTCGCATTCGGCTATGGAGTGAGATTTCTCTCCTGGGCATGTAGCCTCCAGGATTCTGCGTCCTCCAGGGAACCTGTCCTCCTGGGAATCTGCTTCTCTCTACGGCTGTTCTATTCTAACTACTTCCCCTTGGTGTTCCCGTGTTTTTATCTACGGTGCCACCCACTGGATCAGTGCTGCTCTACGCTCCACCCACGCTACTCTTAACCCCTGCTACCCATTGCCAAACCTAGAGTCCTAGGAGTAGGGTCGGTGTGTGTATCTGTGTGGGTGTTTTTTAGTCAACCGTCTCTACCTTACCTGGCTGCAGTTCACCCTGTGGCTGCCCTGGTCGCAGGGGCGCCACACAAACACAGGGAAACATAGTGGACACCTACAACTGAGCACAATGTGAACAGGTCTGTAAGACCGTGTTCACACCACGAAAAACTAGATCACAAAAAAACAGTATAACAAACATGTAGCAACACACTGCTATAAAAGGTAATAATAAAAACAAAGTGCTAGTAAGAGTATTAACAACAGGGTATTCAGATAATATGTTTTTTGCAAAAAATGTACGAAGCCGTTCCACCAAAGTTAAGGTAACCCATATCAGAATGGTCCCTATCTAACTTATTTAAAACCTGACCCAATGTGAACATACCTATAGATGCAGGATGCAGAAGGGCCAGAATCCAATATGGACACGGTGCAACAGTGCAGCAGACGGCACTTTATGTGCCCGGCTCAGTAAGGAAAGGGTGGGGGCACTTCCTATATTGCATAACAAGAGACTAATTGGCCATTTACAACTGGGTTAGAGCACAATGTGAACAGGTTTGTAAAACTGTGTTCACACCACCGAAAAAGTAGATCACAAAAAAACAGTATAACAAACGTGCAGAAACACACTGCTGTAAAAGGTAATAACAAAAGGCAAGTGCTAGTAACAGAATTAACAACAGGGTATTTAGTTAATACGTTTTTTGCAAAAAATGTGCAAAGCCATTCAACCAAAGAAAAGGTAACCCATGTCAGAACGGTCCCTTTCTAACTTATTTAAAAGCTAATCAATGCAGAGAAAAGAATGGCGGCACTCATCGTTACATGAATCTTTTTCTTTTATTCAAGCAGTCCAACAAACATTGTTACAGCTCGGTGCAACGGGGAGAGGGAGTGGGGAATCGGCGGATGACGGCTGCCATTTCGCTGTGGCTACCGCTTCCATGGGTCCAGTTTTGTGCTGGTGGTGCCATTCTTTGGACTTATTCCTGGCTGCTCTGCAGCTATCAGTAAGTATGGGTTATCAAAGATTGAATATAGTGAGGCAACGTTCATACATTTAGTATTTGGTATTACGTCAATATATGTAAGCCAAAACCAAGAGTGGAACAATCAGAGGAAAACTATAGTAGAAACACGTCCAGCCGATCACTCGAATGCCTTCTAAGAGCTGCCCTTCTCACTGTGTGTCTTGCTCTGCTCCACTCAGTATCTGAAGTACCTGACCATCGCTCTGAGTTGCCTTGTGCTGTTGTGAGCCATAGGTGAGGCCAGCAAAACTGATGACTGCTAAGAAGATAAGAAGACCCGACCCAGAGACGAAGCAAAACTCAGATGATGCACTGAACAGACAGAGTGGAAGCAAAATACTCAAGAAAGACCTGGATGTTGGACAGTAGCTTAAATATGCAGGGAAGCCAGGAAACACCTGGACTTAATGAGGCAGCAGTCGCCATCTTGGATAAGGGTGAGGAGATGCAGAAGGCAACCTGGAAAGGCCAGAATTCTGATAGGTACCTGGTGTCTTCCAGCAGCCTAGTTAATCCTCACCACCAGAGGCTCTAGTGAAGACCCAGGAGACACTAAGTTACGCCCCCACAGGATAAGCCTGGACTGTGGTGCAGTGGGTCGTTACCCACCAGTGTTATACACGGGCACCACTTCTGCATTTTTCACCTATTCCTGGTTTTGGCTTATAACAGTGGTTCTTAACCTTGTTTGAGGTACTGAACCCACCAGTTTCATATGCACATTCACCGAACCCTTCTTTAGTGATAAATCAAATATGATGTTTTTCCAAATTCAAGACATAGGTATATGTTTTTTTTACTAGTACACAAAATGAACCGTGCATGACCCCTAGGGTTCGATCGAACCCTGGTTAAGAACCACTGGGCCTTATAAATACTGTTGTAAAGTACTGACCAAATACTGCGTGTGTGCACGTGGCCTTATACTTATGAGCTCTCCCACACCCTGCTCTACTTGGACTCATTTCATTATCAGGCATTATAATTGTCCCCCATCAGCAAGGAAAACAAGGATCTGGTATGTAGGGTTTTAATGTTTTTTTGTTCCTTTGTTCCCTTGGGAAATAAGCAGATACCGGAGGTATCTGGCAGCAGTTTAGCTGAGATCATCACAACGAGAGAGCGATAGACTGCCGGATCCCAATATACAGAATTATATACATCAGACTAAGCCACTCGAAGTAATAAAATGATCATTATAAACAGTGGCAGCTTGACTTTCTCCATCAGCTTATTAACATATAGAAACCTAAGCAGCTGAATCATCTATAAAGCAAATAGAGATCACTCAGTAACACTATCCCCCTAATTATTCCCATCAATTACTGCATGCTGGGCAAAAATAATCCAAACTTAGAGGCACATAGTTTGGACAGAATATTTTCCCGGAGATCACGTCGGGTAACCACCTGCTGAGGGTCTTCAGACACAAATGGAAACTTGTCTGTGTGAGGAAAGGGAAGTTTGAGTTAACAAATTAGAGATTTGTAAAATTAAATATATCCATTGATATACTAGGCAATATAGGTCATGTATGACGTATTATAATACAGTAAATTGGCCAAAATTTCTAATTTTCGATCTTTCGTTCTTTTTTCCTGACTCATTTTTCCAAGAACCATAGTATTTACATGATTTTGATTGATGTAGCCATATGGGAGCTTGTCTATTTTCAGGCCAAGTTGTAGAGTTTATTAAAATGTATTTATTAACGAATTTTATGGGTATAAAGTTCTTGGCTTTTTAGCTCTATTACCCATTTATACTGTCAGGTTTAAGTCAATTTAAACAACTAAGCTGGGACAGAAAGAAGTAGTAGTGTGAACAAGCCCATATAGCAAGTTCAGTACCTACGCCAAATCAAATGCAAAAACAACTAGAAAACAAAAAAAGTATGCATTAGGCTGCTTTCACATCAGCGGTAAGCGCTGATCTCGACAGTTGTGGTGAAAAAACCGCAACTGCCGCGATTACTGCATAACGGCCGTGATCGCGGCACACTTGCAGCAAGCCCCATACAATGTCTATGGGGCTTGCGGTAAGTCTGCGGCAGGTGCGGCCACGAAAAAAACGCGGTATGCCGCGGTTTTTTCGTGCCCGCACCTACCGCAAGTGCCGCACACTTACCGCAAGCCCCATAGACATAGTATGGGGTTTGCCGCAAGTGTGCCGCGATCTGTTATGCGGTAATCGCGGCAGTTGCGTTTTTTTCACCGCAACTGCCGCGATCAGCGATTACCACTGATGTGAAAGGGGCCTAAGATGTCTCCAAATCCCTTGCAGTAAAAAAATAAAAGCTAATGCCACTAAAACAAGAGTACTTGGTACATACCTTTTTTGCAAAAAACGTACATTAAGCCATTCCACTGCGACAAGGTGACTCTCTTCGGAATGGACCCTACACTAGCCATATTAAAACCCGCTGCTGTGCGTATCTACCTCACAAGGAAGAATCATTCACAATCTAAAATACACAGATGATACAGCACTGATAGCAACAAGTGTAGATGGAATGAAGGACTTAATACAGAGTGTCAAAATGGAAAGCTTGAACATGGGATGCCTACTCAACACAAAGAAGACATGGATATTGACAACCGCCGGGTATGACTGGGACACATTTCAGATGGATGGAGATGAACTGGAAGTTGTAAAGAGCTTCAACCTACTCGGATAAATGATCACTCAAGATGAAATGATGACTCCAGAAGTCAATAGGAGAATAGCTATGGGAAAATCAACTATGAAGTCACGGGACGAGGTCTTGAAAGCAAGGAACATTTCACTGGTAACAAACACATGGCTTGTACATAGTCTGCTGTTTTCAGTAGAAACATATGAAAGTGAAACCTGGACGAAAAAAGAACAAGAGAGAAGGAGAATCATCGTCTTTAGAATGTCGAGATAAAGAAGGATATTATCAATATCCATGGATGGGAAGAAGAACAAACAAATTAATTTTGGAACAAATCAAGCAAGGATTTAGGATTTGCCTACAAGCTAGGACTTGCCTACTTTGGACACATCATACGAAGAGAGAAATCAATGGAGAAGGACATCAGGATTTGAAGAATGGAAGGAACAAGGCAACCCAATGGCTTGATACTATCAATAAAATGGCTGAGAAGATCCTCATGGACCTATCCAGGCTCTCGTAAGATTTAAATTCCTACAGAGGGTTTATCCATCAAGTTCTCATGGTTTAAGATGAAGCTGAAAGCAGATAAATAATAATAATATATATACACATTACCACACAAAACGTTAGGGATATTTGGCTTTCAGGTAAAATTTAAGGAAAACTGAAAATGTTCGCATCCCAACCCCTTTCTGCCTACCGATACTGTGTTGTAAATTTGCTCCTCCCTCACTCCCTATTCTATGTTCTCAAATCCCCTGCTCTCTATTTCAATAAAACTTGGTGTCTTCCATTGCAAAGCTTACGGCACCAAATTTATTTGCACCTATGCAGCACGGTCAGATGACCTAGTCCCAGTGAAACAGAGTTCTGCCAGCTCAGTAGGGCTGCCATCAGTTCCTCGTTAGATATAAATCCGGTCTGTTAACAGGATAATATCGGACCAGAAACCAGCCCCAAGTAGCATGTAATAGTAAACTGAGAACATGGACCTGGGAATTCGTGTATCGAGATAAAAGGATTAAATGATATATTTAATTGATTTAAGGGCAATTAACTAAATACACTAAACACTAAATAAAACACTGTTTATACAATGGATTTACAGATATGTTGGTAAGATATGCAAATACAGGTAGGAGTACAACACGTACACGCAAACATAAGTCAGTTACCAGTTCCTTGGCTGCTGGCAGCCACAAGGTAGGTGTTGTAGAGCCAGAGGCTTCCGGTTATTAACAGCAAACGTTAGGGTCAACCGATATGGAATGGGGACACCACAAACCTAGGATGCTATCCTCCATTGTCAGGCAGTGTACAGTGCAGGGGCTGAAGTGATTGAGAATTTTATTTATACTTTATCCCTGCTTCTCATGCATCCCTGCACGTATTAAGGTACCCTAAATCTAGTGTGGAATTTTCTTTTAATAACTTATGTCCATTTTAATGCATACCCAATATCTATTTTTTCGGGTAATATTTATGTTAGTGGCCATCACCTACATGCCCAGACTTTTTTTGTTAGTAAGAACAGTAGTGGCACTACTATCCTGCGTCCTCCCTCTGTGGTAGGTTAACCTCTTCCTCAGCTCTGCCTTGGCCCAGGCAAAGGCCTACTACTAACCCTCAGCGTCCCTCATGTCAATGTGGTGGTACAGTATATCAGCTTCATATGACTCTCTAGCTAGCGCGAGGCTCTTCCTGTCCTACGTACCCTCATTGTCACTCCGAAGACTCTCATTCTTTTTTGTATGCAAATTGTCCCTTAAGGGAGGAAGAAGATGAACTCTAGTGCCACCTTCTAGTGCATTCTGTTTTCGGGTCACAGCACCACATATGTGATGGCACCAAATAGGACTACGTCCAAGGCCTGGCTACCCATCAAAAGATAATATATGCAGTCAAAGGTGTAAAATGGGGCTCACATAGTTTTGCCATCTTATCATTAACTTGTAATGAGATTTAGAAATTGAACATTTGAGGGCTTCTCCATGATCTCATTCTGGTCCGGGTCTAACTATTAAGATGATTTCTCAACCATTAGGCTGGAGGCACATTTATAGCGTCATGGTACTTTAAAGTTAAGATTACATAGTATTCTGATGAACTCATCAAAGAAAACTAAGGTTTACCATGACATGACCTGAGGACATTCAAGATGTCAGCCCAGTTTCAATGACCTGAGATCAATACAATAGTCACAATTCTATTGATGGATTGTTTTAAAACATGTCTTACATTGGATACCTGACCAATGGCCCATTGTCTGGAGTCAGCTAGCGTGTCTTTTTGATTAGTCTTTATTTCAACAGACTAATTCATTATTTTTGTGGATTTGCTTTAGAAAGATTTTTCTTTTCTGGTTAATTGGTTATGTACTTGACGCCAGCATGAAAGATGTTTTGTGAGAATGTGTTTATTCCAATTTTAACTATTTATGAAATTACACCTTTACCTATGTACAGTGAAGGAAATAAGTATTTGATCCCTTGCTGATTTTGTACGTTTGCCCACTGACAAAGACATGAACAGTCTATACTTTTAAGGGCAGGTTCATTTTAACATTGAGAGATAGAATATCAAAAATAAAATCCAGAAAATCACATTGTCTAAATTATCTAAAGTCATTTCCTTTTTGCAGAGAGAAATAAGTATTTGATCCCTCGGGCAAACAAGACTTAGTACTTGGTGGCAAAACCTTTGTTGGCAAGCAGAGCAGTCAGACCTTTCTTGTAGTTGATGATGAGGTTTGTGCACGTCAGTAGGAATTTTGGTCCACTCTTCTTTGCAGATCATCTCTAAATCATTAAGATGTTGTGGCAGTTGCTTGGCAACTCGGAGTTTCAGCTCCCTCCATAAGTTTTCTATGGGATTAAGGTCTGGAGACTGGCTAGGTCACACCATGATCTTATCTTCTTTTTGAGCCACTCCTTTGTTATATTTATAGAGTTTACACAATGTGATTTTCTGGATTATATTTTTGATATTCTATCTCTCACTGTTAAAATGAACCTGCCCTTAAAATTATAAACTGTTCATGTCTGTGTCAGTGGGCAAACCTACAAAATCAGCAAGGGATCAAATACTTATTTCCTTCACTGTATGTACAAATGTAGGATTGTTATATGGACATGAGTTCACAGATGATAAGGGTCCTGTTACTCAAATCAAAGGTGGAATAGAAGAGTAATGACCAGTCTTTGCCATGATACGTGCAGTATGGCTGTTATGGAGCATCTGGTTTATATGTGGACCCTTGTAGAGGCAATTGGCTAATCTGAGGTGCAGGACATAGTGAGGCCACTGGTTGGAGCTGAACATTATAACAACAAAAGAACACATTACAAATATGGGGTCAAGAGGGTCAAGGGTTAGAGCCAGTGGAAAAGAACTGTATCTAATGAGCAAAGCAAGAGAATAATATGAATTAGATGGAGGACAGAATCCAGGTGAGGATGGACCAAGTAACAACAGCAAGGGGTAAAGTAAAAAGGCAGAATTTAAGAATAGAACAAAGTCAAACATAGAAAAGCAATATAGAAATATCTGGATAGAGGCAAACACTAAACAGACTACACTGCAAGGCTAGTATCAGATGGTCGTATATTCTCTCATCTTAGAAAATCAGGATCATTATAACAATCACACTATGATCAAACTCTGATCGAAATGTGAGTATGGTGCGAGTATGTTTTGTCTTAAGCATGTGAACTGCATGCTTGATGGAGTTGACATCTGATGATTGACTTGACCATTGCAGAATATTCCACTTCTTTGCCTTAAAAGAATTCCTGAGTTCATTTTGCAGTAAGTTTTGGGTCACTGTCCATCTATATTGTGAAGCGCGTCCAGTCAACCTTGCTGCATTTGGTTGAATCTGAGCAGAACGCTCTATACACTTCAGAAATCATCCGTCTGTTTCATCATCATCTAAAACACTAGTGACCCAGGGCCATTGGAAGTCATGCATGCCCGGCCATCACACTTCATCCACCATGTGTTACAGAGGACGTGCTGTGCTTTGGATCAGGAGCCATTCCATGCCTTCTCCATACTTTCGTCTCATCATTATGGTACAGGTTGATTTTACTTACATCTGTATATAGAATGCTTTTCCAGAACTGGGTAGCTTCTTTAGATATTTTTGGTAAAGTGAGTAGATGTTTTAAAGGGGTTTTTCTTCACACTAGAAAGGATTCAGCAATCATAAATCACTTGTCTTCCCTGGACGTCCAGGCCTTTTTGAGTTCCAGAAGTGCACCATTACACTTTATTTTATTTTTTTGCAGAATGTACCAAACTAATGATTTGGCCCTCTTTACACGTCTGCCATCTCTCAGATAGATTTTTATTCAGCCTGATGATGGTCTGTTTCTCTTCCATTGAAAGCTCCTTTGACTGAATGTTGTGGGTTCACAGCAATAGCTTCCAAATTCAAATGCCACATCTGGAATCAGCTCAAGACCTTTTACCTGCTTAATTGATGAAGGATTAATTAGGGAATAGCCCATGCAGCTCATTAAAGAACTTTTGAGATAATTGTCTAATTACTTTTGGTCCCTGGAAAAAAGACAGCTACATATTAATGTGCTGTAATTCCTAAACCCTTACTCTAATTAGGATTTGATTACCCTCAAAATTAAAGCTCAGAGTCTGCATTTTAAGCCCATATTGATTATATTACTGTATCTTGAATATGTTTTGTTAAACAGCAAAATGACAAACTTGTGTCACTTACTAAATATTTCTGGAGCTAACTGTAGGTTTTTATGTGGGTTTAATGTGAAGAAATGTGGAAAAATTCATGAGGCTTACATATAAGTTAGATGATTAAGGTAAGGGTATAAATAACTAAAATAAAATAACTCTTAAAAATATATATTTTTAAATATTTATTAAAATAATTCCCCAGCTAAAGTGAACACATAATAAACAATAGACATTCGGACTTCCAGTTCCGATGCTGGATAAGGAGGAGCGAGAGAGAGGACCACCTCAGCTCCCTGGCAAATATACACCCCCTCACTGAAGATAAAGCGGCACATACAGCAGGGGACAAGGAGTGTTCTACTTATCAAACAATAGAGGTTTATGTCCTTTTGTAGGATATGAGCCTCCTTCAAAAACACGTACTTATCCTAGTAAATCGTATAGAAGACCTTGAACATAGATCGCACAGGAGCAATTTGAGAATAGTGGGACTCCCAGAAGCAATACAACAAAAGCAACTACAGAGGATTTTTGAGGAGGATTTACTGGTTGCATTGGGAATAGAACCCAAAAACAATGTAGAAAGAACCAAAGGGATTGGACCACAGAGAACCAACAGCACAGCAGAGCTGACCAAGAAACCAAGACAAGCCATAGCTAAATACTTAGACGTTAATGATAAGAAAGATATCCTGAGGGCGCTTAGATGTTGCAAAAATCCCTTAACCTAGGTGTGGGAAACTTCAGTCCTCGAGAGCCGCCAACAGACATGTTTTCAGGGTTTCCTTAGTATTGCACAGGTGCTAATATAATCACAAGCTCTGGTGATGATTCCAACCCCTGTGCAATACTAAGGAAATCCTGAAAACCTGCACCCTTGGTGGATCTCATGTCCTGGAGTTACCCACCCCTCCCATAACCTCTCTCTCTCTTCCCCAGGACAGCACTGCAAAATATGATGATGCTATATATGCAAAGCATATTAATTAATAATAATAATAATAATAATTATTATTATAGTTAAAACCCACATTTGATTTGTGCTGCTTAATCTTATTTGGATTCTATTTATCTATCTATCTTTATCTAAGTCCAAAGAAACCAGGCAGCACTCCAAATCAGACAAAAGTGGACATCCTTTAATTCAGCCCTTAGTGGTGCAACATTTTGACCTGTGTGGTCAAGCACCTTGTGGTTTCGACTTGTGTGGTGCTTCACAAAGACCATACAGGTTGAAACGTTGTGCCACCAAGGGTTGGATTAAAGGATATCCACTTTTGTCTGATTTGGACTGCTGTCTGGTTTCTTTGGACTTATATAGTAAGTTTGGACATCGTATTCAGGAACTATTGCACCCCCCTTAAGTAGGACTGTATCTAGGGGGGGGGGCTGGTGAGGCATTAGCCCCGGGGGTAGTAGGCAGGGGGCACAGTCAGTCTCTCCTCGCAGGCTGCATTTTGCGCGCCCCCCCTCACAGGGGTGGTGTGCCTCCTGCTGCTGACCAGAGGACGGTATCTGCTGGGGTTCCCGTTGGGATCTGGGGCCCGCTGCAGAAGCCTCTCCCGTTCCCTATAGCTTAAATAAACGTTTTTGGGTTCTTGCCGCCGCTGTCTCTCAGCCGCTCTGCAAACACAGCATGGCAAGGAGCGATGATGTCATCACTGAGTGCCGCTGCGCTGAGCCTCGCAGCGGCTGGGAGACACACGCTGGAGAGAGGAGACCGGAGCAGCCAGTGAGGACCTAGGTGAGTATTTACTTTTAAATTCTATAATGGTGCAATATACTATACGGAGACTATGGGGTGCATTATGCTATATGGAAGACTATGACATTGCATTGTACTGTATGGAGAACTATGGGGGTGCATTATACTATATGGAGGACTGTCGGTGTGCATTGTAATATATGGAGGGCTATAGGGGTTCATTATACTCTATGGAGGTCTTTGGGGTGCAGTATACTATATGGAGGACTTTGGGAGTGCATTATACTATATGGAGGACTATGGAGGGTGCATTATATTATATGGAGGACTGTTGGTGTTCATTATACTATATGGAGGACTATATGGAGGACTTTGGGGTGAATGGTGAATGTTACTATATGGAGGGCTATGGGAATGTATATGGAGAACTTTCTGAATGCAATATACTATATGGAGGATTTTGAGGGTGAAATATACTATAAGGAGAGCTATGGGGGTGCAATATACTATATAGAGGACTTTAGGGGTGCAATATATTGAGGGCTATGGGGGTGCATTATAGTATATGGAGGACTTTTGGGTGCAATATACTATATGGAAAACTATGAAGAGTGCTTTAAAGTATATGGAGAAATTTCAGGGAGCAATATACTATATGGAGAGCTATGAGAGGGGGATGGCTGCGGTATGGTATATGCCGTGAGGGGGTAACAGTGTGGACACAGTATGAGGAGTGATGGGGGTGGCTGCTAACATAGTATGGGGAGAAAGGAGGAGATTGGTGTGGACACAGTATGAGAAGTGAGGGGGGGGATGGCTGCGCATAGTATGTGGAACGAGGAGGAGATCAGTGTGGACACAATACGTGGAGTGAGAGGGGATGGGTGTGAACACAGTATGTGGAGTGAGGGGAAGGGAGTGAGGTAGTGAAGAAACAGTGGGGGATGAGGAATGAAATGTAAGGGGAATCAGAATAGAGAGTGAGTAGTGTGAGTGTGTATGAAGAGGGGGCAGCATGCATGGACAGTGTGAGGCCACAGCCAGGAGGGGACTGTATATCGAGGATGGGGAGTGTGATGAGGGTGGACAGTATAAACAGTGCACAGTATAGGGGTACACAGTGTGAGAGGACAGTGTGACCAGGGAGGCCAGTATGGAAAAGAGAGGGCAGTGTGATGAGGGGGCAGTGTGGAGGGCATGTTCCAGAAAGTGGACAGTGTGTAAATCATATTTTCTGCAGGGAACAGTGAGAAGGAGCAATTATTTATTCAGGGGCACAGTGTAGATCAGATAATTTTACTCAGGAGAATTTTGAGCATTATGCTATTTTCAAGTATATCATGCCAGGATGTGCTGCAGAGGACTGGAGAAGATGGACGTCTCCTGAGACGAGCTGTGGATGTGAAACGTCATCATGGTGTCTGGACAAGATGAACAAAAGAAAAAGAAGACCCCGATCAGAGACAAGGTCATCTATAATGTACCAGGATGTAAATGATTATATGTGATACTAATTCTCATCAGCGCTGTGGTTCTTGTATGGTCTGAAGGTGACTGGTAACAACAACTCCCAGTATCTCCTTACCATTGTTAAGGATGTTTTAGCAGTTGTAGGTTCATGCAGTACAAGTTGTAGGTTCATGCAGTACAAATGTGTATGGGTCTGACTTGACATTACAGTTGTTTTACCATGTACTGATGGTGGTTCTGATGATGAATTTCTGTACTGATATGGATTTTGATGCTGTGTTTCTATAGTGATGGGGGTTATATGGATGTATACCTGTACTGATGGGGGTTCTAGTTAGGTATTTCTGTATCTCTGGTGGGTCTGGTGATATATTTCTGCACTGATGAGGGTTGTGATGCTCTGTTTCTGTACTGTTAGGGGTTATATGGATGCATTTTTGTACCTCTGGTGGGTCTGGTAATGTAGTTTTGAGCTGCTATTGGTTCTGACCCTGTACACATGTAAGAATCCATAACTTGTAAGATTATATTAGATATGGCTATCTTAATAAAGTTTTGTGCCATGGTTACTATGTTTATTTGTTAGGAGCATTAAAGGGATTGTGCCAAGTCTGTGATAAGTCTGCAGTCACTTCATGTGTCCCACTATGTGACTGCAGACTTCTGAATTCTCACAGAGCGCATACTGCACACTGTCAGGATTCTCTAGTGCTGGCAGTGAGTGTGGAAGGTTATGAAACTGTAAGCATGTATTATTATTATATATTTATATAGCACCATTAGGTTCCATGGCGCTTTACATGTGTAGGGGCAGACGAGGACAAGAACGTAAAATGACGACAATTAAATCATACAGGTACAGTAGGGCAGAGGATCCTGTCCAAAAGGGCTCACAGTCTATAGAATGCAGTTTACATACAAGCAGTCACATGCTGACTAGACATGCGTGGCCTCGATCAATGAAAATAAATTGCGTGAGGCGGCTGGACACGTCTAGTCAGAAAGTGGGCAGAAGTATATAAATCTCATACTTGTGCTCACATGACCGTCCAATCTTACCGTTAGCATGAGAGAATCCTGACAGTGTGCAGTGCACGCACTGTGAGAATTCAGGAGCCTGCAGTCTTCTAGAGGGATTACAGACTTTCATCTTAAACGTGGACAAGCCCTTTAATTCAAACATTAAGCACTGTAGCCCAATCCTAACAGCATGTAATATACATTGTTTTTCACTGAACATTGAGAAAATTAGGTAGAGCAGCTCATCAGCACGTAACTGTAAGTGTGCAAATCGCATATGAATGATCGGTCACATGAAGACTACTCAAACCGCTGAGGGGGCGCCAAACTGATGTCTTGCCAGAAAACCTAGAAAACCTCTGCCTTATGTTTCTTAAGTTTGTGCTGATTCCCTTTTCTATTTTTATCTATCTATCTATCTATCTATCTATCTATCTATCTATCTAACAAACAGGAAAAAATTAACTGCAGCACTTAGTTACTACCAATTATGCACACATGCTGACAAGTTTTTAAAAAAACTCAATGTTCACATGTTTTTATTTACTGGGGTTCTTGGTACATATATTGGCCAATATCTGTTTGCCCATCAACCACTACACGGTGACCTTAATCTGATGGGTCCTACACTGACATCCCTGTCCTCCTTGTCACTCCCTTTCCCACATCATCACTAAGTTTTGTGCTCTACTGAAGCTCCATCTCTATTTTTGAGTGGGTGGACTCGTCTCAATCACAGACCACCTGGGGTCGATGGGGGTGCAATGTGTAGCTGTGGAGCCTGCAACTCCACCTATTATATAAATAGAAAAATAGCTGCACAGCACTCAAGATATAATGTGAACTGGTGCAAGCTGTGATGCTGGAATTAACAAACAGGAAAAAAAAATTCTGTATCTATCTATCTATCTATCTATCTATCTAACTAGAAAAAAATCTCTGCAGCACTCAGCTACTACCAATGATGCACATATGCTAACAAGCTGTATATATTTGAAGAAAAAATTTAAAAACGTACGTTTTTTTCAAAAAACTCAAAAATTCTTATTTTTTTATTTCTGGGGTTCTTAGCACATACATTGGCTAATGTCTGTTTGCTCATCAACTGCGACAAAGTGACCCCAGGTCTGATGAGTCCTAACATTGACATCCCTGACATCCCTGACATCCCTGTCCCAGGAGGAAAAGGAGGACAGGGATGTCAGCGTAGGACTCATCAGACCTGGGGTCACTTTGTTGCAGTTGATGAGCAAACAGACATTGGCCAATGTGTGTACTAAGAACTTCAGAAATAAAAAAATAAGAATTTTTGAGTTTTTTGAAAACAACGTAAGTTTTTTAATTTTTTCCTCATATACAGCTTTTTAGCATATGTGCATCATTGGTAGTAGCTGAGTGCTGCAGAGAATTTTTTCTAGTTGTTTAACTCAGTGTCCCTGCTTGGCACCAGTTCACATTGTGTCTGTGAGTGCTGTACAGTTTTTTCTGTTTTCTATCTATCTAACTATCTATCTATCTATCTATCTATCTATCTATCTATCTATGAAAAAAACCAGAGCAGCAGTTTAAATAGCATAAGCTAGGTGCTAATATTAGTCCCAGGTGGGGATCAACCACCAATATACAGACCATATGTAGAAAAAATGAAGACTGCAGCACTCTGTTCCAGGATGTTTCTTAGCCTTTATTGGCCTTCAGGCATGTTATGGCGACGTTTCGGTCAACCTGTGACCTTCCTCCAGCCTCCAAATTGACCGAAACGTCGCCATAACATGCCTGAAGGCCAATAAAGGCTAAGAAACATCCTGGAACAGAGTGCTGCAGTCTTCATTTTTTTCTATCTATCTATCTATCTATCTATCTATCTATCTATCTATCTATCTATCTATCCATCTCTCATAGGGATTTGCTCACTGAGCGTGTTGGGGGACACTCAAATTGAAGTGGGATTGAGGCAAACAGGCACGTTTTCCATATAATGAAGTCCAGCAGTTTATTAAGACATCATAAATCGCATACAGTGCACAGTTCATGTACATCAAACTAAATATTAGTGATATAGAAGTCTGTTCTTATGGCATATACGCCCGCCTGGCAGAATTTACATAGTCCCTTTTGGCACATAGATACCCTCCAGTAGCCATTCCCAGCTCCATTCACTGACTCCTGCCAGGCTATCATTCAGTAAACTGTCTCTCTGTGATCATCAACAGTGGTCAGTTCCAGATCCTCAGCAGCACTGTGGATTCCTGAATACCCCTGTGGTCTCCTCGTTGCATACCTTCCAGGACGCCAGCCATTTCCACTCTTCCACACCAGGTGCGTTCAAGGACAACAATTGCTCCAAGCACAGAGAGAGAGCCCTCACAGGTTCCTTCCAGGGCATCAGCTGGTCCCATTCAAGAGAGGGGTCCCATGATCCCTGAACCTTATACCTTCTAAGAAGCCGACTGATCCTAAGCATGAGATCTGGTCTACTGGCCATACGTATTCCATGGCAGCTCCTGCTCCCCAAATGCACAGAGACAAACTAATCCCATTAACACAGAGATTATATTCCCTCAGACACCCAGGTGTCAGTCACTCCCCTGTTTTTTTTAGCTCACCTGCAGTCTTGCACTTGTAAAGCATTTCTTGAACCTGTGGAACCTCAAGTCCCAGTATTACTTAAACTGGCCGAACTACAAGTCCCAGCATACATATTTACAATGCAGGAAGCCACTGTATCACACTATCTACTGTATCTATCTATCCGTTTTACCGCGGCCGCATCTGCCGCAAGTGCCGAACCGCAAGTGAACCGCAAGTGCGGCCGTTATGCGGTAATCGCGGCAGTTGCGTTTTTTTCACCGCAACTGCCGCGATCAGCGAAAACCGCTGATGTGAAAGGGCCCGAATCTAATTATACTTTAGTCTATTTTCTAGCATTTAAAACCCCAGGTGATGTGATGCTCGGGATCGCCGTCTCCTCGCAGCCGGCAATAAGTAATATTTCTTCACCTAGGTCTAAAAGATTGCTCATGAATTGCTAAGTATTCAGCTTTACAAACCCTTTGAGAAATGTTTTACAAGTTGCTTTTGGGATTTCGGAAAAATGCAGATTGTGAATAACACACAGTCACTTTAATTTTCCTCCAGGTTTATCACAAAATCCCCACAAGGTGACTTTTCATTGCTGTGATAATGCCGGCTGCATAGTCAAATTTACACCAGCTCCGTGTTGTATAGCCGAGGCTGGCGGAATAATCTCCTGCGTGTTTTACCGAGAGACCTCCAATCTGACCTTTATTCTCTCTTTTCCCAAATTTACAAGGTGTAATGTATGATCTATGCTTAGATATTCAGGCGAGAAAAACACCCTGATTCCAACGACGGCGGCTCATGCAAAAATGAAATATTGGAAGTCAACAGTATTTTTTGTGACATGATGAAAATCTTGTGTCTAAAAGCAGTAAATTGCTTCAACCCATAAGTAATGACATTCAACAATCACCACTCTGCCGGCATAACCTTTTCCCCTTCCCCATGTGTGTGAACACCCCGCAGCGTTTCTAAGTAGCCGCATCTAAAACAAGAGCTGTATATGACCTATAACTCTATAACAGATTTCTTTACTTAACCTTAAAGGGGTATTCATATCTTGTAGTTTTGTTTATTATTAAATGTGTTTCTTTTCTTTGGCAGTGTAGGAGCTAATGTCATTCCTCTGGTGCTAGCAAGCTCCTTTTGTTCTCTTTCCATGTGTGGCTACTTTGTGATTACTCTCATCTCTTTTATACGGTCACATGATCTAGTATTTCTTGCTGGTGATTGAACACCATTCCTGGCCTAGCTACCTGAGGTGAAGGAGCCACTCTGTAGTTTTGTGTAGTGCGCTGGACACTGTTGGTGTCTGTGCCACTGTCATGAACTGTATTTGGACGCACCCTTGTCCGTGGCATGACACCTGCATGCCGGCACAGTCTGCTCGTGATACAGCGCTGGCCCTTTATCACCTCTGTTGGAGAGAGGGGTGGAGGAGAGAACTAGAGTTAGTGGGCATAGTGGCTATCTTAGTGAGTGGGCGTGACCAGCTTAGTGGCCGCAGCCTGGCATCTTCCATGCACTCCATACTGTAACTGGATGCTTATCAGGGCACACTCGCATTGCAGAGTTGGGCGATAAAGTTTGTGGGGATCGTGGTGACCAAGCTCAGCAGAAACAACCGGCCGGAGGGCACTAACTGGGTAGAGCATGCAGAAGGAGGACTCTGGGCCACGTCCACCTTCTAAGCCGATGACGTCCAATAACTTGCAGTCCCCAATACTGCAAATATGCCCACTCTTCTTGAGAGAGATGCTTTTCCTATTGGTAGGATCCCCATGTACTATACATTTATGGTACTAAAGGAGGGATTTATGAATAACGCATATTACAGACCATGTTTAATATAATTTGATATAGCATAGAGACCATTAACAATTGACCAGATGGTAATTCCCTTTAAGACCCTATATGGTGACATATAGCATAACGTGACTGTATAACATGGAGTGATATATGCTATATGTCACCATGTAGGGTCTTAAAGGGAATTTCCATCTGGTCAATTATATTTCAAATGTTAGGTATTGTAAAAATATAAGGCTTACTAGATCCATTACATTTTCTGTTCTTTTGCTATTTGCACCTTTCCACGCTGACGGTTTAAACTTATGACCAGCTATGATATAACAACATTAGCGATGTATGTGCTTTTTTCCTTCTCACTTTCTTATGAGTGGTATCATGGAGGCTCACACACTGGAGCAAGCACAGGATCTTCCTGCACCTCTCTGACCATCTATTGTAGACCATCTATAGAGCCAAGCTCTATGGGTGCGCTCACATCTGCGATTAAACTCAGTGAATGCAATCGGATAAAACATCGGGTTCAACTCGCTACAAAGATAAACTATAGTGTAATGCCCATCTGCAAGAAACTTGCTGAGGAAAAATTTGCAGTATGCTCACCAAGATTCCCCCAATGCAGGTGAATGGGTGCCATACAAAAAACATGCAGCACATGCCTAGCACACGGACGACATTTTTAACATGGTCTTTCCAATGCTGTAAAAAGTTAGAATAGATAGATGATAGGATAGATAGATTGATCGATTGAGGGGAGACTGAGCTAAAGAAGCATCCTATCGGTGCAGCCTCTGAGAACACAATGCGTGCAGAGCTGCGGCTGTGTCCAGCGGTGCAGTCAGTGAGGTCACCCGAGGAGACAACTGACACACCATGGTAACTGCTTCATGTATTCTTTTTATCTGAACTTAATCTGTTCTGGCTCAGTTGCTTTGTTCCCGTTGGTGTCTTTCAATATGCCCATTCTTGATTGAAACCTTTGTCGTATCTCTTTGATCTTTAGGTATGCCCTTCTGATCTTGCCCATCAGCTGTTTGCTTTCTATCTCTTTATGTATTCTTTGGTAATAAAGATCTTTATCTGTTTGAATGGCTCTCTTTAGTCTTTTACTGATGTTTACTGTAGCCTGCTTGTTACCTTTTTCTTTTGCCAATCTTCTTTCCTCAATGATTTTTAGGCTCTCCTCTATTAACTATGGCTGTGGGGTCCCTTCAGCCTCTTGTTTATTGCCTTACGGGCTTCTTCAAAAATAATAGTCCTTATATGTGTCCAAAATTCCTCAGGCTTTCTTTCGTCCATGTTTCGTCCATGTTCAGTGTTATAAATTCAGGTATGTTGGTGAAATCAAAGTTGGACGTGGTCTGTTGTATAGTCCTTTTGATCAACTAGACTCTAAACTTTGATGTCTTATTTTTATGGTACCATCTTTGGTGAACACATATAGTCATAGTCGAAAGTGTTGGCATCCTTGAAATTGTTTAAAAAAATTAAGTATTGCTCTCGGTTATTGCAATTACACCATGTGTTGCCATACACATGTTTATTTCTGTTGTGTTTATTGGAACACCTCAATAAAATCTGAGAAAAAAAGGCAAATTGGACATAATTCACATAGTTCTCCAAAAATGGTGTAAACAAAATTGTTGGCACCTATCCAATATTGTGGGTAAAAATCTTTGTTTCATGCACGTGATGCTCATTCACAGTCACCTGTGGGAAGTAACAGAAGTGATCAAACCAAACTTAGGCTGGCTTCACACTACAGTTTTTACTATCCTGTTCTGTTCGTTTTTTAAACGAACAGAACAAGATCGTTTTTGGCCCCCATGTATCCCTACAGCACCGGATTGGCCCTATATGGCCATCTGGTTTTGTGAATCCCAGTGCAGTATTCTTTTCTGTCCTGTTTTTCACCGGTCCCAAAAACGATGCCTGCAACGTTTTCGGGCTCTGGTGACAAAACAGGAAAGAAACGAATCCTGTCCTGTCCGGCACAGACAACATGGGGCCTATGGCACCTGATTCGGGAAACAACAGAATCGTTTCCCAGATCCGGTGCCAGGGTACAGATCATGCGCAGAACAGGAACACTGCCCTGTACCCATGGTAAATCTGTGTAATATCACTATAGCAGTTGTAAGGGGGCGAGGGGTCGATAATTGATGGGAGGTATATGTCGCAGAGATACCTGTTGTCTGTGACATAAGTCGGAGTATTATCCTTAGTGCATGTGAGCACTAAGAGGTTTCTTAGTCCAGAAGGGGCCGGCTTATGGGTCCTGTGAGAGACGGGCGGGTCCAGGACCCACATACCTCCCCAAGGGGCGTGGTGAAAGGCTTATAGTGGAGCCTGGTGTTAGCACTGGGCGGGTCTGTGTACTTCATTGTCGGTTTGCTGTGGAATGGCTTATGAAGGACAAATAAACCATTCTAGTTGTGACATGTGAAGACGCTGCCTCCTTGTACTTTCTGTCGTTGCCAGTGAGTCGTTCTGCTACATCAGTGTATCCATATACACTGCTAAAGTGATATTAAATAAAGGGATGATTAAAAATAAAAAATTAATTCTCACCTGTCCGGCAACAGTGTCCCGCGCTGAATACAAAGCTTTAGGACCTTGCATGATGTCACTGGGGGCGGAGCAACCCGATCACATGACCGCATCAGATTTGCTGATGTGGTCATGTGATTGGGATGCCCTGCCCCTCCCAGTGACATCATGCAAGGTCCTTGAATGGCCGGGAGAGCTGCAGTCAGCGCGGGACACTCGTGGTCGCCGGAAGGTGAGAATTTATTATTTTTATTTTTAATCATCCCTTTATTTAATATCACTTTAGTAGTGAATATAGATACACTGCTAAAGTGATATTACACAGCGCTGACAGCGGGCTCAACTCCCCGCTGCTCTTTCTGTGTCCAGATACCGGACCAGACACAGAAATGGCATCAGAAGAAGGTGCCAATCCGGTGCTGTCCATTCCTGTTTGTTGGATCCTGCAAAAAACAGGATCCAATGAATAGGAATAGAAACGTTTAGTGTGAAGCCAGCCTAAAAGAGCAGGAGTAAAAAGCACAAATAAGGTCTTATCTGGGAGATAAGTGTATCAAGGCTCACTTTTAGTACTTGTGAGGAGTCACTACCACTGTAAAAGCATATCACAGCCGCAGCAATCCTGAGCAAGGAAAATACGAACTAACGGTAGTTGAAAAGGTTAATGACTGTGACACGCCCACTCCAGGGCCGGTGAAGACTTGGGAACCGGGCGGTTACTATTTGTTCTGCTTCACCTTTCTTTGGTTCTTTTCACAGGGACAGATGAGACGAGATCCGAGTCCCATGACCCTGGCGTTGCCATTTAAAATAAGCTGGGAGATGTTAGGGAAAGTCTGAGGGAATACAAGGTTTATACGTGACGCCACCTGCAGTATGCGGCCAGGACAGCCGCTGTTGCTGCTGCAGAACCGATGGGGATGATGACCGGCAGCTTAGATAGTCCCGCTCCCCGCAGGCAGAGCACATTCCCCAGGGCGGTGGAGTGGTTTCCCCGACTCGTACCTCGGCAGTTGGTCACTTGGTCAGCAGTACCTCCAATATCAAAGGGGCCTCCGTGGCCGATAGTCGCTGCAAATAAAAGTCTCTCACACCACAGCTGCAGTTCCGTTACTTTTATTACTTTTACTTAGGTGTTAAACATGACCGCCGGGTACACTCTCTGCCAGTCTCTGGTACTTTACTCTTTCTCCAGAGCCAGGTCGGTACAGTCTAGCCACGGTTGGTGCCCTTACTCTTCTTTCTACGTGTTACAGTCTCTAGGGGGTCTCTTCTCTTGGCGTTATAAGGGGTAACTTTCATCTGAGGTGAGCAGGTCATCGCTCTGCCCCCCAGGCTCTCAATGCCCTCCGCAGCGCAGAGTTCAGGTATCGGTATTCATGGGTGCTTCTGTGTGTCCCGGACACCATTGGAATGTCTCCTGGGCACTGTTCCCTAGTTCGGCCGCCTTTCCCAAGATGTGTCAGGTGTTCGGCCACAGCTCCCGTTAGAAGTCTGAGGCCTCCGGTTTCGGCTCAGGCTTAAAGCTTCTGCATTGTCTGCAGGGCCGGTCCCTGTGTCCTCCACCAACCCCTCTGTCTCGTCAGATTCGAGTGTACTAGGATTCGATGTCTCGTCCGCACCCCTAGGGCTCTTCTCTCTGTCAGTCAGGCTCTCCCTTCCTTGGGCGAGCAGGGTGGCATTGCTCCAACCCACAGGAGTCGGCACCACACAGCATCTGCACTCCCACTATAACTCCTCCGTCATTGATGTTACTCCTCCGTCTCCTACTACTGAACTAACAAACTAACTTAACTCTGTTCCGTCCCCTTTTGCGGCCTGGTCCTCCCTCAGGGTCCACCCATTGTCCCAGGGCTGGTCATTATGTGTGTGTGTGTTTTGGGCTCGACTGCACCATCCCAACACCTGAGAACAGGGTACTACACTTCCTAACCGCAGAAGTGCAGTACCTTTGCTGGCTCCTAACCCGGAAGGGCGCCACAGTTGCACATACCCTTACCCATGCTTCCTGTGACTTGGCCCCGCACAAATCAGATGTCATGTTTCTTTAAACGAGAATTTTGTTATTATAATGGTTGGTTTGTAGTCGGAGCTTTTGCTTAGGCTAACATTCACTGCAAAACATTTCATGGAACTGCAGCTTAAAAAGTGATGTAAAAAATAATAATAATACAGGAGGCATTCACGTCTAAAATTACACATTGACTCACAAGGTCAGAGAAGGATTTGGAAATATATAAGTAATTATCTAAATGACTCACGTGCATCTCTTCACATGCAAAATTCTAAAATTGGAAAAAAAACAAAGGTGTACTCACTAAGAACTTGGCGTCCTCGGGGTCAGAGCTGATAGCAAAGATGCAAAGTCCAGACATAGGTAATGGGTTAGTAGCCCAGTACAAGATAGCAGAATCAATGAACCATTCAAAGGTCTCATCTCGCATACTGGTCTTATCAGGAAGTGACCATCGGGGAAATAGGGAAATCAGTAAGTCATGAGACGCTAGAACATCTATGCACACAATGGAACCGCTACGGAAGCCTCAATCTATGCCCAATCATGTCATCAGCTGCTGAAATTAATGTAGCATGTCTATTACTATACTACTCCTATTACTGTTTCTGCCATGTATCATTCTAGTAAAATGTTTGGCGAGTTCAGAAAGAGCGTAATTATTTAACTCCATGTTAATAAATGACATTGACCGTTCCAAGACTTGGAACCACCAAGGCTAATGGTCCATCTGATGACATGTCAAGTCCATTCTTCTCAGGTTTTGGATTTTGGACATCCTTTCTGACAAGGGCAGATGATAATTTCCCTAGATCAGAGTAATCCTATGATGATACCCATGCAAGGGCTATACATGAAATCTGCTAAGTATTTTTAAAATGAAAGGGAACCTGTCATGTTGGAAATTGTATCTGTCTTGCACGCAGGACGTTATAGAGCAGGAGTAGCTGATTAGATTGATGTACATGTTATTGGGAAATGTTTCTGCAAAACTTGTCATGCCGCTTCAGACTTTATTTACACTGGGGAGGCTGATGTGCTGCCTTAGACCTCTTTGTTGCTCACCCTGAGTTAGGACATCGGTAGTGGTTATTTCACTGATGTTCAGCTTTGCAGGAGTTAACTTTATTATTCGTGTCAATTGAAGGTTGAGGCTGCTGGAATGCCTTCTCCCTTTAAATATGGCTCAGAACTGACACGTTGTGGACGCCAGGGTAGTGGGATGTAGGGGGTCAAGGGAGCCTACTCTGGCCCTGATACTAGGGCCCTGGCTCACCCTGATCTCAAAGCTACCTCTGAAGGTGAGGAGGTTCGAGCCACCAACCTAAAATCCTGAATCCTAAGAAGCCCTAGGCATAAGCCCCTACCTCCACTCACAGACAAGGAACCCAGCAACTTCCAATGGAGAATATTACAGCAGCTCAGGATCAGCTTTTGCTCACGACAGGTCACAGTCCAGAAGTGAATTGAATCAGCGACAACAGGTGGATGTGAGATGATCCATTTAAGGCCGAGGGGTGGGGAGCAACCAACCCAGACACGCCCTTCAGCATACCTAAGCATTCAAACACACACCTCTACTACATGCTCCGCTCATTAGCCTCATCTACTCACACTGAGAGCAGGGAAAAAAAGGCTTCATTTAAACCTACAGCAGCAGCACTTCCATACCACAAGGCAGGCAATACGTAACAAGAACATTCCTGGATTCAGACTATAGCATTTGCGTGCCTCTTGCATACTGGTCCTGTGTTTGAATTGCTGTTGAAACTCTAACCATTGCTTGGTGTCTGGTGAAGTATGCATTGTGGTTTTTATCATTTCCTAGTTATATTTGAGTTCTCTCTACACACATATTGTTTCTTCTTGATTGTTTGCTATGTGGTGCTGTCTACTTTATGCCAGTCTGTCTTTATCTGTGGATTCAATTACAGTTCACCTCCTGGGGTAGGGGTTGGGGGATTATCTCAGGGCTGGTCAGGAGAAAGGGACAAGTCGGAGACTCAGGCCTTTCTACCAAGAGTACCCAGAGTTAAGGAAAATCAGGATTTTCCTAGCCTGATGGCAGATCAGGGGCCCAGGTTCCTTTCCTCCTTTTCTCCTTTTACTCCCTGTGATAAAACATCCATTTTATTCATTGAAATCCCTGGGTTTGTATGTATAAGTCTAGGGGGCCGTCTTGTTGAGTAATGGGGATAGTCTTCCCTAACAACTGGATTTACATACATGCAAACATCGTGGATTTCAACTCATCTTCCCAGAAACGTTTTCCAATAACATCTACATCAATCTGATCAGCTCCTCCTGCTCTACAGTATCCTGCCCATAGAAATATCATTCTGCTCAATTTCTACTGCTCATTACTATACTGTCCACAGATTGGACTGCATGTACAATGTGACAGATTTCTTTTATGTTTTTCCTATACATAAAGTGTATAAGTCTAAGGATCTACAAGGATCAGTCAGATAGAATATCAGCATCTGATTCTTTTATTTCCAAGGCAAATATAGACGTATCTGACACTGGCTTTCTCCTCTCTCCCTGTTGCAAACACATGAACAACTTGGCCGATCCAATCGTTTGGGTGTAAGGGGAAATCAGGAAATATACCTGTCTACCAAACTAAGGCTATTTCAGGTGTATGCTAACTTAAGACTTAAAGGGGGACTCCGGAAAGATAAAAACATTTTCTATTTTCCTTGCAGTGCTATACTATAATGGTGAGCTGCCCGTTACACTTGTATAATGTTTACAACACTTTATAAATCACGTATTCACTAGCTGCTCCTCACTCGTCACCCCTCCCATATAAGACGTCACATCACGCTTGATTATGCAGCTCCCCACCTCAGTA
Source organism: Allobates femoralis (assembly GCA_033576535.1). Taxonomy (NCBI): domain Eukaryota; kingdom Metazoa; phylum Chordata; class Amphibia; order Anura; family Aromobatidae; genus Allobates; species Allobates femoralis. The sequence goes on along the minus strand of JARQOC010000002.1, from coordinate 59,707,247 downwards.
AGTGACTATCCCCAGGGTATGGGTACTCGGGACTGGGCTATTGCTGTCTCTGGGAGTCACGGGGGTCGAGACCCGGTTCTGTGTCCCCGGTTAGCTTTTTAAAAGGGGGTTGTTATATACAAAGGAGGGTTTTGTGACGCCACCTGTGGTATGTGGCTATTGTGGGCCACCACTGCTGCAGAACCTCTGTGGTGATGGACGGGAAGCTGGGATGGAGTGGCTCTCCATGGGCAGAGCAGCTTCCCTGGGGCAGTGAACTTACTTAAGGTGTTGGGTGCAGGACAACGGGCACAAGTAATAGGCCGACTCACAGTTTTGTTGATCACTTTCTCCTTTACTGACAGTTTGGAGCAGCTATCCATGGATTCTTTCTGATAGCAACTTAGGATCTTTCTCATCCAGCCGGGTCTTTGACTCCCTCACGGGTATCTCTACCTGAACTCTCTCTGTTGCTGTGTCACCAGGCACGGGGTTGGGAAACCTGGAATTCCCTACCTTCCGGTATTGGCTGCCAGGATGTTAGACCCTGCACAGTCTTGGATCCGGTGTCTGCTCTTTGCGCCTTCCTCTGGGGTGAGCACAGTGTCACTCAGCTCCCCAGGTGTGTTCCTGCGATTCTCCTGAGACCCTAGCCTTAGGCCTGGAACTGAACTATGCAGTCCCTGAGATGAGCTTAGGACAGCTCTTTTACTTCCAGGTTCTCTTCACAGTCCTCCTAGGAACTGCACTAACTGGCTCCGCCCCAGACCAGAATTTATAGGGAGCTCACCCTGAACCCGGGCTTGGTCTCCCCCTTCTGGCCTGGAGAGAAGGTGTTGTGTGTGTGTGGTTTTCCTGCCTGATGAGTTGACCAGTTTGTTGCTCTCTGCCCCTGGGGGCAGTGATGACACAGTGGCACTTAGACCCTGGCGTGTCACATAAGTATCAGCAAGTCCAATGACCATAGAGCAATTTTTTTTTATCTCCCCGCAGTTCATACTTTTAAATTCAATTTACATTCTATATGATGTGAACCTACCAATCTAGGTAGGACCAGTTAACATCTAATAAGTATAGGTGGACTTTGTCTTACAATAGAAGGAGTTAGGGATCGGGCATTTAGATTTCATCATTCCTCTTATTCTTCAAGGAGATAAGCTGCTGCTAGAAGCCTCTGGACCCTACACATCTAGTTCTTGAATTACTGTCATGGGCTGGTACATGATCCATTCGTAAAATATTGTCCATTGTGTATAACGTAGACATCTAAAAATGATTCTTCCACTGGAAGCATGACGCACAACATACAAATTTTTACCTTTGTGGTAAAGAGAGTTAAACACAAATGACTCTGTCCACTTGGTTTTAACATCTGTAACACATAGACTGGGTCATTCCAGCTCCGTAGATGGAGTATCGAGCACTGAATATGGATAAATACTTCTATAAGAATCTCAAAACATTTTGCTGGTGGCATCCATCCAAAAGCAATCATCGTGACACCCTCAGTAATCACATCTGCTAACTTCTCTGTCTGTTCTTAATGTTCCCGGTCTCAATCCAACATATTACTGTGGGAAAAGAAGATCTTGGTTCGCACCGTGGGCTGCGAGGATATAGGAGCAGATGTTAATTACTGATTTTTTTTGTCAGCAAAAAAAAAATAGCATTTCCACATTCGAAAAAAAAACGTTTAAGAAAATAGAAGCAGATGAAAGCAGTAATTTGTAGATTTGCATAATGTGAAGAAGTCGTTCATAAACACCATGTACTTGTGTGAGATAGGCTGGCTTCACACTTGCAGATGGATCTGCAGCGTTTTGCAGATGCATCTGCAAGTGTGAGCATGCTGACCGCGGCCCCTATGTTTATAATAGGGCGCACGCGGTGTGAAAGCTCTCATTCACTCCTATATGTGTACTGTCAGCAGGCGTATGCCTGCTGACAGATCACACACTCCCGTCCGCACTGTGGACGCGAGATGTAGCGTCCATGCTGCGGGCGGGAGAGTGTGATCTGTAAGCAGGCATACGCCTGCTGACAGTACACATATAGGAGTGAATGAGAGCTTTCACACCGCGTGCGCCCTATTATAAACATAGGGGCCGCGGTCAGCATGCTCACACTTGCAGATGCATCTGCAAAACGCTGCAGATCCATCTGCAAGTGTGAAGGCAGCCATAGTGAGAGCCCTCCTAGCTGCTGCGAGATTTTATTTTGTAGTTCTGGACTTGATTATCTGCATCCTTATCAGCCTGTCTGCTTCTTTGTCCTGCGTCTGGCTGCCTATTATCTGCTTCTTTTCATGTCTGTCTTCTGGTGTTTCCTCTGTCTGCTTGCCTTTTTACAGCTGTGGCTGCCTTGCCTTTTGATTTTGCATTGAAGCCTGTAGTTTAAAGGGGTGTCCAGTTCATAACCTGAATACCCTATAGGTGAATTCTAAGTTATTAATATTTATTAGCCTTCAGGTGGATCTCAAGCCATGGCAACCTGATGGATGAACGCTCTGTAGCAAGATCGATCTTGTGTAGCCTTATTTGATCACCAGGGTCTTCTCCACTGTTATCTTGATAGCATCAAGCCATTGGGTTGCTGGTCTTCCTCTTCACCTTGTTCCTTCTATTCTTCTGACCATGATGTCCTCCTCCAGTGATTGCTTTCTTCTTATATTGTATCCAAAGTAGACAAGTCGTAGCTTGGTGGTCTTTGCTTCGAGTGACATGTCTGGCTTGATTTGTTCCAAAATAGACTGGTTTGTTCTTCTTGCCATCTATGATATTGATAACATCGATCTCCAGCACCATATTTCAAAGGCGTTGATTCTCCCTCTGTAATAATAAAAATAATAAAAATCTTTATTCTTCTGTCTTGTTTCTTTATAATCCAGGTTTCACTTTCATACATTACTACAGAAAAGACCAGACTATGTAAGGGCCATGTGAATTCCAAGTTAATAAAGGAAATCCACTATTCTGGACCCTCATCTATTAACCAGTATAGAGAGTAGTATGAAGGCTGAATTCCCCTTTTCTCATTGGAAACATATGCACGATAGACTGAATCCAATGATCATGCATAATGAGAAGCTTGGAGGACTAGATGTCTAATGAAGAACAGCTATTAAAGGTGTATAGTGTAAACTAGAGGTGTCAAACATGCGTCCTGCATTCATAGGAGCTCCTGAGACAATCGTGGCCCAATCCAGGAGGTCACCGATGTCAACATTTCATTTCAGCTGAATGTGCGTCCTCAAACACACATTCAATGGAAATATATCACAGCACAGACTGGTATTCTGCTCTGCAATACCAATACCAGCCACTGGACAATCAGAGACGGACAGCTGACATACCCATCACAGGCAACACATGACATCACTGCCATGCACCACCATTTGTAGAAAAGAGGATGCTGTTATTCTAGGGAGTGCAGGTGAGAGGAATCATGTTTTCTTTCTTTTATGGGGGATTGTATTTATAAATAGGGATCAAGATGGAGACATTTCAAGATGGGGACCAGGATAAGGGACATTATTGCAAGATGAGGACCAGGTTGGGGGAAATTACTGCAAAACCGGAACCAGGATGGGGACATTACTACAAGATGAGAACTGAGTTGGGGACTAGGCTTTGTAAACATTACTGTGATGACTAACCATCTGACCACTTGTGTGGAGTGTGCACTGTTCTTAATTAGGCCAGATGTATTGTTCCTTTATTTGGTGAATCAAGAGAAGTTAGCCATTGCTTCATGTCAGACTGACTGGAGCCCTATTGTCTGGTAATATGTGGATTGACTCAATCCCTTCAACTACACCATTCAGAGGAAAATTATGCAGTCTGTTTGAATTGGGACCAATAAGGAAACAGCCATCTCTCACCAATCTTTTAAGACACAATACCCTTAAATGAAAACTGAAGGGTATAAAAGGGGCCTTGCTCAATTATTCATTTCACAGGACTCCAGCCTAGGATCCATGGATCCAGCTGGAGGACCATAGAACTGCTTCATTGCCCAACACTGAGCCCAAAAATTTGCTTGAAAAACCCAGGTTGGGACAATTTGATCACCTGACTACACACCTTGCTGGACTTGGTCAGCTTCCTAAGTACTACTGCCTGAGGTAGCTGGTCCTAGAAGCCCTGAAGTCACGAAAATTCTAATCCCTGGCGAGTCATCAGAAGGGTGAGACTCTGTCCCTTGTACCATCTTATGTTTTTGCTGGAAATGTACTATATGCTTTTGACTGTTGGGGATCCAAAAAAGTCTTAGCAATGTGTAGTTCCCTCACCCTTGTTGTCTGTGTAGTGTTCTGCCCATGGGGAGGAGTATGGGCATTCAGTGGGATGACCCTGGTCTGTGGCATCTTTCGAAAGGCAAACAGGCCAGCAGATGAGTTAGATAATGTCCCCTCCATTACTACAAGATGGGGACACTACTACATGATGACAACCAGGAAATGTGGACATTACCACAGGATGGGTACATTATTACAAGATGGAGACCAGGATGGGGGACACTACTACAAGATGGAGACCAGCATGGAAACACATTACTACAAGATGGGGACTTGGATGCGGGCATTACTAAAAGGTGGAAACCAGGATGGGAACAAGATGGGAATCAGAATGTTGACACTTCACTACAAGATTGGGCAAAGGATGGGGGAAATTACTACAAAATGAGGACCAAGATGGGGATATTATTACTAGATAATGATGAGGATAGGAAGCAGTACTATAAAATGGGGACGCTACCACAAAATGGGGACCAGGACAGGGGACATTAATATAAAATGGGATCAGGATTGGAACATGAGGACCAGAATAGGAAACATTAGTGCAAGATGAGGATCATGATGGGACATTGCTACAAGATTAGAACCAGAATTACTATCTGGAGCTAATTTGAAAGACATTATTACTGTATGGGACTAATTAATGGGGGAAGAAAAGAAAAAAAAATTCTAAATGACATGAAAATAATAAGAAAAGTACACCGCATCTATAAGAACCCTAGCTATAAAACTGTACCAATAACCATACAATGAATGGCATTAAAAAATAAACATATCAAAAATATTTAAAAGATTATCAAAAAGTTATATATATATAAAAAAGGTATAGCTGAAAACGTCATTTGGATAGTAAACAATGCAACCCATTAAATTCCAATTTTTTCTATTTGTGACCCAAATATGCGGGTATTTGTATTAGTAAACCCTCAGCAAATAGTGTAATTCAGAATATTCCTGAATACGCATATTAGTCTGCTGACTGTAGGAGAGAGATGACCTATGTGACCGCTGCTGAACACCCCCACACCCCCAGCAAACAAGCCATCAAGCTGACGATGTGGGTTTCCATGTTTAAAAAGGCCACAAATACTAAAACTTGCAGAGAGATCACTTTAATACACCAGAACTGAACAACGAGTTCTATCCCGAGGCAGCGCAGAGGGGTCAGCAATAATTTATACTCCGCTTCTGGTTATTTGTAGACAATAAATGGTAATTCACACTGATACATATTTGTCTAGGCTCCAAACACCTACTGCTATGTGCGAATACTGTGATAAGATGCATGTCTGCAGAATATCCAAGCAGGCTGCAGTCAGAAAGTCTCAGATTAACAGGGAAAGCTTTGCAAGTGAATCATTTTTTTTCTTAACAATTTATTTTTTGTTCTTATTTTAATTAAATAAATAAATCTAGTCGTCTGCTCTGATGCATTACTTCATTGTGTTTTTGTTATGGATCTTGAAATCACCTACATAGATCTCTAGATTTAAATGATAACATTTGTGCGGCTTATAACTACCACCGGAGGGAGATAAAGAGCCAACCGCATACTGAGTCGTGATAGCCACCCAGCAGTGTCAGCACATAGACAGAGTTTTATCATTAAAAGATGTTATAAAAGGTTTTAATTTATCGTAACTCAGATTTTGTGAAAATGTAAAAAATAATAATAAAAACGTATAACTTTTTTAATTTACCATATCGCTGGCTGTTTACTTACTGTTTTCCACAGTCTAATTATTGTCACAGACAGGATTATGCTGAAAGGTAACATCTTTATATACAGTAACACAAAATCCAACATTCACAGTAGGTGATGTGACAGCTCCCTTTCTCCTCCTTCCTCCACAGTGACCACTGCTGAGATCAGAATGTCGAGGCCCCAGGCCCTTAAGTACTCAGGTACCAGGCTCGGTGGGTTGTAATAGGGGTGTCACGGGTGACAGCGCCTGATCCCGTGGCCTGGGTGACACTTCAAAAAGGATGTATTTACAAGGGAATAAGAGTTTTTGTCATGTGGACGCACCTGTAGTACCTGGTGATGGGTCACCAGCGCCGCCACAGTCCGCCGGAGGTAGATGGTAGTGCAGCTAAGTTGGCAAAGCTCCCTACAGGTGGAGCGGGTCCTCCGGTGCAGTGTAGTTGTAAAGGGGCAGCCTGGAGTGGAACGTAGGTTGGGATGGGGAGTGATGGAGCAGTCTATGAGGGGTGCCGGGGAACAGAGAGGAATGACCACACATACTGCAAAAGTCTCTTTACTTTTACTGGATGTTGCGGCAGGTAAAATGTCCAGGGCACTGACAGGTGACCAGGTGCACAGTGGGTCCCCACAGCAAGTGGGTATAAGGCCTCCTCTGTTCTTCTGTGATAATTGAAGCACAATCTGCATGCAGCCAGACCTGGCCTCTTCTCTTCTCCTGTCCTTGCTCCCCCCTCCTGTTTGGTCCACGGGTTTCCCTCTCTGATCACTGCTGTGCTGCGCTACACTGCGGTGTCTGGCTCCCTCTCTCTGAACTCACAGGGGGACCGGTGACTGAAGTCTCCACGTGCAACGGGGTTTTCTGTAGTCCTGGGGTCCTACAGGTGCGGATCCCCAATGTCCGGTACGTCTTTGGGCGAACGTCCACTAGTTCCTCACTCCCTTTGGGCTCTACTCCTTGCCTTCTGTCCCCACTCAGGCTTGCGGTACGTCAGAAGGGCCACTCCGGGTCACTGGCTCGGGCCTAACCACGGCACCGACCACCAGGACGTCTTCGCAGCTCTTTCCTAGCTCTGCACACTCTGACTAACTCCTCCCCCAGCAGCAGTATTTATAGGGGACCTCACCTAAAGTCAGAGATTCTATCTCCCCCTACTGTGCCGGGGTGGAAGATGTTGCATGTAGTAGGCACCTGCTGTGGAAACCCAGCTGTGCATCAGGGAAGTCTGTGGCTACCTGCGTGAGCAGGGCGCCACAAGAGCATGCCTAGAAAGCTTTCATTTAGAAGTCACTGATTCAGTCACGATCAACAAAACCTGATGTAAATAATGGATAATTTTCTAATGATGCATGACTGGTGGATGTCATGTGTGGGTATAGTGTGAGCCCAGGGTCAAGCCTGTTCTATACATGTGTGGTGTACTGCCCATAATGAAGCCTAGCCGCAGCTCAGCACCTGGCCCTACCATGCATCCTTGTGTCATTATAGTTTCAGCAATATACGCATCCTCATGACATGGACACCATTGAATAGAATGATGGATCAGGGAGCAGAAAGCTCAGCCTGTTCCGGTGAGAGTCGGAGACTCCATGCACTGCAGGCACGATTGTGGGGCGATTTAAACCGTGCTGATGCGGTCATGTGATACATCAGCTGATCGGGTTGCCCCACCCCTTCCCGGTCAGCTAATTAAGGTTCTTGCAGCCATAGGAGGTAGATGCATTGCGGGACACTCAGCAGACAGCTGAGCATTTTTTTTTTTTTTAACCATTACTTTATTTAATTTCACTTTAGCAGTGATAGTGGATGTAGATACACTGCTAAAGTGAAATTACGACAACAGTGCAGTTTTAGTGTACTGAGCATGCTCAGTACACTAAAACCTGACCCGGAAACGATCCTGTTTTTTCCCAGATCCGCGCCCATAGACTCCCATGCCATGTGCGCCGATCGCCTGAATTAGTTTCTGTCTGGTTTGGTCTATTTTTTTTACCGAAGCCCAAAATCGGAGTAGTCTCCGATTTTGGGTCGGGAAAAAACAGGATAGAAATGAATCCGGGACTGGAATGGCAGAATCCGATGTCCATTGAAGACCAATCCGGCACCATAGGGATACATGGGAGGCAAAAATGGATCCTGTTCTGTCCTTTTCAAAACAAGATCCCCAAAAACATGGTGTGAAGCCAGCCTAAGATGAAAAACAAATGGGAGCCATCTCTACTCACTGGAAATAGGACAAGCAGGGATGAGAGATCGACGAGTTCTGCCTACGTGGTCTACTTGACCATATAGTTCCTTGCACTTTGGAGGTGTCCTATGTTAGAGGGTGTGTTAGTGATGTATTGCCTGCATTAAAGTAATAATTTCTCTTTGTAAGAGGATGTTAAGCCGTCTGTCATCCTTCTAATGATTTTCTATCTATCAATACTATAGATAAGGCCTTACGTTCGTTAGAGATCACATAAGACTTCATATCACGGGTTGGCCCTTGTTTTCCGGTACAGAATATTCCATGCTCCAGAATACCTTTTTAGTATTGTAGTTTATCAGCTTTTTGTGAAAATGTGCAGCTGTTCACATACACCATATCCTGCGCTCCAGTCCCCACCACTTCTAAACTTTGAACCTTGACTGGACCTTGTCCTAGTCAGCTTAGTAACAGGAAGGGAGGAAGACAGACATTGAACCCGGGGAATCCAAGGTTGCAGCGGGGTTACGAGCTGACTAGCAGCTGCACTTTGCAACGTGACCTTTGTACTTAGACACAGGAGCATTTAATCTGTGTAACAGAGCCCTTTGTTTCATTACTCATTAACATCTCCTCCTTGAGTAAAGTTCTTTGTTAATGGGCCTTTCCATTACAGTTTTCTCATTACGGCTTACACAAAATTATCCTATGTTATTAGCATTGAACTGGGAGTCGGTGGCTTTTAGAAAGTCAGCGATCAAACAAGTTCTCCGTTCACTAAAAGTTAATTTATACATATTTCACATTAATGTTTAACTGCAGTCCGGTATACAGTTCTGTAATAATCACAAAGAAGAATACGCAGCAAGTCCATGATTGCCTTTCCGATGGTATGTGCACATGGCGTCTTTTAGATTGTGTACCCCCAATCAGGAATAGCAGCTTTTTGGATGCAGTGTATTGACGCTGCGTCCATATCGGTGTGTTGTACAGTACCAGCATAGTGGATAGATTTCCAGAAATCCCATATCCACTGTGCTTCTCCCCACTGCAACGTTATATCAACTGCGGTGCCGCACTTCCACAGCTCAGCAGCATGTTAATTTCATGCTGCGGAGTCAGAAGAGAGCACTATCGGGTCCACTCAGGCCTGGAGACACTGTGTCCCACACGCAGTGCCTCCAGATTGTGAGCACATACCCTTAGAGACCTACATACCTGTTGTTATACGCAGAAGGGGCTTCGGGGCAATGCCCGCGGTGTTGTGATTTTTGTGAAGTCTTGCTGGACGACTTTTCTGGCATTTTCCCTCCAACGTCTTTTTTCTACATTCTATATATGAAATCGTGGTGGGAACCTTATGGTACCTTTAAACGCCGCTACCGAAAGGTAGAAACCGGCAGGTATCGGAGATAATTGTACCTTTTACCTTCAAAACACCGCGAAGTGGCGGCGTGTAATTCAGGTTGTTCCTTCCTGTCTCTGTGGATTCCTGTCTTTCAGCCGTGCTGAAAAACAAGCAGGTACACCCCTATGGTAGCAACGTGTAATTGGTGCACAGGCACGGTATTTGAGTTACCTGGGGCGTGCTACAGGTCATGTATACCAAGCCCCATCACCTATCATTGGTGGGGACTACTGTGTACCCATTGGCTGTCCCTGCACAGGGCGGCATATTTAACGATCTGACCAGTCACTGCACATTTGCAATAGCGTCCTGTATTAGCCAGCCTCCCTGCGCTGGCTGGCCAATCATGATGTTATTGCATTGTCCAATCACCGTACGAGCGCCGCGTAATATACAACTCTGTCATGCCTATGTAGTTACGGCGCACAATATGTACGCCCAGATTCCCTTGTGGTAGTGGCGTGTAAATCAGGGAAGGTACTCCACAGAAGGTATCCTGCGGCACCCGTCGGCACTTCCGGGGAACGCAAATACCTTCTGTGGAGCACCTTGTGGCGGTGTGTAAATGCGGCATCAGGTACCGTGCCTACCTGTTGCTACCCTCGGTAGCGGCGTGTAAAGGTACCATTACATGTATCCACCAATCCCACTCTCCTCTCTCTACCTTACCCCTCCTGGGAGTATGCTACACAGTCAAAACAGCAATATAGTTTGGAAACAAAGGAAGTAAGGATCCCTGGCTCTAAACACCCTAAGTATTATATGAGTTGTCTTATTAGAATTAATAAAAAGGGAATACTTATTTTTCCCCAAAACAGTACTACCTTTGTATGTGTGCTGTGTCTGATATTAAAGTAAATGGGGCTAAAATTAAGGTTAGGTTCTGAATGCCATGATAAAACCCTGCCGAGTCACATTTGCACAGCGGACAAGTGTAAGAGCTGCCTGCTATTTACATATAGCCAGGGACGTAACTACAATAGGTGCAGGGGTTGCAATCACACACAGGCCCTGGAGTCTAGGGGGCCCAAAAGTCCCTTTGGGCTTATAGAAAAAGACTATTGCTATTAAAAATGACAAGAAAAAGGAAAAGGGGCACTCACCATTTCTATGCCTAAAACGACTTCTTTGTTGCATGTTCTTTAAAATACAAGCAGATACAATGGACGTTCACAACATTAGTACCGGGATTACAGCTGTTTCGTGCTGATTTAGCCTTCAACAGATCCTCTCTGAGAGACTCTGTTGAAGTGCTAAGTCAGCACAAAACAGCTGTAACCCCAATACTTATGCTGTGAGCGTCCCTCTGCTTGTATTTTACAGGTCATGCAATAAAGAAGTCGTTTTAGGTATAGAAATGGTGAGTGCCACTTTTCCTTTTTTTTTGTCATGGTCACTGCAAATCCTTAAACTGAGTGAGCACCACATGTTAGCCATTTGCCACTCTCATATGGTGGATTTTCCATGACTATTTCTATTAAAGATTTGCAATAATTGGAGGCCTTGTTGGAGCATTCGCATTGGGGCCTATGAGCTTCAAGTTACACCACTGCATATAGCACTAAGAACCACAGCAAACCCGCCATGAAGTATAAACTATAAAGGGCATAAAAGTCACCAATGCTCTGCAGACTTATCAACCGCAGAGTCCAAACCTCCTCTAGTATTAACATCAGCCCAAAAATAATGCTACATAAGCTTCATGGCATGGGCTCCCATGACCGAACAGCTTCACCAACCTTACACCACCTAGCGCAATGCCAAGCACTGGATGGAGTGGTGTAAGGCTGCCGCCAATTGGACTATGCAGGAGCGAAAACAAGTTTCACGTTTCTATCTGGTATCTGTTGGACGAACCTATGTTTGCGAATGCCATTGGAAAATTACCTTCTTGACTGCATTTGTGCAATCAATACCATTTGGTGAAGGAGGGATAATCCTATGGGGTTGCTTTTTCGGGGTCAGCCTAGTCTCCTTAGTAAGTCCCATTATTAAAAATCTTAATGCTTCTAATACCGTTGTATGCTTCTAACTTTGAAAGAACAAGCCAGGCCGTGTTGTCCAGAATCAGTTTCTAACCTCACAAATGCCCTTCTTGATGGTTTAGGAAAAATTACCAAAGAAGCCTCCAAATGTTAACCAAGTGGAGTAAATACACGCGTCTAATACATTTCCAGGCTAATTTGCATGTGACATCAAAGCTCGATTTCTCAGCCCTGGCATTTCAGATTACTTAAAAACAAGAATTATTGTTATTGATGTTAATTGATCAACATAATCACACCACTAGTTCCAGGGGCAAAGTCAGATTACCTTACGGTTGCAAGGACACTACTATAGTTTATATAACGTACAGTCCTGTATGGACGCCCCATACGATGGCACATGAAGACTCCATGTTGCTCTATAACTGCTATGGTACCGGTATATGGATTCTTAAGGGAATTTTCCCATGAACAAGGTTAATTTTAATCAGTGGATCTTCGAATAATAATTTCCACAATTGGATGTTTAAAAAAATTGTTACTGTGCTGAGATAAAACATTTTCTTTTTTGTTATAAAAAAATGTTTTATCTCAAAGAAAGAATCAAAGCTGTGATCCAGTGCTGTAATGTCTATATACTCTTTTCCTTCTTCCCCTGCCCTGGAAATGTTATATCATCAGACCATGTTCCTGTATGGTCAGACACATCTATTACACAGTACATAGCAGGGACACATATATAAGATTATCTCAGCACAGGAGATGTGGTATGATCAGACCATGTCCCTGTATGGTCAGACACATCTATTACACAGTACATAGCAGGGACACATATATAAGATTATCTCAGCACAGGAGATGTGGTATGATCAGACCATGTTCCTGTATGTTCAGACACATCCATTACACAGAACATAGCAGGGACACATATATAAGATTATCTCAGCACAGGAGATGTGGTATGATCAGACCATGTCACTGTATGGTCAGACACATCCATTACACAGTACATGGCAGGGACACATATATAAGATTATCTCAGCACAGGAGATGTGGTATGATCAGACCATGTCCCTGTATGGTCAAACACATCCATTACACAATACATAGCAGGGACACATATATAAGATTATCTCAGCACAGGAGATGTGGTATGATCAGACCATGTCCCTGTATGGTCAGACACATCCATTACACAGTACATAGCAGGGACACATATATAAGATTATCTCAGCACAGGAAATGTGGTATGATCACACCATGTCCCTGTATGGTCAGACACATCCATTACACAATACATAGCAGGGACACATATATAAGATTATCTCAGCACAGGAGATGTGGTATGATCAGACCATGTCCCTGTATGGTCAGACACATCCATTACACAGTACATGGCAGGGACACATATATAAGATTATCTCAGCACAGGAGATGTGGTATGATCAGACCATGTCCCTGTATGGTCAGACACATCCATTACACAGTACATAGCAGGGACACACATATAAGATTATCTCAGCACAGGAACATTTTTTTAAATATTCATTTGTGGAAATTATTGTTATCCTAAGATTTATGGATTAAATTAACTTTGTTCCTGGGAAAACCCCTTGATCTTTCTGCAAATTATCTAGATAAATACTGTAGCTTTAGAAAAAAACAGTAATTGAGATGCAAAATCTAACAAATTTGAAAAAAATAGCTATTAATTTCTAATTTTAATTATTTAGTACTTGTCGATTGCAATGATGTGTATACAATGGGAGGACTTGTGAGCATTCGTTGCCCTCAGTGCCTGGCAGTCCTGGTGGGGGGTTCACAAATCGACACATACATTGAGCAAATGATAGACAATAGCAGCCATGTCCTCAGATAACTCCGGTGGAAATGAGCCAGAGAGCGTGCTCTAGTATCACTTACTGGTACCATTGATATGTCCTTATTACTGAATACATGTCACAGCCAAATTCTTAGTACATACGAGTACTGGGTTATATTAGTGTATATTGGAGATAGCACACATATCAATTGTGGTGTCACATGACAAACTCTTATCCCCTGTACATAACCCCTTATTGAAGTGTCACCCAGGCCATGGGCTCAGGCGTCGCCACCCATGACATTCCCCCGTGAGAACGGCCACCGAGCCTGATACCCGAGTACCACAGGGCCTGGGGCTCGACACAGTCGTTGGGACTAGCGCTCTCGCCGGCCTTTCCCTATTGAGGGTTAACATTAGGGCCAGCGCGGGCCTAAGTATCCTGTTTGGAGATGAGTTGAAAGGACTCGTATAGGGTCAGTAGGGAGATCAGGGCCTAGCCAAGGGTGAGTGCAGGAGGTCACCTCTCCCCTGTTCCCTATGAGCAGGTCCCTCAACTGTATTTGTCCCCTCCAGGTGTTTTCCCATCCGTTGTTTTGTGTTGTGCATCAGACATCATTAGTTCATGCATTACTGTCATGCACGGTAGCTGGACATCCCCTTTAGTGCAAGTGTGACAGAGAAAGGGTGAGATTGGGAGAAGAGGAGAGAGAGAGGGGGGATGAATACAGGGAGTGAAAGAGGAACAGAGAGAGAGAGGGGATGAGAGAAAGGTATAGCGAGAGAGTGAGGGAGAAAGAGACTGGCAGACTTAGGAGAGAGGAAGGTTGGGAAGGAGAGAGAGAGCTACAGGTACAGAGAGTGGAAGTTATAGCGGGATCATCAAAGAGGGACAAAGAGAAAGGGAGGGAAAGAGGAAGAGAGTGAGGGATAGAGAGTGAGTGAGAGGGAAACACTAGTTGTATTTTGGTCCTGCTGATGAAGCCTATTTAAATCTGAATTTGAATTTGAAAGATAGAGATGGAGAGGAAGGTGGAGGGGTATAAATTTGTGTAGAAGCACAAATTTCAGAAAATTCTAATAGAACTCGATGTTCTATAGATCGATCAGCTCATCTCTGTTGTACAGGAACACTCACCGCTTTCTGGTCACGTAATTTGCTTATTATCTACACTTTGATGCAAAATCAAGCCGGTTTCTATTTTAAACAACAGTGTACTTTACTGATCATTACATGAACAGGACACAACTGATAATTCTCATTCAATGTCAAGAAGCAGAGATCTTAAAAACCATACAAAAAGAGCTTCATTTGCAGAACTTCGAGAAATGATTTTGATGATGTGTATGATATGGTTTAACTTTAGCCTACAGCATAACGGGGAAGATTTATCAAAGCATTCATTAAAACCCTCCACCCACAACAATTTTACCATCCAGCAATTTATAAGAGCAAATGATAATATAGTGATGACCACTGCCGGACACAGACAGAAAAGGGCCCCTGTGCAAAAACAGTATATGTCAGTCCAATAACTCATCAAAATGCACAAATCCACCTACTTTGGAGATAGAAATGGGCTCCCTTAGTTCTCGGGGCCCTGTGCGTCTGCCCAGATTAGACCAATGATATATTCGTCCCTGGTGATGACCATCTGAATGTAAAAACTGTTGTTGGGCATCACGTTATATTCCCTGAAATCTATTATACCCTTCATTCTACCTAAGCATAAGTGCTAAGCATCAATTATTGGGAGAAGTGAATCGGGCACTAACCTGCTGCAGATTCTTTGCAGATAACGGCGGTGTCTGGGATCCGGTGCTCTGCTGGAGAAAAACTCTTGATATTTGCAGAAAGTAGCGGCACACGGATTGGATCCAAAAATTTCCGGCGTTTATTTGTGCATCAAGTTACAGGTGGTGCAGGGAGGGGGGGGTGCTGAAGGTGCAACGGACCGTTTCGAGGTACTCCTCTTCCACGGAAGAGGAGTACCGTGGAAGAGGAGTACCGTGGAAGAGGAGTACCTCGAAACGGTCCGTTGCACCTTCAGCACCCCCCCCTCCCTGCACCACCTGTAACTTGATGCACAAATAAACGCCGGAAATTTTTGGATCCAATCCGTGTGCCGCTACTTTCTGCAAATAAGTGCTAAGCATGTTTCATTACTGTAGATCAATATTATCCCTTTTAATCTCTTACATTTGTCATTAAATGAGCAGATGTACAAATAGATATTAATAGATTATGTAAATATACAATCAGGATAATACTATGTGTCAACAGAAAGTGAGGCAAAAAGAAATACTTTAATACACACAAAACTGGTCCAAAGTCAGTTTTTCTTTCTTTTTCCCTTTTTCTTTTTCCTTCCCTTTTTCTTTTTCCTTCCCTTTCTCCTTTCCCCTTTCCTTTCTCCTTTTTCATTTAATTTTTCCTTTTTTTTGCCCCTTGCTTTAATTTTCCAACTCCTTTCCTTTTTTTGTCCCCAGGGGCGTAACTACAATAGGGTCAGGGGTTGCGATCGCACCCGGGTCCTGCAGACTAGGGGGGCCCTAAAAGTCTGTTTAGCCCATAGAAAAAGACTAATACTATTAATGATTTACAATAATTGGGGGGCCCCATTGGAGCTTTTGCATCAGGGCCCCTGGACCTGGAGTTACGCCACTGTTTGTCCCCATTTGAAAACACAAACTTGGCAAGAAAAAACACATTTGCTTTTGGAAGTGGACTCTGTGTCCTGCTCTGTGACTCAGTCAGGGGATTTGTCTGTACACTATTTTTCATTGATTCATACTGAACCCAGGTCATAGATGCACCATAAAAATACAGTGTGAACAGGGCCTTAGATTCTTGGACCCTCCAAACCACCCTTGACTTCTTCTTACAAACTGCATGGCACTCTGGTCTCAAAGATTGTCACTAATGGAGGAGTAGGCGACTACAGATGTCACTCATAAGCCTCCATTTTTACAGCGCTATGGTTGGTACTGTACATGTGCTAGTTTTCCAGGCGCTGGTGATGTGTATAGGGGGTTACATGCCTCACCATCACTAGCTATGTTTAGGACAGAAATGCAGTACAATTTGAGGATAAAACTGTACTAATCAATTTAGAAATGAACTGGCACGAGTCATCTAATAGTCTAATATACGAGGGGCGATCCAAAAGTAATGATAATCGGTTATTTCTATTGCACACAGAAATTAAAATAAAGCGTTTTCTTCTCTCTTAGGTACCCACTAGTCCAGGTAAAAAAAATCACTTAAATAGGCCACGATTCCCGGGAGCTACATACATTTGAATATGAACTGCCGAGGAGTGAGCATCAAAATGGAAAAAAAACGAGCTCAGAGCTGTCATCAAATACCTCTGCTTAAAAAAAATGACTACCAAAGACCTACACAGCGACTTGGTGGAAACATTGGGGGACTCTTCTCCTCCATATTCCACAGTTGCATGCTGGGCCAAGGAGTTTAAGCTGGGAAGAACATCGACGGAAGATGAACATTGTGAAGGACACCCATCCACGTCCCTCAATGAAGAAAACGTGAAAAAAGTTGAAGAAGTTGTATTGGCAGATCGAAGAGTGACTATCAGGCATGTAGCTGAGGTCACAGGGATCTCATATGGCAGTATTCAAAGAATCCTTGCAAAAGAATTGCATATGAGAGAGGTCTCCGCGCGTTGGGTGCCAAAAATTTTATCCGACGAGCAAAAGAAGAAACAAGTTGACGTTTCAATAGCAAATCTCGAAAATTTGCAAGCAGACAAGGAAAATTTTTTGTCACGTTTTTTGACCATGGACGAGACCTGGATCCACCACTTTGATCCCGAAACTAAACAACAATCGATGACATGGAAACGAGCCGACGAACCGACGCCGAAGAAATTCAAAGTGTCAAGCTCAGCAGGGAAGGTTATGGCGTCCATTTTTTGGGACGCTGAAGGAATTATTATGGTGGACTATTTGGAGAAGGGAGACACTATTACGGGCTCCTACTACGCAGAACATATTAGAAGATAGCGGGAGGCTATCAAGTAGAAAAGGGGCGGCAAACTGCGGGCTGGAGTGCTGTTTCACCAACATAACGCGCCGGCTCACAAAACCTGCAGTTGCCATGGCTACCATTCAAGAAGCGGCTTTGAACTGGTGGAACACCCCCCTATTCGCCAGATCTAGCCTCCAGTGACTTCTTTCTCTTTCTTCGGCTCAAGGAACACCTCCGGGGCAAGAAATTTGATGACAATAGCGACGTGATAATTGCTGTTGGGTATTTTTTTGAGGGTCAAGATCAAGAATTTTTTTCGAAGGGAATCCTAAGTTTAGAAAAGAGATGGACTAAATGTATAGACTTGTTAGGAGACTATGTAGAAAAATAATTTTTTTTTTTACTATATTCATTGTGTTTAGTATTGATTATCATTACTTTTGGATCACCCCTCGTATTAGGAAGGCTCTAATAATTCTGTTTCACTTATATTTCGGAAAATAATAATACATGGCCCACCCCTTTAACTCGAGATCGACCAAACGCCATGAGTTTACAGCGCTGGGTCTCGGGCTCTTACCAGGCACCTTTAAAAGCTTACAGCACAGGATTAAAACTCCTGTAATCTAGCAAGAGTCAGGTCCAGTCCTCAGTTGTGAGGCACAGCCGGAACCATGGGAAGAGGATTGAAGCTGTCAATTTACTATCACTATTGTAATCTCTTTCGCCCGGTACCTATAACTCTTTGAGCGTTATGCAATAAATAAAGGTATTGGCATAGTCAATGCTTCAGTATAGCATGCTAATCACAGGATTGCGAGGTCTCAGTCTAAGGAGCCTGTCAACTTCATGTTCTGTAACAGGGTCAAATGTGTAGAGTGAGCTGGAGGAGATGTGGGGAAGAATGGGAGTGGCAACGCTTTGTGGCTGGGAGCTGATTTCCTGGCGGATGTTGTCTATTTTCTCCATAAAGTAAGAGGCCAGATCATCAGCACAAAGGTCAGTGACGGGGAAGGGGGGGGCCTGCACTGTAGAACTGAGGAGAGAGTGAAAGGTGTCAAGAGTTGATTGTTGGATAGTGAAGAATCAGGGTGTGAAGTAGGTTTGTTTGGTGAGGTGAAGGGCAGAGTTGTAGGTTTGTAGCATAAATTTATAATGGATAAAGTCTTCTGGTGAGCGAGTTTTCCTCCATTGGCGTTCAGCACTTCTAGAGCATCGCTGGAGGAATCGTGTTTGTGATGTGAGCCAAGACTGTTTTGTTCTATGTTTGTAGATTCTGAGGGTGAGGGACGCTACTTGGTCCAGGGTGCTTTTGAGAGTGTTATTATAGTGATTTACTGCCAGATCTGGACAGGAGAATGAGGAGATTGGTTACAGTGATGTGATGAGAGAGTCTGTGAATGCATGAGGGTTAATGGCCTATAGATTTCTGGATGTGTGATAGGTAGGGGTGGGCTGTCTGTCATAGCACAAACAGTAACTTCTGTCATTATAGGCAGCTTCCTTCCACTATAACTGAGATTTCTATTTATGTCCCAGAGAACATTTATTTGATCTTATGGGGGAGATATCAAGAAATCATGTAAGAAAAAAGAAAGTAAATAACTGTGCACATACACACACACGAGGGAGGATTGGGGTGATAGTCGCGAGCTTGATGTTGCCTCAATTGAGGCAGTCCGTGCCCTGGTCTCCTCCACAGAACAAAGGGGTAGGGGGTTGATTGTGGTGACCCTGGCTGGGTGCGTGGTCTTTAGGTATGCAAGCCGTACCTGTTGTTAGGCCTTTGTACAGGCCAGCTTACTTCCGCTAGGGATCAATACACTCGGATGCATTTGCCTTTTTCAGTAGTCTTTTACTTAACATCTGGCACCATACCGCGAACACTTCGATACAGTGCACACAATGGGTAAACAATTTCTTTGCAGTACTTTCCACATTAGAGAACAACTTAACATTGGGTCACTCCATCCTTCCTGGCACATTAGCTGGCGCCACAGTCCGCACGTTAAAGTCATTACGTCCCCTTTGGCCAAGGTCACTCTCGTCCCACTCACAGGGACCTGTTCTCAGTAACGGTGAAAACTGCTATTCGACAAGCTTCATCTAGTGTCCTTTGCCATGCTGACCTGTTTGCCC
This sequence comes from Allobates femoralis, assembly GCA_033576535.1. Taxonomy (NCBI): domain Eukaryota; kingdom Metazoa; phylum Chordata; class Amphibia; order Anura; family Aromobatidae; genus Allobates; species Allobates femoralis. The sequence goes on along the minus strand of JARQOC010000002.1, from coordinate 59,687,735 downwards.
AGGACGATGCCAAGTCTCCACTCTAGGACTGCTACCGCTGCAGTCAGGCATCTGACAGGGGAACCTCTAGGAGTTCTGGCCTGAAACTCACGACACAGGGAGCACTGGAACCACCATCTATCAGTACATGAATATATCACCAGAACCACAATCAGTACCTGAATACGTCAAGAGAATTACAATCCATACATGAATACATTACCAGAACCACTATCAGTACATGAATAAATTACCAAGCTTAGTACAGAAGTCAATTGCAGTGTCAGGTTATCTCCATATAGAATTGTATCACATGACCCTACATCTTCCAATATGGCTTTAATGATGGTTTGGGGTGACAGAGACAGGGGTAAACATATCATCAGAACCACCTGTGCAGGCCACAGGGTCCCAAGATGCAAGGGAACCAATGTCCAACTCTAAAGCAGGTGAAATAGTTAGGTTATGCTGTTTGAGATACTAGGAGTTCCTAACAGCCGTCATCAGACTGCAGACCATGCACAACTCACAGTAGTAATGAGAAGTAGTATCACAAATAAACATTTATATCTCAGAATTCTATAGGTAAGATCTTCTCAGATTGGAGTTGTTCTCATTTAATTCCATTGTTGCCCATCTTCTTCAGATACCATAGTGACTTTTCACAACCACAGCTCATCTCTGCATACTTCCATCTTCTCTGGTCTTCTGCAGAACATCCTGACACAGTGCCCTTAAAAATAACAATGTTATTATAGGGGATCCTGAACATAAATATCTGCCTTTTTGCTGTGGGGCCTAAAAATTGTACCTCATTATTCTCCCTGCACAAAATATGCCCCTCACACCATTCCTCTTATGGTGCATGTCCTCCACACTGACCTCTCCTCTCAATACTGGGTGTTTCTTCACAATATCCTCTCACACTGCGTCCAGCCCATACTGCCTAGTCTCCATACTGTGTCCCCTCCTCACATCATAAAGATGCACTATGACCTATCAAAAATCATTTTAAAGAGTAAGCAGCATTGATATGTAAACATTGTGTTAATAATATTTTTAACTTAGGCTGCTTTAACATCAGTGGTTTTGCGCTGATCGAGGCAGTTGCGGTGAAAAAAACGCAACTGCCGCGATTACTGCATAACGGCTGCACTTGCGGCACACTTGCGGCAAGCCCCATACAATGTATATGCGGGCTTGCGGGCAGCCGCGTTTTTTTTCGCGGCTGCACTTGCCGCAAGTGCCGATACCGCACTTGCCACACCTGCCGCAAGCCCGCATATACATTGTATGGGGCTTGCCGCAAGTGTGCCGCAAGTGCAGCCATTATGCGGTAATCGCGGCAGTTGCAGTTTTTTCACCACAACTGGCGCGATAAGCGCAAAACCGCTGATGTGAAAGGAGCCTTATTCTATTATTGCCTGTATAGCGCCATCATACTCCAAAGGGCTGTACAGAGATTGTAACAACTCACTGGGACAGAGACTGAAAGGAGTGGTGACTAGGGATGGGCGAATACCTTACTATTCGGAATCGCTATACCCGCAACGAGTAGGTAGCGGTACTCGCTACTCGTTGCGAGTATAGCGATTTCGAATACTTTTGCAGTGTATCAATAGATACACTGCAAAAGTCCTGTAAAAGACAGAAAAAGTGGTTAAAAAATAAAAAAATCGGATACTCACCTTAACCGACGGCTGTATCGGGACCGGCCGATGCACATCTATTCATGGAAAAGGACCTTTCACTCTCTCAGCCAATCAGATGGCTGGGAGAGATCTGGCCAATCAGATGCCGCCACGTCACAATGACGTAATCGCTAGCAGCCACCTGATTGGCCAGATGGAAAGGTCCTCGGTGTACCTGAGAGGACCTTTCCATCTGGCCAATCAGGTGGCTGCTAGCGATCACGTGATTGTGACGTGGCGGCCTCGATGCAGCCGTCGGTTAAGGTGAGAATCCGATTTTTTTTATTTTTTAACGACTTTTTCTTTTACATGACTTTTTGCAGTGTATCTATTGATACACTGCAAAAGTAGTCGGTACTTGCTACTCCCGAGTAATCCTAATTTACTCGGCGAGTAGCGAGTACACGAATACCGCTACTATTCGGCGAGTTCCGAATAGTAGCGAGTATACTCGCCCATCCCTACTGGTGACAACCTCGTTACAGCCCTTTGGAATATGTTGGCATCGTAGGTTCAGTTTTATAGGAAGCCAACTACGGTATATCTGTATTATGTGCACATGGCCTAAGTTTTAGTTAATATAGTCTTAACTCTTAAACTAAAGATCAGATAAAATTGAGACTACTTGCTATGAATGGACAAACCAATGGTTGTTAAACACTAGATCCCTAGCAATCAGACTGTTTCAATTAACTTGAGTCAATTCATGAGATCATCGTCTCGATAATTATTCAACTTTTTTTTAATATATAAAGCTACATGAAGAGTTAGAATTCAATTACGGTAGTTTCTATAGACAAGATGGTATCTTTGACACATAGTAACATTGAATCTCTAACTTTTTTGAATACGGCTTCTCCACGGGTCATTTCTGTAGTGTCATGCAGGGTAGCTACAGTAGATGAAGAAAAAAAAAAAGGAAAAAGCAACAACTAAACAATGTAAAAGCTTTTCAACCTCATTAGTGGAAATACCCTATTGTGCTCCTCAATGGAGCTTAAATTATAATTGCAACGGTAATTAGGTCTAATTACATTCTTGCACTTTGTTACATGAGGTGCTCATCTGTACTTCATAGTAATTTAGGAAATGTTACTTTTGAATATTTAGCCAGAAAGATATAATTCTTAATTTTTTTTGGCATATTATTTAAACTCTTCCGAAAAACAGTAAAATAGAATAATATACAGTATATTATGACATATGACGAGCGGTATAGTACATAACCGGTATACGTCACATGGGCCTTGAGCGGTGCATATAGGGTTAAGTGCACCCAGGTCTGTGTGAGAGGTTTTGATTGTTCACAGCTTCTCAGGTGTGCGTGTGTCAGGCAGGGTCTGCCTAGTCCTGTGAGGTGAGAGATTGAGAGAGAATGTGAGTCAGAGGAAGCCCGTCCCTCTGGGAAGTGGAGGGAAGTCTGTGGAGACGTCTGTTTCTCTGTGTTAAGTGTGAGCCTGTGGGCAGTTGCAGTGGTTTGTGGAGCTCCTGTATGTTTGGGAATCCTGGCAGAACCTGGAGGGTGCTTGCTCTGGACATGTTGGTGCAGCCGCGGTCCTGGAGGCCTGTCCGGGATGGTAAGCCTTGGAGGTGGCTGGCAACCTGATATCACATGGTGAGGAAACCTTGGGGACTCCTTGATTGCCCTGTAGTTCAGGCGGTTTAAACCAAGTATGTGCCCTGTAACAGGCTGGAGTCTATGTAATGTGTATGGTGGACTGTATAAGTATATGCCCTGTAAAGGGCTCGAGTCCATGTAATCTGTATGATGGACTTTGCATCTGTATTTGCCATAGAGAGAGGCTGGGAATGTCTCTGGTATTCCGTTTCACATGGGGACACGTACCATGGACTGAGACTGGGATGTCTCAAGTACCGGGCGGGCGTTACCACCTTTGGGACCGACTGTATTGTCATAAAGGTTCCGTTTGAAGTGAGGGAAACAGGGAGGGGAGTGGTTCACTCACATGTCTCTAGGATCGTGGTCAACAGGCAGTATGGCTGGTGTCCATCCGGATAATAGTTATAAAAGGAAGGATTGCCAGAGATCTGTACTTCTATTTCATCCTTTATTTAAGACGTATTAAATGGACAGGACTGAACGCTGGACGCGTTTCGGGGAGGCACCCGAATAAATAATGGATAAAATAAAGGATTTAATAAAGGATGAAATAGAAGTACAGGTCTGTGGCAATCCTTCCTTATATTAATAAAGGTTCAGTTGACAAATGTAAATACTGTTATGTATGTTATCAGATGGAATACTGTGATGTATGTGGTTCTGATGTACATATGACCCGCCCCAGGGTATGGGATACTCGGAATCGGGATATCATACAGTTTTGCGGTTTCGGGGAGTCACAGGGGTCGAGACCCCGTTCCATGGCCCTGGGGTAGCTGTAAAGGGGGATTCTGGCTCAGTAGGGAAAGGGGTGATAGAAAAGGGAGTTATTCATGACGCCAGCCGTGGTATGTGGCTATAGGTGGCCACCGCTGCTGCAGAACCTTCGGGGATGATGGACGAGCAGCTGGGATGGAGCAGCTCCCCATGGGCGGAGTGGATTCCCGGGGCAGTGGAAGTAGTAAAGGTGTAGAGTGCAGGATGTCAGGCACAAAGCAACAGACAGACTCACGGTTTGTTGGCTCCTCAGTCCTTTTGCTGGTGCAACGGTAGTACTGGCAGTTGGAAGGCTGAGTCTGGGCACATATGGGCAACTCAGGGTAATCCTCACCCGACCGGTTCTGAGGCCTCCTTGCTGCGCTGTGTTGATGGGTCCCTGCTGCTGCGTAAGCTAAGCTACTGGCCCTCTCTCTCTTGCCTGGTACCAGTATGGCAGGCAACTCGAGTCCTTTATTAGCCCCTTGGTTTAGGCGGCTGCCTAAGGGCTCTGTACTCTGCTTTGCCTCTGGGCACATTGTGGCTGGGGGACTTGGATTCCACCTCATTCCGGTATTGGCTGCTGGGTCGTTAGGCCCTGCACAGCCTTGGACTCCGGTGTTCGTTCTTGGCGCTGTTCCTTTGGAGTGAGAGAAAAAAAGTATATTTCTCAGGCGCACAAGAGAAAAAAAGAAGATGTTGCAGCAATTGTAAGCCTTTGTCAGTCCAAAATAATAGAAATATATTAGAATCTGAGAGTCCACAGTGGTTGATACCTTTTAATGGCTAACTGAAAAGATGGTAAACATAGCAAGCTTCCGGGACACTGTGGCCCCTTCGTCTGGCAGATAATGTCACAGATTCTGAAGACACACACATATATACAGTGCTATGCAAATTAATTGGGGCAAAGCATTTTGTAAGTAAAATCGTAAGTTGGGGTTACCAGTCAGTGATTCAAACCAGTTTTAACTGCTTTGAACAGGTGTGAGTGTACAACCTTGAGTAACAAAATGTGGTATGACTGGTTTTAGTCAAAAAATAACAGCTAGCTGCCCCCTCAGCTTCAGTTGAGAGCTTGTTTCTGTGAGGAGTGGTTTAGTGTACTTTTTCTCTGTGTGATTTGTGCCTGTAAAAATGGATGTTACTCCACGGAAGAGGTCTAGAATTATTACTCTTAATGAACATACAAATCTGACTGTAAGAGGAATCGCTTCCACCGTTGGTATTGGAAAATCTACCATTTCAAGGATAATTCGCACACACAATGAAACTGGATCGTTTTCTCCAAAATGAAAAGGGAAATGTGGAAGAACAAGGAAAACAAAACCAAGAACTGATAAAACACTTATCAAAAATAGTAAAACTAATGCAAGAAAAACAAGTAAAGACTTGCTTTGTCCCAATTAGTTTGCACAGCACTGTACATAAGCAAATGAAACAAAAAACAAAAAAAAACAACAGTCTTAGATGCTGCAGTAAATGCGACAGGTGACGTAAAGCAGAGTCAGGTTAGGGTGGAAGGGAGGGGCTGGGGAATTGAAACTAAAAGTCTAAGATAAGTGGAGCAAATTGTATCATTGTAATGGTTAGTGTTCTGTGTAGAACTGAAAATACTTAAATGAGTTGAGGAAAGCAATAAAAAGAAGCGAGGGTGTTCACATAAGAAGTGTCAAAAGTTCATTGTCCTTAAAATGGAGTCTGTTGTAAGATGTGTTAGCCCCAAATGTCTTTTCAATTTATATAAAAACACATGAATCTGTGATGTCCCAAATGTCCATTCATGTTATATAAAAAGCCATGAATCCATGTGATACATTTAATTCTATTTTGAATGTGTCAAAGGTCGTTATCAACTTGTATTCCCAAATTCTTCTCTCTCTCTGAGATTTGAAGTTACTTTTTAAGATGAGCAGCCCCATAACGGTTTCACTGTGGTCAGAGCCGGAAAAATGTTTTGCTACAGGTAGGTCCATATGCTTTTCTTTTATTGAGTGGCGATGAGAATTCATTCTTGTCCTGAATTTTTGCTCGGTCTCCCCTACGTACATGCCACCTGTTGGACATTTGGCACATATGCTTAAATGCACAACATTGCTTGTGGTGCAAGTGAAGCTACCTGGGATCTTGTAGTAATGATCTGTCCCAGGAATCCTTATCTTGTCCGTTGTCATTATAGATGGACAGGTTTTACACCTAGTTGCAGGGAAAGGTTCCTGTTGCTGTTGGAGAGGACAGGGCGCTTCTCACAATGATGTTTTTTAGATTCGGAGGTTGTCTAAAGCACAGGAGTGGGGGATCCGGAAATATTGATTTTAGTTGGGCATCATTTAGTAATAGTGTTTGCAGTTTCCTTGTAGCACCTTTTAACACCTCCAGACTTTGATTGTGGGTGACTACGAGAGGAATTCTGTTGTTCTCTTCTCTAGTTTTGTAATGTAGGAGATGATTCTTGATATTCTGGTGGCTCTTGTAATCTGGTTTTCGATTGCTCTTGGTTGGTAGCCCTGGTTCAAAAAGGTCTTTCTGAGGTCATCAAGGTGATTGTCTCTATCTGTAGAGTTGGAACATATCCGATTGTATCTGATGGCCTGGCTATACACAGTAGAGTTTTTTTATTTGTTTTGGATGAAAACTGTCCCATTGGAGATATGTTGGACGGTCAATTGGTTTCCGGTACAGGGATGTCTCTATTTCATTGTTCTGTAGCTTAATGATGGTGTCCAGAAAGCTGATTTCAGTGCAGGAGTAGTTGAGTGTTAAATTGATGGTTGGATGAAACTGATTAAAGGGATCCTGTCACCCCCAAATCACCTCTAAACCTATTAAAACCTGTCCCTAGAGCATATTAACACTGTCCCTACACTCCTTTTAGCTCCTAAATGGCATTAGTCAAAGTGAATATAAACGTTTTATAAGTACCTGATTAGTCATGATAATGAGTGACTATGCTATTCATAGTCACTCATCAAGGCAGCCCCTCTTCTTCATATCACGCCTATTCAGGCGTGCTCGTCAGTCTATGTTCAAAATCGCGCCTCCCTGCGCGCCTCCCCTCTCTCTCATAGCGTCCGGGCTTCACTGTAAGCTGTATGACGCGATTCGCGTCATTCCCGGCGCCGGATGACGTATTTGCAGCCGCGCCGCGCTGTCAGCTTCAAAATACGCACTGCGCATGCCCATGCGCATGCGCAGTGCGGGACTTGAAGCTGACAGCGCGGCGCGGCTGCAAATACGTCATCTGGCGCCGGGAATGACGCGAATCGCGTCATACAGCTTACAGTGAAGCCCGGACGCTATGAGAGAGAGGGGAGGCGCGCAGGGAGGCGCGATTTTGAACATAGACTGACGAGCACGCCTGAATAGGCGTGATATGAAGAAGAGGGGCTGCCTTGATGAGTGACTATGAATAGCATAGTCACTCATCATGACTAATCAGGTACTTATAAAACGTTTATATTCACTTTGACTAATGCCATTTAGGAGCTAAAAGGAGTGTAGGGACAGTGTTAATATGCTCTAGGGACAGGTTTTTAATAGGTTTAGAGGTGATTTGGGGGTGACAGGATCCCTTTAAAGTGTTCAAAGAACGTCTTAAGCTGTTGCTCAGACTTTGTCCAGGTGATTAAAATGTCATCAAGAAACCAGTAGTAGACAAGAGGCCTGATAGGTCAAGAGGATAAAAAGTCACCTTCAAGCTTTGCCATGCAAAGATTTGCATATTGTGGTGCCATTTTGCTTCCCATTGCTGTGCCAGTCTGCTGTAGATATATGTTGTCGTCAAATGTGAAGCAGTTGTGCATGAAGATAAATTTATAAGCTTCACCACAGAGTCAGTATCAATCCCTGTGTTTTCCAGGAAGGTTTTGCAGGCATTTAATCCATCCTGGAGTGGGATATTGGAGTACGACATTCCACATCCATGGTGGCGAGGATGGTTCCTTCTGGTAGAGGACATATTGCTAACAGTTTATTCAATAGGTCAGTTGTGTCCTGAATGTAACTGGGTGTCTCTTTTACCAGGGGTTTGAGAACATCCTCTACCCACTCAGAAATTTGTTCGGTGAGGGTGCCCACACATGAAATGATTGGACTTCCTGGATTTCCTGGTTTGTGAATTTTGGGAAGCATGTAGAATGTGGCCTTGTTCACACATACCATCCGCTTTTGCCTTAAATCCATTTTTTGGGAACATTTTGGACTGTTTTTTTTTAAAGTCCAAAAACGCATATGCGTTAACGCATGGTGCACTTAAGTGTCAATGTGTTTTTTAACAACACATGCGTTTTTGTTCAGCATTCCAAAAAACACTGCATGCAGCGTTTTTGGGTGCTGTAAAAAAACGCAAACTTTTTTTAACATAGGGCCCTATGGGAAACACATGCGTTTTTGCATGGCACATATAGGCACCAGTCGTTAACGCATGCGTTTTTGCATACGTTTTTGGTGAAAAAGTTCCAAAAAACTGATCCGTTTTTCTAAGGGCTTAAAAAACAGATTGGTATGTGTGAACAAGGCCTTACTGCTGCTGGATCCATTGAAAATCCTCAAGTAGTATGAACTCCTTAACTCAATGTGGATTGTGGTATGCGGTCACTAGACGCCTTGTGGAGGGAGTCTCTACAGACAGGATTTAGGGATTCGTGTGACCAATTTTAGTGTAAATGGACTTGTGTAAACCCAGGTCACTAGACCATGAACATGGGTTAGATAAGTTCCTGGGAGGTATTAAATCCCTTTCTTAGTGCTGCTGTCCTTATTTCAGAAACAATTTGTTGAAGGCTCCGGTTACATCTTAGTCTGGGAGCGTGTGTCTGGACTAGCAAATAAAAAATCCCCGGACACCATTTCAGCCGTACACCAATCAAGGTACTATATCCACCTTTGGGCTTATATGAAAACCTTCTATCATAGCAAGAAAGACCTAGTAACATGGTTTCCAGCTACACAGATCAAAGCAATATCTAACAATAGGAGAAGGAAACATCCGACAACATTGAAGGAGTAGACCTGGACAGACACCACACACACAGAAGGAACAAGAAGGTGTGTAAAAAATCAGGTATAACCCACATACACAGAGGAGCATTATATTGGAAATTTACAAATTGTCTTGTTAAAATAGGATCGTCCACGAACCATTAGGAGACAGCAACCAATCCCCCACGCCTGGAATGAGGTGAGCCATAAAACCAAATGGAAAACTGTTCCAAAAGCTGCCAGAGAAATAGCACTAACTAAGGGTTATATTTTTCTTTCCTTAGTTCAAGTGAACTACCCTCCCAACGAAACAGCCAATTTGGGAAATAGAAAACTACCCTTGAGCAGTAACACTGAAATTAAGAATCTTTTTTCATAATATATCTCTTTTTGTTAGATTTTTTCCTCACTGATTTGTAAATCAAGCTTTAGTGATTGTTTTTAAATAAAAATCATTTTCTAGCACTCAGTAGTGAATTACTATTCTGGTCAATAGAAGGTAAGCCATCCTGCATGTCAAACACACAATAGGCATACCAGAAAAAAAAGTCTTCCAATACAGTTAAGAAACAGAAATATAACGAGGTGATTAAGAGTATGCACTAGATCCACATATACATATATTCCCTTACTTTTATCTGAGATTTATTCCCGTCTTGGTGATGCCGAATCAACGCTTAATTCTGGAAGTTGACATGACATCAATGGGCATCGGAAACCGCTGTAGCTTGAGGATCACGCGATGGGGATGAGCAGACAGCGATAGTGCCACACACAGGCAGAATCCACAACACAAGGTATTTGGGAAAATGCCTATTTAACTGCTTTAAACAGTGAACAGTCTCCATAATGGTTCAGCAACCCAAGACATCGAGGACAGTTGTAGCTTCTAACTTTGTGGGAACAGTTTTGGGAATTCCCCTTTCCATTCTAGCATGACTTATTCCAATGGATAAAGCAAGATCCAAATAGGGCACGGTAAGGGGAGTTTAGTGTGGAAGACCTGACTGGTCACACAGAATCCCAAACTCATGCCAATCATCTAACATCCATGGAATGAATTTAAGATTGTGAGCTCAGCCTTCTCATCCAACATTGGTGTCTGACCTCACAAATGCTCTTCAAGATAAATAACTGAACATTCCCCAAAACACCTCCAAAATCTGCTATAACATCTTCGCAAAAGAGAGGAAACATTTTATTTTATGTTAGTTAGAATTGGATGTCATAAAGGTTTCTGTAAGTGTGATGAATAATTCTCCGATACTTTTTTACAGTGACCAAAAAAATGCCTACAAAGAAAATTGCCCACAGGGCTGGGGTTAAGGGTTAGGATTAGAGGTTAGTTGTTAGGGTTAGGTGTTGATGTTAGGGTTAGGTGTTAGTGTTAGGGGTTAGGGATAGGGGTTAGAATTAGGTGTTAGTTTTAGGGTTTAGGGTTAGGGGTTAAGGTTAGGTGTTAGGGTTAGGTGTTAGGGGTTAGGTGATAGTGTTAGTGGTTAGGGTTAGGTGTTGGTGTGCTGCCCTGTTCACACAGGTAATCACAGACTCACCTACAGCATGGATGGGTTTCCACAGTGGGTACACAAGTTCAAACAACACTTTCCACCCCAACCCAGTAGGGGGAGCTCAACTTGCTGCTCTCAGGCAAGATCCCCTATAAATACTAGTGCTGGGGGCAGAGTTAGATAGAGTGTGCAGTCGCTAGGAGAACTGTGAAGACGTTCTGGTAGTCGGAGCTGCGCTAGTCCTGAGCCAGAGACACTGAGCAGCCATCAATCTAGCTATTGCAGGGACCCAAGAGTGGGGTCGAAGGTGAGTCATAGGAACAACGGAGAAGAAGCAGTCTGGGGACCGAAGAGCTGTTTTGGTTCACTCGAGAAAGCACCCCGGACAACGGAGTACGCTTCTGCAGGAGAGCACCCAGCCCAGCAGAGAATACTGGTTTTCTGTGGAGACTTCAGTCTCCCGGGCATCTGTGCAGTCACCAACAAGAGAGCCAAGCCCGCAAGAGAGTCTATAGCGGCAGTCCAATGAGGGTTACCCAACACAGCACAGGTGAGAGGAGAGCAGGGGAGGCCAGCCAAGTTCCATACAGGGCAGTGGCTTCACACAAGGGGAAAGAGACGAGGAGGCCTTATACCCACTCACTGTGGAGATTCAGAAGTGCTTCCTGAATACCTGGCAGTGTACTGGACTTTTACCTGCAATTCCACCAGTAAAAGGTAAAGAAACAATCTCCAGTGAGTGTGTCCATTCCTCTACCGCTGACCCTTCCACTTATAGAGACTATTCCAGCTGTCTGCCAGCAAAGCCAGTTCCCTGCTTTCATCACTAACCATTTACTACCAGAGCCGCTGGGGATCCAGCTCCGCCTGTGGGGAGCTTCAACACCTAGCTGCCCATACATCACCCCTGGAGGCCCAAAGCAGCGCTGGTGCAATCACCAGAAGCCACAGGTGGCGTCACGACAAACTTTTATTTCTCTTCATCACCATTCCCTAACCCCCTTTTCAGCTGATCAACAGGGTCACAGGTCTGGGCAGACCACCAGTGACATCCCAACTACAGCAGGCCCCAGATACCCGAGTTCCCATACAACCCTAGGCTAGTCATTGGTGTTAGGGGTTAGGGTAAAGTGTTATTGGTTAGGGATAGGTATTACGGCTAGGGCTGCCTGTGGGGAATTTTCCTTGTGGGCATTTTTCACGGAACCCTTTTTCCATATAGAATAAATAGATAAAAAAATAGGTTTGACATGTATTGAAAATAGATAGATAGATAGATAGATAGATAGATAGATAGATAGATAGATAGATAGGAAATTCCTACTGAACCTTGTTTTCTCAACTTCTGTTCACACTTGTAAACCAGTTCTGTCCAGTGTGGCCAAAGTATTTGACTGCTGTGTCACTCTGCGTTGACAAATAGTATCATCCGGATGGTATATTTACGTAACCTCCTTCTAATGTCTGTGTATGTGTGTCTGCTCATTAAATGACAAATGTAACAGATTATCAGGGATAACATTAATCTGCACTTCAAAGTGGTAAAGCAGCTACTTGTCCTGCTCGATTTATCACTGGAATGAAAGCCAAAGTGGCAAAATGATTTGTGACTTGCAATGTGTAAACTGTGCACCACATGACCCACATGAAACACAAGAGCTTTCACCTCTTTCAAGTAGCACAGAGGGAGAAAGTAGATTCAAATACTCTTTAATAAGCAAAGACACAAGTGGCCTTCAGATTTTAATGCATTTTACAACTACAATTCCCAGCATTCCTTGACATTTGGGGCTGGTTGGGAGCTGAAATTCACCCTATGGAACAGGTCGAATTCATCTTTGAACATATAGGAGGTAGATTAAGGGTGCGTGCTTACGATCAGGAATTGTAGCGTTTTGGACGCACCGTATTACCGCTGTGTGCTACAGTACAAGCATAGTGAATGGTATTTCAAGAATTCCCATGCTCGCTATGCCTCTCCTGACCGCAGCGTGTTTCCAGCTGCAGTGAGGGTTTCCGGACTTCTGCATCTCTGCGGCATGCTAATTTCGGAGTCGGAAGAGATCACCATCAGGTGAACGCAGAGAGAAGCCGCCCTGCACCTACAGCAGATCGTGAGTACAGGAGGCCTGGAGACACTGTGTTCAACACGCGGTGGCCCTGGATCGTTAGCACATACCCTTAAAAAAATGGTGATTTGTTTACGGAGCCTCTATAGGCAAAACAGTTGATTAAAAAAAATTTGTGTTCTGCATTAAAGAGAACCTGTCAGTTCCTCTGTGCCCCCAGAACCACCAGCAGTTGTGGGTACATATCTAAATTCCTTGCCTAACTTTATTTATTTCCATACAACATCTAGCGTGTGATCATGCGCAATGAGTGTCTCTAGATTTGGCACACGTACACCCATCTTCAGAAGCTCAATGCTATTAGGGGAACAAAGCCATGTGCATGTGCAAGCTTTGTATAGTGATTGCAAGACGCCAGCTGTTGTAAAGCATGGATATTACGGTATGTCTTTCCTGAGGTTTTGGTGCAAAGTAGAGTCCAAAACTTTCCAATATATCCAGAATAAACCTTGCACTCAAGAATCTTTAACAAGAGGGAATAAATGTTTTGGTCTGAAAATACAACCTTCGTCAAGTATGCAAAAGTTGAAGAAAAGTGCTGCCTGGATGAGCGCTATGTCATGGAGCCGCGGTATCCACCATTAGGTTGTAAGTAGTGATGGGCGAGTCCTAAATTACTCGGAATCGCTTGACTGTAGCGAGTCCGAGCCCGGGACTCGCTACTCGTTGCGAGTCTAGCGAGTCCAATGTTAATGAATGGGGAAGCGAGTAATAGCGAGTAATGTGCGATTTCCAAATCGCAGATGTGTCTCAGAAGCTTCAGGCTCTATCTGCTACAATAGCTAAATCATGTTTAATAGGCTCCCGCTGTTACTTCCGGGGCCGCCTATTAAGCTCATTACATATTCACTACACTGTCAAACTAACAGCCAATCACAGGAGCTCACACTCTGTGTGAGCCTCTGTGATTGGCTGTTGTAATCAGACTTGATTTTCTCAATCTGGACAGTGATTCTGCTTGGTTGCCATACACATTAGTGTATGGCAAACAACCTGGCGTTGTAGGGTGTAAAATAAATAATTATTTAAAAAAAAAAACGCGTGGGGCTTCGCAGCATTTTTAAGTCTAGCCCGATGAAAGCAGACAGCTGCGAGCTGCCACCCTTAGCTGCTTAATTTCCCCTTGGCTGGCAAAAAAAATGCGTGGGCTCCGCCCTATTTTCCATGCCAGCCAAGGTAAAACTAGGCAGCTGAGGGCTGGTATTCTCAGCTGGGTGAGGGCCCATTGTTATAGGCCCCCCCCCACACTAAAGAATAGCAGCCCGCAGCCACCCCTGAAAATGGCGCATTAATAATAAGCGCCATTTCCAGGCGCCTTACCGGGCTCTTCCAGCGGCCCTGGTGGCGGTGGCACGCTGGGTAATAAAGGGGTTAATACCAGCTTTGTTATACAAGCTGGTATTAAGCCCGAGATTCTTAATGTCAGGCCTGGTTTGACCCGGCCACTAAGAATCTCCAGTAAAGGGTTAAAAAAAACACCACACAGAGACAAATTATTTATTAAAAATAAAGACACAGACATCATTAGGGACTCCAACTTTATTACCACCACATATCCCTCCAAAGACCCAGGTCTTCTCTCTTCTTTCTTCTGTCTTCCTTCTTCTTCTTGTTGAACTCATTCAGCTCTGCTACATCACACATCACACCACAGGGGGTGGAAATGCGCTCCCCTGCTGTATGATGAGTCAGTGAGGCTGTGAGCATTAAGCAGTGCCGACAGCACAGAGCTGACTCATTCATAAGATGCTGGATTTAACTCCCTGCTTACCGATCACTGCAGCGCCGGTAAGCAGAGAGTTAACTGTGCTGTGACAGAGGCTGCAGTATGAGCGGCGCATATACCTACCTTCCAGTGTCCCTGGTGGCGGTGGCTCACTGGGTAATAAAGAGGTTAGGGCCAGCTTTGTATTATCAGCTGGCCCTAAGCTCGAAATTTATGGCGGTCACGCCAATATTAGACATGACCGCCATGAATTTCTATTAAATTTTTTTTTTTTAAAAAAACACAACACAGAGAAAATTTTTTATTAGAAATAAAAAAAAAAAAGCCATTAGGGACTCCATCTTTAATTAAAAAAATCCTCTTCCGTCTGACGTAGTCCAAAACGCGATGTCCTCTCTGCTACATCCCTGTGCATAGATATAGATGTCTATGCACAGGGAGTGAGCAGACTGAGAACAATCTCAGCTCTGCTACATCATCTCTGTGCACAGACATTCATGTCTGTACACAAGGAGAGCAGGACTGCAACTCCCTGACATAGCGCTCGTCCAGGCAGAACTTTTCTTCAGTTTTTGCATACTGACAAAGGTCGTATTTTCAGACTGAAACATTTATTCACTCTTGTTACCACTGCAAAAATAAAAAACCAATATAACCAACATAAAATGGATTCTAGAGTGCAAAGTTTTTTTTTCCAGATAAAGCATAATATGACACCTACAAGGGAATGACAACACATTAAAGGGATCCTGTCACCTCCAAAACGCCTCCTAAGCTACCAAAACATGTCCCTGCAGCATCCTATCACTAATCTCACACTCCTTTTGTCTCCTAAAAGCATCCTGTGAAAGCGGAGAAAAACATTATAATACTCACTCAGGATTATAATTAGCAGGGGCTATATTCTTTAGCCCTTAGGGCGTGTTGTTTTGAAGCCTGAATGATCCACCCTCTCTCTGCCTGTGCTGCAGTGATGTAGAGCTGAAGGCAGGACCAGGAGCGGACTGGCCTAGATGGCAGGGGGGCAAGTGTCACCCAGGCTGGTCTTTTACCCTAATTCAGGGCCGCCCCTTTAACGTTAAATGATATGGGCCGGCCGGTCTTGCTTTGCGGCTGCAGCGACGCAGCGGGACTGCGCACAGGACAGAGTGCGGTGAGTGTCAGAAACTCTCTGATAGCACCGACAACCCCCTGCAACTCAGGGCTGAATGAATCAGGCTGCCACCCGGGATAAGCTCCCCCAGCCAGCCCCTGGGCAGGACTAATGATTTGCATTCTGTGAGTGATAGAGAGGGGGGAGGGCAATGCTTGCACAAGCAGAGCACACAGACAGAGAGAGGGTGGATCATTCAGGCTGCAAAACAACAAGCCCTTTTGCATCCTGCATCCATGAGGTATGTGTACATAGGATCAGGTTTTAAATAAGTTACATTAGGGACCATTCTAATATGGGTCACCTTGATGGTGGTAGAATGGCTTCGCACATTTTTTGCAAAGAACGTATTATGTAAGTACCCTGTTATTAACACAGTTTTTTATTTGCACTTGCTTTTATTACTACCTATTATAGCAGAGTATTTCTAGACGTTTGTTATACTGTTTTTTATGTGGTCTAGTTCTTCGGTGGAGTGAACATGGTCCTACAGACCTGTTCACTTTGTGCTTTGGCTCAGCTGTAAGTATCCAGTTACTCTATGCGACTGCAGAATTTTTAATCCATATAGCATTTGCCCCGCACACTGTCGGGGTTCTTAAACATTGCTGCTGAGACCTGGCGGTCATGTGACTTCCAGACACATTTCAACAAGACATGCTTGGCCTTCCCCAATTCACTTGTATTGATCTAGACTAAGCGCATCAAGTCAGCACTTGACTACACATATGCAAATCACAAATGTTACAAATCTATCATAACTGCTGGTTTTGAAAGTTCTCTCCTTTTCTTCCAGTGTTAGAGATAGCAGAAGGGGAAGGAAACTGTGCTCAGATATCTACAGTGTGGAGAGAAAAGAAATGTCCAGAGTAGGGATGGGCGAATCTACTCGCTAGGACTCGTTACTCGGCGAGTAGTAAGGGACTCGCAGGACTCGGTACTATGCGAGTTTCACAGCGTTTACTCGCACGAGTCCAATGCAAATCAATGGCAAACACTGACAAAACTAGGATTGCCATTGTCTTGCATTAGACTCGGCTACTGTGCCAGTGATAGCAGGGAAACTCGCAAAGTAACTGCTGTTACATTGCGAGCCGAGTCCAGCTGTCTTCTCTGTGCAGCTCCAGGGTCCTAGAGCCCGCCTGCTCACAGACATGATGTAGCAGAGCTGAGATTATTCTCAGTCTGCTCATTCCCTGTGCATAGACATCTATATCTATGCACAGGGGATGTAGCAGAGAGGACATCGCGTTTTGGACTACGTCGGACGGAAGAGGATTTTTTTTAATTAAAGATGGAGTCCCTAATGGCTTTTTTTTATTTCAAATAAATTTTTTTCTCTGTGTTGTGTTTTTTTAACCCTTTATTGGAGATTCTTAGTGGCTGGGTCAAACGTGGCCTGACATTAAGAATCTCGGGCTTAATACCAGCTTGTATAACAAAGCTGGTATTAACCCCTTTATTACCCAGCGTGCCACCGCCACCAGGGCCACTGGAAGAGCGGGGTTCAGCGCCAGAGGATGGCGCTTCAATGAACGCGCCATCTTCTGGGGCGGCTGCGGGCTGCAATTTGCAGCGGGGGGTGCCCAGAAAGCTTGGGCATCCCTGCGCTGCGGATTCCAGCCCCCAGCTGCTTAGCTGTACCTGGCTAGACATAGAAATTGCGCGGAGCCCCACGCATTTTTTTTTTATTATTTCATGAATTTCAGAGTCAGAGTCTCAGAGTCAGAGTCAGAGTCTCAGAGTCAGAGTCTCGGAGTCAGAGTCTCAGAGTCAGAGTCAGAGTCTCAGAGTCAGAGTCTCAGAGTCAGAGTCTCAGAGTCAGAGTCTCAGAGTCAGAGTCTCAGAGACAGAGTCAGAGTCTCAGAGTCAGAGTCTCAGAGTCAGAGTCTCAGGGTCAGACTCAGAGTCTCAGAGTCAGAGTCTCAGAGTCAGAGTCAGAATCTCAGAGTCAGAGTCTCAGAGTCAGAGTCTCAGAGTCAGACTCAGAGTCTCAGAGTCTCAGAGTCTCAGAGTCAGAGTCAGAGTCTCAGAGTCAGAGTCAGAGTCTCAGAGTCAGAATCTCAGAGTCAGAGTCAGAGTCTCAGAGTCGGAGTCAGAGTCAGAGTCTCAGAGTCAGAGTCTCAGAGTCAGAGTCTCAGAGTCAGAGTCAGTGTCTCAGAGTCAGAGTCAGAGTCTCAGAGTCAGAGTCAGAGTCTCAGAGTCAGAGTCAAAGTCTCAGAGTCAGAGTCTCAGAGTCAGAGTCTCAGAGTCAGAGTCTCAGAGTCAGAGTCTCAGAGTCAGAGTCAGAGTCAGAGTCTCAGAGTCGGAGTCAGAGTCAGAGTCTCAGAGTCAGAGTCTCAGAGTCAGAGTCTCAGAGTCAGAGTCAGTGTCTCAGAGTCAGAGTCAGAGTCTCAGAGTCAGAGTCAGAGTCTCAGAGTCAGAGTCAAAGTCTCAGAGTCAGAGTCTCAGAGTCAGAGTCTCAGAGTCAGAGTCTCAGAGTCAGAGTCAGAGTCTCAGAGTCAGAGTCAGAGTCTCAGAGTCAGAGTCTCAGAGTCAGAGTCTCAGAGTCAGAGTCTCAGAGTCAGAGTCTCAGAGTCAGAGTCAGAGTCTCAGAGTCAGAGTCAGAATTATCAGCTGGCCCTAAGCCCGAAATTTATGGCGGTCACGCCAATATTAGACATGACCGCCATGAATTTCTATTAAATTGTTTTTAAAAAAAAACACAACACAAAGAAAAATTTTTATTAGAAATAAAGAAAAAAAAGCCATTAGAGACTCCATCTTTAATTAAAAAAATCCTCTTCCGTCCGACGCAGTCCAAAACGCGATGTCCTCTCTGCTCATCCCTGTGCATAGATATAGATGTCTATGCACAGGGAATGAGCAGACTGAGAACAATCTTAGCTCTGCTACATCAGGCAGCAGGCGGGCTCTAGGACCCTGGAGCTGTGGCAGCCTGCACACTGAGCAGACAGGACTCTTATCTGTGCGAGTTTCCCAGCGATTACTTGCAAAGTAAACGAGTAGAATGCAAATAAATGGCAAAACTATGATTGCTTCAGGCTGAAGCTTCCGAGACACATCTGCGATTTGTAAATCTCACACTACTCGCTATTACTCGCTTCCCCATTCATTAACATTGGACTCGCTAGACTCGCAACGAGTAGCGAGTCCTGTGCGCGGACTCGCTAGAGTCAAGCGATTCCGAGTAATTTAGGATTCGCCCATCACTAGTCCAGAGTTATGGAGGGCAGAGAAAACAGGATGCAGAAATGAAGGAGAGCATATCAATAAGAAGCTGTGCTGATATATGAACAGTGAAGGGAGAAGCTCCATGGACACACATACAGATCTTGTATCCAGTCTATAGTACCAGGATGGACACTCCCACAAGACAAAAATCTGAAATTTGGATCAGGCTGCAAACTGTGCAAACTGCATTTCAGGGGCCTAAGAGTTAATGAAGGAATTAATAAATATTGCACTCTTACATGGAAAAGGTGTCCGTTCGTCTTTATTGGTAGAAAAATTGGCCCAGTGCTTACTGTAATAGGTATTGTTATGACCCTAACTGTGGCCCTGATCCACTCCCTGTCTTGACTATTGCACTTCTCTATTAATTGGCCTTCCCCTCACTAGACCTTCCCCTCTCCAGTCCATTCTTAATGCAGCAGCCAGGGTTACTTATCTGGCCAATCATTACTCGGACGCCTCCGCTTTGTGCCAGTCATTGCAATGTATGCCCATACACTATAGGATCCAAGTCAAACTGCTTGCGCTCACCCACAAAGATCTTCACAGCGTGCACCTCCATACAACTCCTCCCTCATCTATGTTCTACAAGCGACCTTCGACTACCATCCTCACTAATCCAAACCCTTCCCTCCCGGCTCCAAGACTTCTCCCGAGCTGCACCACTTCTCTGGAATGCGCTACCCCAAGAAATGAGAATTATCCACAATTTACATAGTTTTAGGCACTCCCTAAAAACACATCTTTTTGAGGCGGTCTATCATGCTCTCTAATCGAAGTCCTTTATATATAGCCCATTCACTATTTCTCTGAATATAACTTTCTGTCAAATTCCGCTAAACACAAAACCTCTACACAGATTGGCTGGTGATGAAACATGCAGCCTTTACCAATCCCCCATTTCTTCAAGATGGTTGGATCATCATTGTAAATAAGCACCTGTACTTTGTGTCATCCCATCTGATTGTAGATTGTAAGCTCTTATGAGCAGGGTTGTCTCTATTTTTGCTTTAATTATTGCATTTTTTATAATAGTTACTCATGACTGTTAGTATATACCTCTGAATTGTGAAACAATGCGGAATATGTTGGCGCTATATAAATAAAGTTCATTATTATATTATTATTTGGAGATAGCATATCCTGTGAAAAATTGCTGAAATTAATACTTTACATTGTTTGGTGATGAATTATAAGGTATAAGAGGTAAAAATTAGATTGACTTTGAGAAACCATGGGTGATAGCTGGGCAATCATCAATTGCATATAAATTGTCACTTCAGTGAGGAAGTGGATGAACTCTAGCGCCACCTTTAGGTAGCTCCTCAAAGTCATAGTCGACTTTTTGACAAGCCTTTTAATATGACTAAGGATTTGTGCCAGATCAGAACCCCAAACTACAGATGCTGCGTTTCGGGGTAACTTTCCCTCATCAGTGTAGTGTGTGGGATATTCTGATCTGGTTGTATGAGAGGCTAAGACGAGGTCTGGGGAACTTGCTATCTACCTTATGGAGAGGAGTTTGTCTGCAACCATAAGATGACAGTTAAGTAGATAAGGAAATTTAAAGCCGCATCCCTCCTCTAGGAAATATGCAAATTGCATATATAGCAGGGGACATAGAAAAACAAAGGAGGGAATCAATTAGAATTAGGAGCAATTCAGGAAACTGCTGTATACCTTTTTGTTAGATGTATACCGTATATGCATGACAAGCTTTGCTGACCTTGAATTATCATTCTTTTGTGTGTAACTCTACTTGAGTACATGATTTAGTCACAAACTATAGATGTAATGAAGCTATGAGATATTTCCAAATGTACACAAAGTTTCATGAAGGTTTTCAAACCTATAACCAGGTAGGTTAGACTTTACAATAATCAGGTTTACTGGTTTCAGAAAATAGAGTTGAACGCACATTGAGCAAAAGGGTAACAATGTATTGAACTTCTGACTTTCAGGCTCCATATCTCACCATCCACTACAACTTTGAGGGGGAGACTACCTTCATTATATAGACAATCATCTTGGCTATGTCATACATACATTTGACTTGCAACTATTTAGCATATGATTAGTTATGGAGATTCTTATCATGTCACTGCATTGTTACTGTTTTGCTCCTAAAAAAATCTAAATTTAAATTATTATTTTGTAAATCCACCTTTGGCTTTCAACACTGCCTGAATTTTTCTGGACATGTTATCAAACAGATTTAAGCATTTCTCGACCGAAATCTGATCACAGGTCTTCTCTAGACAGTTTCAATGTTAGTGCACACTGGTCACCTCGCCTGGGTATATGTACAGCTTTTTGTTCAACTCTACCAACAAAGTTTCAATTGTGTTGAGACTTAAGAGAAAAGACTCTGGCACCAGGTCTCTTCATAAAATTCCAAAACTTCAAGTTAACTTGAAACGCATCAGGCCGAGGGGGCTGTGACTCCCGCTTTGTTGTTTTTATGGTACATAAATTGACTCAATAAAGATTTTGGAATTTTATGAAGAAACCTGGTGCTGGATGAATCTTTTCCCTGTATGAATGGAGGTGCATACCAGCCACTTCTCCTAGGCACCTGTGGTCTCATAGTATTCCAGTAAGGCACCATTTCCCTTTTTTTCCCTTTCCTGTGATGTTCAATTGGGTTGAGGTCTGGGGACTGTGGGGGCAACACCTCTGCTTCATTGTCATTAAACCATTTCTTCGCCAATCTCGACGTATGTTTCATGTCATTGTCCTGCTGGAACACTACATTGATATTTTCATACCTATAGTATTCGTGAGTACGAAGTAACTTGTCCTGTGGGATACTCACGTATAGCTCATTGAGACCATCATCAATCCTGGTCAAGTATCCAATGCCTTTGTATGTGAAACAACCCCATATGACCAGGCTTCGACAGTCCCTTCAATTTTTTGATCAATTAGCCCCTTTTTACCGTATTTCTTCCAGACCCATTTCCACCCATCGGAGCCTAATCTATTGATTTTTGTCTCATTGCTCCATATCACCCGTTTCGAAACGTCTACTG
Organism: Allobates femoralis; assembly: GCA_033576535.1. Classification (NCBI taxonomy): domain Eukaryota; kingdom Metazoa; phylum Chordata; class Amphibia; order Anura; family Aromobatidae; genus Allobates; species Allobates femoralis. The sequence continues at coordinate 59,665,926 of JARQOC010000002.1, read as the reverse complement.
TGCACTTTTTGATTTTTTGCAATGCAAACTTGAGCCAACACTTCTTGATGATATTAAAGTTGAGGCTTCTTTAACTTTTTCAGCCACCATTCCAGACTTGTGTAACATGGTGGTTGCATGGATGTCTGCAATCTCACTATTATGAAGCATACGAATCACCTCGATGGCCGGTTTGCGTGCCAGAACTGATAGACCTTGTGAGGAGCCGAATTGTTGACTTTGATATTTTACTTGGACGTCCACCTCTTGGCTTTTGAACGGATGGACGGACTTTATTTCGTATTCTTTCAACTGTTACGGTCCCTTTACACTCGGCCGCAGGAAGGTAGAAACAGGCAGGCATCGGACACAATTGTGCCTGTTGCCTTGAAAAGACCTCGATGTGGCAGCGTGTAATTCAGGACTTTCCTTCCTTCAGGGAAGAAAGAGGAAGGAAAGTCCTAGAATTACACGCCGCCACATCGTGAGGCCTTTTCAAGGCAACAGGCACAATTGTGTCCGATGCCTGCCGGTTTCTACCTTCCTGTGGCCGCGTGTAAATGTACCATTAGGGAATGTGAGACCAGGTTGTAATTTGTAGTATACAGGAAGAAAGAGATCTTTCCACCATCAGGAGCAAAAGAGTAACAATGAAGTGACATGAGAAGAATCTGCATAAATAATCATGGGCTGTCAGGTAATCCATAGTCAAAACCTCACACTTATTTCCTCTGTACATTTTTGGTTGACACGTTGAATAAGAGATATAAAAAAAAGATATATGATGTCAAAATCTATCATCCATTAGGATATACACTGACCAGCAAAAGACTAACATTTGATTGAATGTTCGACTTTCAAGATCCATATTTCACCATCCACTACAGCTTTGAGGGTGAGACTACCTTCACTTTATAGACAATCATTTTGGTTATCTCATACATAAATTTGACATGCAGCTATTTAGCCCAATTGAATTGTTGCCCTCCATTAACACTTTTATGCACATTTAAACCACTAAGATGGCATCTAACAATGGCATCGAAATAGAAAAAAAGTACAAAAAAGTAATGAAATCCTCAATTTAAGTACATTAAGTCATAACACCCAAGTCACATTGAAAACCTTAACAGAGAAAAAAAAAACTTAAACAGGACCCCAAACATATCCAGTTTATAAAGACTTTACCCCTGAATGTTATAGTTATAGTTATCCTTTAGCCCTTTGTGAGAAATATTTTTCAAGAACCCCTAAGCAAATCAATTTCAGCAGCAGGAGATGAGTGTGTTGCACATGTGGGAGGCAGTGACCTGCTCACATCTATAATTAAAGAGCAATGTTGTAGAGAGAATTTGCCTAAAAACAAGGTAAAATACTGACTAAAGGAATAATGTAGGAGTCAGACGGGGTCGCAGGGTCAAACATTCTTGTGAAGCTTCCCTTTTGACGTGCATGTTATCCTGTAACTCGTAGAATATTAATAAAGCTCAATGTGCTGTGAGTGTCTGATGTCTTCAGGTTAAAAGAGATTATTGACAGTATTTCTTTAAAAGAGTTTTATAGCCCTACAATATTGATGATCTATCCTTAGGCATCCCCCAATCAGCTGTTATCAGTTCCCGTAGTGGTCAGATGTATACATTGTAAGGAGTGGAACGCAGCTGAAGCTCAGTTCCTATTCTCGTTAATTCTTGGCGGTGGTCATTTGCACAATGAACACAGAGCTCTGCTGTTCTGTAAAATGTTTCGAGCCTCCATGGGAGCTGTAACAGCTGATCTGATTTGAGGACATATTCCAGAAATTTTCCTTCAGCTCGATCTCGAGCCATGACGACTTGATGGATGAACGCTCTGTAGGAAGATCGATCTTGTGCAGACTAGATAGGTCCACCAGGCTCTTCTCCAAGCCTAGATAGGTCTACCAGGGTCTTCTCCAAGCCTATATAGGTCCACCATGCTCTTCTCCAAGCCTAGATAGGTCCACCAGGCTCTTCTCCAAGCCTAGATAGGTCTACCAGGGTCTTCTTCAAGTCTAGATAGGTCTACCAGGGTCTTCTTCGAGCCTACATAGGTTCACCAGGGTCTTCTCCAAGCTTAGATAGGTCTACCAGGGTCTTCTTCAAGCCTACATAGGTCCACCAGAGTATACTCTACATTATCTTGATGGTATCAACCCATTGGGTTGCTGGTCTTCTTCTTCGCCTTGTTCCTAACATGATGTCCTTCTCCAGTGACTTCTCTCTTCTTATGATGTGTCCACAGTAGGCAAATCATAACTTGGTAATCCTTGCTTCAAATGACATGTCTGGCTTGATTTGTTCCAAAATTGATTTGTGTGCTCTTCTTGCCATCATCTTGCCATCTTTGCTATTCAAGGTATGGGTCATTCATATTAAAAGATTAGGTAAAGAATATTTATACCGTGTTAGCCAGTAGATAGAAAAATATATTGGAATCTGAGAGTCCTCAGTGGTTGATACCTTTTAATGGCTAACTGAAAAGATGGTAAACATAGCAAGCTTTCCGGACACTGTGGCCTGAAGAAGGGGCCACAACGTCTCGAAAGCTTGCTATGTTTACCATCTTTTCAGTTAGTCATTAAAAGGTATCAACCACTGAGGACTCTCAGAGTGCAATATATTTTTCTATTGAAAGATTATAATATGTATAATGATCCATTTACACAGACCAATCAGTGGCATGATATGACTGCAGATTGGTAAACCTTTATAGATCGGCAGTTGTTTGGCTACCTGTTTACACCAGTGGATCAAAGTAAACTAAGTGCATTGAGTGATCTGTAATGCATCGCTAGGTGTGTATAGGCTATGTTCTTGGCAGTGTTAATCCTTTTTACACCAGATGGTTCACTTAGGCTGTACAAAAGATCTTCTAATGAACATCTGGTGATCGGCAGCCTGTTTACACTGCAAGATAATTGTAAAATGAGTGTTTTTAACAACATTCGTTCACATCTATCAATTGTCAATAGACTAATACAAAAAGGCCAAGTATGATTGGTATGGTATTCCCTATGTGTTACTCAGAAGTTACAAATATTGAGACCATAGCAATACACTAGGATATAATTATTAGCATGACATCAATTGAAAAACAAAACTGATGAAGTCCATTGAAGTTTAAAGAGAACCTGAAATCAAGATTTTATATTCATAACTAATAGAATGTATGTAAAGGCACTTTAATGCTAAGTAAATATTTAACTACCTTGTAGACATCTGTTTTGCTGTTTTAGAGAAATCCATAGATGAAATTGTAGCTAATGAGATGCAGGTGCAGTGGGCGGGCGCTGCACTCACAGCTCTCCTGCCTTTCTACTCCTATTCCCCGCCTACCACCTGCCTCTGAATGACAGGCTGCTCATGACTCAGTGACCTGTCAAGTCAAAGACAGGAGGCTGGCAGTGGGCAGGAAATAGGGAAAAAGGAGGGAAATACAGTGTTCACCCCACAGGTGAGCGCCCTGCTCGAAAGCTTACAATCTATAAGGACATAGGGGAACACAGTAGGTAGGATGTGTTTGTAGGGTCTGGTCAACCATCATTATGATAAATCAGGGTTTTTCATACAAGGCCACATGCTTACGTCCTATTAGTTGTAAAAAGGATGTGAAGACAGATGAGCTGAAATATTTAGAAGGGTAGATCTTGGGGGAGGAGAAAGTTAGGTTAGGGAGTTGAGGTGGTAGATCTGTTTAAAGAGATATGTTTTTAAGCCTCGCTTAATAACATAGGGGCTAGAAATTGTTTGCAATGTTCGGTGCATTCCAGAGCACAGGTGCAGCACGAGAGAAATCTTGGAGACAGAGGTTGAGCTTCAAATTATGAGTGATATTAGTCTGAGATCAGTTGCAGAACAGAGTGCACGGGTAGGGTGACAGACAGAAATGAGGGATGAGATGTAGGGGGAGCAGAACTGTGGAGGGCCTTGTGGGTGAGAGAGAAGTTTTTTAATCAAAACATTTTTAAAAACTGGTAGGGAAATGCTTTACTTCAAAATAGAATCAGCTGTGATCCCCTGCTGTAATGCCTGTATACGTTTTTGCATCCACCTCCACCCAGGAGATGTGGTACGATCACACCATGCCCATGTACAGTCAGACACATACATTAAACAGTACATAGCAGAGACACATATATAAGATTATCTCAGCACAGGAGATGTGGTATGATCAGACCATGTCCCTGTACAGTCAGACACATCCATTACACAGTACATAGCAGGGACACATATATAAGGTTATCTCAGCACAGGAGATGTGGTATGATCAGACCATGTCCCTGTACAGTCAGACACATCCATTACACAGTACAAAGCAGGGACACATATATAAGATTATCTCAGCACGGGAGATCTGGTATGATCAGACCATGTTCCTGTACAGTCAGACACACCTATTACATAGTACATAGCAGGGACACATATATAAGATTATCTCAGCACATGAGATGTGGTATGATCAGACCATGTCCCTGTACAGTCAGACACATCCATTACACAGTACAAAGCAGGGACACATATATAAGATTATCTCAGCACGGGAGATCTGGTATGATCAGACCATGTCCCTGTACAGTCAGACACATCTATTACATAGTACATAGCAGGGACACATATATAAGATTATCTCAGCACATGAGATGTGGTATGATCAGACCATGTCCCTGTACAGTCAGACACATCCATTACACAGTACATAGCAGGGACATATATTAGACATATAATAAGGATATATAAGATTATCTCAGCACAGGAACATTTTTTTTAAACATCCAATTGTGGAAATCATTATTATTCCACAATCTGTTGATCAAAGTCAACTTTATTCATGAGAAAACCCCTTTAAACTATGAATTCCTCTCAGGGTATGTGATGTACACACTTTAAGTATTTGTTGCAGATATTCATGCATTATGCATCAAAAATGTGTCTCTTGAAAGGAAAAATGTTGTATACAAAATGTGTTTTTTTGCCTCATTTTTGTAAGCATTTGTTACATCTTTTTGCCTTTCATTAGAATCTCTAAAAATTGCTGCAAAAGCATTGAAGTAATTCACATGAATCAGATTTGAAACCACTTCAAATCTACAAGGAAAAAAGCAGAAGACTCGAGTGGCGAAACGGCGTAGGGGTGAGAACACTACCTGCCCCGGCTGATCTCCTATACTTAATATTAGTGTAAGTAGGAATGCCCTTGTGATTATATTGATAGTCTTTTGAAGTTTTTCCTTAGCATTAAAGAGAACCTGTTAGCACAATTTTGCAATGTAAAGACATGGCTGTAATGGTGCTGTAATACTGATTACATTTATATTTTAGGTATACAAATTTGCTTTGTTGTTCTTTTTTAATCACCATTTGGCGTTCTCTGCTATTTAGATTTTGGTGCACAGTGCACGGCATTTCCCCTCCCTGTCTGTGATTTCCTGGCCCTTCACCTACTTTTGGTCTGTGAATGACTGCCTCCTCTGCTTGAAATCTTAGCAGTGACCTGTCATTCACAGAAAGGAGGCAGCGGATAGGCTGGAGAATCATAGACAGGGAGGAAAAGACCTCCTGCTTAGTAGAAATTTTCAATGCTGATTACAAAAGAACCCCAATGCAGATTTCTTTACTAATGGTATCAGTGTAATCAGTATTACAGTGCCATTATAGCCATATCTTTACTTTTCATTGCAAAATCACACTGACAGCTTCCCTTAACAGGGCTTTTACATAAATGTGATTAGTTTGGGGTATAAAATCCTGGTGACAGATTCTCCATAGTGAGAAGTTTAGGTTTAAAAAATCACCAGCAGTAACGTCAGTGGTCATGGTGCTGAACTCCACGGGGCAGGGAAATCGGTATGCACAGAGCACTCACCTTGCCTGTGGTTCCATGAAGTCTTCCCCTCCCTTGGCTGTGTGTCCACAGCATACTTTTCTTGCCTAAAGACATGCGCTACCCGCTGACCTGTTGTGTTTCCTGACTCGCTAGGCCTGCATGCCCTGTACAGGTCTCCAGGGAGCGGGCTTTGGCGCGTGCACTGTATACGGTAGATATATAAAGGGCCTGTACACTCTAACCCAGATCTACCTCTCAGCCTATGGTGTGTGGTACTTAAGGTACCTTCCCCCTTTGGGAGGTGCCTGAGCAGCATGGTTCTTCCTTAGAGACGTTGCATGTTCTCAGTACCTGTACATTGCCCTTGCTTTGTACCTCGCTACCTTATCTTCTTTTCATTCTAGATTACTAACTTGTGTCTCTCCCCAGACTCCACTATGGCATGCACACACTAATGCCTGCACCTGTCATGCCATGTATGGTCTACATCTAACTACCACCACAGAGTCCTATGATAGTCCAGTCTTTAACATCCAGCGAATGCATGTTATGCAAGAGCCAGCAGCCATGGCATTTAGACCCCCTGGAGTTGCCCCTGATAATCTCTGTATAGGGGTCTCTCTCACTGGCAAGTTCCTCCATGGGAGTTTGGTGTCACGGCTCAGACGCTCGCTTTCTTCAAGCATAATACCAGCACAGCTACAACATCAGACTTTTCCCAAATGGAGCATCTCAGATAATCCTCAGAGGCATTAACCCCCACCCACTAGTGATACCAGCAAAGCAGCTCACAGGAGATTGCTGGTGGCCATCGAGAACTCTTTTCACCAAGCAGTTGTGTTCCGATGCTGGTGCTTCTTTCCTACACAGTGAAAAAATGCAGTAGAGCAAGAATCAGTACTATCAAAACCTTCTTTGAAAAAGTTCTTCAACATTAAAATCCATTTGCTTCCTGATCATATAGACAAACTCTGGGCGGATTCCTTTGTAGATGTGTGGTTGAGTTTTGAAACCCAACCAACACCATTGGTTATGTATGGCCAAATTGGCAATATCAATGGTCATGCAGGTTTCTTTTAAAACATCATATTAAAGTGTGAAGCCAATGGGAATACATTTTAGGATAGTGCTGAGAAATTTGACATGAAAATAACATATAATAAAACACCTGTTTAAAGCAGAATTTGGGTCTTTGTCATGTGCTCGTGCACCAATGTGGACATGAACCCATAGCACTTATACTGCATGAAGAGCAGATATAAGCCGTAAGCATACGCTGCTCGTCTTGGAGTATCTGTGTGATTAATAGGAGAAACACCTGTCCTATGATCTTAACCATCAGTATGTTTTTCTACGTTGACTCTAGGGCTACATATAAACAAATGGAAACTCCAGTGACTTGTCATCTTGGCAACGAATCACAGATGTCATACCCTAAATTAGGGACAAATAACCGCAGGACATCCTGAAAAGTCCAATGAGTAACCCAGGGGTGAAACTAAAAAAAGAATTTTAGAGGAGGAACAGATGAACGCGTGAATAATTCACTTTGTTTTTATTGCACAACTCATGGTTATATATTAATTTATGTCCAACTGTAGTATGTGGGTATATCGTGCTTCAAACGCATAGATTTAACCCCGCTGTTCTGTTCAGGTCCATATGACCCGAAATAAATTTGAGACCCTGCAGATTATTTATTATGCGGATCTAAATTTGTGATTAATTGACTTTTCTTCTTACTATGAGTGTTGTTTTTTTATTTACTTTTGCTACTCACTGATTGTTATACTTGTACTGTTCGGGTCAATATGACATGATAACATTTTATACTGTTCAGGTCACTAATTATTTCTGCCTGCAAAATGTATTTGTTCTCCTGTGTACTTCATCTCATTATTCAAAAGGGTGGAGGTTTCACTGTTCTTATCAAGGAGCAAGTACTCATCCGGTCATTTCTCTTTCAATTCTGTGAGAGAGGACACAAGCAGTTTCACTTGTCACAGGTGACAACTTTTTCACATCTTACCAACTGGGGCAGATGTTGCGAAAAAGACAACTTTCCTAGCTGGGTGCTATAAGGAAAAACAAGCCAGAACTTCTGCAAGGTATCCTTAGTAAAAAAGATATGTATAGTTCTACTTTTTACCTTATTGGAGATACAACAGTTGTGCCTTACGTTCCCAAAAGAAAATAAACATGTACAGTTAGGGTCAGAAATATTTGGACAGTGACACAATTTTCGCGAGTTGGGCTCTGCATGCCACCACATTGGATTTGAAATGAAACCTCTACAACAGAATTCAAGTGCAGATTGTAACGTTTAATTTGAAGGGTTGAACAAAAATATCTGATAGAAAATGTAGGAATTGTGCACATTTCTTTACAAACACTCCACATTTTAGGAGGTCAAAAGTAATTGGACAAATAAACATAACCCAAACAAAATATTTTTATTTTCAATATTTTGTTGCGAATCCTTTGGAGGCAATCACTGCCTCAAGTCTGGAACCCATGGACATCACCAAACGCTGGGTTTCCTCCTTCTTAATGCTTTGCCAGGCCTTTACAGCCGCAGCCTTCAGGTCTTGCTTGTTTGTGGGTCTTTCCGTCTTAAGTCTGGATTTGAGCAAGTGAAATGCATGCTCAATTGGGTTAAGATCTGGTGATTGACTTGGCCATTGCAGAATGTTCCACTTTTTTGCACTCATGAACTCCTGGGTAGCTTTGGCTGTATGCTTGGGGTCATTGTCCATCTGTACTATGAAGCGCCGTCCAATCAACTTTGCAGCATTTGGCTGAATCTGGGCTGAAAGTATATCCCGTACACTTCAGAATTCATCTGGCTAATCTTGTCTGCTGTTATGTCATCAATAAACACAAGTGACCCAGTACCATTGAAAGCCATGCATGCCCATGCCATCACGTTGCCTCCACCATGTTTTACAGAGGATGTGGTGTGCCTTGGTTCATGTGCCGTTCCCTTTCTTCTCCAAACTTTTTTCTTCCCATCATTCTGGTACAGGTTGATCTTTGTCTCATCTGTCCATAGAATACTTTTCCAGAACTGAGCTGGCTTCTTGAGGTGTTTTTCAGCAAATTTAACTCTGGCCTGTCTATTTTTGGAATTGATGAATGGTTTGCATCTAGATGTGAACCCTTTGTATTTACTGTCATGAAGTCTTCTCTTTACTGTTGACTTAGAGACAGATACACCTACTTCCCGAGAGTGTTCTGGACTTCAGTTGATGTTGTGAACGGGTTCTTCTTCACCAAATAAAGTATGCGGCGATCATCCACCACTGTTGTCATCCGTGGACACCCAGGCCTTTTAGAGTTCCCAAGCTCACCAGTCAATTCCTTTTTTCTCAGAATGTACCCAACTGTTGATTTTGCTACTCCAAGCATGTCTGCTATCTCTCTGATGGATTTTTCTTTTTTTTCAGCCTCAGGATGTTCTGCTTCACCTCAATTGAGAGTTCCTTTGACCGCATGTTGTCTGGTCACAGCAACAGCTTCCAAATGCAAAACCACACACCTGGAATCCACCCCTGACCTTTTAACTACTTCATTGATTACAGGTTAACGAGGGAGACGCCTTCAGAGTTAATTGCAGCCCTTAGAGTCCATTGTCCAATTACTTTTGGTCCCTTAAAAAGAGGAGGCTATGCATTACAGAGCTATGATTCCTAAACCCTTTCTCCGATTTGGATGTGGAAACTCTCATATTGCAGCTGGGAGTGTGCACTTTCAGCCCATATTATATATATAATTGTATTTCTGAACATGTTTTTGTAAACAGCTAAAATAACAAAACTTGTGTCACTGTCCAAATATTTCTGGCCCTAACTGTATTTACAAGAGATTGGCACAGCATTGGGAAGTAAAATGGCACCACAATATGCAAATCTTTGCATGGCAAAGCTTGAAGGTGACTTTTTATCCTCTTGACCTATCAGGCCTCTTGTCTACTACTGGTTTATTGATGACATTTTAATCATCTGGACAGAGTCTGAGCAACAGCTTAAGACATTCTTTGAACACTTTAATCAGTTTCATCCCACCATCAATTTAACACTCAACTCATATACGATATACGATATTCGATATATGGCCTAACTAGGGATTTTCCTAATTCTTCAATAAAAATTCTTCTTTTATGCAGCTTATTTCCGTTCCAATTGGGGATGATTTCTCTCCATAAAACAAATGTGTTGATGCCGAAACATCCGGAATTTGTAAAATATTATCATTGGCCAATGATTACTTTTGCGTTTGCTTGTGTATGTTGATATTGCTTGATCTGATGTATCAGCTGCCTCTTTTGTGGCATTATAATCTAATATCATGTCCGGCTTTCTGTCTTCTCGATTACTTATTGCATTGTCATGGTGCATTGTGCTCTTTAGAATTACAGTTAGGGCCAGAAATATTTGGACAGTGACACAAGTTTTGTTATTTTATGTTTTTATACTTTTGATACAAAGTAGAGTTATAATGTGTGTTTTAAAGAAAAGTGAATGCGTTATAGCATTAGACCACGTCAAGGTCTAGATAGAGAAAGGGTAATGACGTATATATACCCGTATACCTGTTTTATAGTTAATGTAACGTTTGAAGAATCGTGCCTCCCGGACGGGAAGAAACCAAGAATCCTTACTGTTTAATGTTGTTATAAAATAAAAATGTTTTCAGGGGGATCCAATGACGGGCAGCACGAGGACGCGCTAGTTAACTCCGAGGAGAGTGTGGCGCCCCTGCGTCCAGGAGGCCACAAAAGGGAACTGCAGCCAGGCAGGTAGGACATTAGTTGCACACCAACACCCTCACAGCCCACACAACCCACGTGTAAGAAGGAGTTAACATCCAGCCCTGAGATTAGAACTCTATGAGGTTGAGGGGTGGTGGATCAGAGGAGTGGGTTGGGCACACCAGAAGTCAGGTGACTTGAAAGTATATAGTGAGGGGGAGGAGTGAAGGAAGTTAGTAGGCCACAGTAGGCTGAGATGTAAAGACAGAAAGACTTACACACGTCCTGTGAGGCAAGGCTAGGAGCGCAGAATCCGTACTGAGCCAGTGCGAGCCAGAGGGGAGAGAAAGCCCATCCGACGCTGATGCCACCAGGAGTGTGACAGGACAGAGAGGGACGGTGGAACCCGTGCCCTAGACAGCAGCTGAAGCCACTGACTGCAGGCAGAGAAGTCCCTCCTATGATACAGAGAGGAACAGAGAGAAGGAGCCTGGTAGAGCCTCATGCCTGAGGACTGCTGGAGGCTGGGCTGAGTAGAGTGTCGGCTCTAGAGGGGACCGCAGTCTACCCGGGATCCCCAAACAACATGAAGAGGGGTCTGAGTTTCAGATTGAGATCCCTACCCTAAAGGATAGGCAGCTAAGTGACGCACTAGGACGCACAGAAGCCCGAGTCACCCCCATACTGTCCAGTGTCGCACAACACGTAGCAAGAGAATGTAATAGCCCGGAAAGGACACTAAAGACTGTGTGAGGGGTCACAGAGAGAGAGAGGCCTGGCTGCAGAGCAAAGGGAACCCGGAGAGGGAGAATGTGCCCCTGTCTTTGAACTGTGTACTGAGAACTGTACTTGAATCTTTGTAAAGAACTGCCAATGACTTGTGAACTGCTTGGAAAGAACTGAGAGTAAAAACACGGAAAACCCTGAATTAGCCTCTCTTGTCAGTCTCTATCTGCAGACCATTCCTCCCATACAGGTTGCAGCAGATTTCCACCTGGAGAGCTGCAAGCCTGTCAGCACCAGCAAGGAAGAGAGATCCTGCAGCGTCTGCAAAGTAAGTGTCCTGGACAATTCCACAACCCTTAACTCTTACTGCCCCGGGGGATACAGTTCTTCCCACTGGAACTATAACATCTCCGCTGCCACTCCATCACCCCCGGAGGTTCTGCAGCAGCGGCGGCCCCCATCACTGGCCGCATCAAGTGGGTGGCGTCACGAGTGACATTTCCCCTGTAAATATTCCCCTTTATTTGCCGAGCCAGGAACACGGTCCGGACCAAGCCACCCGTGACTTCCCCGGCACCGTCCAGTCCGGTACCGAGTACCCCCGTCCCGTGGGGCCCGACACATGTGTTTATTATTGTGTTCAATGTAAAAATGCATGAACCTGGTCACCCTTTTTTAGAGATAAAAAAGAAAAACTGAAGTTTTCCTTATTTTTCATTTGTTGTTTTATAAAATACTAGCTGTGAGCCCGATGCAAATGCATCGGGTGTCTAGAATGTGCATTAATTTGATTATAGTAGTTATAGCTGGTGTGAGGACTTTTCGGGGGGGTGTGAATAGTTTTTGGGGGGTCACATACTTTTTTGGGTGGGTCACATACTTTTTTGGGGGGGTGACATACTTTTTTGGGGGGGTCCAATATTTTTTTTGGGGGGTGACATAATTTTTTTGGGGGGTCACATCATTTTTTTGGGGGGTGACATATTTTTTTGGGGGGGTCACATACTTTTTTGGGGGTGTCAGATACTTTTTTTGGGGGGTCACATACTTTTTTTGGGGGGGTCCAATACTTTTGGGGGGGTCCAATACTTATATTTTAATAAATTAATGTAATTAATATCTTAATGTAATTTTTTTTTTTTTTTTTTTTTTATTATTATTTTTTATTTTATTATTTATTTTTATAATTTTTTTTACGATTATTATTATTAAATTTATTTATTATTTTGTATTTTAAGTGATTTTTTTTGTATTAAAATTATGTTATTTTATTAAAAAACCGCATCTGCGGTGCGTTTGCGGTAATCCCCATACAAAGTATAGGGGGACTTGCGGCAGGTGCGGCAAAACCGCACTTGCCGCACCTGCCGCAAGTCCCCCTATACTTTCTATGGGGATTTTTGGGGGGGTTACATAATTTTTTTGGGGGGGTCCAATACTTTTGGGGGGGTCCAATACTTATATTTTAATAAATTAATGTAATTAATATCTTAATGTAATTTATTTTTTTTTTTTTTTTATTATTATTTTTTATTTTATTATTTATTTTTATTATTTTTTTTACGATTATTATTATTAAATTTATTTATTATTTTGTATTTTAAGTGACTTTTTTTGTATTCAAATTGTTATTTTATTAAAAAACCGCATCTGCGGTGCGGTTGCGGTAATCCCCATACAAAGTATAGGGGGACTTGCGGCAGGTGCGGCAAAACCGCACTTGCCGCACCTGCCGCAAGTCCCCCTATACTTTCTATGGGGATTTTTGGGGGGGTCACATAATTTTTTTTGGGGGGTCCAATACTTTTGGGGGGGTCCAATACTTATATTTTAATAAATTAATGTACCGTATATACTCGTGTATAAGCCGAGTTTTTCAGCACAAAAATTGTGCTGAAAAGTGCCCCCCTCGGCTTATACACGAGTCACTATACAGCTGAGTGGGGGGGGGCCGGTGTCCGGGGGCTGGAGGAGGCAGGGGGAGGCTGCACTATGAGCGGCCGGTCACGTGGGGCCGCTCATTAGTGCAATGCAATATGCACGGCATCCCCCTGTCCATCAGCGGCAGGGGGAGCCGTGCATATTACATTGCTCTCCCCCAGTAGTTTATACAGGCCCCCCGATCCCCCCCCCCCCCCGTAGTTTATACAGGCCCCCCGATCCCCCCCGCCCCGTAGTATATACAGGCCCCCCGTAGTTTATGCAGGCCACCCGATTCCCACCCTCTATGTAGTATATACAGGCCCCCCGCGCTCTATATACAGGCCCCCGGTTGCAGCCACAGACCTGTAAGAGAATCGCTTTCATACTTACCCTCCTCGCTGTTACCCGCGCTCCTCCGGTCTCCTTCCCGCTTGTACCCGGCGCGTCCACAATGACGTCATTGTGGATGCGCCGGGAAGAAGCTGGAAGGAGACGAGGACGCGCGATGACAGTGAGGAGGGTAAGTATGAAAGCGATTCTCTTACAGGTCTGTGGCTGCAACCGGGGGCCTGTATATAGAGCGCGGGGGGCCTGTATATACTACATAGAGGGTGGGAATCGGGGGGCCTGTATATACTACGGGGGGGGGGGATCGGGTGGCCTGCATAAACTACGGGGGTGGGTAATCGGGGGGCCTGTATATACCACACTGCTGGGGGCTGCTGCCTGTATATACCACACTGCTGGGGGCTGCTGCCTGTATATACCACACTGCTGGGGGCTGCTGCCTGTATATACCACACTGCTGGGGGCTGCTGCCTGTATATACCACACTGCTGGGGGCTGCTGCCTGTATATACCACACTGCTGGGGGCTGCTGCCTGTATATACCACACTGCTGGGGGCTGCTGCCTGTATATACCTCACTGCTGGGGGCTGCTGCCTGTATATACCACACTGCTGGGGGCTGCTGCCTGTATATACCACACTGCTGGGGGCTGCTGCCTGTATATACCACACTGCTGGGGGCTGCTGCCTGTATATACCACACTGCTGGGGGCTGCTGCCTGTATATACCACACTGCTGGGGGCTGCTGCCTGTATATACCACACTGCTGGGGGCTGCTGCCTGTATATACCTCACTGCTGGGGGCTGCTGCCTGTATATACCACACTGCTGGGGGCTGCTGCCTGTATATACCACACTGCTGGGGGCTGCTGCCTGTATATACCACACTGCTGGGGGCTGCTGCCTGTATATACCACACTGCTGGGGGCTGCTGCCTGTATATACCACACTGCTGGGGGCTGCTGCCTGTATATACCACACTGCTGGGGGCTGCTGCCTGTATATACCTCACTGCTGGGGGCTGCTGCCTGTATATACCACACTGCTGGGGGCTGCTGCCTGTATATACCACACTGCTGGGGGCTGCTGCCTGTATATACCACACTGCTGGGGGCTGCTGCCTGTATATACCACACTGCTGGGGGCTGCTGCCTGTATATACCACACTGCTGGGGGCTGCTGCCTGTATATACCACACTGCTGGGGGCTGCTGCCTGTATATACCTCACTGCTGGGGGCTGCTGCCTGTATATACCACACTGCTGGGGGCTGCTGCCTGTATATACCACACTGCTGGGGGCTGTATACCTGTGCTGGAGTCCACCCTCGGCTTATACACGAGTCAATAGGTTTTCCCAGGTTTTGGGGGCAAAAGTAGGGGGGTCGGCTTATACACGGGTCGGCTTATACACGAGTATATACGGTAATTAATATCTTAATGTAATTTTTTTTTTTTTTTTTATTATTATTTTATTATTTATTTTTATTATTTTTTTACGATTATTATTATTAAATTTATTTATTATTTTGTATTTTTTTTGTATTAAAATTATGTTATTTTATTAAAAAACCGCATCTGCGGTGCGGTTATCCCCATAGAAAGTATAGGGGGACTTGCGGCAGGTGCGGCAAAACCGCACTTGCCGCACCTGCCGCAAGTCCCCCTATACTTTCTATGGGGATTACCGCAACCGCGCCGCAACTGGCACTTGCGGCGCAATTGCGGTAATCCTTATGGGTTTGACCGCAACCGCGCCGCAAGTGCTCGCACTCAGCCAGCGACTCGCAATGCGGCGCGGTTGCGGTAATCCTTATGGGTTTTACCGCAACCGCGCCGCAAGTGCTCGCACTCAGCCAGCGACTCGCAATGCGGCGCGGTTGCGGTAATCCTTATGGGTTTTACCGCAACCGCGCCGCAAGTGCTCGCACTGAGCCAGCGAGTTAATATGCGGCGCGGTTGCGGTAATCCACAGGGCAATGGGGCACAGGGGCACAGAGGCACAGGGGCACAGGGGCACAGGGGCACAGGGGCACAGGGGCACAGAGGCACAGGGGCACAGAGGCACAGGGGCACAGGGGCACAGAGGCACAGGGGCACAGGGGCACAGGGGCACAGGGGCACAGGGGCACAGGGGCACAGGGGCACAGAGGCACAGGGGCACAGGGGCACAGGGGCACAGAGGCACAGGGGCACAGAGGCACAGGGGCACAGGGGCACTGGGGCACAGGGGCACAGGGGCACAGAGGCACAGGGGCACAGGGGATGGCGGGGGTGACAGGGGCACAGGGGCACTTGGGCACAGGGGCATTGGGGCACAGGGGCACAGGCTCCGGAGCACTGTATCAGCATGTGCTGACAGCAGCTGCTTCGGAGCGGGAGGCACAGGGGCACTGAGGCACAGGGGATGGCGGGGGTGACAGGGGCACAGGGGCACTTGGGCACAGGGGCATTGGGGCACAGGGGCACAGGTTCGGAGCGGGAGGCAGAGGGGCACACTGAGGCACTGAGGCACAGGGGCACAGGGGCACAGGGCGGCTGAGGTAGCGACTCGCAATGGCCTCGCGGCCATTGCTCGCGCTACCTCAGCGGTACATCGCTAAATTTGTGGCCGAGCCTCTGGTTCTATTTTCGGCCACCGACTCGCAATGGCCGCTTCGCGGCCATTGCTCGTGCGTGGTGACGTCAGCGGCTCGCAATGGCCGCTACGCGGCCAATGCTTCGCCGTGATGACGTCACAGAGTGTGACATATCCACGGCACGTTGTCGGGGTCCGACACGAAAACGTCTTAGGCAATTATATAGTAGATAGGAATTTTTTATTTTATTATTTATTTTGTTTTGTTTTTTTTACTATTTTTATTATTATTAAATGTATTTATTATTTGTTATTTTAAGTAAATTTATTTGTATTAAAATTATTTTATTTTATTTAAAAAGCGCATCTGCGGCGCGGTTGCGGTAATCCCCATAGAAAGTATAGGGGGACTTGCGGCAGGTGCGGCAAAACCGCACTTGCCGCACCTGCCGCAAGTCCCCCTATACTTTCTATGGGGATTACCGCAACCGCGCCGCAAGTGCTCGCACTCAGCCAGCGACTCGCAATGCGGCGCGGTTGCGGTAATCCTTATGGGGATTACCGCAACCGCGCCGCAAGTGCTCGCACTCAGCCAGCGACTCGCTGCCGCACCTGCCGCAAGTCCCCCTATACTTTCTATGGGGATTACCGCAACCGCGCCGCAAGTGTAGCGACTCGCAATGGCCTTGCGGCCATTGCTCGCGCTACACAGCGACTCGCAATAGATCCCCATTGAAAGTATAGGGGGAGATGCGGCAGGTGCGGCGGCTGAGGTAGCGACTCGCAATGGCCTCGCGGCCATTGCTCGCGCTACCTCAGCGGTAAATCGCTAACTTTGTGGCCGAGCCTCTGGTTCTATTTTCGGCCAGCGGCTCGCAATGGCCGCTTCGCGGCCATCGCGAGTGCGTGGTGACGTCAGCGACTCGCAATGGCCGCTACGCGGCCAATGCTTCGCCGTGATGACGTCACAATAGTGACATAGCCACGGCACGTTGTCGGGGTCCGACACGAAAATGCCTACGGCAATTATATAGTAGATGTTAACACAAAGTTAGGCTAGGGTCACACTTGTGTCAGCCCTTATAGCTGACGCAAGCGCTAAAAAGTTCCCTGCAGCGCATAATGTTAACGCTATGCGCTGCCAGAAAATGCTGCCCCATAGAAACCCTTTGTTTACCTTAGCAGTGGCCACACAGGGAGTGCGCTTTATCACAGCGCACAGGAAAATGTTGTCTGCTGTTTTTGAAAACTCACATGCGTTTTTACATGCGTTTCCATTAAAATCAATGGGAGCAAAAACGCATGCGATTTGATGCATTTTTAGCGGTAAAAACGCATAGAACCGCAAAAGAAGCAAAACGCAGCCCTGCATTAGATGTGAAAGGGGCCTAAGTTTTAATTTCATTTTTTATTTGTTTATGATCGACCATGTTCACATACAGTTTCATAATAAAATAGGTATTCAAATAAAACACAGTAGCTAAAATCAACATTGTTATAGGTCGGGTCATATTGACCCGAAACAGTAGAAGTGTATAGTAAATGTGATCAGAACAGCAGGGTTAACATAATAATTCTCATATTGTACTGTATATACTGGTAGAAATTTTTACGCTTTCAATTTTAACACCAATACAATTAATAGAAGAATAATAAAAATCTAAATATTTAGTATTCTTCTAAGGCTAGGTTACACTTGCTTCAGCCCTAACAGCTGACGCAAGCGCTAAAAATATAGAATCTTTTCCCGAGATGCAGCCTGAACACAGGCTGCGTAGCGGGAGAACGTGGCCCCTAGCAACCCGCTGTGTTCCCTGGATACCAGCTACACAGTGGGCTGCGGGGAGTGCGATTTGCACCACGCACAGGGAAACGCAGCATGGTATCCAGGGAACACAGCGGGTTGCTAGGGGCCGCGTTCTCCCACTACGCAGCCTGTGTTCAGGCTGCGTCTCGGGAAAAGACTCTAAGTCTTTAGCGCTTGCGTCAGCCGTAAGGGCTGACGCAAGTGTGACCATAGCCTAACTTGAATATTCCAATTACAATGTCATTCATTCAGTCATATCCGGCTATTGGACACCATGTGAACCATTTCCTCCAATCATGTCTGTTTATCACAGCATCTTTCAGTTCTCTGATGTTCATCCCCGTATCTGCCATGATGTTGTGCAGCCGGGTCTTAGGTCTTCTGTGACCTCTATTGCCATTGACCATACCAAGCATCATGTCCTTCTAGAGGGAATTTTCTCTCATCCCATGGTCATAGTAAGGGTAAGTGCACACTACCCGGCGTGTTTGCCTCGGCGGCTGGGCGGGACCCGCCAGGAAGCTCCGGCGCCGTGCACCGGCTTCCTGGCGGTTATGAGCTGCGGGAGCCGGGCGGTAACCGGCGGCTGCCCAGCGGGTTCTCGGCGGCGATTCTGCAGCGGCTGGAAGCAGCACATGTTTCTGCTTGCAGCCGCTGCAGAACCGCCGGTTTTTACAACATGTTCATTCTTTGCTAACCCGCTGGGAAACCTGCGGGTTAGCAACGGATGACGCTGGGGAACCGCCAGTATGTGCACAGCCTTGGGCGGGCTACATTAGTTTTAATGTTAATCCAAACGCCGGTTTGGATTAACATAAATTAACATAAAACTAATGTATGCAAAACGGCGGTTTACACAGGTAAACCGCCGAAAACCCGCCCAGTGTGCACATACCCATAGACAGCTTCTGTTTTATTACTTTTTCTACCAGGGATGACTGTGGATTGACACATTCATAAACAGCCTTATGTGTAGTCTTGGCTGTCTATGGGATTTGTAGGAGTCTCCTCCAGCACTACAGTTTGAAGGAATCAATCTTTCTTTAACCATCCTTTGTCAAGGTCCACATTTCACACCTGTACAATCCGATTGGGAATGCAATGGCTGTGACCAATTGTTGTTTGGTGGTGATCGAGATGTCCTTGCATTTCCACAGTTGCTCCATGTTCATCATTGCCGCACGACCCCTTTTCAGCTGTAGAGCCGCCGTTACAATCAGTAGCGGACCCCAGGACGATGAAACTATCTACCATTTCTATTTCTTCATTGTTGATCCTCATATTCACCTTCTCACTGGCGATAGTAATTATCTTGTTCTTCTTCACATTTAGATGCAAACCAAGCTTCTTACCTTCTTCACTCAGCTTTCTTCACTTAGCTTTCTTCACTTAGCTTTCTTCACTTGAATATGTGAATGCAGATTAAGTGGTACCACACATAAATCTCCCTGTATTCTGACCATTTGTTGATTCATGTCTACACAATGCTATGCCTTGGGGGTTACCAGACCCTCAAATTTATGCTTCTATGCATATTCCCACCATTTAATTTCTAGAAACTAGTGTTGTGCGTATACGCACTGAAATGATAAAACTATCCATTTTCTCTGTACTTTGAATTTTATTGCTCATTCCCAAATATCCCTGTTTGGCACATGCCAGCAGCAAATGTGTTTTAATGTCACTTTTTTTTAGCTCTAGCACCATTCTCTCTGCTTGTAGAAATATATTGCTACAGAATGGATTGCTTCTGCGAATGCGCCAGGCAGAGATATTGGTGCGCTGAGATATTGGAAAGTCATTAAGATTCAAAATAAACATAAGCATAATTGTCGTAGATCGCTCTCCTACGCAAATTTTGACAGTTCTGTGCGTAGATAAGTCCCGATCTGTCGGCAAGAGCCAACGGGGCTTCAAACAGTGATTGTAATAAAGTAGTGGTCTAAAACTACTCCTGCAGCCCCTCCCAGGTGCCCCAATATTATATACATATGCAGAATACATTTTTTTTATAATTTTTGAACAATAACATAGGGCACAAGCCCTTTTTCTGAGGGGGGCATACATGCTTCTGAGGAGCAGGAACTACTCTGCTCAGACAGATGGATCCACCCCGTCCTGATCCGTTCCCCATTAAAATACATTATATTTGCAGCCGCATTGGGACGCATCCGGATGCATCAGGATTTTTGACAAATTTAAAAATCGCAACATGGTGTGGCCAGGGAGGACGTCAAAAGGACAAACTGATAAGGATCTGCCAAAATTCTGATGCTAACGCATGTACCTCTGGCCCCATTTTAAGTATAGGGACACATGCTGATCAGGAGGCTTCAGGATTTGGACGGATTACAACGCAAGACAAAAAAATGCAGGTGTTACCCTTAGAATGGGGATGCAGACACATCAGGTGGCATCAGGTATATGCCGGAACCTTACAAATGAGTCCTTTTGACCTCCTCCCTGGACGCACCAAGTTGTAATTTTGGGGCTGGTTAAAAATCCTGATGTCATCTGATCCAGCGCACTGCAGCCAAAAATTGAGTTGGCTTTAATGGGGGTGGATCCGGTCAAGCTGGATCCGGCTTTCACATTAAGCATGCCCAGGGCCCCTTCCAACACCCTCCCATTAGGTGTGTCCTATGTAAAGTATAAACTTTCTGATGGATCAGGCAAAAAAAAATAGATGCAACCAGATGCAGCCATATTATGCTTGATCCAACTACCGGGCCAGGCATAATACTGCTGCGGTTGTATTCAGTTGCCTATATGATTAGTCTTTGGCGTAGATCAGGGAGACGCGATCTCTCTGTTCTGCCTCTGCCTCCTGTATGCACAGCAACACTGCCAGCACGTGCACGGGTGGTCAGAGTCTTAGGGCGATGATGTAATCGCTCAGGGACTCTGCTGTCTGTGCATGTGCTGTGAGCTCAGTGATTCTCCAGCACTGTAGTCTGCGATCATCGGTGAGGTAAGTAGAGTGTTTTGTTTATTTTTTCTTTAAATGCATATTTTCCCAGGATCTAGGGCCAATGCACCGGAGTCCATGATGGGGCGGGCATATGCACAGGGACCAAGGATGAGGCGCCCATATGCACACGGGCCCAGGATGGGGTGGGGCATATGCACAGGGGTCCAGGATGTGGGGACCATATTCACAGGGGCCCAGGATGGGATGCATATGCACAGTGGCCCAGGATGAGGTGGGCATATGCACAGGGGTCCAGGATGTGGAGACCATATTCACAGGGGCCAGGATGGGGATGCATATGCACAGTGGCCCAGGATGAGGGTGGGCATATGCACAAGTGCACAAGGGCCCTGGATAGGGCGAACATTTACCAGGGTTTCCAGGATGGGGGCATTATTACTATATGTGGGCCAGAATGAGGAACATACATTATTGGCTTATGGTGGCAAGTGGGGACATATTTACTGTAGGGGCCAATTGGGTGCTGTAATATGATATACTTTTGAGAATACTGTTTTCCATGTGGAAAACAAAAGGGAAATCTTGCTACTGTACAAGGCGGCACTATGTCGCTTTTTTTGCCAACTGATGTAGTGTAGAAATCTTTGGTAAAGTGTGGAATGTGCTCTGGAAGTGATCAGTTATAGATAACTGTATTATTGTCTGCAGGGATGAGCCCTGGCTAGAAGACATGATATCGGTCTGCAGCAGATGAAGAAGAAACCTGAAGATGAATGACTTCACCTAGAGACATCACTGGTGAGTATGTACATTACCTATACACTCACAGACCTCCTTTGTATAATGTCAAAGATGATCTTTGCATTACCTGTACACTGACACTATATAGAGAGCTCCAGTGTATAATGTCACTGGTGATCACTATATTACATGTACATTGACACTCTGTATAGAGCTTCTGTGTATAATGTCACTGGTGATCTCTGGTTTACCTGTACACTGACCATATATACAGAGCTCCTGTGTATAAAGTCTCTAGTGATCTCTGCATTACCTGTACACTGACATTATATACCAAATTCCTATGTATAACATCTCTGGTGATCACTGTATTACTTGTACACTGACACTGACTATATAATAAGCTCCTATGTATAATGTCTGAAGAGATCATTGTACTACCTGTTCACTAGAAACTATATACAGAGTTCCTGTGTATAATGTTAATGTTATCACTGTATTAACTGTACACTGACGCTATATATACAGCTCTTGTGTAAAATGTCACCAGTGATCACTGTATTACCTGTACACTATATACAGGGCTCCTGTGTTTAAAGTCACTGATAAACACAGTATTACCTGTACACTTACTCAATATACAGAGCTTTTTTAATCATTATTGTAGTATTATTGATCACTTTTATAGTGACATTATGTGCTCTGGTCATGGTATGGCAGTATTTGTCCCTTTTATGAGGTATTATTCGGTCACTATGTGGTGGTAATATGTCATCTTGTCATGGTGTGGTAGTATTTGTTCACTATGTGGTAGTATTATGTGCTCTGGTCATGGTGTGGCAGTATTTGTTACTTGAATGTGGCATTATTTGGTCACTATATGGTGGTAGTATGTCCTCTGGTCAAGGTGTGGTGGTATTTCTCCCTTTTATGTGGTATTATTAGTCTTGGTATAGTGGATTGTGGTGGTCATTTGTATTTTTTCTGATTTCAATCAGAGGAAAATTATTTATTTCCAATAGATGTTAAATACTTGGATGTTTAACCCCTTTTGTCAAGTGACTATTGCACAGCAGCAGAGATGCACTTACAGAGGTTGTCCGGAGAAAACAAGTAATTACCTCTTATGATGCCTCATGTACATGTGATATTTCGGTGATATTTTTATCTCAGTATTTATAAGACAAAACTAGGAGTGAAAAAATTTACATAAAAAATACCTCTGATCTTCCACTCCTGGTTTTGTCTTACAAATACTGAGGTAAAAATCTCACCAAATACTCAATGTGGACACATTGCCTAAGGATAAGTGATAAGTTATTTATTGTTGGGCGTCCGACTGCTGAATGTGAAACTTTTATCCCCATAAAAAAATAGAAACAGATCCAGCACAGAATTATGAGATATACAGTAGATCCTTAAAAATTCATTTTATTAGAAAACAATATTAAAACACACACATTAAAAACATCATCCTTAAAGATGGCCCTTAGTCAGGTTTGTTTTCTCCCCATTAGACTGGAGCTAATGTACAGCTCGACCTCTGATCCGCTCATTCCCTCTGTGGCTGTGAGTGCTGTGTTTGGCTTTCCTAGAAGCCCCAATGATGGTGAATAGAGTCGCGGTCACATTATTACCAGACGATGCATTTATTAATGGGGATGAAAGCTTCACATTCTTCTGATGGTGCGCATTCCTCGTTGGATTCACCAATAAATAAGTGATCACTATCAAACCTGTGGATCACTTTGATATAAATGACAGAAATTGTACATCCCAGTTATAGTGAGCGCACAGTGATGTGCCGGAGACACCACTATAATGGGTATAATGGCTAATAGGTATTTGCATATAGCTGAAGGGTGGCCTCTGGAGCCAATTGCCCTGGTGGGCCCAGTCACCACAGTCTGACCCTGTGTCCAACACATGAATAATAGATAGTGCTGCCTGCATTTCTTTTTCTATCTATCTATCTATCTATCTATCTATCTATCTATCTATCTATCTATCTATCTATCTATCTCAAAATAAAAATAAATACAATAACAACCTAAAGTCCTAAAAGGACCATAAGCAATCCAATCTGCAGTGAGTTGGGGGTTTCATACTTATCTTTCTTCACATAAAACTACCAAGTATTTCCTATTAATTTTAAAGCTATTTTAGTACATGACCTGCGTCAATCACTCACAGATAACAAAAAATGTGGATTTTTTCAGCCTTCTTAGTTTCAAATGTAATTGCGGAGGTTTGAACGAAACCGGTGCTCATCGGTATCTCAGGTTGTAGAATAACACAGCAACATGTTTTTTAGGCGCTCCACCTTACCTTTCTTTTCATGTAGTTGTGTCTCGGTCTTCCAATTATTTCTTATTTCTCGTGAAACCCTGGTAGAAGGAGGTAACGTTAGCTCCTTTCATCCTCTCCACTCTCACCCCTGAACTATACTTCCCAGCATTCTGATTCATCCTGTTAAAAAATCAGTATGGCAATCAGTAAAGCAATCCTTTAGTTTACCCAAAAGGGGTTATATCTCTGCTTTTACTAACATTCCTGATGGACAAATAAGAATTTGGTTAAAGAAGTAAATTAAAAATAAGCAAATCTAACAAAATTTGAAATCAAGAAATTGTCTCAACTTTTGCAGAGAAATTAGATTGGCATCAAATTTATACAATACAAATCAAAGTGGCGTGATTTCCCAGTTTATTATGCTATGAAGACTCTCCAGAACTCAAAACATTATACATGGAGAGTGGAAGGGAAATTAGAACATCAGTAAAATAACATTAGATTACATCTGCCATCACATGTTTAACACAACACAATGGGCCAAACATCCATGTACTCTTATCACAAAAACCCAGAATAAAGAGGGAGTAACATTAGGTAGGTCTTCAGTGAGCTCCTTCCTCCAGCGGTGGCGTGCTGTTATTCGAACACATTGTCATGGCAATAAATAGTTAATAATCTATATAATCTATATAACTCTTATAGAAGTCATTCAGAAATCTTCCAGTGTACTAACAGCATGTTATGTTGATATAAACCTTTGCTCCTATTCTTCTCCCTCATCCTCCCCTCCTCCGGAAATTCTTCTGTCTTAAAATTAGCTGCGCAGAAGCTCCCTATCAGCATGGACTGATTGTACTAACCAAGGCTAAACTGAAATGCTAACTAACACAGTTCTATAAACTATATGATTGAATGTTTTTTCCGAATAAAATGTAGAGTCAGCATAATATAATCACCCCTAGTAACACCCCTAAGAAATGCCCCTTTAATGATAAGTATTAAAACTGTCTACCCCTCCCTTAATAAAGGTCTTTGTCATTAAGTTCTACTTTGACATGTTGTCAGCATGGTTCTTACGGTGGCGTGCACACACTTAGACAGAGCATCAATTTGGCGGCAGACAATTAAGAGGACAGCCCACCCGAAAGGTGTGGAGGGCATCCATTACAGTTGGCGCCCAACGTGGTGCTAGTACGAGGCGTCCAGGGGACGACAACAAACACCTGAACCTCCATTCCCAGGACGGACCATACACGAGGGGTAGACCTGCAGGCTACAAAGAGGTAAGAAAATGATTTATCTTACCTAAGACCCTCCTGTGTCTCTGTGCAGGGATGGAGGTAGCTGGCTGTCAGACTCGGACATAGATGACCAGATCTGAGAAGTCCTAGCCCTTGCAACCGGTCCTGAGAATTCCTTAATTGGCTGCCTTATTTGTGCTCTTGCAACCCGGTCCTGAGTTTATCTGTGTTTATGTCAGTGCTATCATTGCTGCAATTTCAGTTCAGAAAAAAGCACGGAGAGACGGCCTGAGTAGGGAGATTCTGTTTCCCTGGTTTTCCAGCACCTAATAAGGGCTGATGGTTTTCCGGCCCCTGATCCCCTGATAAGGGTTGATGGTTTATTTCACTACTGGTTCCAGCCTCTGATACGGCTGATGGTTTTCCCACCCCGTGTGCGCAAGCTAAGGATGGAGTGTAGTGTTAGTAGTCCTGGCTGCTGTGGTGGATGAGTACGTAATTTACGTAAATTGATTGTAGTGATGATATTGTTCCGTCTCTCCAATGCCCCTCTTCATTTTTGTCCATCAGCAGTCCGTGCATCAGCCACATAGTGCCCAAAGCCTCGCAAGACAGAAGTCTCGAGACTGCGCAGTGGAATCTTGCGAGACTTCAACCCTTGTGCGGCTCTTCAATAGTGTACAATAAGGCACGCCACTGTGCAGATGTGTTATTCACTTGCATACACAAGAGGGGTGGGGGTTTTTATGCAGCAGGGCCGTGTTGGCATGGAGCAGGGTGGGTTTCCCATGGAGCCAGGTGGCTCTGACCACAGCGTGCTACGCCCCAAATGACCCTTAACGAGTAATTTACGTACAGCATGGGACACATTAAAAGTTGATATCTGAGGTCTGCAGAGGAACATCTGGGGATATAAAGGGGTTGCAGTAACCCTAATTACACAATGTTAAAGGTGGTGGGCAGGGTTTACAACCCCAAAATAGGTGACAAGTGCACTTTATATTGTGGATTGCACCGGTAAATAAATCACATTAATTTGCAACTTTCAATGAGTGCCAAGTTATTCTATTTTATTATTCCCGAAACTTCGGCCTGGTGAGCCTGACCTTCAAAGCTTGGGCTGATGGTCCCTTGTGGTCAGGCTGGACATCTCCTATTTACTATAGAAAGGGTGAATTTAAAGATAGAAGGTATTTAATATGCATGTTCCCACCTCCATATTAGCTCACAATCCAATAACAGACTTGAGATTTCAATAGTACAATATATTAGAGAGTGTGTAGCCTATATTTAAAGGCTCATCACCCCGTGTGTTTGATGAGTGGTGGCAGCATGGTTTGTATCGGGTGTGATTTATGCTCATTTTGTAGCCTATAATAGAGGTTGAGTGCAAGATTGAGTGACAGGAGATAAATTAACCCTTGTAGTTTTATCCCCCATTGCCTGCTGACTTGTAAATGAAAGAGCGCCAGGAAAGGGTTAAAAGAATGAAATATTTTTTCTGACGTAGCTAAATTATTTTGTGAAATTCGTAGTGAATTGGATTCAATTCAAATCAATTCGCTCATCAAAAATTATATTACACCCACTACAGATACAGCTTAAATCAAGGTCTCAAGGAATGTAATCACCTTCTCTCCCACTCTCATTTTTCAGAAATGCAGTATTCGTATATGGTGTTTTTTCATGAGGCTTCAGTTCGAAATAAAAAAAGTAATGAGAGACATATAAGAAATCACTTGTAAAACACACATTGAATTTGTGGGTTGCTACATGGTAAAAAAAATGAGTGTAAAGGAAGATGAAGAATGGCGACATTTAGAAAAATGGTAAAACATTAAAAATTCTGCTCCAATATACTGATAAAGTATTGAATATTTTATCATGTCGGGTCTACTATTATTGGAGGTTCAGGAAAGACATATCAAATAATGTATATCACCAAGTAACAGAACATAATAATTGGGTTGTTTCTGGAAGACAACTCCTACTCACACATGGCTTTTTTATTGGCTTGCTTTTATGTGATGTATTCTATAATCATTTTCTTTGCAGCCATTTGGTAAATTCAAAAAAGTTCATTTTTTTTCTCATTAATGCACACGTGCACCCATCATGGCTGAAAAAAAAAATGTAGAAATTTTTGCAAATTTATTAAAAATGAAAAACTGAAATATCACATGGTCATAAGTATTCAGCCCCTTTGCTCAGTATTGAGTATTTGCACCTTTTGAGCTAGTACAGCCATGAGTCTTCTTGGGAGTGATGCAACAAGTTTTTCACACCTGGATTTGGGGATCCTCTGCCATTCTCCGGTTCCGTCAAGTTTGATGGTGAACGTTGGTGGAGCCATTTTCAGGTCTCTCCACACAAGCTCAATTGGGTTTAGGTCAAGGCTCTGGCTGGGCCAGTTAAGAATGGTCACAGAGTTGTTCCTGTTCTTTTGCACCTTTACCAAGGTCCTTCCCAAGATGAGGGCCTAGACACCCCCCCAGACCTACACGTGGCACTTGTTCTTTCTAATCACCATCTTGCGAGCTAGTTCTTACACAGTCTCTCAACACTTATTTAAGGCGCATGAGACCCGGTGTTACAGGGCCGCTCACATCCTGTTTGTGACGCCAAACATTACACGCCCAACTCCAGGGCTGGGGGTATTCGTTACCGGAACAGTTCTTATGTTTATTTTGGGAATGTTAAGGTGGCCACACGGCTCCGTGACCCTGGCGGTGTAATTTAAATAAACGGGGATTAACGGGGAAGACAGAGTAAAGGGGTATTCGTGATGCCACCTGCAGTATGCGGCCATGTGCAGCTGCCACTGCTTCAGACCTCTGTGGATGATGACTGGCAGCTTGGATGGCTTCACTTCCTGCAGGTGGAGCGCAATCCCCAAGGCAACAGGAAGGAGAAGTCAGTTCGTACCTTGGCAGATGTTTGTTAGGTCATCAGCACCCCGGTGTTTCATGCGGCCTCTGCGGCTGGTGATCGCCACTAAGGAAAGTCTCACACACCACAGCTGAAGTTCCGTAATTCTTACTTAGTTGTTTCAGCATGGTCGCCGGGTGCTTCCCTTTGCCAACCTCCAGTCCAGAATAGGGACAGTGCAGTCGAACCTCTTAGGTGTTCTTCTCTCTCACTGGGTATGTCTTTCTCTCAGCGCTATTAGGTAGCCTCCGCACACAGAGCTCAGGTACTGAGAGCCACGGGTGTTCAGTTGTACCACTTCCTGATACTGCTACCTAGTTCGGCTGCCTTCTCCAAGTTCTGTCGGGTGTTTGGCTGAAGCTCCCATTAGGAACTCGGGGCCTCTGGTTTTAACAGTTCGGGCCTACAGCTTTTGCGCCATGCTCAGGGCCGGTTCCCTGTGTTGACCACCAGCCCCTCTGTCCTCTCACCAGATATGGGCGTATGGGGATCTATGTCTCATTCTGTACCCCGAGGGATCCGTTCTTCCTCCACACCCGTCAGTCGTTCCCTCCCGGGGCGAGCGTGACCGTGCTCCAGCCCGCGGGAGCTAACACCTCCTCCTCCTTACTTCTGCTACACTCAGACTCCTTCTTCTACCCCCTCTGACTTGTCCTGCACTTCTCTTTTTCCCCTCCCGGCTACGCTTGGGTCCTCCCACCATCCCGGGGTCCTAAGTGTCGTGTGTATGTATGTGTGTGTGTGTGAAGCTCAACTGCGCCATCCCAGCACCTGGAGAGCAGAGGCTCAACTCTCACTCTAATGGAGAAGTGCAGTACCCCTGGTGGCGGCCTGCAGGTGAGGCGCCACAGAATCTACCTATGATGTCATATACAGGCCAACCTCATCTTTTTAAGTGGGAGAATTTGCACAATTGGTGGCTGACTAAATACTTCTATATATATATATATATATATAAATATATGCTATTTCTGAACTATGATCTGTAAATGCCATAATTTTCACAATGACATTTAAAGGAGAACAATGTTTAACCCCTTAAGGATCGAGCCTAATCTTGCAATTCTGACCAGTCTCACTTTATGAGATAGTAACTCTGGAACGCTTCAACATATCTCAATATCCCAGTGACTCCAAGAATGTTTTTTCATTGCATATTGGACTTCATGTTAGTGGTAAATTTAGGATGATATTTTCTGCATTTTTTGTACAAAGAGAGTGTTTGCACACAGTGACAGTTTAAAGCCATGAGAGGTATAGCTGTCATTGGTCATTAAGAGGTTAAAGCTACAGCAGTTGCTGCTTCTCAAAATACCGTCACCCGCGGCAATATTGCTAGGCAATTTCACTGGTAAATTTGCTGGTTGCAGTGAAATCATGGACACATTGTTCTATTTTGTTGCCATGTACAAATGGAACAATGTGTCCATGATTTCACTGCAACCAGCCAATTGCCAGTGAAATTGCTAGAAAAATTGCCGCTTGTGATGGTACCTTCAGGATTATTTTACATCTAGTGCCTACACTAGAGATATGTTAGGAGGCATTCTATACACCTCTGATGGAAGGCTGTGATGCCACCCACCAAACAGTCATATATTGGGTATATATTGCTAAAGGTTCCTATTATAGTAAAACATATTGTGCAGTCTAAAGGTATTTTTGACCCGGGATATTGTGCACAGCAGAGATCTCAAACAAGTAACCTGTTCCGGCCCCCCTAAGCAATTTTTACAGCCAGCAGGCAGGGGTAGACTGGGCTGGATGAAACAGGGGCAACAGTCGGCTGGGCCAGCGCTGTGTGTTTAAATGTGCTGGGTGTCAGTGTAAGGGGGTGGACTATGCCTGAATGCACCTTCCCCTGAAGATACCAACCGCGTTGTATTATGATAGTGTGAACTCTGTCTTGCATTTATGCATATTGTGATGAATATTGTTTCATATCCCCATATTCCATCCAGAAAGCAATTTGACACATCTCACTCACAGAGATGAGCCCCCCACCCTTGGTAGCCTTTCATCCCTGGCAAGCAGCAAATCAATTAGCACGTAGCTGCCAGCCAACAAGGCCACCAAAAGGAGCTCATCCTCAACTTTGATATGCAATCAGCCAGGAAGGTATTTTAGCCAGGTGTCTTGGACTTCTGAGGAGATGTAAAATTAGGTGACACTTTCCAAATGGCAGAAGAGAGGAAATTCCTTTTCAGGCGCAGACAAGAAGGCACCGTGACTATAACCTTAATATCTCATAAGCCGTCCACCCTGTGATGCTATCGAATATAAAAATGAATTCCACACATCTAGACGGAAATAGAGCTGGTATTCACATGAATGTAGGGTGACTGGAAGCCATGTAAACAGGATATTGGCTGGTAGGGTGTTCTCAAGGCAGGCGTGTTTCATATCCAGACGAAGATAAAATCATAACTAAAAATATGAGAGTATTATCTTCTGTCTGCGATGCCCATGGACCCGGCTAGGGAACATCATAGAATTCGGGTGTCCATATCTCCCCTCAGAGGGGTGGGAGTTGTGAGACATCCCAGAGGTGTGAGATGGGTGGAGACAGGGGCAACCCATAGTGTATAAAAATCATCTGCCCCATCTCCACCTTGTATTTCTTCTGAATGGGCATTATTCCACCAAGGCCAGAAATTACCCAAGGAACAAATTGATGCCACGCCGCCCATGTGGCGCCATCAGCACTAAGGTAACTGCTCACATGTGTATGTGATTCTGTGTATTCCATTCCTCCTTTTATTGGCATATCTGACTGTAATATTTGTAACATCTGAATAATAACTGTAAATATTAATATCTAGTGTACCATTAGGGTGATTAAATATATAAATTTAATCTTGAGTTGCTCTTTTTATCTTGATCACGATTCCCCACGTCCGTGTGCTCATATAACGCTACCTGGGTTGGTTCCTGACCCAATATAAGCCCGACCACGGACCGGACTTATATTAAAGAGGAGCTGGTGGCAGCATTTGTGCTTGGGGTTATTCAGGGCCCCTGGCAGTGACGGGGTGGAAGAGATTATATGTGCTTCTGGCTGCGGGCTAGAAGACATATACCACACTCACTGAGAGGTGCCTTAATAAACCAGCACAGGCAAGGCAGCTGCGGCCCTTCTTTATCCTCAGGCAGTTCTCTGACTGACCTGGGTTTAACAGGAGGCGCTGTGGAGCTGCCAGGTTCAGGTCACGGTTCACCACAAGTGGTGGCAGCGGTGGGATCAAGATAATAGTGTTGTGGACCCAACTCCCTAACGCTAAGGACTGCTGGCAGTAGCTTTTGCTGTCAGGGTCCTAAGATCAACTCAACACTAGACAGTCAGAGTGCAAATATAAGGTGTGTGGGTGCATCAGGTTGCAGCTGTGTGTCAGTGACCAGGAGGTGCTAAACTGGCCCAAGGTACCAGGAGCCAAGCGCTGCAGAGGGCACTTGCTGTGGCTGATATGGAAGAGGTGGTGGAGGACACTGTTGGTCTAGGCGAGGAGGATCCCATGCACGGGACCTCAAGAAGCCAATCTTCAGTGATCGACTCTGCAGTGGGGCCAATACCCCCTGTCCTCAGCCCCGCAGTGGGCAGATCACCACCTGCTGGTCGCTCCAGCCAGATGGGCTCGGATGCCCTTTTTCAAGCTGCCCTGGCTCGACTTGTAGCTGGAGACCAGAGCACCTACGAGACCCTCATGGCAGCTGCAGAACGACTTGCAGAGCGTGAAGCTGCAGAGCGACGTGAGGCTGTGGAGCGTGAAGCTGCAGAGCGACGTGAGGCTGTGGAGCATGAAGCTGCAGAGCGACGTGAGGCTGTGGAGCGTGAAGCTGCAGAGCGACATGCAGAGCGTGAAGCTGCGGAGCGACTTGCAGAGCGACTTGCAGAGCGTGAAGCTGCAGAACGACTTGCAGAGCGTGAAGCTACAGAGCGCCGTGAGGCTGCAGCGCGCCAGCACCAGCTCACCTTGGCTCAGCTCGGGATCTCGCAGCCCGTTCCAGCCAACCAGGAGCCCAAGCCACCGAAGGTCCGAGCTGAGAACTTTCCCCTTCTGGAGGCAGGCGGAGACCTGGATTCTTTTCTGCTGGCCTTTGAGCAGACCTGCAGGCAGTACAACCTGGACTCAGGCCAGTGGGCCCAGTACCTGACCCCCCGTCTGAGGGGTGACGCCATGAAAGCCTTGGAGGACTTCCCTGCCGGGGAGCTGCAGGATTATGCGAGCATCAAGAAGGCCCTGATCCGACAGTTCAACCTCACCCCGGAGTCCTACCGCAAGAAGTTCCGGAACCTGCAGAGGGGTCCAAAGGAAACCTGGACCGACCACATGCGGGCCCTCCTGAGAGCAGCTGACCACTGGATCAAAGGTTTGGAGCGTAGCACAGCCCAGGAGATCCAGGAGTTGTTCCTGATGGAGCAATTCTTGTGGAACTGTCCCGAGGACCTCCAACAGTTCATCCGCGACCGGAAACCGAAGGGGGCCTGTGAGACAGCGGTCCTGGCAGACGAGTACACCAACAACCGAGTACCTGAGACCAGGAGGACCAGCAGCAGCACCTGGAGAGGGGGTAAGACCAACCCTGCACCCGTGACCCCAGCCCCCAGAATGCAGGGGGCAGCCCCTCTATTACCCCCTGTTCCCCTCTCCAGGTTGGCAGCAGAACCCAGACGGTGTCACCTCTGCAACCAACCAGGACACTTCAAGGCCATGTGTCCTCAGCGCCATAAGACACCGTCCCCAAAAACGACCACTGTTTTGTGTGTGGGTGGGGGTGGTGGTAGGTCCCTTGACAATTTCCAACCCGTCACCATAGGCTGCTCAGTGGCCATGGGACTGCGGGACACCGGCGCAGAGATGACTTTGGTGCGACCAGAGATGGTCTCCCCCCAGGACTTGATCCCCGGAAAGTCCCTCGCCGTCTCCGGAATTGGAGGCGTGGAACCCGCATTGCCTGTTGCCAGGGTTTATCTGGACTGGGGTGCGGGGAGGGGAGTGAGGGAGGTGGGGGTCTCTGCTAATATTCCGGCAAATGTATTGCTTGGGTCAGACTTGGGGCGGCTAGTGTCCAAGTATGTGGCCACTGACCTCCCCAGTTCTGATCCACCAGAATGTGTACAGTCCAATTTTGGGGGTGTTGATGGGGATGATGTTATTAATGATGATGTTATTAATGACGATGTTGATGATGTTTGCAGTGACACTCCACACAACACAGAACACAAAGGGCTGACAGGGAGGGGGGAGGAAGATAAAGAGAATTGTAGAATGGCCTTAGGCCAGGATCAGCCAGCTCACCTTTTGTTCTCAGAGGGGAGACAGAGGGGGCTGAGGGGGCTGAGAGCTGCAGAAGGAGCAGACACAGATGGCTGTGACCCTGCTCTCTGCCGTAATCAGCCAGGTATTGTAGCCAGGGAGTCAGCGGTCGAGGTCGGAGTACCCACAGGGAATGTGGTGCTGCCAGGTAAGGCCCAGACGCTGCGCTCTGAGGAGCTGCAAGGGGTGGAACATGTCGGGGAGTATGGGGCTGTCACAGGAGAAGTGAAGCCACCAGGTGAGATCCCAGGGCAGGAACCCCCCACCACCGGGATATCAGGAGGCCAGGATAGTCCGCCTGAATCGGCGACTTGGTCAGGAGCGGAGGGGAAGCAGGCATTGCCCATGGTTACAGCAGCCATAGCTGCTGTCACCAGGAGTGGGGGTGCCAGAGCCCAGGGGACCTCGCGGAGGTCCGACGGCTTCCCTCCTTCAGACCAAGTGGCTGCGGAGTCAGACGGGGGCCAGGAGACAGGTCCCGGGGAACTGACTACGGACGGGGTGGTCCCATCCACTCTGGCCATGTCAAGTCAGGAGTTTCAGGCTGCGTTGGAAGCAGATGACAGCCTGAAAGCTCTTAAGGAACAGGCGGCACAGCCTCCCCTGGAGTCCGACCGCGAGCGGGTGGTCTTGGACCAGGGACGGCTCCAGCAGAAACGGTCCAGCAGGGCTCACCGGAGGCGTGGCCCAGGGACCGACAGCTAGTGGTACCCTACCCATTCAGGGCGGAGTTGTTGCGGGTTGCGCATGAGATTCCGATGGCCGGACACCTGGGGATCGCCAAGACCAGGTCCAGGCTCTCTCAGCATTTCTACTGGCCTAAGTTGGGGACCGATGTGGCCGCCTACTGCCGTTCGTGTGATACCTGTCAACGAGTGGGTAAGGTGGGGCGGCACCCTAAAGCGCCCCTGGTCAACCTTCCAATCATTGACGAGCCTTTCCGGAGGGTGGCGGTAGATCTGATTGGACCGCTGTCCACTACCAGCCGCTCTGGGAAACGCTTCATCCTAACGGTAGTGGACTATGCCACACGGTACCCAGAAGCGGTAGCCTTGTCATCCATCCGGGCTGACAAGGTGGCCACCGCTTTGCTGGAGGTTTTCTCCCGAGTGGGTTTTCCCCAAGAAATGCTCACTGACCGGGGGACCCAATTCATGTCGCAGCTGATGGAGTCCCTCTGTCGGCAAACACAGGTGCAACAGCTGAAGGCCAGTCCGTATCATCCACAGACGAATGGTCTGTGCGAACGGTTCAATGGCACTCTGAAGCAGATGCTGAGGATGCTGGTCGACTCCCATGGGAATGATTGGGAGCGGTATCTGCCGCA
Organism: Allobates femoralis; assembly: GCA_033576535.1. Lineage (NCBI taxonomy): Eukaryota > Metazoa > Chordata > Amphibia > Anura > Aromobatidae > Allobates > Allobates femoralis. Next base: position 59,631,193 of record JARQOC010000002.1, on the reverse strand, counting down.
CCTGCTGTTTGCCTACCGGGAGGTCCCCCAGGCCTCAACAGGGTTCTCGCCCTTTGAGCTCCTGTACGGACGACGTGTGCGGGGGCCTCTGGCCTTAGTGAAAGAAGCTTGGGAAGGGGACTTGGCTGCCCCCGGAGTGTCGGTTGTTGAATATGTCATGCGCTTCCGGGACAAAATGCAGGCCTTGACGCAGCTGGTGCACGACAACATGGAGCAAGCCCAGGCCGACCAGAAGCGGTGGTACGACCAGAACGCTTGCGAGAGGACCTACCAGGTGGGTCAGAAGGTGTGGGTACTGGTCCCTGTACTGCAGAACAAGCTTCAGGCAGCCTGGGAAGGCCCATATCTCGTGCACCAGCGGCTCAACCCTGTGACGTACCTGGTCACCCTGGACCACGCCCGTGGGAGGCGTAAGGCCTTTCACGTGAACATGATGAAGGCTCATCATGAGCGGGAGGCCTGCGCCCACCCAGTGTGCAACCTGCCCGAGGAGGGGGAGGCAGACACCCTCCTGGACATGCTCGCCCAGGTTAAGGCGGGAGGGTCCATTGAGGATGTGGAGCTTGGCCAACAGCTTTCGGAGGACCAACGGTCCCAGCTGTGGGCCACACTTCACCCTTCCGGGAGCTGTTCAGCAGCCTGCCCGGAAGGACTCAGTCTGCCGTCCATCATGTGGACACTGGGGATCACCCCCCGATCCGGCGTTCAGCCTATCGGACCGCTCCCGAGGTGCAGCAGCAAATGCGCCAGGAGATCGACGAGATGCTGAAGCTGGAGGTGATCCAGGCATCCAACAGCGCGTGGGCCTCACCCGTAGTCCTCGTCCCTAAGAAGGACCGAACTACCCAGTTCTGCGTGGACTACCGTGGGCTCAACGCTGTCACAGTCACCGATGCGTACCCTATGCCACGCATCGATGATCTGCTCGACCGGCTGGCCGGGGCAAGGTACCTGACCATAATGGATCTGAGCCGGGGGTATTGGCAGATTCCCCTGACCCGCCAGGCACGGGAACGCTCTGCCTTTATCACCCCTTTCGGACTGTACGAGTCCACGGTCATGCCATTCGGCATGAAGAATGCCCCTGCCACTTTTCAGCGGATGGTCGATATCCTGCTCCAGGGACTCCAAGGGTACGCGGCCGCGTACCTGGACGACATTGCCGTCTTCAGCCCCACCTGGGAGGATCACCTGGAGCATCTGGCGCAGGTGCTCAGGCGGATCCACCAGGCAGGATTGACCATCAAGCCAGAGAAGTGCCAGCTGGGCATGAGTGAGGTCCTTTACCTGGGTCACCGGATAGGCAGGGGGACAGTGAAGCCAGAGCCTGGGAAGGTGGAAGCCATCACCTCCTGGCCCACCCCAAGGACCAAAAAGCAAGTGATGTCGTTCCTTGGGACTGCTGGGTACTATAGGAGGTTCGTTCCACACTATAGTGCCCTGGCGAAGCCCCTGACGGACCTCACCAGGGCAAAGCTGCCATCTGCGGTCAACTGGACCGCTGATTGTGAGGCGGCCTTCCACGCACTCAAGGCTGCCCTCTCCAACTCCCCGGTACTACAAGCTGCCGACTTTGCACGGCCGTTTGTGGTACAGACCGACGCCAGCGACTTTGGCCTCGGGGCGGTGCTCAGCCAGGTTGACACCACAGGTCAGGAACATCCTGTCTTGTACCTGAGCAAGAAGCTATTGCCGAGAGAGGTGGCCTACTCCACGATGGAAAAGGAATGTCTGGCAATTGTGTGGGCCCTGCAGCGTCTGCAGCCATACTTGTACGGACGCCACTTCATCGTGGAGACGGACCACAACCCCCTCAGCTGGTTACACTCGGTCTCTGGGACAAATGGGAGGTTGCTGCGCTGGAGCCTTGCGCTCCAGCAATACGACTTCACCATTCGCCACAGGAGGGGCCGGGACCACGGTAACGCTGATGGGTTATCCCGGCGAGGGGAGGTAGCGGACGGGCGTGCGGGGGAACACAGGAATGTGCTACCCCCTAGCGCCGTCTAAGAGGGGGAGGTGTGATGAATATTGTTTCATATCCCCATATTCCATCCAGAAAGCAATTTGACACATCTCACTCACAGAGATGAGCCCCCCACCCTTGGTAGCCTTTCATCCCTGGCAAGCAGCAAATCAATTAGCACGTAGCTGCCAGCCAACAAGGCCACCAAAAGGAGCTCATCCTCAACTTTGATATGCAATCAGCCAGGAAGGTATTTTAGCCAGGTGTCTTGGACTTCTGAGGAGATGTAAAATTAGGTGACACTTTCCAAATGGCAGAAGAGAGGAAATTCCTTTTCAGGCGCAGACAAGAAGGCACCGTGACTATAACCTTAATATCTCATAAGCCGTCCACCCTGTGATGCTATCGAATATAAAAATGAATTCCACACATCTAGACGGAAATAGAGCTGGTATTCACATGAATGTAGGGTGACTGGAAGCCATGTAAACAGGATATTGGCTGGTAGGGTGTTCTCAAGGCAGGCGTGTTTCATATCCAGACGAAGATAAAATCATAACTAAAAATATGAAAGTATTATCTTCTGTCTGCGATGCCCATGGACCCGGCTAGGGAACATCATAGAATTCGGGTGTCCATATCTCCCTCAGAGGGGTGGGAGTTGTGAGACATCCCAGAGGTGTGAGATGGGTGGAGACAGGGGCAACCCATAGTGTATAAAAATCATCTGCCCCATCTCCACCTTGTATTTCTTCTGAATGGGCATTATTCCACCAAGGCCAGAGATTACCCAAGGAACAAATTGATGCCACGCCGCCCATGTGGCGCCATCAGCACTAAGGTAACTGCTCACATGTGTATGTGATTCTGTGTATTCCATTCCTCCTTTTATTGGCATATCTGACTGTAATATTTGTAACATCTGAATAATAACTGTAAATATTAATATCTAGTGTACCATTAGGGTGATTAAATATATAAATTTAATCTTGAGTTGCTCTTTTTATCTTGATCACGATTCCCCACGTCCGTGTGCTCATATAACGCTACCTGGGTTGGTTCCTGACCCAATATAAGCCCGACCACGGACCGGACTTATATTAAAGAGGAGCTGGTGGCAGCATTTGTGCTTGGGGTTATTCAGGGCCCCTGGCAGTGACGGGGTGGAAGAGATTATATGTGCTTCTGGCTGCGGGCTAGAAGACATATACCACACTCACTGAGAGGTGCCTTAATAAACCAGCACAGGCAAGGCAGCTGCGGCCCTTCTTTATCCTCAGGCAGTTCTCTGACTGACCTGGGTTTAACAGGAGGCGCTGTGGAGCTGCCAGGTTCAGGTCACGGTTCACCACACATATTATGAGATATCTCTGTGTTTATGTATAGAGCATGAGATAATACTGTATGTGACATAGAACTTGAGATAGGACTCATGCATATAAAATAGTGTATAAGATAGATAGCTTCTTCAGCTACTGACGGTAGGAAAGCAGTAGTTACGTAGTGGGATCAGTACACTGGGGGTGGACCTAGCCTTTAAGCTTAGAGGGAAGACTCCATCTTAGTTTAGTTAGTTAGCATAGTGTTTACAGTGGTAGTAGTCGTGTGCAAGCCATGTAGCTACCATTGGTTGCAATAAGTGGGTGTATGTGGCAACTATTACCCTAACATCTGTGAACAAAGGAAATAGAGCTCTTGTGAAGGACTCCAGAAGGGTAATGTACAGATATCTACCTTCGTCCGTCTGTTACAAGGTTTAGGCCTGGACTCAGAATAGGTTCCCCTGTCAGTGGAGTGTCTCCAGCAGTACTTGTCCTCAGGAGGAAGCTTGGCAAAGATCCCAGTGAACAGGTCAACTCAGTGATGAGTGTTAAAAGAAGAGAGTACGGGTTGATGGTCATAAACGTAGTGTCAAAAGATCCATGTGGGTGTGAAGTAACCCTAGGTCGAAAGGGGACTAAATGACTCCAAAGTGCAGGAGTGCTGTGCCAAGCAGAAAGGAGAAAAACGGACTAGCAACAGCAGTGGTAAATGAAGTTATGGGACAGTGTAAAGGGAAAGTGTGCATTAAAGCCAAGTGTGTTGCCAAAGACTTGTTCAAATGTTGTGTGTGCAGTGTCGTTGTGTTCACTACACTGTTCAGTAAAAGACTGTTTAAGGCTGCGTTCACACATCGCGCATTTTCGAGCTCTTTTTTGTGCGCGCATTTCAAAAATGTGCAATGTGCCTTGTGTCTGCAGGCAAAGTGAATGGGAAGTTCACTTTGCCATACAGACACAGCATAAAAATGCACTGCGCTTTTATGGGAGAAAGCGCGGACGTAAAAAGAATTGATATGTCAATTCTTTAAGAAGCAGTGCCGGTGCTTTCTCCCATAGGAGCCCATTATCCTCACTGAAATTACACATCACTATTCAGACGATGCGCAATTCCAGCGGGAATACACCAGCGCTGATGTCACACAGGGGAGGAACAATCCTGTTCCTCCTCCCCTGTGTGATATCTGTCACAGCCCATTCGGCTTTTGCATTGTATTAATATACACTGCGAAACCCAAATTAAACTAAGACAAATGTGTGAAAAATAATAAAGAATGAATACTTACCTCTCCGCTGAGTGTTCCAGTTATCGGGAGTCGACAGAGGTACACAGGTACTGTCCTTCCAGAACCTGTCATCGCTGATTGGCCGCTTGCGGTCACGAGATATGTTCGTCATAGTGTGTCACACATCACATGACCGCGAGCGGACAATCAACGATCTTGCCAGGCCCTGGAAGGTCGATACCTGTGGACCTCCCGGCTCCTGGAACACCCGGCAGAGGGTAAGTATTCATTCTTTATTATTTTTAACACATTTGACTTTGTTTAATTTGGGTTTCACAGTGTATATTAATACACTATGAAACCCAAAAGGGGCTGGCACACCTGTCACACAGGGGAGGATTGTTCCTCCCGTGTGACGTCACTTCTCCCCTGTGCTTTAGAGGGAGAAGTCAGCCCATAAAAAAAGTGGCGTGTGCATGCACCTTGTTTTTTTACGGGGCTTTTTTACGCTTTTTTGTGCGGGTGCAAAAAAAACTGCTGTGTGTGAACATAGCCTAAAAAAGACCCTTGAATCTGTGTAAGTAACTCCCCAGCGGATAGTTCCTGGCATGCAAGTATGCATAAATCAAGGTATGGCTTGCACCCATAAAGATCACACAACTAGCAACCAAACCACCTTGCACTATGGGGATGGCTGGGGCCCAGGATACACAACCACCCCAATCGCATGACTGCCACGCAGTATGCTGTGCACTGTCATGTCTGCCAAATGAAAGCTTGCTGCATGTAGCCACCAGCTGTGATGCCAATATACTGTATGTACGGGGGCTGTGGAGTCATAATACTGGGCCTGTGGAGCTATTATACTATCTGTAAGCTGCTGTGAGGCCATAATACTGTGTATTGGAGGGTGTGTGGTCATTTGTCTGTATGTAGGAGGCTGTGGAGCTATTATACTGTACGTAGTGGAGATGTGGGGCCATTATATTCTGCATAGAGGACCTCTGGGACTCTCCTATTGTATGCAGGGGACTGTGAAGTCATCATTTTTTATTTAGAGAACCTGTGAGGCCATGATATTGTATTTAGGGGGATGTGAATTTATGGACACAATTTAAGTTTGAGACCACTATGTATCTATTATATAATTGCGAATGGGTTTTTTGCCCCTTTTGAGTCCGCTCGCGCTGCGAGTCACCGTGGTCATGTGGATACGCCCGAAGCATTGGCCGCGCAGCGGCCATTGCGAGCAGTTCTAAGGCGACTCGCTATGCCCGTGCAGCGGGCATGGCGAGTCGCCTTAGCAGCGCGAAGCATTGGCCGCGAAGCGGCCATTGCGAGTCAGAGACTCGCTCTTCTAGAATCCCGATGCATGTGCATCGGGCACCCAGCTAGTAGAATATAATATTCTACTGTACTATTCAATTCCCCATCTTTACCAATTAAAAGGACACAATTTTGTAAAGGGGGTACTTCATCTCTTTTTTTTAAACAATACATTTTTATTAAAATAAATCTTTTAACAACATATTTAAGTTGTTTACACAGTTATATCAATAATATACCAGTACTGTCCAAATAATCACCACCAGTGGAAACATATTCCAAACTGGATATTATAGGGGAGGGAGGGAAAGAAAGGACCGCACAGAAGGAAAGGGTCAGCTAGAATTGGACCACAGAGGTATATTAATAGATAGTGGGGGGGAGGAATAAGCTTTAGGAGTTTTGTTTTAAATATTTCTGTATACCGATCTAATTATGAGAAGACCAGACTCAACCAGGAAAAATATTAAACCAACCTAAGTGTGAGCTATCGCCAATCCAGAAGTCTCCCACATCTCCCACTGGTGACTGACTCACTGTATTTGCTTTATGGAGTGAACCAAACAATGTTCATGTAGATAATGAGGGTTTATCCTGCCAATGAGTTCCTCCTTTGTGGGGGTAGAAGCTTCCCTCCAGTGCCTTGCCAAGCTCTGACGGGCCGCTATCAAAACATGGGTTATCACTGGAACTAAGTTTGGGGACAGAAGGTCCAACCCAATATTTAAGACTGCCAACTGCCCCTCTAGAGTTAAAGGGAAACCTATCAAGGTCCTGATTAAGTCTGCCATTCAATTCCAGAATTCTCCTATCTTGGGGCATCACCACCACACGTAACCCAGATCCATTTTTTTACCACATCCCTTCCAGCAAAATGGGGAATATGATTTGTTAAATTTGGAAATTTTGTAAGGGGTCACATACCAGTTCATATGTATTTTCTTTAGTTGTTCTAGATGGTTAATGCAGTAGAAGTGTCTTTGAGTAAATGTGGCTGCACTCCACCAGTATTCGGGGGTGGATGAGAAAGAAAGTGCCTCCTTCCAGCCAGTCATATAATTGAGTTTGACCGACTCTGCTTGCGAATTAAGAGTCCTATAGAACAGGGACAATCCATGTTCATTGGGGTATTCTACTTTAAAGAATTTCTGCATCATGTCTGATAGGTCAGGGCTCCACCAAGCTGGAAATGTGCATGACTGGATAAAATGATGAATTTGGAGGTATAGATAAAAGAACGTTTTGGGAATCTTGAAAAGTTGGGAAAAATCTGCAAAGGAGGGGAATACAGGGCCCTCTGAGAGTTTGTCAAGCGTGCTTATACCTGATTTCAAAACCTATTAAAGGGTAGAAAAGGGCGCAATAGGGTCATATCTCTTTGGGTACCGTCACACCAGGTGACATCACCGGTGATTTCGCAGGCGACGCAGGGGCATTGCTTATTGTCAGCGCCATCGCCGGCAAGTCGCCCCATGTAAAGTGGCGCTGCTCTGAAACCAGGCGACCACTCTCAGGCGATGTGTACACATCGCCCCATGTAACATAGCGATTGACGATGGTACAGTCGATGGGAGCCATAGACTCCCATGTTACAGAAGTTTGTATTTTGTTTGTAGACACCCCAACGGCGATGCAGCCTGTAACATCGGCAAAGCATCGCCAGAGGTATCGCCGCATGTAAACATGCGACGGCTATGCTGGCGGGGTGCCAAAAACGTGCGCGCTCCCGTGCGTCGCCTCCGATATCTCCAGCAAAGTCACCTGGTGTGATGGTACCCTTAGATACCAGATAGTTAAAAAATGAGGTACTGCTCACCTTATACGGTTGTGTGCCCCACAACAGGCTTAAACACTCAAAACAGCTGCAGCAGGATCTACCTTTCCATCAGGAACAACATATGCATAAATCCAAAGAACCAGGGTGTATAACGATCCGTGCTGCTGAGTGTAAGGAAGGACAGCCCAGAAACGCATAGAAGAAATAAAGCACCATTCACCCTGGTCCTTTGGATTTATACACCTGATTTCACCCACAGGTCTAGAGACAACCCATAGATGTGTGCCTTGATTGCTTTTACAGAAATGTATTTAAATTGGGATTTTTCAGTGTTCTATCAAGATTATTCCAATAACAGATCAACGAGGACATTGTATGTAAGGGAAAATTCGACTTCAGGGGCTTCAGCAGCTCGATGTCCAGCAAAAGTATAGTAGACCTGTTGGAAGAAAACTGTCATTCTATTTGGAGCCATCTACTATATAATTAAGATCCCCAGCCCACCAATCCTTTGAGGCCACGAGTATGGCTGCCTTGTGGTACAAAGATAGATTTGGTACACCCATTCCACCACGAGAATATTGGAAATGTAGAGCCTTGACCGCCACTCTTGTTTTTTTGTTTTCCCAAATAAACTTACCAAGTAGGGATTGTAGGAGCCCTATCCATCTAGATGGGAATTTGAGAGGGAGACATCTGAATAAGTAGGTAATGTTAGGCAGCAACATAATTTTTACAATTTGTATTCTGGCAACCCAGGACTGTGAGAGAAGGGTTTGCCTTTCCAAGTCACCCCGAACTTCCGAAATCAGTGATTCGCTGTTCAACTTAATTAGATTTACAAATTTTGTAATTCGAATTCCCAAATATGTAAATCCCACTTAAAGCGAACCTGTCACCCCCCCCGGGCATCAAAAGCTATAATAGCCACCTTCTGCAGCACTAAGGCTGCATTCTGAGAAGGTTGCTATAGGCTTTTGATGCCCTTTATAGTATGAAATATTAAGTTAGGTAAATGCTCACTCTTCTGAAGACCGAAGACCGGGAGGCGGGGTTTCACGCTCCTCCGGCCCGCCCCCTCTTGTCAGTCATTCTGCGCGCCTGCTGCTGCCTCCCCTCAGTGTGTAAAATGAACGCGCGTCTCCGTTCTCATGCACGGAGCCGCGCATGCGCTGTGCGCCCGGTGTCGACTTCCTGGACACCGGCGCACAGCGCATGCGCGGCTCCATACAGGAGAATGGAGACGCGCGTTCATTTTCCACACTGAGGGGAGGCAGCAGCAGGCGCGCAGAATGACTGACAAGAGGGGGCGGGCCGGAGGAGCGTGAAACCCCGCCTCCCGGTCTTCGGTCTTCAGAAGAGTGAGCATTTACCTAACTTAATATTTCATACTATAAAGGGCATCAAAAGCCTATAGCAACCTTCTCAGAATGCAGCCTTAGTGCTGCAGAAGGTGGCTATTATAGCTTTTGATGCCCGGGGGGGGTGACAGGTTCGCTTTAAAGGGAAAATGCTCTAGTATTCTATCCTTTAACAAAGGTGTAATATTTATAGGGAATGTGATAGACTTTGTGGCATTTAATTTGTAATATAAGATTCTGGAGAATTCAACCAGGGTGTCCATGACACCCACCAGGGCCCTATCCATGTCAGTGATAGATAATATCACATCATCTTCATCCAATCCCACCACATGGTCCGTATCTCCCACACAGACTCCATATATGCTTGGATTAGTTCCAAGAGCCTCTGCCAGTGTCTCCATTAACAAAGCAAAGATAACCAGCGAGAGAAGGCAGCTCTGCCGGGTGCCATAGTTATCCTAAAACGGTCTGAGGTGAAGCCAGACGCACTCACCACCACGTTCGGATTAGAGCATAGGACCAATATAGCCCTTTTAATATCTCCTGCAAAACCAAACGTATCCAGAACCTCACCCATATATCCCCAGTGCACTCTGTCAAACGCTTGCTCGGCATCAAGAGACAGCAGTACATCGGGGAGTTTATTAGTCTTAATTATCTCCAACAAATCTAATTCTCCTCTAGTGCCATCCTTGGCTTGTCTCCCAGGGACAAACCCAACCTGGTCAGGTACTATCAGAGAGGGAAGGACAGACATTATTTTGGCTGCAAGGTAGCTAATATTTAGGTCACACTTTAATAGGGAAATAGGTCTAAAATTAGCAGGAGTGTTTGGGCGTTTCTCAGGTTTAGGAATGGCTGTGATTACTGCTTCAAGGTTTTCATGGCTTATAAAAGAGCTACATTTCCAAAAATTGAAAGTTTCTAGGGGTGAGGAGCTAAAGCTTTGATGAAACAATGATAGTAGGTATTAGAAAACTGTCTGGCCCTGGAGCAGAGGATTTTTTAGTAGAACAGATTATTTGTCCTATTTCAATGATAGATATGGGAGTATTTAGATCATTTAGCTGAGCCTCTGATACTTTGGGGAGTGAGATTTTTTTCAAAGGAAGTTACCGATTTCTTGTGGATTAAATTGAACTGTGTGGGGATACACTTTTAGGTTGTAAAGTGAATAGTAAAATCGCCTAAATTCTTTAGCTATATTGATCGGATTTATTACTTTACTCCCATCAGGTTTATTCAAGTATGCAATCCTATTTCTTATCTCCCATTTTTTGGTTCGGGTACTTGATCTCGAGGCCTCTATGGCAATGAAAAGAGATAAAGGTGAGTTGTCAGGGACTTAGGTGGTGTTCAGTGCGCGTAACTACAAGTGCAGGGGATGAAATGCCACCTGGCTCTGCAGCCTAGGGGGTCCCAAAAGTCCCTTTAGCCTATAGAAAAATACTATTGCTATTAATGATTTTCAATAATTGGGGGCCACATTGGAGCTTTTGCATCAGGGTCCATGAGCTTCAAGTTACACCACTGGTATAGAGAAATACAGATGAAGGAGTCACAGACCTAAACTTATGTGCAGAGGCTTCAGATAGGTGTCCCAAAGTCCTCCTTCTGAACGATTTAATTGTTGACAGGTGTCTTTTACTAGAATATAAATTACTTATTGAAAGAAATACATATGTGAGCAGATGGTTGGTAGTTTACATGTAGACCACACCTAAGATTGCTCATCACCCTCTGTCTTTATCTGATCATGTTGCTGGCAGATAGATGTTGATAATGATAACGATCTTGTAAAAAAGAATTTTACAATGAACTTAGACACCAATAAAGGGTATATCTATATTTTGGCTGCCCTTTGAAATTGTCCTTTTGCCATACAGTGATATACCCATATCTTGAAATCTTATCGAGGGGGTCATTGGCCTGATGTCTTGATGTGTAACACTGATTGCTCCCACAACTGATAAGTTTGTTGGAACATGGTGCTAATTTTTAAAACCAATCATGAGATAACAACAGCTGTGAAAATCTCTACACCCGCGTGATGTCCTGCCAGATAGAGCACAACGTTCAATGACCATAACTTATCTGACCATGAATGTTTAATAAGGGCCCCTTCAAATATTACTTCTCCCAACCCCTCCATATAGAGAGGTGCATCTCAATGAATTAGAAATATCATCAAAAAGTTCATATATTCAGTGATTCAATAAAGTGAAACACATATATAAGAGTCATTACAGAGTGATTTAATTCAGGTGTTTATTTCTGTTAATGTTGATGATTATGGCTTATGTCGAGCCCCAGCCCCTGGGGTACTCGGGTATCAGGCTTGGTGGGTGCTTTCACGGGGATGTCACGGGTGGCAGCGCCTGAGCCTGTGGCCTGGGTGACACTTCAATAAGGGGGTTATGTACAGGGGATAAGAGCTATTGTCATGTGACGCCACCTGTAGTACCTGGTGATGGGTCACCAGCGCCACCACAGTCCTCCGGAGGGCGATGGTATTGTAGCAAGGATGGCAAAGCTCCCTACAGGTGGAGCTGGTCCTCCGGGGCAGCGTTCCTGTAATAAACAGGTTGATGGAGATAACAACACGAAGGCAAAGTCACTTTCTCCCGTGTACTTTACTGTAAACAGTCATCAGCATACAAGTCCACAGTTCAGCGACAGTTGTTAAAGAAACAGGTAGCTCTACGGGTGACTGCAAGTGGATGCCAGGTGGTAAGGTGGTACACGTGGTATGCCTTAGTTGACAAACTCGTGTCCTTTCTTCCCCCCTAGGATGAGTCTATACCCATTGGCTCCTTAAAGGTAGACTTGGGGCTCCCCTCCCTCGTGGTGAGGAAGCAGGCAGACCGCTCCGTGGGGCAGGGTGCTGCAGCCGGTGAACAGACCGCAGCAGCCGGTTGACGATTTCAGAGGTGGACTCTGGTCGTTTCCTTCGGCCCGGCGTTCCCGTGGTGGACTGGGGAATTCCCTGGAGTATGGTCGCTCCATGCTGGGGTTCCCCCTTTCTCTCTAGGGCCCAGACTCCCGCGTCAGGCACCCTCTCTCAAGATCCCCTCAGGATCCTCTCTCATCTTCCCTCCGGATCAGCGTATAGTTGTCCCGGTTAACCTTCCACCTTGCTCCACACTCCTCCTCGACTCCGACTCTCTCTGACTGACTGACCCTAGAGGTGAATATATCTCCCTGCCGGGTAACCTCCCACTCCTATTCTAATGTGGGAGTGCAGGAATGGGTCCCACCCAGCAGCCTAGTATCCACTTGCAGCTGGGGAAATTACACCTCTTTTACGGGTGCAATACCCCAGTGTGACGCCTGACCATGTGGGGCGCCAAACTTACAGCCAATAAAAACCTGAAGGTCATTATCTCAGAAAATGAAAGTAGAGAGAATGAGGGTTCTGAGAGATAAAATATGACCTAAATAGGTATCAAAGGCTTCACCTTGTGTAGTTGTGAGAGTCACAACCACTATAAAAGCATATAAAAAAAAAAGCATATCACAGCTGCTGCAGTCCCCAGCGTGGTGGATATAGAGTAGGGAGGATGAAGGGTTAAAAACCACGCTGTTGTATTCCAAAAGACATCAAAGGGTGAATATAATATATGATATTCTAATTCATTGAGATGAAACTGTACATATGCATAATCGGCTATACCACATATACATGTTTTCATGATGGGGAAAGGAATACTCTGCTGCCACACACTTCTGACCACCGCTTATCTCCCTTGAGAACAAATGGGTGGGTGCCCGATTCAACATGCTTGATTCTTCTTTCCCCTGACATTATCAGGGAAGAAAGTCTGGAGGCCCCCAATGCAGGTAAGAAAGACAGCCAGATTAGCCTTAGCCAATGGAAGCAATTCATCAAAGCTTTTAGTATAATTTAAATAATCACGGCCCTTATGAGCAGCGGTGTACAAGTTGGATCCAGTCCCAAGCAGTAGTAAAATACAATTAGGCACTCATGTAAGGTGAGACATGGTAGAATTTATTAAGGTTAATCCAAACAGAACCAGCATAAACGTTTCGGTTGATAAAATGGACCTTCATCAGTGTCCAACAGGTAAAGTTTAGTGCGGCCCCAGGGAGAACGAGTGCTATTAGCGAGCTGCGGCATGAACCGCAGTAATATTCAAGTACTTCTAGCTGTAAGGATAGTGTCAGAAAATGGTTTGAAATGTTGCATTGTGGAGTTGAGCAACATTTTGGAGAGTTTTAGCATTTCCATACAAGTTTGATGTAGTTCTGACAAAATGGATGTAGGGATGGAAAGGAGCCAAGGCAGGATGGGGTATGGCGGTGTGAGCGTGTTGAATTTAGTGAAAGTGCCATCATTTATTAAGCAAGAAATTACACTTGGAGCAGAATTTTTAGTGGGGCGAACACCACTGAAAAGCTATGCCAAATTTAATAAGTTAATGAATTCTGCACATCGTACTCCAGCAAGCCCTGCATTAAGACTGGCATGCACTATGCTAATGTTAATAAATTGGCACTTTTGGGTTTTAAAGAGGACCTGTCACCCCCTGGTGCTTTGCTAGCTGAATGCAGCACTGAATGCAACGTGTCTGCTGCACTCAGGGAAGGGGTTCCCATGTCTCTAACCCCCTGTAAGCTGTTAAAAAGACTTTATAAAGTTGTAGCGACCGGTGGTAAGGCCGCGGGTGTGTGTGTATGTGTGGCTTCAACAGACTCTCCATACTCAGATTTAACCGGTAGTAAAATTTCTTTACTGTAAAACATATCTATAACACAGTCAACTGATCTAGCTGCACACATGTATATGGTGGAGTCCCTGGATCTTTACTTTATCCGGGTGCGCAGCAAGAAGAAGAAAAAGAAAAAAAACACAATGGAGATATCTTTCCCTAACTTTCCCTCAAATCACGTACCAGTCTATCACAGAAGAAGATGTCGCTCCCACGTGGCAGGCCTGGGATCTCACGATGACGGGTCCCGGTGCAGCGCTAAAGGGGGAAACTCCTCAGTCCTCTTCTTTGGTCTTCTTCCGCAGGTAACAGATTTTTGTTAGTCTCTCTCTCTGTCCCGGGGCACACCGAGCAGCAGAAGGGAGATCACGGTAGCACAGATGGTTCCCTTATGTCGGTCACAGCCCCTACACATGTAATCCGGTGGCAATGTCCTGAATTTGAGTTGGACCCTCGGTAAAATAATATCCTGCAGACCGGGGTTGCAACAGCGATCCTCACAAGGTATTTCTTCCCAAGAATCCGGTTGCAAAAGAGCCCTATGACACCACACGCAGGTCTGTCCTGGCTGAGCTCTGGGTCTGCACTGCTCTCCCGCCACTTTTTCTTCCTCAGCACAAGGCTGTTGTGGGAGGGGATCAGCAATCAGTGTTTTTTTCTCTGCAGTCATTTCAGCAATTGTCCACAAGGGGCAGTATCGGACTGTGTAATGTTCACTTCAGTGTCCATTTCAATAATAATACAGTCAGGGCTACCCACTCTGTTACAAAGTGTATATATAAGGAGTCGGGAGGGACTTACTCACTAATGAGTCATCGCTGTTGCTGGAGTCCTCCCCACCTTCAGCCGTCTGTGTGCCACCAACTGGTGCAGGGGTTGCAATCACACCCGGGCCCCGGAGCCTAGAGGGCCCCAAACGTCTCTTAGGCCTTTAGAAAAAGACTATTGTGGCGCCCCACTATGTAGGTGCCACAGAGGGGTACTACACCCGTAAAAGAAGTGTAGTCACCCCAGCTGCAAGTGGATTTCAGGATGGTAGGTGGAACCCTAAACCCACACCCCACACTAGGACACACAGAGGGAGGGAACCCGGGAGGGTATATAGTCACCTCCAGGGGGAACTAGAGAGCAGTAGCTCAGGTCTGGGTTGGAGAGCTAGTGAAGTTTCAGGCAGACAGCCTGAGGGAAGAAGGAAGGTCTCCTCGGCTGAGGGTCACAGGGACAGCCAGAACAGATCCCAGACAAGGAGAATGAGTGGGGATAGAAGAACCGGAGAGTTTGCCCCAGGAGAGAAACCGGGTACCGGAACCAGCACCTGTAGGAAACTTTACGGCCTTCAGAAAATCCGAAGCACGGGGGTATATCAATATACAGCCCTGATTCTCAAGTGACCATTAGAGGGAACCAGACACAGCAGGCCAGCTGCAGTGATCAACAGAGGGTTACCTGACGGGAGCAAGAGAAGGAAAGAGAAAGTCAGCAGAAGGTTAGATCTACTACATGAGATTAGATTTCACACAAGTTACTGGGAAGCAGGGAAGAAAAGGAACAAGGAAGGTGCACAATGGGGGTTCCTTCCAGCTACCCGAGATCCACTTGCAGCCACCCGTAGCCACTTGTTTTTTAACATCTAACTGCACTGAGGAGTGTGATAACGCTGCTAAGTTCCAGTAAAGTACCCGGGTGAAGTGACTTTTGACTCTGCTGCATCTTCTTTCAGTAAACTGATTCCTTTAACAGGATTCCTGCCCCGGAGGTCCCAGCCCTGCCTGCGGAGGACTAAACCATCTCGGCCGCATTACCACCGACCTCTGGAGGACTGGAGCGGCGCTGGTGACATCTCACCAGCTACTGCAGGTGGCATCACAGCAAACAATAAACTTGTACATAATCTCTTGTAAATACCCCTTTTCAAGAGAATAGTCCCCAGGATACGGGATCAGGCGCGGCCGCCATTTCCCGTGCCACAGTTATCCCTTTTACCGCCTTATACCCGAGTACCCCACACCCTGGGGCTACACACTATTAAAGATTTGCAATATTTGGGGCCTCTTTCGAGCTTTTGCATCGGGGCCCATGATCTTCAAGTTATGCCATTGCCTGGAACCTTATGATATAGAATAGTAGAAGTTCATTCTTCATCTATTGTACAACATATGTGCAGGAAACATGAATATCAGATCAAGCTTTACACACAGGAATATTGATGTCACCATAATCTGTGCAATCACAAGATATTTTTACTCCGAACCCCCCAAGCGTGGTTTGACTGCATTGTAAACCATGTCACATAGTTTTATCAGAACCAGATTTATGTGGAGCTGTCTGGTCCCGCAGCTACAATGCTCAATACACTGTCATCATTTAACAACGGGGACTTTTCCCTGAGTAATCTTTACCATCTGTTGTTTTACACTAATCTTAATATTCATAAATCGATGGTCTTATCTTCAAAGCAGCAAGAAAGGGAACACTAAGCTCTGAAATATGTGCTGCAGCAGTTTTAGGAATGGAGCCGTCACTACATATATACATGTACAATACAAATGCTTTGGCCTTTCACCTTCTCTTTAAAAGCAATTCAGTAAGACCAAATAAAACACGGAGCTTGCATTTCCTGCATGACTCACTCGTATATATTCTTATGAATGTATAAAATAGTCATAATATCATATTTATATATTCTCGTACCTAGAAATAAAGAAAAGATTGAAAATCCCTCAGAATCATTTAAATTCTATATTTTTAGTTATATTTTCAGGGAAGCTTCGTGGTATCAGTAATAGCGATCAGAGAGGAACCTCAAGGGCTGCCACACATGATCCCCAAAAATAATAGGCCTGATCCCTATACATCAATATGAACATTAAAAAGTGATAACCAATAAAGTGCAAACGGAATATCTTGGAAAGTGTTCAATGTCATAATTAGCTTGGTCTTCAAAGGCTTAGTCTCTGGTTAAAAGATAGGTAAAGACAGTAGACAATGAGAAATTAAGCAAGTTTGCAATTTACTTGCTATTTCTGATACTCTTTTCTCCTTTTTAATATTTTTTTTGTATATTGTACATTGATTAGAACAAGGGAACCAGGCAAATGTGAGCAGACTGTTACACGTCTTTCCTAGATCTGGGTTTCGCTCTCCTTACCCTGTTCTGGTAAACTCTTTTGTGCTCCATGTCAGGCTTTGCAGGAGGTCGGGTGCACTTCCTTACTAGTCCTATATGAGGGCCACTAAGTTGTACACCTACTTTTAGTGTCCGTGTGTCCTGTCCTTCTGTGGCCTCCAGTGCTTCTACTATCTGCTTCCCAGTCTCTTCTCTGCCTGCAGCCTCCTGTGCTTCTACTACCTGCTTCCCAGTCTCCTATATGCCTGCAGTGTTAATGTTTCAACTACCTGCTTCCCCTGTATCCTCCAGTACTACTACTACCTGCTTCCCAGTCTCCTATATGCCTGCAGTGTTAATGTTTCAACTACCTGCTTCCCTGTGGTCTCCAGTGCTACTGCTACCCTCTATCCTGTCTGCCTGCATTCTCTAGTGCTTCTTCTACCTGCTTCCTGATTTTTCTGTCTGCCTGAGGCCTCCCGTGCTTCTACTACCTGGTTACTGGCCTCCTGCCTCCAGTGATTCTACACTCATTTCCCATGTGCCTCACTGCCTGCGACACCAACGCTGTTGGCCTATGTGTCCCCTGGAATTTCACCTTGGAGGATCCATCTTAACAGGGGAGCTGAAACACAGTGTTTACAAGCTCTTTACTACAGAGTTTAGTAAGTACTGCACTGAAGCTGGCCAGGATCTCTGGAGTGCACTGTAAGCTCCTAATCCATGATACCTTCAGTCTCACCTGCTGAAGATACAAAGGCTGTCTCATGAAACAGCATTAGAAACACAGTTTATGCTACTCACCCGAACTGTAAATCAAACAGGAACAAAAGGCGTCCCTATTGGTAGTTTCATTGAAAGCCAGTTTCTGTTCTAAAATAATCTTGAGAGATGACTAGAAATTTAACTAAACCCTTATAATCAACGGTTTTCCAGAATTGGTCCATTTTTCTTCTATGAGAAAAAGGATGTGTGAATAAGGCCTTACATTGAGAAGATAAGGCTGCATCGGGTGTAGCTAAAACACGCCCGTACATGACAGGGGTTTGGAAGGGAAGGCCAGGAGAAGGGTTAATAGGGATTTTTGCACATAGGCTAGGGAAGAAAAGGGAGGGTGAGAGGGGGGTGGAGTGAGTTAAATCACATTAAGGATCAGGATTGGTTGGAGAGAAGAAAGGTGGGGGAAATAAGTTTAATTTACCTTAAAAGAAGAGGACATCCAGGAGCCGTTAGATTCACCACAGAGCAGAAGTTGGAAACATCCCGCTCGCCCACCCTGTTTTTTGCCCCTTTCTTCAGCTTCCATTACAGCAACAGTAAGCTATCAGGAAGTTTTGCTTTTAGATTGAGTCTGTTATTTATCATAGCAGGAGGAGGTGAGAAGATCAGGGATGGTCTGGGTTAATGGGATAGTGTAATATCATAGGTATGTTCACCCATTGGTTGCTGAGTTATGGTTAGTTCCTGCTGGGTCGGTTCCCAGGAAACAGGAAATCTGTGGGGAGGACAGCACCATGAGAGTTGTCAACCGAGTCAGAGCGGTGTGACTGGGGAGTAATTTTCGATGCTGTTCCATATTTGGTGGGCCATCCAGGATCTCCTCCAAAAGTTTATTTGTATGTTAATCAATAAGCTTTTATAAATAAAGACTGCTGCGGCCAGTTAATTACACGTCACTCAGCGTTATGTCATTATTTGTAGGCCGTAAAACACTTTACACTACCCTAGTCAAGTAATCTCCGGCTCACCCAGCAAACACTGGAGTGAATCGGCAGGTTACCAGCCACAGAAGACAAGCAGAGCAGCTCTGAGAACTAGTGATGAGCGAGCAGTAAAATGCTCGGGTGCTCGATGCTCGGGTTTTGCATATCGAGATACTCGGGTCCTCGCCCCCGAGCACCAGGCCCAATGCTAACCTATGGGAAACTCGAGCATTTTTCCGGCGGCACCCCCGGCAGCCTGGATAAACCCTAAAAAAGTCACAAATGTATAAGAACAGTGCTCAAATGACATGGGAACAGTATGGGGAATACTCCTTCAAGCATTTCTGACTCCCAGGTCACTGCTGTGTACAATGTTGTCTGAACATTACGCCACTTTTACGGACTCACAATAAAACTTCCAAAAACGAAACCAAATGGATTTTCCTGGGGAATATGTTAAGGGCTCATACTAACTTGTGAGACAGTGTAGGTGTATTATTATTTTTTTATTACATTAAAGATTTTTTTTTTAAATTGGGAGGCATTTCGAGGCCCCTTTTAAGAGACGTGGGTGAGGGCCTCATTAAATATTGTATGTTCCCATTATTAGAAAGTGGGTCTTCCATAGTGTTGCCCTATGCAGGCTGCCCAAAATTGGGAGGCACTCCGATGCCCTTTTGAAGACACGTGGAGGAGGGCCTTATTAAATAATGTTCCCTTTATTAGGAAGTGGGTCTTCCATAGTGTAGCCCTATGCAGGCAGCCCAAAATTGGCATTCTGATGCCTCTTTTAAGAGACGTGGAGGAAAGCCTCATAAAAACAATGTTCCCATTACAAAGAAGCAGGTCTCCTATACTCGTAATGCCCATGCATTAAGCATGGACTGAAACATTTAACCCTGGGGGGTATAATTGAATATACTGTCTAACTTTTTTTTGGGTTACGGGCATCATAAACATTATTTAAAAATATTATGTGGATGTTGTATCATGGACCACAACACCCTGGTGATATGGTGGTGGAGGATGAGGAGAATTAGGAGGACCAGACCAAATAGCCAAAATCAGGAAGCGTATACCCATGTGTGGGGGTGAAGAGGGGCATGGGAATATACCTCCCCAAAAAAGATACTGGCTTTGAATTTATATTACGCTGCTATCATTTGGGGGTGTTGAAAAGTCTGGCCCAATCCAGCCCTTATTCATTTTGAAAAGAGTCAGCCTGTCATCATTTTCACAGGCAAGTGCGATTATCAGTAATAATTCCCCCTGCGGCACTAAAAACCCACTCTGACAAAACGCTAGCGGCAGGGCAGGCCAGGACTTCCAAGGCGTACAGAGCCAGTTCATGCCACATGTCCAGCTTGGACCCCGAATAATTATAAGGCACAGAGGAATCACAGAGGACATTGGTACGGTCGGCAAGGTACTCCTTCTGCATCTTCCCAAACTTTGCAGTCCTTGTGAGAGTACCCTGTGCCTCAGAGCCTGTGCCATGGGAGATGCTGGGAAAACTCTCCCAGAACTTTGAGAGTGTTCCCCTGCCTCTGCTGGATTGGAGTTGTGTCTATCTCGCCTGTACTCCTTGGTTGTTCACCGAATTGTGACCTCTGCCGCCAGCGTTATCAGAAGGGAATTTTTTTACTAATTCCGCAACAAGGGTCTTCTGGTACTGCCCCATTTTTGTAGACCTCTCTGCCTCGGGAATAAGAGATATAAAGCTCTCCTTGTAAACGTGGGTCTAAAAGTGTCACCAACCAGTAATGAGTGTCACCAAAGATTTTGATAACATGAGGTTCGTGGGACAGGCAGCGTAACAAAGTCAGCCATGCGTGCCAGACTGGTAACAAGCAAGACTTCCGTGTCCTCACTAAGAGGACAACTGACCATGCTCTCCTCCTCCTCCTCCTTCCTGTCCTCTGGCCATCCACGCTGAACAGACGGTATGACAGTTGTGCAGTTAGTACCATCTATAGTGCATGAAACTAGCTCCTATTCTTCTTCCTCCTCCTCCTCCTCATTGTCCCCCAACCCACATTGGAATGAGATGAGGTTGGGCTGTGTGTAATCACCCTGTATGGTTCGTTGCTCCATCTCATCATGCTCCGCCTGCAATGCATCCGCTTTAATTTTGATCAGAGGGCATTTAGAAAACACAGAAGCAGGATGGTGATACTAATGATGGCGTCATCACCGCTCACCATCTTGGTGGAGTCCTCAAAGTTTTGGAGAACGGTACATATGTCTGACATCCATGTCCACTCCTGAGGTCTTATGTGTGGAGTCTGAACTGGATACCGACGGCCTTGTTGATGCTGGTAGTCAACAACTGCTCTCTTCTGCTCACAAATCCTGACCAACATCTGCATTGTTGAATTCCAATGCGTGGGGACATCACATACCAGTCTGTGAGCTGGAAGCTGCAAACGCTGCTGAAGCCTGTCGAGGGTGGCAGAAGCAGTAGGTGACTTTATAAAATGGGCACACAGGCAGCATACCGTATATACTCGTGTATAAGCCGAGTTTTTCAGCCCAAAAATTGGGCTGAAAAGTCCCCCCCTCGGCTTATACACGAGTCATATGGTATGCTGTGGGGGGGGGCTGTGACCGGTGGCTGGAGGAGGCAGGAGGGGGCCACAGTGACCG
Organism: Allobates femoralis; assembly: GCA_033576535.1. NCBI lineage: Eukaryota > Metazoa > Chordata > Amphibia > Anura > Aromobatidae > Allobates > Allobates femoralis. The sequence goes on along the minus strand of JARQOC010000002.1, from coordinate 59,610,030 downwards.
CAGGCGGTCACGTGGGGCCGCCTCATTAGTGCAATGAATATGCACGGCATCCCCCCGTCCATCAGCGGCGGGGGGATGCCGTGCATATTGCAATACACAGCCCCCCTCCTTATTATGGGTCCCCCAGCAGAAATAAACAGCCCCCCCCTCCTTATCACGTCCCCCCCAGGCTGCGGCAGCTGTGAAAATAACAAACACTTTATACATCACCTTCCGGCGCAGCTCCTCCGGTCCCGGCTCCTCCGCTCGCCGGCTTCTTCTTCCTTCTTGTGCCGGTGTCATGTGACCGGGCGCAGGAGATGACGTCATTTCCTGCGCGCGGTCACAGAAGCCGACACAAGAAGGAAGAAGACGCCGGCGAGCGGAGGAGCCGGGACCGGAGGAGCTGCGCCGGAAGGTGATGTATAAAGTGTTTGTTATTTTCACAGCTGCCGCAGCCTGGGGGGGACGTGATCAGGAGGGGGGGGCTGTTTATTTTTGCTGGGGGACCCATAATAAGGAGGGGGGCTGTTTACTACCACTGGGGCTGCATATACTACCACTGGGGCTGTATATACTACCACTGGGGCTGCATATACTACCACTGGGGCTGTATATACCACTGGGGCTGCATATACTACCACTGGGGCTGTATACTACCACTGGGGCTGCATATACTACCACTGGGGCTGCATATACTACCACTGGGGCTGCATATACTACCACTGGGGCTGTATATACCACTGGGGCTGTATATACCACTGGGGCTGCATATACTACCACTGGGGCTGTATATACCACTGGGGCTGTATATACCACTGGGGCTGCATATACTACGCCACTCTGGGGCTAGCATATACTACCACTGGGGCTGTATATACCACTGGGGCTGCATATACTACCACTGGAGCTGTATATACTACCACTGGGGCTGCATATACTACCACTGGGGCTGTATATACCACTGGGGCTGTATATACCACTGGGGCTGCATATACTACCACTGGGGCTGCATATACTACCACTGGGGCTGTATATATTACCACTGGGGCTGCATATACTACCACTGGGGCTGCATATACTACCACTGGGGCTGCATATACTACCACTGGGGCTGTATATACCACTGGGGCTGTATATACCACAGGGGCTGCATATACTACCACTGGGGCTGCATATACTACCACTGGGGCTGCAATACTACCACTGGGGCTGTATATACCACTGGGGCTGCATATACTACCACTGGGGCTGCATATACTACAACTGGGGCTGTATATACCACTGGGGCTGCATATACTAACCACTGGGGCTGTATATACCACTGGGGCTGTATATACTACTGGGGCTGCATGTATACTACCACTGGGGCTGCTGCTGTATACTACCACTGGGGCTGCTGTATATACCTTGGGGCTGCTATATACCACACTGCTGGGGGCTGTATACCTGTGCTGGGGTCCACCCTCGGCTTATACACGAGTCAATAGATTTTCCCAGGTTTTGGGGGCAAAAGTAGGGGGGTCGGCTTATACACAGGTCGGCTTATACACGAGTATATACGGTACTTTGACGAGCAGATCCAGCAGCTCTGGATAGGATTTAAGAAACCACTAAACCATGAGGTTGAGCACATGGTCCAGGCATGGGACATGTGTGATCTCGCCTCAGAGCCACCTCCAAGTTCTAATCATTATCACACAAGACCATGCCTGGCTCTAAGTTCAGCGGTGTGAGCCACAGATCTGCCTGCTCTTTCAGAGGTGTCCACAACTCTTCATCATTGTGCGGTTTGTCAACTATGCATATTAGCTTCAGCGCAACCTGTTGCAGCTTGGCTGAGGCAGTGCTTCCAGCTTCTGACTAATGTGGAGGGTGAAGAGGAGGAGGCGGCGGCCGAGGAGGATGACATGCAGGAACTGTACACTGTGGGAGCAACCCTGATTGAGTTAGGGCCCTCAATCCTTTGTGTCGGGAGGGCGTGTTCCATCCCAAGGTCCAACTGGATCACGGCTTCCACTATAGTAACCCAGTTTGCCATCAGCGAGATGCACCGTCCTTGCCCACAAGCACTTGTCCATGTGTCCGTGGTTAGATGTACTTTGCCACCTGCTTGAGTAATGCGGGGACGGCACACCGCGAGAAATAGTGGTGGTTGGGGACTGAGTACTGAGGGACAACCACCGCCATCAGGTTGCGGAATGCTTCCGTCTCCACTAGCCTAAAATGCAACATTTTGAGCTCAAGCAGTCGCAAAATGTACAAATTGAGTAGTGTGACCTGTGGGGCTTATTTGTGCTTGCATTCCAAGGACTGTGGTATGGACAATTGAACACTGCGCTGGGACAAGGACTTGGACGTGGTTGCTGATGGTGGTATGTCTGCTTGTGCAACAACAGATGCAGAACAGGAGGCATCTTCGCATGCACTATGGACAGGGGATTGCCTTGCACGCCACAACAGTGGAAGAAGCAGTGGTGTCACCTGCAGACACTGCTCCTGGACCCTGGGGTTCGGCTCTGAACAGTGTGAGGGACCCAAGAATGAGGGTCAGAGCCAGGGGGAGCGGAGCCTTACTGGTTCACCCCAGAAGAGCTACATCGGCAGCCCGGACACCGGAGTCTGAGACTGCACGAGTCCAGTCAGCTCAGTAGTAAAGACTGGAGGCCAGGGAGACTTTAAGTCTCCTGGTACAGCACTTGAGGCACAGCCACTTACCAGAGCCCGGGACTGCAGTGGATACAGCAGTGCCTGCAGCAAAGCTCTTACAGCCTGCCATACAAGTGAAGACTTCAAGAGAGGGTCAGGGCCTAGCTTCAGACAGCCCAGGACTAAAGCACACACACAGTGTAACAGGGAGGTCTCATAACTCATTGAATGTGGAGATCCCGAACTGCTCCCAGGCCACCCGGACTGTACCCTGGACTTCACCTTGCTCATATCATCAGTAAAGGTACGGAAACAACAACTCTGTGTGTGTGACTGTTATTGTGGCCCTTGATCCTGCTCCCTTCATAGACTGTTCACAACCATAACTTGAACTACTGGTCTGGGGATCCCGCTCCACTTACAGGGAGCGTAACCATCCAGCTGCTCCACCATCACCCCGGAGACCTGTCCCGCAGCGCCGGTAACATTACCAGAACAATAGGGGGCGTCACAAATCATCTTTTATTTTATTCCATTCACTGTAAACCCCCTTTTGAGTGACCACCAGGGCCACCGGACTGGGCACAGGCCCCAGTGACATCCCCAGTAAATCAACGCCCGGAACCGGGTACCCCACAGCCCTGGGGTGGGTCAGTGACCTCACTTGTGACCTATTTGCTTGTAATCTGTGTGTGTGCATAAAAGCTGAGTGAATTTCTGGGATCCATACAGATTCTTGTATCTTTGATCCAGCCACTGACATTTCTGTATTGTGAGTCATGGGGAAAGCAAAAGAATTGTCAATGCATCTATGGGCAAAGATAGTTGAACTGTATAAATCAGGGGCTCTGTAAAATCCAAACCACCATCAGGTAGACCAACAAAAATTTCATCCACAACTGCCAGGAAACTTGTTCGGAATGCAAAGAAAAACCCACAAATAACATCAGCTGAAATACAGGAGTCACTGAGAACTAGTTGTGTGGCTGTTTCAAGATGCACAATATGGGGGCACTTTAAGAAAAATGGTCTGCATCGTCGAGTCGCCAGAAGAAAGCCATTACTGTGCAAATGCCACAAAGTATCTCTCCTACAATACGCCAAACAGCACATAGACAAGCCTCCAAACTTCTGGAACAAGGTAATGTGGAGTGATGAGTCCAAAATCAAACATTTTGGCCACAACCATAAATGTTACATTTGGAGAGGTGTCAACAAGGCCTATGATGAAAGGAACACCATTCCTACTGTAAAGCATGTAGGTGGATCACTGATGATACAGGGATGTGTGAGCTAGAAAGGCACAGGAAACGTGGTCAAAGTTGAAGGAAAGATGAATGCAACACGTCATCAGCAAATTCTGGCCTCAATATCATTGATCCACTCTGGGAAGAGCTCAAGCCGCAGTTCATGCAAGAAAGCCCAGGAATTTACAAGAACTGAAGGCTTTTTGCCAAGAAGAATAGCCAGCTTTACCATCTGAGAAATAAAGAGCCTCATCCACAACTACCACAAAAGACATCAAGTTGTCATTGATGTTAGAAGGGGCAATACACGTCATTCAAAAACTGGGGTATGTGAATTTTTGATCTGGGTCATTTGGATGTTATTGGTTGTCATTATGATTTAATAAGAGAAACCACAGTAGTTTGACAATAAATGGCTTCACCCAACCACTAACCACGAGTGGGAAAAAAGTTTTTGTGTTATCATTCATATTCTCTGAAAAAAGACCAAGAAAGCAAAAAATCTACCGGGTCATGTAAACTTTTGAGCACAACTACCGTATATATCACTAGGTGCTGGGAACATGCATTATAATACCACTCCAGCAGCACCGAACTGGTGCTTTAAACCAAACAAAGGGATTTTGTTAGTCAATTCCGACGTTTCCGAGTAAAACATAGATAGCTGCAGTTCTCTGATTTATGCGGCCCATGGTTTGAGCAGCACGAATAGCATGAAAGGTTCCCTTTTACTGATTCAAAAGGATAAAATCTATCTACTACGTCTTTTATTGTGGTTATAGTTTGACCCACTAGATTTTCCGAAATACTGCAATACCCAATGAATCTACAGGCTACAGGCCAAATTGGGCAGATTTTATTTGTTCAGTTTAATAATACTGGGATAAAGCCAGCATTGTATATAGTAAAAATGAAAGCCCTAGTCTTCAAATATCACCGGTATGGTATTGTTTGTGGTGGATTACCAATACCTAAAAGTTTGACAAAAAAGAATTGTTGGTTTTGAAAAAGACCCATGAAATATTACAGAAAAGCAATGAACAGCTGAGCAAAGAATACAATTCAATATAAAAGAAAAAAATTATATATATATGAAAAAAAAAAAAAAAAACAGACTGCACTTCCTTTAAACTTTTCAGCACAGGTGCAAATCCATAGGACTGATTCATAAGTACAACAAAATTATAGCAGCACACTGTTGATGCCAATAACATGCATGTAATGATGCTTTTAAATGATGGTAAAGGTGAAAAATAATAATTAAAAACTTTTAATTTTTATTTTTTTCCAAGTAAGACACCTTTACCATCATTTAAAAACATCATTGTATGCATGTTATTGGCATCAACAGTGTGCTGCTATAATTTTGTTGTACATATATAAATATATATATATTTATTTATTTATTAATAATAATATTCTTTATTTATATAGCGCCAACATATTCCGCGGCGCTTCACAATTCAGAGGTTCCAATTTTAAACAATCATAAGAAACAGTTATCAGAAAATACAATAGAATACAATACAAAGCATACCGTAATACAGTAATTAAAGCAAAATCATGACAGCCCTGCTCATAAGAGCTTACAATCTAACAATGAGTGGGGGTGACACAAAGTACAGGTGCTTATTTACAATGATGGTATAGTCAACTTGAGGAGATGGGGAACAGATAGGAGCAGTATAAGTGGCCACCAACCATTATTTGTGATGCATGTGAGACTGGTGGAGCGGATAGGCTATGTCTAAGTGACTTAGACTAGGGATCATGATAGGCCGCCCTAAAAAGATGTGTTTTTAGGGATCGCCTAAAACTATGTAAGTTGTGGATAGAGCTAATTTCTTGGGGTACAGCATTCCAGAGAATTGGTGAAGCTCGGGAGAAGTCTTGGACCCAGGAGTGGGAGGTTCGGATTAATGCAGAAGTGAGTCTAAAGTCACTTCCAGAGTGAAGAAAATGGGGGAATGATAGACAGAGGTGAGGGAGGAGAAGAATGGGGGTGCTGCACTGTGAAGAGCTTTGTGGGTGAGAACAAGCAGTTTGAATTGGATCCTATAGTGTATAGGCAGCCAGTGTAATGACTGGCACAGAGCGGAAGCATCTGAGTAACGGTTAGCTAGCTAGGTGATCCTGGCTGGTGCATTAAGGATGGACTGGAGAGGGGAGAGTCTAGTGCAAGGTAGGCCAATTAAAAAAGAACTACAATAGTCAAAGTGGGATTGAATCAGGGCCACTGTGAGGGTTTTTGGGGTTTCCAAGGTGAAAAAGGGGAGAATTTCAGAGATGTTCTTCAGGTGCAAGCGGCAAGAGCGGGCAAGAGATTGTATATATGGGTGAAGGAAAGATCAGAGTAAAACATAACATCCAGACAGCGAGCCTGCTGACTAGGCATTATTGTGGTGCCGCAAACTGAGAGAGATGTCAGATTATGGGAGGTTAGTGGAGGACGGGAGCAGACGAAGTGATATTGGAATCTGTGATTATAAAGTCATTGGTGTTCTTTATTAGAGCGGGAGTAAGGTCAGGGGAAGAAGTGTATAGTTGTGTGTCATCAGCATAAAGAAGGTACCAAAAGCTAAATTTGCTGATGATCTGTCCAATTGGGGCTGTGAAAAGAGAAGAGGCCCAAGGACTGGACCCTGAGGGACCCCAATAATGAGAGGAAGATGAGAAGAAGTGGAGCGAGCAAACGACAGACTGAAAGAGCGGTCAGAAAGATAGGAAGAGAACCAGGAGAAAGCCGTGTCCTTGATGCCGATGGAGTGCAGCATGGAGAGTAGGAGATGGTGGTCAACAGTGTCAATGGCTGCAGAGAGATCAAGAAGAATAAGCAGAGAGTGGTCACCATTACACTTTGCTGTCAGAAGGTCATTGGTCACTTTGGTGACAACAGTTTCTGTAGAATGTAGGGGGCAGAAACCAGACTGCAATGGGTCTAGAAGAGAGTGAGTGGAGATGTAATGAGTGAGGCGGGAGTGAGGCGGGAGTAGACCAGGCGCTCCAGGAGTTTAGAGATGAAGGGGAGATTGGAGACTGGTCTGTAGTTATTTGTGCAGGATGGGTCGAGAGAAGTTTTCTTTAATAATGGAGTAATGATCGAGTGTTTGAAGGAGAAAATGCCAGAAGAGAGGGAGACGTTGAAGATTTTTGGTTAGGTCAGTGGTGACCACTAGAGAGAGAAACTGGATTTGGGGTGAGGGGATGGGTCAGCAGTGCATGTGGTGGGACGGGACCCATACATATAACTATTGGTGTCCCTACATTACGCTATATGCCATAATAAAAAATGTCAGAGGTTAAAAATATTGAACACACAAAAAAACAGAAGTCCGAAACGTTATGGAAAGTCATGACACCAGCTGAAATCTATCAGTAATTAGAAAGTAATCCTGCACTTAGTGAAAAATAATAACAGCTGGTTTAACTGATGACCTCTAACAAGTATCTCATTAGCAAACTGCCAGACAAGAAACATCTCATGATGGGTAACACTAGTGAGCTGTATCAAGACCTTTGCAACCTTATTGTTGCAAAATATACTGATGGTATTGGTTACAGAAGATTTTATAAACTAATGAAGGTTACAGTGAGCTCTGGTGGGGACATAATCTAGAAGTGGAAAGAACATAATTTCATCATAAACCGGTCATAACAAGCTGATCTGTGCAAGATTTCAGAAAGAGGAGTGAAAGGAATGATTATAAGAGTTGTCCATGAGTCAAGAACCATCTGTGGAGATCAACAATCAGACCTGGAATGAGCAGGTACAATTGTTTCTAAGAAAACAATAAGTAATGTAATCAACCTCTATTATGTAGATAATGTATATAATGTAATCAACCTCTATTACGCAAGACTCCATTGCTGAACAAAAAGAAAGCGTGATCAAGTGTGTTTTAAGTTTGCTCAATAAAATTTAGACAAGTCTGTGAAATACTGTAAAGGGGGTGTCACACGCGTCAATGTCGTCAGCGAGATGATCGCTGACGACATTGACGGCTGATTGCTGGTGAGCTGTCACACAGACAGACTCACCAGCGATCAATTGACCAGTGACATCATGGAAACGATTTAAATATCGTTTCCACGATGTCCTGCTCCCGCTGCCAGCCTGCTGGAAGCGGGAGCAGGCTGGTCTCCAAGGTAAACTGCGGGTAACTAGGCAGCGCGCGCTGCCTAGATACCCGACGTGTACCTTAGTTACCAGCCTCCTCCGCTCACCCGGTGAGCGGAGGAGGCTGGTAACTAAGGTACACAGTCGGGTATCTAGGCAGCGCGCGCTGCCTAGTTACCCGCAGTGTACCTTGGATACCAGCTCCCAGCGCTTGTGAGAGGCGCTGGGAGCTGGAATATCGCTAGTCCCGGTGTCACACGCAGCGATGCTGCGTGTCCACCGGGCGACAATCGCCAGGTTTCTGAGCTGGTTCTGAAACCTGGCGATCATCAACCAGCGATTTATCGCTGGTTGATGCAGTATGTCACACGCGTCAATATCGCTGCAACGTCACGTGCAGCCGATATCGTGCAGGCGATATTGACGCGTGTGACACCCCCTTAAGAATATAGACTGGTCAGATGAGACCAAAATGTAACTCTTCGGGTGCCATATTACACCATATTTGTAAGGGTAGTGTGGAGCTGTTTTTCATGAATAAATGTACTAGGACATTCTTGTTAAAAATCTGCTGCCATCTACAGGATGATGAAGATGAAACGAGGGTGGACAATTCAGCAAGACGATGATGTATTGGCCTCCTTGATGACTTTTCCTGTACTTTAGGTTTCTTGTACTTTTAGCTACTCCATCTTGGTTGCTGTGAGTGACTTCCTGCTGAGCTGGTAGTACAGGTCCTGTGGGTAAACTTGCCTATTGCAGTATCCTGGACCCTAAATACTACTGAAGCCCTGGGGAAATCCACTTAAGTTGCTGGTGAGCTTGAAACTCACCAGCATCCAGTTCTGCCACCAAGCCCTATAAGTATGGATGACCTAGGTACTGGTCCCCTGACTACAGCTTGTCCCTTGAGAGCAGCTTCAGCTGCCTTCCTCACTGGACCTCTCCTTTACTTACTCTGTCCTACTACACCCTAACAAACCCCTCCCCATCACCAGGGAGTGCGTCACATGCCCAAATCAGACATCAAGTGCACAGTCTCCTAATAAGGTATAAGGCAGTGAGTGTTTCCTTAAGATATCCAGCAAAGGGATCCCAATTCCCATCAGACATGGCATTACATGAGATGTTATAGCAATATCATTTTGTGGCGGCCAGACGCAAGAGCGCCATATATTCATAACAAACGGATGGCACTAGGATGGTCCATGTGATGTCTGTTTTTTATTTTTCTCACACCAATAGACTTGAATAGGGGAGTTTTGTCCAAATTACACGTCCACTCACAGCATGCTGTGATTTTTTCCTCAAGCTAAATACAGCTAAGGGCGGCTTCACATCACGATTGTTTGGGTCCGGGACTGCCTCGGATCTGACTTACCCCTATTGTATCACTATGGTGCCGGAAGGGGCTGGATGGCAGTTATTTGCCATACGGTTTGGTGTCTGTCTGACAGGATTCGGCTGTTTTTGTTTTTTGCCCCAGACACGAAATCAGAGCTTGCAGCATATTTTGTGTCCGGGGCAAAAATCGAACAAAACCAGATCCTCCCGGATCCGGGGCAATCCGGCACCCATAACATGGGAGTTCCGGTTCCTGAACACCGGGTGCTGAAATTGTGGTGGCTGTTAAAAGCAGCCGCTGCTGAATTTCAGCACCTGGAGAGCTCCACGGCTGAAATATCAGCACCATGGCCAGCTCCCCTGCAATCAATAAAAAATGGGGGAACAAGAGGCGCAATAGTGCCCTGTCAAAAGTGACACTGACAGTATGGGTAGTGTATATAGATTCCACTCACCTATTCCAGTTGTGTAACCCACAACTGGTTTGAAGGCATGAAAGTAATATCAGCTGCTGCAGGACCTCCACCGACCACTCGCACGTGGAAAAACCGTCACAACATTTTGGGAAGCAAGGTGTGTAACAGTCCGCGCTGCTGAGTCCGCAGGAAACACAAGGAATGCAAGATATATCTTGTAGCAGTGTTCTTCTTTATTTCCTACGCGTTTCGGTGCAGTTCCATGCACCTTCCTCAGGAATATCCCTGAGGAAGGTGCATGGAACTGCACCGAAACGCGTAGGAAATAAAGAAGAACACTGCTACAAGATATATCTTGCATTCCTTGTGTTTCCTGTGGACTCAGCAGCGCGGACTATTACACACACTGCTTCCCAAAATTTTGTGACAGCTCCCCTGCAAGCCACTATGCTGATATTTCAGCACTGGACAGCGGCACAGACGATTCCAGCAAAAAAAAAAAGTTCTGTTTGTCCAAGGCTGTCAGGTTCTGTCTGGTGCATCCTGCAAAACACCGAACAGAATCTGAGAGGGAAAAATCGTGGTGTGAAGCCGGCCTTAGGAAAAAAAATCACAGATCAGCACTGCATCCACATAACTCATGGTCTTGCAGAGAATGAACTCAGTGACATCAGGTGATGGGTCTTCGGACTATTTAGAGTCTGGAAGAGTGGTCAAACCACATATCCTGATACACACAGCAACACCAACTAACTCAGCAGAGCCACAGCTACTGACATTAACCCTCAATCCCTTCACCCCCGGATGATTTTCCATTTTTCTTTTTCCCTCCCCTTCTTTTAAGAGCCATAACTTTTACATTTTTCTGGCAATACAGACATATGATGGCTTGTTTTTCGTGCGACAAGTTGTACTTTCATATTACCATATAGTGTACAGGAAAATGGGAAACAAAATCCAAGTGCAGTGAAATTGCAAAAAAAAGTGCAATCATATGTTTGGTTTTTTTATTCATCCTGTTCACTATATGCTAAAACTGACATGTTGGTATGATGCCTTGGGTCGGTACGTGTTCGTACATACAAAACATGTATATGTTTACTGTTATCTAAGTGGTGAAAAAAAAAATCAGACGTTTTTAAAGAAAAAGAATTGCGCTTTTGTCGCCATTCTCCATGACCCGTAGCGGTCTTATCTGGGCCTGTGTGATGTCTTGTTTTATGTGGCTTGAGGTGACGTTTCTAATGATACCATAGTGAGTAGATGTGATGTTTGCATAGCCTGTTATTGCATTTTCTTGCAATGTTACGGCAACCAAAAAAATGTAATTTTGGCGTTTTTTTTTTCCGTTAAGCAGATCACCAGTCTGTTTAATTGATTTTATACTTTGATAGATCGGGTATTTCTGAATGCAGCGATACCAAAGGTATGTGTTTTTTTAAATAGTTTTATTTTGAATGGGAAAAAAGCTGTATAATTTGAATTTTTGTGGTTTTTTCATATCTTTAAAAAATTTTTTTTATTTTCTCTTTATTTTACACTGGCCACTCAGGGGCCTCAGTGCTGCACAGTTTGATCGATTGTCCTGTGTACTGATGAGCTGCAGCACTTCACTACATAGGGAAAGTGTTTGCTGTCTGTGGATGCCTGTGCTTTCCAGCCATCCATAGGAAGTGATCCCAGAGAGCTTCCGGGGTCATTAGAGAATCCCGGGCTGTGCAGGTGACAGATCAAGCTCCCGTGATCGCTTCATGGGACCTCTAATCATGGCGTGGTATGGCCCAGAGATTTGGATAGTGCTGTGAGTCACTGACAATGTGATCCCAAGGATTAACGGTGGCAGTCAGATTGCTATTGGTAGATACACATCTCAGCTAATGAGATCAGCTGAGATGTGGGGGTGGATGCGAGCTCATAGCATGAGCTCGCATCAAAGGGTGGGAGGCGACCTATGACGCACATGTGCGTTATAGGTCATGAAGGGGTTAAGGTACAACAGGGAATTAACTCTATTTAAACCACTGCAGAGCAGTCTACAATTGATAATTATGATGAGTTTTTGGTCTGCAAAGGGCCCGTATACTGTTGTTGCCCAGGGGCCCTCTTCTGTCCACCAGTGCTTTTCTCACACATGTCAAAGACATAAAGAGTAATAAAATAATAAATGTATTTATATAGCGCCAACATATTCCGCAAAACTTTATAAATGAGTGGGATTTTGTACAGACAATAAAGACATTGAAAACTAACATAGTTCAACAGTTACAGGAGGAGTGAGGGTGGAATGGGCGGAGCTAAGCTGGGCAGAAGTAAAATACCCTTTGCATTTAGCTCCACTCATCTTGATCACAGGGTCGTGATATCACCACAGATCCTGCAGTGATGTCAATCAATTACAATGCAGGGGGCATGACGAAATTCAAAAAATATCATTAACGAACTTGACTGACAGTAATCAAAAGCGCCTCCCCTATGACTGAAGTCTGGTATATATGTGCAGTCACCTCCCCTATGACTGAAGCCAAGGTATGTGTGTGCAGTCACCTCCTGTATGACTGAAGTCAAGGTATGTGTGTGCAATCACCACCCCCATGACTAAAACCAGGTATGTGTGTGCAGTCACCTCCCCTATAAGTGAAGCCAAGGTATGTGTGTGCAGTACCTCCCCTGTGACTGAAGCCAAGGTATGTGTGTGAAGTCACCTCCCATGTGACTGAAGCCAGGTACGTGTGTGCACTCACCTCCCCTATGACTGAAGCCAGATATGTGTGTGCAGTCACCTCCCCTGTGACTGAAGCCAAGGTATGTGTGTGAAGTCAACTCCCATGTTACTGAAGCCAGGTATGTGTGTGCAGTCACCTCCCCTATGACTGAAGCCAAGATATGTGTGTGCAGTCACCTCCCCTGTGACTGAAGCCAAGGTATGTGTGTGCAGGTTGTCGAGCCCACTGGGACAAGGGTACTCGGTGCCGGACCGTATCTGCTTCAGGGGAATGTCACGGGGTCCTGGTCCGGACCGTGTCCCGGGCCCTGGCAATAATAAGGGTGTATTTACAGGAGAGAATAGTTTGTCGTGACGCCACCCACAGTGTGTGGCCAGTAGTGGGGCCACCGCTGTCGCAGAACCTCTGGGGATGATGTGATGGCAGCTAAGATGGGATACTTCTCCATGGGCAGAACTGAGTTCCCCGGGGCAGTGTTGGTAAAGTCTATGATGGATGTGAATAGTGGAGACGGGTTAAGGAGCACACACTCACGTTTTGTAGTTTCCAAAGCTTTACTGCGATGTTGCTGCGGATCGTCCACGGAGTCTGTACGGGGCTGGGTTTTCCTCCCACCCTGTCCGGGTCATCAGCTTCCTCGTGCTGCGCTGTGTGTGTGTGTCCTGGCTGCTGCGTCTAGCTGAGCTGCTGGGACTGTCTCACTCTCTCTCTGTTCTGCTAGTACCACTTGGCTAGGCAACTTGAGTCTTCTGTGCTGTACTGACCTCGCCGTGTTGCTTTGCTCTGGTACTGTGGTGGTCTAGAGACTCCACCACTCCTGGATTCACTGTGCTTTGTGTGTTAGTCACAGTGCCGGATCCGTTGTCCGTTCTGTGCGCTTCTCTGGGGCGAGTGATGGTGGCAAGCTCCCAGATGTGTTCCTCTGCTTTAAGTTCTCCTTCCCTCAGACCCTAGCTCGGCCTGGAATCAGTGAGCAGACTGTAGAGAAGCCTCTCGCAGATCCTTGAAACTACAGTCTCTCTCCTCTTCACAGTACTGCCTGTACTGAACTCCTCACTACTTCCTGTGGACCTGGAGTATATAAGAGAGCAGGTTGTGCTCCCCCTCCTGGCCCAGAGGTGCTAGTGTAAGTCAGTGTGTTGTGGAGAGGGAACCCGTGTGATCTTACTGTGGCACATTAAACCTTGGGGTGCCACACAGGCACCTCCCTAGTGACTGAAGTCAAGGTATGTGTGTGCGGTCACCTCCCCTATGACTGAAACCAAAGTATGTGTCTGCAATCACCTTCTGTATGACTGAAGTCAAGGTATGTGTGTGCAATCACCCCCCTTGACTGAAGCCAGGTATGTGTGTGCAGTCACCTTCCCTATGACTGAAGTCAGGTATGTGTGTGCAGTCACCTCCCCTACGACTGAAGTCAGGTATGCGTATTTGTAAGATAAATACATGGAATTTTGTGTGCAGAAAACCATGCTAGTGGTGCAATTGCATCATTTAAAACACATTTGGGGGCGGTTTAATATCACAAAAAAAGTGGATTTTTCTGCAGTGGCTGAGTCAATCACCAGATATCAACCCCACCTAGCTGCATTTCACAAAACGTGGTGACGTCAATGGTCTCCAGACTTCAGTCAGTCATTGTCTGCCCAGGATTCTCTACAAAATATTAAGAATGAACATTTTATAAAAGTAAAGTAAATTTGTCCAATTACCTTTGAGCCTGTAAAATGATGAGATTTTGCTGAAAAATGGTTTGCAATTTCTAAACGTTTCACAGGATATTTCTGTTCAACCCTTATAATTAAACCTGAAAGTCTGCACTTCAATCCTCATTTGTTTCATCTTAAATAAATAATAGTGCCCTGCAGAGCTGAAATCATAAAGCTTTGGTCACTGCCGAAATATTTTTGGACCTAACTATGGTGGTCATAAATTTGTTGGCAACAGGGCCTAACTTGTGCCTTTTTAGCATATAAGTACGTTTACCCATTTTTGACGTTGCCGTTGATGCAGTCACCATTGCACAAATTGCTCAATTTTTGCACAGATTTTGCCAAATATTTGTCCAATTTTAGATGCAAATTTTTATTCTATAAATGTACGCTATCCCCAAATCAAGCTAAAATAATATAGGTCAAGGAATGTTTAATTCATCTCAATGCCAGTAAACAGTTTAGTTGTGCTAATCCTCCCATTATACAGACCCTGTATTCATAGTATGGAGCAATGTCGTCTATCGATATCACTGACTATGGTGCATGGCGCACACCTCTGGAAACGGCTGACCCAGGGAATGATTGCACGTTTGCACAAGTAGCACGTTGCAGGCCTGTAAATACACGACCAAGAACAGTCTTAGGAAGGTCGGAGGGGTCAAGCTGATTACCTCCTGTAGCTCTGGCAGGCATGAGACTCAGCGGGGTTATCTAAGTCCACAGCAAGTATTGATATTCACAGGAATCGCCAGGCCATTACTGGATCAGCAGGGGACCTTCTGGGTCTAACGTTAACTCGCATAAATCTCGATATTAAGGAAAAAAAAATAACATAACTAAAAATAATTATATGTTCAGGATTAGTAAAAAAAAAAGGCTCTGCTTTGAATGAAAAATGGACATGAATCAGTGAAAGCTTCACTATCTCATAGCGCATCAAAAGGAAGAAGACGAAAAGATCGGAATCACCCAGTTTGTATTGGGATATCTATCATTACAGATTATATGAGAAACCAGTCCACAAATGTGTTAAGTGCCAGATACCTTCATACTGTACTGCAGAGCTCCTGGGAGGCAACTACCGGGGGTGTGGGGGGAAAATTAATGATGAACCCCTGTAATAGAAGAGTTTGGACGTGCAGAGCTGGAGAACTATGAAAAAATTATCTATCTATCTATTCTATCTATCTATCTATTATCTATATCTATCTATCTATCTATCTATCTATCATCCATCATCTACAGTACTTCTTTTACTTGGAGAAGCAAAGGGAAAATTTAGAGCAAGATAACAGATAAGCTATTTCCCCAGAACTACTACCTACTCGTATATTAATTACATAGACCCAGCATAAAGCTAGTGGTTAGTGTGTTACCTCAGTGTTCCTCATCAAGGTACCGTTACACGAGGTGATGTTGCCGGCAGCATTGCCGAAAAGTGACGTAGGCATCGCTGTTGCCGTTGACATCGTTGATAAGTTGCTTGATCGAAGTTGCCAGGTTTATGAACATGTTCTGAAACCTGCCAATGTTGCTCAGGCAATCTGCTAGCATTGCTCTGTTGACACCGCAATAGCGATGTTGAAAGCAACTTCCCTATTCACTACTTGATAAGTATCGCTCGCTGGGGTGAACAAAACCCAGAGAACGAAAGTTGCTTTCAACATCATAGTTGCGTTGCCTGCGATATCTCTGCATCTAAGGGTACCTTTACATGTCGCAACATTGCATGTAATTTCACTTGCAACTTACTGGTTGCAGTGAAATCATGGACACATTGTTCTATTTGTACATTGCAACAAAATGGAACAATGTGTCCATGATTTCACTGCAATCAGTAAGTTGCAAGTGAAATTGCATGCAATGTTGTGACATGTGAAGGTACTGTCGAGCCCACTGGGACGAGGGTACTCGGTACTGGACCGGGTCTTTACTGGGGAAGTCACGGGTGGTCCTGGTCCGGTCCGTGTCCCGGGCCCTGGCAAATAAAGGGGATATTTACAGGGGATTGTCAGTCGTGACGCCACCCACTATATGCAGCCAGTGATGGGGCCGCCGCTGCTGCAGAACCTCCGGCGATGATGGAATAGAAGCGTAGATGGTATAGTTCCAGTGGGTAGAACTGTGTTCCCCGGGGCAGTAAGGGTTAAAGTCTACTGTGGAGTGTGCAGGCTGGGTGCAATTCACTTACTAGCCAGATGCTGCAGAAATCTCTCCTCAGTGCTGGTGCCGACAGGCTGTGGCTCTTCAGTTGCAGGGTCGTTGTACTCCTGTATGAGGGAATAGCATTCACGCAGAGATACAAGGGAGGCAGATGCAGGGTTTTCTGTGTTTACTCTCAAAGTTCTTCAAGACAATTTACAGTTACAGTTCTTACAAGTCTCAGTTCAAGTACACGGGAACACTCTCCCTCTCCGGGTTCCCTTTACTCTCTGCAGCCAGGTCTCTCTCTGTGACCCCTCACACTGTCTCTGTGTCCTTTCTGGGCTGTTAACGTTCTTTGTACACTTGGTGGGTGTCTCCGGACAGTTTGGCGGTGACTCGGGCCCCTGTGGGTCCTCCTGTTTGTCACTGAGCTGCCTGTCCTTTGGGGTAGGAACCCTAACGTGTAGCTGTGGTCCCCCGTCGGTGTCTGGGGATGCCGGGTAAACTACGATCCCCTCTAGAGCCGACACTCTACTCAGCCCAGCCTCCAGCAGTCCTCAAGTGTGAGGCTCTACCAGGCTCTTTCTCCCGTGCCTTCCAGTATCATAGGAGGGCTAGTCCGCTGCAGTCGGTCGTCTCAGCTGTAAGTCTAGGGCCCGGGTATCACTGTCTGTCTCTCTCTCCCCTCACACTCCTGGTGGTATTGGCTTCAGATGTGCTTTTTCTCTCCTCCAGCTTACCCTGGCTCGGTACAGATTCTGCGCTCCTATACCTCCTGGCCTGTTCTTGGTCTTTGCTGTTCAGCTCACTATGGCCTACTGAACTCCTTCCTCCTCCCCTTCACTATTTCTACTGTCAAGTCACCTGACTACGTGTGTGCCCAACCCACTCCTCTAAATCCACCACCCCTTGCTTGCCTAGAGTCTCCAATCTCAGGGCTGGATGCTGCCTTCTACTGTACGTGGGTTGTGAGGGTGTTGTTGTGCAACAATTGTCCTACCTGCCTGGCTGCAGTTCCCTTTTGTGGCCTCCTGAACGCAGGGGTGCCACACTCTCCCGGAGTTAACTAGCGCGTCCCCGCACTGCCCGTCATGGATTCCCCTGAAAACATTTTATTTTATAACAACATTAAACATTACAAATTCTTGTATTCTTCCCATCCGGGAGGCACGATTCTTCAAACGTTACATAAGTTAACTATATACAAGTGCATGGGTATATATACGTCATTACCCTTCTGGACCTCTACCGGGTTTAATGCTACAACGCATTCACTTTCCTATAGCTAAAACACATTATAAACACTACTTTATATCAAAAGTATAAAAACATTCTTCTTTCAAATAGTGCAAAAAGTTTCAAAATTCTCAAAAAGCAGTTCAACGTTCACGATTCAAAATTCAAAGTCTCATGCACTACTTCTCATGTGCACAGCTGGTCATAAAACCAAAGGGGAGCACACTAAGGTGCTCAACTATATACAATTCAACGTTCGTACCAGCTCATTGTTCGTGGTAGCCAATGTCAATAAACATATAAGTCAAACAGCGGTAGCTAGCATTCATTCAGGTATGGGATGGGGTCAATAAGGAATACACCTCATTCACACTTATAGTTTCCTCTTCTGTTCTTCCTGGATGCAGAACCCGTGTTCATTCTTTCACCTGCTGTTTCCACGGTAACATCTGCGATGGTCTCCTTCTTGGGTAAACCTCCAGGTTCTGTAACGCAGTCACGAGTAGGTAACTTTCCGGGGTCTGGGTAACAGCATCCTTCTTTGGTGTAATAGTCTCTAGGATGGTAACAGGATCCGTATTCACTGCCACGTCCGTGTAGCTCGTTATTTCTGGATCATCAATGGACTCTGAGTACTCCAATGCTGGCATATCATCTTCTTCCTCGGGGTCTAAGCATAGTCTTTTAACTTTGATGTCAAATGGGCCACGCTCGCCTTGAACAATATGGTATGACACCCATTCTCCTACTTCCACTTGTCTGTCTGGATGGTCTGATGGCAATTGCTCTTCCACCTCTCTTTATTAATGAAAATGTCACATCTGGTAAGAGGTTCACGTGCAAAAGCGAATCCTCTCTCTTCTATGACCTTTACAATCTTTCCCTCATGCCGTAGGGATCTCTGTATCTCTTTATCTCTTCGGGCGATATTTTTGGCCTCTTTAGCACGGGCTATCATTATTTGTTTCTGCACCTGCCGCTCTATCTTCTCTTTCTCCCATTTTTCTTACACACCTACGGATGTATTTCTCATGTGTGATTAGCTCTGCCTGGCCTACTTCGCCTGCGGGATCTCCCAGAAAGCCCATCAGATCGTCGCAGTCTCTATCTCGCTCCCACCAGCAGCGGAGCTGCTCCCCTCTCACCTCGGTAGTAGTCGGTGGTGGTATCAGGGGCTGCGGCAACGGCAGATATCCCTCCGGTAGAGCTCCTAGTGGGTCGGCTTCTTTCTTGGCAGTACGCGTTGCAGCGCTGGGCACAGATAGATCCACTAAAGTCGCGGTACGGCATGCGGCTTTGCTCTCTGCATGATCACGTGGCACTCCAACCCAGCCGGGTTGTATAGACCGGGTCTCATAGCTTTGGCGGTGCTCAATATCAATCTGGATCCGGGTCCGATGCTCCTCCTGGGCCCGTGTCATCTGCTGGGGTAGCAGCCTCAGCACACCCCTCCGGGTGTCTTGGACGTTTGGATGCTCTCCGCCTTCTGCCATCTCGCTGCGGTCACACAAGGTCTCTCCCTGGCCGGGTTCCTCCACCGGGTCATTCCGTGGGCCCACCGGGATCACTTGTGGTCTTCCGGGTGCAGCACTGTTCTGGGCGTCCGCCGCTTCCGTCCTCTGGTCTCGTAATGGCGACTGCTTCTCTTCCGGTTTCTTGCTCCACCCCCTCCTGATGACGATTTCCTTCTTGGTTCCCGCCAGCTTCTCAGTGGTAGGAGGGTCCAGGGGCGGAGGCTCTTCTTTGAGAGTGACGGCTGGCTCTCCCGGAGTTAAGGGGAGCCAGGGCGGGTCCTTCTCTTGGACCGGGCCGACCCACGATGGGAGTTTCGGTTACGCCTCCTCTGCACATGGCGTTAGCCTCCCTTGGCCGCCATTAAGGTCAGATTTGGGCGGGAAAGTTCTGAACACGTTCTTTAGGCGCACGGGGTCCAATTCTTTTGGACCAGGTAGATCCTGTTCGTGATGCCAAGTTTTTCGAGCCCAATGGGACGAGGGTACTCGGTACCGGACCGGGTCTTTACTGGGGAAGTCACGGGTGGTTCTGGTCCGGTCCGTGTCCCGGGCCCTGGCAAATAAAGGGGATATTTACAAGGGATTGTCAGTCGTCACACCACCCACTATATGCGGCCAGTGATGGGGCCGCCGCTGCTGCAGAACCTCCGGGGATGATGGAATAGCAGTGTAGATGGTATAGTTCCAGTGGGTAGAACTGTGTTCCCCGGGGCAGTAAGGGTTAAAGTCTATTGTGGAGTGTGCAGGCTGGGTGCAATTCACTTACTAGCCAGATGTTGCAGAAATCTTTCCTCAGTGCTGGTGCCGACAGGCTGTGGCTCTTCAGTTGCAGGGTCATTGTACTCCTGTATGAGGGAATAGCATTCACGCAGAGATACAAGGGAGGCAGATGCAGGGTTTTCCGTGTTTACTCTCAAAGTTCTTCAAGACAATTTACACTTCAGTTACAGTTCTTACAAGTCTCAGTTCAAGTACATGGGCACACTCTCCCTCTCCGGCTCCCCTTTACTGTCTGCAGCCAGGTCTCTCTCTGTGACCCCTCACACTGTCTCTGTGTCCTTTCCGGGCTGTTAACGTTCTTTGTACACTTGGTGGTTGTCTCCGGACAGTATGGCGGTGACTCGGGCCCCTGTGGGTCCTCCTGTTTGTCACTGAGCTGCCTGTCCTTTGGGGTAGGAACCCTAACGTGTAGCTGTGGTCCCCCGTCGGTGTCTGGGGATGCCGGGTAAACTACGGTCCCCTCTAGAGCCGACACTCTACTCAGCCCAGCCTCCAGCAGTCCTCAAGTGTGAGGCTCTACCAGGCTCTTTCTCCCGTGTCTTCCAGTATCATAGGAGGGCTACTCCACCTGCAGTCAGTCGTCTCAGCTGTAAGTCTAGGGCCCGGGTATCACCGTCCCTCTCTCTCTCCCCTCACACTCCTGGTGGTATTGGCTTCGGATGTGCTTTCTCTCTCCTCCAGCTCACCCTGGCTTGGTACAGATTCTGCGCTCCTACACCTTACAATCACAGGACGTGTGAGCCAGTCTTCCTGCTCAGCTTTACTCAATTCGCTGCTGTCTCCTGGCCTGTTCTTGGTCTTTGCTGTTCAGCTCACTATGGCCTACTGAACTCCTTCCTTCTCCCTTCAATATTTCTACTGTCAACTCACCTGACTACGTGTGTGCCCAACCCACTCCTCTAAGTCCACCACCCCTCGCTTGCCTAGAGTCTCCAATCTCAGGGCTGGATGCTGCCCTCTACTGTACGTGGGTTGTATGGGCTGTGAGGGTGTTGTTGTGCGACAATTGTCCTACCTGCCTGGCTGCAGTTCCCTTTTGTGGCCTCCTGAACGTAGGAGCGCCACAGTACCCTAACATCTCCAAGGCAATCTTGGAAAAGTGCCAAAAATGTCCGCACTCCCTTGAAGTTGCCATGTAATGGTACGTTCAGTGTGAGAAGACAACGCCAGTAATAAATTTACCTAAAATCTACACAGAAAAATAAATGATAATTAACTCCACACAGCAGCAGAACAGGTGTAAATCAGATGGATGCAATTTAGTGAAGATCACTGAAATAATACATCGATTTACATTCCTATCAACTCTATTCACACAATACACATAAACCCAGTATACATATATGTACATATATATTTATATGTTTCAGCTGATAGATACCCGGGCGTCTTATCTAAAGGCACCATTTAGTCCAGTTGCAGTCTGTACGAGGCCTGGGAAAGTACGGACTGCAGTCACTTCCATTGGTGTTCAGTACCAAAAAAAACACAACCGGAGTAAATAGGGTTACTCTGTTGTCATTTCTGAAGGGGGTCCTAGTCTCTGTAGCTTTTGGGGGGGGGCAAGTGTGTTCTCCTGGAGACACCAAACCAAAGCCTGCAGTCTCACAGCAGGGATTTAGTCTTTTCTCTCAAAGTACGGCCGACCCGTCTCTACCAAAGCACTCGTTCCCTGACAGTAGTTTACTGGCTTCCTATCGGAGGAATAAGTCTTTGGTCCCTTCCAGGTGCCCGGCTGTCGAGTTCATCAGAGTCCGGTCCCAGCTTTATCTCACACAGACTCCTCCACAGTCGCTCTTCTTCTCACAGCCCTCAGGACACTTGTTTACCTCAGCACACTCTGTCATAAAATCTCTCCGTGTCTCCATGACAACCCCCTCAGCTGACGGCCCCCACATTTTTATTCAGGAAGTAAATTTCTACACACTCTTATGGTGCCGTCACACGCATCAATTTGAAGAACGAAATTGTTAGCGATCACATGCACGAGCAATCGCTAACAATATCGTTCAGATCGCTGGTGAACTGTCACACAGACAGACTCACCAGCGATCAATGGACCAGAGACATCGTGGAAATGATTTAAATATCGTTTCCACAATGTCTTGCTCCCGCTGCCAACCTGCGGTAAGTGGGAGCAGGATGGTATCCAAAGTAAACTGCGAGTAACTAGGCAGCGCGCGCTGCCAAGATACCCTATGTGTATACCTTGGTTATCAGACTCCTCCGCTCACCGGCTGGTGTCCAAGATACACAGCGGGTAACTAGGGTCCCTAGTTACCCGCTGTTTACCTTGGATACCAGCCGGTGAGCGGAGGAGGCTGGTAACCAAGGTATACATAGGGTATTTAGGCAGCGTGTGCTGCCTAGTTACCTGCAGTTTACCTTGGATACCAGCTCCCAGCGCTTGCAGAGAGACGCTGGGAGCTGGCTTATCGGTCGTCTCCCGGTGTCACATGCAGCGATGCTGCGTGTCCACCGGGCGACCAACGATAGATTTGAGGTCCTGTCTTCAAATCAAACGATGTACGATCAGCCGACTGATCGTTCATCATTTGTAGTGTCACACGTAATGATGTTGTTTCGACATCGTTCAAGCGTCACAGAACATGTGACTTTTGAACGATAACGGCAATGATATCGTTACGTGTGACATGGCCTTTACAGGGATCCGACAGGTATCTGCATCGTTATACACTGAAGCTGAATGTGCATACTCAGACCCACATCTAGTCGAAGTAAGTGCTGTGTTTAGAGGGCCCCTTTACTCCTGGGTCCAGTCGCTGTAGTGATCTCTGTGACTGAGAACACTACACCCCTGGGAGTAGTCCTATGTACATGGGGTTTACTGATCAGTAGTGATGAGCGAGTACCATCATATTTGCACTCGCTATACTTGCAACGAGTAGTTTTCAATGCTCGTCCGAATAGCAAGTACAATGTTAGTCAATGAGTGATAGACTCCGCCCACACAAATCCGGCTATAAAATGAGTCTTTCCGGGACAGGGCGGGGGGGGGCTTTTTCAAATTTTCACAACATAAAACACCTTGCTGTGCCCCCCAGAGAGGCCCTAACATTCAGTCTGCTCTCCCTGAGTGCCAGCTCCCAGTGTTTACCGAAGGGAGCTTTCAATTTTTGTCAGATCAATAACGATCGACACATCACTGATGAGCACCAGGGATACTCACAGAGTAACAAGTATCGCAAATACTATACTATCCGTGCGAGTTACACTCGCTCATCACTACTGATAATCTGTACAAAAATCATGGTGACCATGATATATACTGGATCTATTCTCTTACAGACAGTTGTAAGGTGATACTCATTAGTATTGAACTGTACCATAACCACATATGAGTCAATGGGATTCATTTCACTGTGGCTTGCTGTTCCCAAATTGGAGCAGGTCTTGTAGCCATGTGATAAGATCAAATTAAAGTTATTCCTCAATACATTTTGACACCTGAGGGGTTGTTCACACATAGTATTATTATTGATGCATTTTTTATGTTTTTGTTTTCCTGTGGAATAATGCTGTGTTTTAAGGTAACAGCAAAATACCACCTACAACCTGCAGTGAACCTCAGTCCACCAAACAGCCACAGGACCAGCCCTACCTTCTCCGATTGTATCCACCCATCCCTTGTAGACTGTGAGCCCTCGCGGTCAGGGTCCTCTCTCCTCACCTACTGTATCCTCACCCATCCCTGGTAGACTGTGAGTCCTCGTGGGCAGGGTCCTCTCTTCTCACCTACTGTATCCTCACCATCCCTTGTAGACTGTGAGCCCTCGCGGTCAGGGTCCTCTCTCTTCACCTACTGTATCCTCACCCATCCCTTGTAGACTGTGAGACCTTGCGGTCAGGGTCCTCTCTCCTTACCTACTGTATCCTTACCCATCCCTTGTAGACTGTGAGCCCTCGTGGTCAGGGTCCTCTCTCCTCACCTACTATATCCTCACCCATCCCTTGTAGACTGTGAGCCCTTGTGGGCAGGGTCCTCTAACTTCACCTGCTGTATCCTCACCCATCCCTTGCAGACTGTGAGCCCACGCGGTCAGGGTCCTCTCTCCTCACCTATTGTATCCTCACTCATCCCTTGTAGACTGTGAGTCCTCGCGGTCAGGGTCCTTTCTCCTCACCTACTATATCCTCACCCATCCCTTGTAGACTGTGAACCCTCGTGGGTAGGGCCCTCTCTCCTCCTGTACCTGTCTGTGCCTTGTATTGCCCATAATTATTGTACTTGTCTATGTCTGCTACTTTTTACATGTAAAGCGCCATGAAATAAGTGGCGCAATAATAATAATAATGATAATAATAATAATAACAATATGAATTAAATAGTTTGGGATGTGAAAACCCTTTAAGAATTACAACCTGTGCATTCATCTGTGACACACCCTATGCAGATTGGAGGTTGTAGTAGAATCTTATGACGATGACGTTATTTTTACAGCACACTAATAATAATTATTTCTTTTGCCTCTTTCAGAGCTGACTTCATATTCACATTCATTGCAGCGTCTCGGGGAACATGAGCAGTTGGTACAGTACGTACTCAGAGATCCTCAACCCATTCCTGTGAATTCACTGTAACCACACTCCGTGTTGGTGCCAAGTCTTTTGAGAACAGGGAATTTAGATATCATTTGCAGAGGAAGCAGAATTCCACAATGTGCGATGACCTTAATTTCAAGTCGTCTTTATCGTGTCACCGTTAAATTATCACCAGTCCAATGCACGTTTTTTGTAAGATATTTATAGTGCTCAGACGGCAAACAATAATGGTAGATTCCAGCAATCATTACCCCTCTGTTAGCTGCAGATAAAATGGTTAATGAGCCTCTTTCATGCAGGATAAATACTAATTTTATGGTTTATAGTATATTGATGTCTTTATGTGTCTTTTGTGAGTCGCCCCATTTTCTTTCCTTCATTTAACCTTTTTTTTTAAAATGATATTGTTATTGTTAACATATGTGTTCTCATGCTGAAGGCTGGTCCTTTGTTGGATAGTGACCTGTACTTTACCTCCCATTGACTTCACTTCTCCCCTACTCCTATATGTTGCCATACAGGGATGTAACTACAACAGATGCAGGGGTTGCAATTGCACCTGGGTCCTGAAGCCAAGGGGGCCCCAAAAGTTGGCCTATAGAAAAAGATTAATTTATTAACGATTTGCAATAATTGGAGCTTTTGCATCAGGGCCCATAAGCTTGAAGTTACGCCACTGAGTATACATATAACACAACACAAGACGCTTGATACAAGCACCATTCAGAATAAAGTTGTGTGTTGCTCACATAAGGCTTCTATATATAGCCCCAAAAGCAATTCATAATTCCATATAATACCCAAACCTACATACACCACAAATATAATATACTGTACAATGGCCAAGTAGCACATAATGATACCATACAGTACTCAAACAATACCAACATAGTGCCCCAAAACAACTCTATAGATTGAGTTGAGTATTCTCATACTGTTAAGAATTTTTAGTGATACTGTTATACCAGTAAATAGAACCTGTCATGGAGATGCCTGTTGAATTTCTTCATAAGTTTAAATCATCAGAATTTTTGGGATCAGAAGCTCTAGAATCCAGCAAAATGCCAACACTTGACATACTTGTCCAGCTACTGCTGCTCCCTGGCTGGTGCTCCAATTGTCTTCTCCATCTTGGTCTTCCAGGCATTCACAGCCATTGACCAGGCCCACATTGGGTGTGTTGAAAATAAAGTACATGTATCACATCCCGGGGGCTTTGTCCGCAGCAGAAGCCGCCGGAGAGCAGAGAAGAGGAGACCAAAAGGGAACTGGGTGGAAAGCATCAGGAGCAGGACAGGTATGTGTTAGGCTGCCTTCAGACTTGGCAGATGCATCTGCAGCGTTTTGCAGATGCATCTGCAAGCATCTGCATGCAGACCGCGGCCCCTATGTTTAAATGGAGCGGCACGGCGGTCTGCAGATGCTTGCGAC
The DNA here is from genome assembly GCA_033576535.1 of Allobates femoralis. Taxonomy (NCBI): domain Eukaryota; kingdom Metazoa; phylum Chordata; class Amphibia; order Anura; family Aromobatidae; genus Allobates; species Allobates femoralis. The sequence continues at coordinate 59,584,171 of JARQOC010000002.1, read as the reverse complement.
CGCCTGCGCTCTCATTGCCCGCCACTAGTGATCTGTGCGCAGGCGGATGCCTGCGCACAAATCACACACTCTCGCCCGCACCAGGGACGCGAGATGTTGCGTCCCTGGTCGCGGCGAGAGTGTGTGATTTGTGCGCAGGCATCCGCCTGCGCACAGATCACTAATGGCGGGCAATGAGAGCGCACGGCGGTCTGCAAGCATCTGCAGACCGCCGGCGCTCCATTATAAACATAGGGGCCGCGGTCTGCATGCAGATGCTTGCAGATGCATCTGCAAAACGCTGCAGATGCATCTGCAAGTCTGAAGCCAGCCTTAGGATGAAGAGAGGTTAGGTAGACTCAATTTCTATCTCATTTATTTGATGTGACTAGAATCCCCCTTATCCCCTCCACTTCCACCTTTCAAACCAAAATAATCTGTCCAAACTGAAGTTAGGCTCGGGTCACACATAAGCCCTGGATCCGTTATTGGCATCAGTTTTTTAACTTTTTTTTCTAAGTCCAAAAACTGATGCTAAAACGGATCCTGGATCAAGTGTGGACTGCATTGTTAAGAAAAGCTATTGGTTTTTTCTGACCCAAAAAACGCTGCAAGCAACCTTTTGGGTGCAGTAAAAAAATGATCCATTTTTGCTAGCATTTTTTTGCCAAAATATGGCAAAGTCCAAAAAACACAAAGCTGCACAGGAGGCTCAAAAAACAGCCAAAACAACCCGGATTTGTTATTGAAACCAGTGGAAAAAACTGATAGGCATGTGTGACCCTATACTTTTGGGAGATTCACCCAAGTCTACTATCCAACCTACTGGTATCACATTACAGAATGAGAAGAGCTGATAATCTCGGCTCATATTGCTATTATACCATAGGTCAGGAACCAAGATGTCCAGCACAACCTCTTTATTAAAAGTCAAGGTGAACTGAAACTACTATTCTATTTTGCTATTACCAAAGTATCTACAGACTCACTCGAATTTTTTACTTTAACAGCTACCCTTAAAGGGGTTGTCCAAGTAGTTTTAACCCCAGAACACCATGCATTCGGTGAACCAAACCAAATTCAAACACTCAGGTGTTCACTCATCTCTTCTGATTTATAAAAATAATCTCATAATTACTCTTTTGGTTCTGGTTCATTTCAAGTTACTAGCTCATTCATGCAGGAATGGTCAGCAATGTGCAGGGAGTGTTAGGCTGGAGATACACAATACGAGATACTTGTACGATTCTTGCATGCCTCTTCCTCACAGGAGTGAGTCAGCTGAATAGAAATACATGCAGCTGACACATTCCTGTCCAGAGACTCGGTGGCCGTGACAGGTGAGTCATGCGAGATCCGTGCAAATAACTTGCATTCATCTCGCACTGTGTGTCTCTGGCATTAGACTAATTCCCACAATAAGCTTTTGATGAGTTGCAGATTTTTTACACCTATTATGTAAATTAGGCTACTTATGTTCTTTTCATTGCATTTTTTGAGTGCTTTTTTTACATTTGTTTTTATTGTGATTTTGACACTGCATTTTTTGTCTCTTGTAGGTATGTCATGTTTTAACCCCTTTATGATGTAGAACATACCTATAAGTCCTGGGTTGCCTGTTTCCCTTTGATGCAAGTTCAAAAGCCTGCACATGGTAGTTGATCTGATCAGCCAACATGTGCAGCTAACAGGCCCAAGTGGAACGGAGATTCACCTTAATGGCCACTTTACGGTGACAGGACAATTGTGTACAAGATAATTGTGTACGGACAATTGTGTACAGACAATTGTGTACAGGGCAATTGTGTCCAAGGACAATTGTGTACAAGGACAATTGTGTACAGGGCAATTGTGTACAAGGCAATTGTGTACAAGGCAATTGTGTACGGACAATTGTGTACAAGGCAATTGTGTACGGACAATTGTGTACAAGGCAATTGTGTACGGACAATTGTGTACAAGGCAATTGTGTACGGACAATTGTGTACAAGGCAATTGTGTACGGACAATTGTGTACGGACAATTGTGTACAAGTGTGTACAAGGCAATTGTGTACGGACAATTGTGTACAAGGCAATTGTGTACGGACAATTGTGTACGGACAATTGTGTACAAGGCAATTGTGTACGGACAATTGTGTACAAGGCAATTGTGTACGGACAATTGTGTACAAGGCAATTGTGTACGGACAATTGTGTACGGACAATTGTGTACAGACAATTGTGTACAAGTGTGTCCAAGGCAATTGTGTACGGACAATTGTGTACAAGGCAATTGTGTACGGACAATTGTGTACGGACAATTGTGTACAGACAATTGTGTACAAGTGTGTACAAGGCAATTGTGTACGGACAATTGTGTACAAGGCAATTGTGTACGGACAATTGTGTACGGACAATTGTGTACAAGGCAATTGTGTACGGACAATTGTGTACAAGGCAATTGTGTACGGACAATTGTGTACAAGGCAATTGTGTACGGACAATTGTGTACAAGGCAATTATTTGTGTACAGGCCACTTGTACAGGCCACTTTCACAATGACGCTTACTTTCAGTTTCATTACTCACCCCTTGCAACTTTCACCATGACTTTTACTATGAGCAAGTCTGAAAAAGACAAAGATGTCCTTAGGCTTGGGGGACACGAGTATATCCTGCACAGGACACGTGATGACAGCATCAAAGAATGGCGGTGCAGGCAAGTCAACAAATTCAAGTGTCCCGCACGCATGCACACATCTGGAGCCGCGATTGTTAAACAGTCGACTGAGCACAGTCACTCTGCAGATCCAGTTCAAGCTGAAGCCAGAGCTACAATGGCTGCTCTGAGGCAAGAAGCAATCAGCTCTCAAGCATCTACTAGAAGCATTGTTGGACAGGTTCTTCGAGACAGGTCTGATGACGTGTTGTCTCGAATGCCCAAGCGAAGTGACGTTGAGCGAAATACACGTCGGGTCAGGCAGCGAGCAAACACCATGCTGACTCCTCCTCAAAGCATCAATTTTGCTATCCCCCAGGAATACAGCGACATCATTTTATATGACTCTGCAAGAGATGACCCCCACAGGATTCTTGCCATTGGTAGCAATGAACTGTTGCCTTATTTCGAAAGAGGAGAGACATGGTTTGGCGATGGAACGTTCAAGGTGGTGCCAACCATGTTCTTTCAGCTGTATTCTCTCCATGCAAAAGTCGGCAACTCCTATCCTCCCCTGATCTACTGCCTGCTGCCAAACAAGACTGGTCCAACCTATCGTCGAATGATCACGGCGCTCAAAGGGTTGATGCCAGGTGCAAATCCCCAGAAAATTCTTCTTGACTTTGAGATGGCAGCAATGTCAGCTTTCCAAGATGAGTTTCCAGCTGCAGCGATTTCTGGCTGCTTCTTTCATCTGAGCCAGTCCATTATTCGAAAGGTCAATGAGCTGGGCCTAAAGGCTGAATTTGAGGCTGAGGATGGAGAGTTCAATCTCAAGGTAAAATCTTTGGCCTCCTTGGCGTTTGTCCCACCAGCCGAAGTAAGTGCAAGGTATGACGAACTAGCCCAAATCTTCCCTGATGATGATGCTACCAATCAGCTCCTCTCCTACTTTGAGCATACCTACGTTAGGGGGCCAGGAGTAGGTGGACGCTTTCGAAACGCAAGGTTTACTCCAGAGGTCTGGAATCATTATGCTGACGCTTTGGCCTCTGCCCCCAAGACCACGAATTGCTGCGAGGGGTTTCATAACGCCTTACAAGCACTCTTTCTTTGTGCTCATCCTACCGTGTGGAAACTGTTCAACGGACTCATTAGTGACATGGCAATTCATAGACTTACAGCCCAGAATGCTGAGGTACTGAATGTTGAGCATCCACGAAGCAAGTATGTCCAGCTAGCTGAACGACTGCGTGTGAAAGTGGCTGATTATCACAATCAAGGAGACAAGCTGCGGTATCTACGAGCGATCAGCAACATGCAGGCACGATAGACAAGACCAGCAATATTTGTAGAATAAGAATAGAAGAAGCTTTGAAACTGTTATTCAATAAGCAATCTTACGTTAAAATCAATGATGAATAAAGTATTTCCTTTTTTTGGACGTTTAATTTTTTGTTTTCCCTATACTTGTCTGTAAATAATCGTCCGTACACAATTGTCCGTACACAATTGCGTTGTACACAATTGTCCGTACACAATTGCCTTGTACACAATTGTCCGTACACAATTGCCTTGTACACAATTGCCTTGTACACAATTGTCCGTACACAATTGCCTTGTACACAATTGTCCGTACACAATTGCCTTGTACACAATTGTCCGTACACAATTGCCTTGTACACAATTGCCTTGTACACAATTGTCCGTACACAATTGCCTTGTACACAATTGTCCGTACACAATTGTCCGTACACAATTGCCTTGTACACAATTGTCCGTACACAATTGCCTTGTACACAATTGCCTTGTACACAATTGTCCGTACACAATTGCCTTGTACACAATTGTCCGTACACAATTGTCCGTACACAATTGCCTTGTACACAATTGTCCGTACACAATTGCCTTGTACACACTTGTACACAATTGTCTGTACACAATTGTCCGTACACAATTGTCCGTACACAATTGCCTTGTACACAATTGTCCGTACACAATTGCCTTGTACACAATTGTCCGTACACAATTGCCTTGTACACAATTGTCCGTACACAATTGCCTTGTACACAATTGCCTTGTACACAATTGCCCTGTACACAATTGTCCTTGTACACAATTGTCCTTGGACACAATTGGCCTGTACACAATTGTCTGTACACAATTGTCCGTACACAATTATCTTGTACACAATTGTCATGGAACCCCACTTTACACACACCAACTTATCTGTCCAGCTTCTGAACAACTTGCTGGTTGCAGTGAAATCATGGACACATTGCTCCATTTGTACACAGCCACAAAATGGAGCAATGTATCCATGATTTCACTGCAACCAGTAAGTTGTCCAGAAGTTGGACAGATAAGTTGGTGTGTGTAAAGTGGCCTTAAAGGGATCCTGTCACCCCCCAAAACACCTCTAAAGCTATTAAAAGCTGTCCCTAGAGCATATTCACACTTACCCTACACTCCTTTTAGCTCCTAAATGCACCAAGTGAAATTGAAGAAAAATGTTATTACAGTACCTCATTAGGGTTGATAATGAGTGACTATGCTATTCATAGTCACTCTGGCAGGCTCTCCCACTTCATGATATCACGCCTCCATTTCACGTGATCTTCTAATCAGATTAAAATGCGCGCCTCCCCGCCGCTCTCTGCTGTCTCGGCCGGCCTGTACTGGGGCTGGGTGACGCGAATCGCGTCATTTCCGGCGCCGGGTGACGTATGTACACCCGCGCCGCTGGTAGCTTCAAGACCCGCGTTTTGAAGCTAACAAAGCGGCGCGGTGTACTACGTCACCCGGCGCCGGAAATGACGCGATTCGCGTCACCCAGCCCCAGTGCAGGCCGGCCGAGACAGCAGAGAGCGGCGGAGAGGCGCGCATTTTAATCTGATTAGAAGATCACGCCTATGGAGGCGTGATATCATGGAGTGGGAGAGCCTGCCAGGGTGACTATGAATAGCATAGTAACTCATTATCAACCCTAATGAGGTACTGTAATAACATTTATCTTCAATTTCACTTGGTGCATTTAGGAGCTAAAAGGAGTGTAGGGTAAGTGTTACTATGCTCTAGGGACAGCTTTTAATAGCTTTAGAGGTGTTTTGGGGGTGACAGGATCCCTTTAACCCATTAGATTGGGCTGTCAAACTCTTACTGCACAAGCTAACACGTGGCAGTGCTAATTGCGCTATTCCAAGCCACCATTGGCGATCCTGTGATGCGACCGCGGGGCATCGATGTGTTTCCAAGAGAGCGAGGGGTCAGATGATGATCCCTGTTGCTGTCATGACTTCCTTTCTGTGAATCCTGGCTGATCGAAGGCGTTTACAGGAGATGATCATTTCTGCTTTGCAAAGCCATGTATCCACACAGCTCTGTACTGCAGAAGTGATTGGACACTGCGGTGCTGAGGCAATCTAAGGGGCCAAGTAAAGTAAAGTAAAAGTGTAAAAAAAAAGCAAGAGTTCAAATCACCCCCCTTTTGCCCTATTGAAAATACAACCAAACACATATTTGGTATCGCTGACATTAGAAATGCCCTATCTATCAAAATATAAAATAAATTAATCAGATCTGTAAAGTGCTTAATAGTAAAAAAAAGGAAAAATTCCAAAACTAAGTTTTTTTTTTTATTGGCGCAACATTGCAATTAAATGCAATAACAAGCAATAAAACATCACATCTATCTAAAAATGATATAATTAAAAATGTCAGCTCAAGATACAAAAAACAAGTCATCACACCGCCCCAGATCCCAAAAAATGAGGATGCTACGGGTCTGTGAAAATGGTGACAAATGAGCTATTGGTTTTTTTTTTCCTTTACAAATTGTTTCATTTTTTTCACCACTTACCGTATATACTCGTGTATAAGCCGACTTTTTCAGCCCAAGAATTGGGCTGAAAAGTCCCCCCTCGGCTTATACACGAGTATATACTGTGTGGTGTGGTGGGGGCTGTTGTCCAGGCACTGCAGGAGACAGGAGGAGGCGGGGGGAGGCTGCAGAATGAGCGGCACGTCACGTGGTGCCGCTCATTAATTATGCATGGGGAGCAGCGCATAGTACATTGCTGCTCCCCATGCACAATATAGCCTCCCCCGCTGCCTCCCCGCCCCCCCCCATGTATACAGAGGCCCCCCAGCAGGGGTAATCTCACCCCCTCGGTCTGCAGGCACCCGGGTCCCCCAGCTGCTCCGTCTGCGTGCGCGGCTTCTAATACCGGCGTCCTCCCCGCTCTTCCTGTTTGAATGTGATCATGTGACAGCGGTCACATGATCACATTCAAACAGGAAGTGCGGGAAGGATGCCGGTATTAGAAGCCGTGCACGCAGACGGAGCAGCTGGAGGACCCAGGTGCCTGCAGACCGAGGGGGTGAGATTACCCTGCTGGGGGGGCCTGTATTACCCCTGCTGGGGGGGCCTGTATTACCCCTGCTGGGGCTGTATTTCCCCTGCTGGGGCCTGTATTACCCTGCTGGGGGGGCCTGTATTACCCCTGCTGGGGGGGGCCTGTATTACCCCTGCTGGGACTGTATTACCCCTGCTGGGGGGGCCTGTATTATGGGGAGGCCTGTATTACCCCTGCTGGGGGGGCCTGTATTACCCCTGCTGGGGGGCCTGTATTACCCTGCTGGGGGGGCCTGTATTACCCCTGCTGGGGCTGTATTTCCCCTGCTGGGGCCTGTATTACCCCTGCTGGGGGGGCCTGTATTACCCCTGCTGGGGGGGCCTGTATTACCCCTGCTGGGACTGTATTACCCCTGCTGGGGGGGCCTGTATTATAGGGGGGCCTGTATTACCCCTGCTGGGGGGGCCTGTATTACCCCTGCTGGGGGGCCTGTATTACCCCTGCGGGGGGGCCTGTATTACCCCTGCTGGGGGGCCTGTATTACCCCTGCTGGGGGGCCTGTATTACCCCTGCGGGGGGGCCTGTATTACCCCTGCGGGGGGGCCTGTATTACCCCTGCTGGCAGCAACTGTATACTAGTTATGACTGCTATATACAGGGATGGTGGGCTATACACCAGTGATAGGGGGCTTTATAACAGGACGGTGGTCTGCTGCATTGGTAGTTTACTGTTTCTATTTAAGATAAAAATTCAACATTTTATTCGTATCTATTTTCATTTTTAAAATTTTTCAGTACCGGTAGCTGCTGCATTGTCCACCCTAGGCTTATAAGCGAGTCAATAGGTTTTCCCAGCTTTTGGGGGCAAAAGTAGGGGGGTTGGCTAATACACGGGTCGGCTTATACACGAGTATATACGGTAGATAAAAATAAAAGTTTACATATTTGGTATCTACAAACTTGGAATGAATTGGGAAATCCTACTGACAGGTCAGTTTTACTATATAGTGAACATGGTAAAGACAAAAAAAACAAAAAAGAGTCGTAAAATTGCACTTTTTTAATTTCACCACACTTGGATTTTTTTTCCAGTTTTCCAGTACACTATATGGTAAAATGAAAGATGTCATCATATGTCTGTATTGATAGAAAAATAAAAAAGATATGGTTCTTAGAAGAAGGGGAGGAAAAAAACAAAACAAAACAGAAAATTGCCAGGTGGTGAAGGGGTTAAACAAAGCTGCTTTGATTTACTTCTTTGTATTTTGCTTTGCTAAAACCTTACTGATACATTTATGTGTGAATTGCATGCGCTTCTGCAGTGAAAATGCTCTAAAACTATGTATTACTTGATGAGATTCTATGTCGGACCCAAGGGCCGTGGGGTACTCAGAACCTGGCTATATTGTCTTTGGGGAGTCACGGGGGTCGAGACCCAGTTCCCTGACCCTGGGTGCAGCTACAGTTAGGGCCAGAAATATTTGGACAGTGACACAATTTTCGCGAGTTGGGCTCTGCATGCCACCACATTGGATTTGAAATGAAACCTCTACAACAGAAGTCAAGTGCAGATTGTAACGTTTAATTTGAAGGGTTGAACAAAAATATCTGATAGAAAATGTAGGAATTGTACACATTTCTTTACAAACACTCCACATTTTAGGAGGTCAAAAGTATTTGGACAAATAAAGATAACCCAAACAAAATATTTTTATTTTCAATATTTTGTTGCGAATCCTTTGGAGGCAATCACTGCCTTAAGTCTGGAACCCATGGACATCACCAAACGCTGGGTTTCCTCCTTCTTAATGCTTTGCCAGGCCTTTACAGCCGCAGCCTTCAGGTCTTGCTTGTTTGTGGGTCTTTCCGTCTTAAGTCTGGATTTGAGCAAGTGAAATGCATGCTCAATTGGGTTAAGATCTGGTGATTGACTTGGCCATTGCAGAATGTTCCACTTTTTTGCACTCATGAACTCCTGGGTAGCTTTGGCTGTATGCTTGGGGTCATTGTCCATCTGTACTATGAAGCGCCTTCCAATCAACTTTGCAGCATTTGGCTGAATCTGGGCTGAAAGTATATCCCGGTACACTTCAGAATTCATCCGGCTACTCTTGTCTGCTGTTATGTCATCAATAAACACAAGTGACCCAGTGCCATTGAAAGCCATGCATGCCCATGCCATCACGTTGCCTCCACCATGTTTTACAGAGGATGTGGTGTGCCTTGGATCATGTGCCGTTCCCTTTCTTCTCCAAACTTTTTTCTTCCCATCATTCTGGTACAGGTTGATCTTTGTCTCATCTGTCCATAGAATACTTTTCCAGAACTGAGCTGGCTTCTTGAGGTGTTTTTCAGCAAATTTAACTCTGGCCTGTCTATTTTTTGAATTGATGAATGGTTTGCATCTAGATGTGAACCCTTTGTATTTACTGTCATGGAGTCTTCTCTTTACTGTTGACTTAGAGGCAGATACACCTACTTCACTGAGAGTGTTCTGGACTTCAGTTGATGTTGTGAACGGGTTCTTCTTCACCAAATAAAGTATGCGGCGATCATCCACCACTGTTGTCATCCGTGGACGCCCAGGCCTTTTACAGTTCCCAAGCTCACCAGTCAATTCCTTTTTTTCAGAATGTACCCAACTGTTGATTTTGCTACTCCAAGCATGTCTGCTATCTCTCTGATGGATTTTTTCTTTTTTTTCAGCCTCAGGATGTTCTGCTTCACCTCAATTGAGAGTTCCTTTGACCGCATGTTGTCTGGTCACAGCAACAGCTTCCAAATGCAAAACCACACACCTGGAATCCACCCCTGACCTTTTAACTACTTCATTGATTACAGGTTAACGAGGGAGACGCCTTCAGAGTTAATTGCAGCCCTTAGAGTCGATTGTCCAATTACTTTTGGTCCCTTGAAAAAGAGGAGGCTGTGCATTACAGAGCTATGATTCCTAAACCCTTTCTCCGATTTGGATGTGGAAACTCTCATATTGCAGCTGGGAGTGTGCACTTTCAGCCCATATTATATATATAATTGTATTTCTGAACATGTTTTTGTAAACAGCTAAAATAACAAAACTTGTGTCACTGTCCAAATATTTCTGGCCCTAACTGTATAAAGGGGGATTCTGGCTTGGTAGGGAAAGGGGATTATGAAAGGGAGTTTTTCATGACCCCACCCGTGGTCTGTGGCTATAGTGGACCACCGTTGCTACAGAACCTCCGGGGTGGTGGATGGGCAGCTGGGATGGAGTGGTTCTACATGGGCAGACCAGTTCCCTGGGGCAGTTAAAGTAGTTTAGGTGTAGGGTGCAGGATGACGGGCACAAGCAATAGGCAGACTCACTGTTTTGTTGGTCATTCAGTCTTTTACTGGAGTAGCTGAGTTCAGGCAGTTGTCCATGGAGTCTTTGCTGAGAGCAACTAGGGGTTCTCCTCACCCAGCTGGGTGTTTGGCTCCCTCACTGCGCTCTGTGTTGGATCCTGCGGCTGCATCAGCTACGCTGCCGGCCCTGTCTCTTCCTGCAAGGTGTGGGTATGACAGGGAACTCGAGTCCTTTCTAACCTTTGTCTCGGGTATGAGTTTCTGAACTCTCCCTGTTGCTGTGTCTCCTGGCACGGTGTGGCTGAGGAACCTGGAATTCCCCACCCTCCGGTATTGACTGCCGGGACTTGAGACCCTGCACAGTCTCGGACCCGGTGTCTGTTCTCTGCGCTTCCCTCTGGGGTGAGCACGGTGTAGCTCAGCTCCCCAGGTGTTCCTGCGACTCTCCTCAGATGTTAGTCTTAGGCCTAGCACCAAGTCTTCCCACAATCGCATACAAGATTTCTCTCATGCATCCCCCATACTCTGGAACTCTCTGCCCCAACACATCAGATACTTGCCTACTGTGGAAACCTTCAAAAAGAATCTGAAGACCCACCTCTTCTGGTAAGCCTACAATCTGGAGTGACCCTCAGTCCACTAAACTGCAATCAGCTCTACCCTCTCCTGCTGTATCCTCACCCATCCCCTGTAAACTGTGGGTCCTCGCAGGCAGGGGGCTCTTTGCTCCTGTACCTGTCTGTGCTTTGTATTGCCATAATTATTGTACTTGCCTATGTATGCCCCTTTTCACATGTAAAGCGTCATGGAATAAATGGTTCTATAATGATAAATAATAATAATAATTTCCCGAAGTCCTATGTAGCATTATTGAATCTTTACGGGCTATAAATGAATAAATGATATGTAATACCATTATAATTGATAGTTAGGCAGTTCCTCAATTGAGTAATTAAAGTAGATAAAATATTGATTTTTTTCTTATTGATTCTTCATTACATCCACGTTTTTGTGTATGTCTGAAAACCTCGTAGACTACTAGTTAGGCTGGAAACACACTGGCGAGAGGAAAAACGGTCCGATTGACGGATCCGAGAGTCGTACGACTCTCGTCCTAGTTTTGGTCCGTTTTGCATCCAACTCTGATGCAACTGTCCTATATTTTTCTCAGATCACATCCGAGTGTAATCCGTGTTTTTCTCAGCAGCTATTACTGTAGAATCATTTACAGGAACATTTGTGACAGTTGTCTGAGCTAAAGAATGATAATGTATCAATTAAAACTCGCATCAAACTCGGATGGTCCGAGTATAGTCTGACTGCTGTCTGTCTTTTTTGTTGGACTCATAGACTTGCATTGGCGAGTCTTGTCCGACACTTGCATACAATCGCAGCATGTTGAGACTAACTCGTCATCCGTGAATAGGACGAGAAAAAAAACATCCAACACTCATGGTGGGTTTACACGCCGCGATATCGGCATCCAACTCCGACCCAACTCCGACAAAAAGTCACATGGGTCGCGAGTCGGAGCCGATATCGTGTGCGCGTTGTACGGTTTGAGCGTACAACGCGATGCTGGAACGATGCCAAAACGATATCGGAGTTGAATAGCAAAGCTATTCAACTCCCCGATATCGCAAGGCCGTTGTACCAGCATCGCAGTGTGTGACAGCCCAACTCCGATCTGTACTCGCACCTCACCCATTAACTCCCATGTTAAATGGTCGTTACTGGGTTGGTGGGCGTACACATCGGAGGGACGTTGTTTCCCGATATCGCAGCGTGTAAACCGCCGATGCGATATCGGGAAAAGCGCTCAAAAAATGCGCGCTCCCGCGGCGTTGCCTCCGATATCGCCGCGATATCGGGACGTGTAACCCCACCATCAGAAATGTGCTCTCGAAGTTTGATGCCCTCAGATACACCAAAAGGAACTTATCCATGCAATGTGAAGAGCTGCAAGACCTGTGCTCACATAGAGACCAGAGACAGGATTCAGATACCCAACACACAGCAGGATTATAAGATTCCTGGGACTTTCACATGCTCCTCTTGCAATGTGGTATATTTAATTATGTGCACCATTTGCCCAGTAGGTTCTTTCTATGTTGGTGAGACTGGACAGCGTCTAAGAGCAAGGATGAGGTCTCATCGTCACACAATTACACACGGAAAAATCAATTTTCCAGTAGCGGAGCATTTTTCTGGCCAGGGACATAACATTGATAATATGAAGGTTTTAATTTTAAGAGGTAATTTCAAATCCCAAAAACATCGAAGAGTCTGTGAATCCAAGCTAATTAGAAGCTTCAATTGTATACAGAATGGACTGAACATTGCTGATGGTTTTATGGCTCATTACCACGTCTAAACAATGTTGTTCAAAGACATGGAAATCTTAGACACCAGGTTTTCTTATAATTTAGTGTCCTAAAGACTTTATTACCACTGGGCCTGCCTGATTGAAGATCTTCTCCAAGGCTGCTTTATTTTGCCAAATGTCCAGTCTTTGTAATGTTTATTTAGTCTGATGTCCAATCATTTTAGTTGTGCATGCATATATTTTGAGTTTCATTCAATATCTTGTCATACCATGCCTGATGAAGAGACCTGAGTCGTCTCAAAAGCTCACCTTATAACATCATTTATTTTATTTTTGTTAGCCATTAAAAGGTATCACAACCAAAAGATTTGTATCTTGTTCCTTACACTGAGAGCAATCAACATTTTCTCGGACATTAAGTAACATTGGTCCGACTGCAATGCGATTTTCACTCGAGTTTCACGCCAGTGTGTCCGAGCCCTTAGGAGGCCAGCGAATGTCCAAAGTGGCCTCGTCATAGTAAATGGTTACTTCTGAATTCTTGTTGGAATCTTGTTTTTGGAGATTCCAATGGATACCCTGACACAGTTCTTGGTGGATAGCACTTTACAGCACTTTACAGCACTTTACAGTAGTTTTTATTTTATTTTGTAATTATTGTTGGAAATAATAATAATAATAATAATAATACATATTAATATAAATAATATTAATTATTATTATTTCCTTATTAATTGGCAAATAATATCCTAACATAACTTATTGAACTTTGGCTTGTAATATAAAACACGTCACTTGCTAATGAAAATCAAATTCCGCTGTGCGCCATATATTATAATTTAACATGCTAATCCTAATCTGATCTTTTGTTGATCATCCACCAAATATTGAGATCTGTTAAGGGGCCACTTAAGTGCTGATGATGGGGAATGTGATATGTGTTAAATACAGACAAATATCTGAGCCGTCTGTGTGCCGCGTGCTTCTCATACTTGCTCATCGGCATTAAAATTAAATTGGGGAAGCTAAATCCCTCCACACAACTAAACCTGAGAGAGGGCTTAATCCCAGCAGTGCTCATTAAAATATATCCAACTGACGGTCTGGCGAGGGGCGGGTGGAGGGGGGGGACATTTTAATGGTCACACAAATTAGGAATAGTACAATTAGCTGTATCAGTCCAGTACTCGGCTAGGTTTTTACACATTGTGAAGGTGCAGCCTTGTTTATTCGTCATTTACAGATAGAAGTTTTTTGATTCATTCATCATTATTAATCAGAACAATATTTGTTGTAATAACCTTTATACAGCACTTTACAATGAGAGAAAAACTCTCAAATGACAATGATAGGTGATGAGAATTAGAGGCCATCAGGAAACAATTAAGAAGACTGTAATTGTGAAGCTGGGCAAACAATAAAGGGTATCTGTCAGTAGGTATTTCTTTGTAATCTGAAGACAGCATGCTGCAGTTTGGCTATGTGTCTCTTATCACACTGTGTGCAGTTGTTTACCTGCAATGTTTGTTTTAGCTTCATGACAATTGCTAGTCTGGTACACCCCCTGCTGTGATTCGCAGCTCCTGTTCTATAGACTTTGTATACAGAGAGCCTGGTATGAGCATTGACAGCTACTCAGCTGTGCTGCATTGCTAAATCTAAAACTCTGATAGTGTCCTAACCGCAGCACCCAGTAAACTAAGTGATACATCGTTGGATTCAGGGTCTCTTTGTCTACATGATACTGCTTTCAGAGGTGTTAGAAAAAAACTTGCTTATAGATACCATTTAAATCAAACTTGGGTGATTAATAGGCCTTTCCAATGATAGCTATCAATGAATATCATCAAGCATTTTGGATTTTTTTTTTTAAAGTAGGAATACTAATCAAAAATAAAAATCCAGAAATTCCACCCTTAATCTCATAATTCTCCTTTAAAAGGAACCAACATTAGGATTTAACCCCTGGAGAATCAGTTGCAGCCAGTATGCAGCATGCATCACTATTTATTTTGTTTTTTTTATTCCTCCCCTGTGGGCATGGCAGTCTGATGTAGGCTGAGCCCCCTCTCCCCAGATGAGAGGGAGGGGTTTCGGCCTACATTTATATAAATATAAATAAGGACCTCAGTTATGCCTCTGCTGTTTCTCTCATTATTCTGTGTGTGGCTGTAAGGCAACTGGCTACAGCAGAAGCCTTCCCTGATCTACTGTATAAGCACTATGAGAAATGGTGCTAAACTCTGGTACCTTGGCTAAAAGGATGTGGGTTCAGACTGAAATTGCAATTGTTCATCATAACCCCCTCCCCCCAGGGAGTGCTTTTATATTCGCTATCTTGGGGTTTTATTTGATACAGTACTTTATTTATTTTCGTTCATAATATGAAGGATTTAGCTCACCAATTGCCGATTTTCTTCAAGTGTGGAGCCTCGCCATAGCCAAAGAAATCCAGAAAAAACAAATTAGAGGTCTGGCTCAAACAAAGAGGTGTAATGTCCATTCGAGTTACAGGTAAAAAGGGGAATCTTGGACAGACAAAATGCAAACTGCACCATCAGTCAGGACTCCGAGATGCCCAGACACTATTTAACCGCTATACAGGGATCTGGCTTTACTACAAGGTCCAGGGAGTTCTGCCTATAGATGGGTTACAGTCCAGGAATAGAAAAATCACCAAGTAGGGTCAAAGGTGAGGGTCAGAAAGGTACAAAATCGTTAGACTGGAGAATAGTACAAAAACAGGCACAGGTCAATCCGGAAAATCAATAATACAAACTAGGATAATAAAAAGTGAAAAAGAAAATATATCTGGCAACTAGCAGCAACACAGAGGATTCAAATAGGCTGCAGTACTTCCTAATTGGCTGAAGTCAGATTAATGACCGCAGCTGGGCAGCCATAGAGCACATCCACAAGTCAGACTACCACATCACCAGCTCCACCCCCAGAGTGAACACAGCGGTGCCTGGTGGCAGATGCAGAAGTCGCAGGAGCAGACTCTGGGGAGGAGACAGCAGGTTCTTCTTTATTTAATAGGTTGAAAGTGCATTACAGATGAACAGCAAACTCGTGACTAGCGCAATCAACACATTTCAGGTGTGGCATTAAGGGTGCTGCAGCCAAAACGCGTCAACAGTACTAGTCATGAGCTTGCTGTTCGCTCTGTAATGAACCTGTGGGTTTGGCCTCTAATTTATTTTTCTGATTTCCTTATTCCCTATATCCAACTGCTCACTTGCGCATGTGGCCTACATCTTAAAAGCATCTCCACAATCTGACACTTTCTCACCTTCAATACGCGCGGCTTGGTTTATCCTCTGATTACAGGTGATTATTGGGGGTTTCCGCAGTGATAGGGCCGTGCATGGCTCCGCTGCTTCCCTGCATTATATACTGCACTCTTGATGCCATAGGCATTCGGTGGAGTGTTACTTTAATTAATTTTGCCATTCTGGATGTGTACAGAGCAGCGTTCCAGTGGCGTTATATGTGATTGCTATTTATGAGCTTCCTCTAAGCAATAAGATAGTGCTGACACTCTCTAAATAAATAACCGCATGAATAGTTGTATCCAGAGGACGCCGCAGCACAATACGGTAAAGCAGAAAAGTGAAAATGAGTGTATGGGGATTACCATATCATCGTCCAGAGCAGAGAGATAAATAAAGCAAAATATAAAAAAATACACACACAAAAAAAAACAGGTGCATGGAGGGGAACGGTTTGGAGGCCCTAAATCACCATGGCAACCATGAGCAAGTCACATCTCCGAACAAGGGAGAAACACATTATGTATTCATTGCATAAAGAAAGCGACAACAGTATGAGGTAGATATTTATAACGCAATATGTCTTCACCGGTATGGGAGCATTTAGGCATCTACAGCAGCATTCAGCAACATCCCATATTATCACCATATATCTGGGTATATACAATAGGTGATCACTGCATTGTATTGTCTCACTCCCAATGTTTTCAGTAATCTAGGCATCACATAGGCAAAAAAAACAACTCCGATCAGCTCATTTTGTCATGAGCCAAGTAGTGATATTAAATGGAACCGGTCTGTCTTTTCATGTGGCCCAAACCACGAAGCAGCATAAATCACATCCTGACTGCACTGTATCGGTGCCCGGATGTGGGTCATGTGTCTGGGTCTTCGCTCCGGCACGTTACAGAAACTGGTGTTGGTTGGAGACTTACTATATCTTTCTGCACCAGGCCATAGCCCCGATTCCCATAGTCCTAAAATCGTGGTACGGTATGATATGCACAGTTCATGATCCAACGGTGTGGTGGGGGGATTATACCGACATCGTTGGATCATGAACTGTACATATCATACCGTACCACGATTTTAGGACATATGACAGTGGGGTGTGACAGACTATCTGTCCGTGTTAGGCAGAGCGAGTGTCTACATACCAAAACATACTAAGGGAGATTGCGCTGGGTTGTTTTTGGAGACATAGTGTGTCCATCTAAACCTTAAGCAATAACTCCTATATAACACAAGGGAGAGAGGAATAGATACTGCCATGATATCATCCAACACATTAACCTAAAACAAGTGGAACCTTTCTTTACTATCTTTCTGAGGGGGGTTGTTAATGGTGTTAAGTATCACAAATCACTTGTAAACACTGATCCACACCGGATATTTTATTAAACCTAAATAAAAGCATAAAACGGCGAAATGAGTTCTTTCCAATTTATTCAAAAATAGTATCATACGGAAGACTTAAACCAATAAAATCGGTGAACTATCAAATCCCGGTTCAAGTTTACCAAAAAAGAGTCCACAAGAGTTTAAAACTTCTCATAATTTACTTGCAACACAGTCCTAGCACCGGTTCACCATACACAAAAAAAGCAAACACAATTCGGAGGAGGAGATTTAATAGCTGTTGACAAATATCCCAAGGGCTGTCACACTGTAGAGGGATCAGCTTTATTCTCATTTACACAAAGAAAGACTAGAAGCAATGGGATTAAACGAAATGGGTGGAGACACAGATTAGATAGTAGAAAAACATTTTGACAGAGCGGGTGATCAACGAATGGAACAGGCAGCCATGAGAGGTGGTGAGCTCCTCTTCAATGAAAGTCTTCACACAGAGGCTAAACAGATATCTGTCTGAGATGATTTAGTGAATCCTGCTTTTAGCAAGGTTGGACCAGATGACCCAGGAGGTCCCTTCCAGCTCTGCCAGTCTACAATTGTATACTAGTTACAGACCATTGTGGCACCCCAGGGTCCAAGTGTCACAGTGTCATTATCGCCCCCAGATGGTAGTGTCACACTTGAGAGCAACAGAGGGTATCCACACCAGACAGAAACCACACACAACACCTTTTTGCCTCCAGGCCTGAAGGGGGAGACCTAAACCCGGGATCAGGGTGAGCTCCCCTATAAATTCTGGTCTGGGGCGGAGTTAGTCAGTTTAGTTCCTAGGAGGACTGAGGAAGACATCTTGTGGACTAGGAGCAGTGTTAAGCTCGTCCCAAGATAGCCAAACCTAAGGTGAGTACACAAGGCACGGGTCTGAGGAAGTGGAGGAGAGCCTGGGGAGTGGAGCGGTGTCGTGCTCACCCCAGAAGAGAAGCGCCACAGAAACGGACACCGGAGTCCAAAGCTGTGCAGGGCCTAATGATACAGCAGCCAATACCGGAAGGTGGGGAATTCCAAGTTCCCCAGCCACACTGTGCCCGGAGGCAAAGCAGCGTAAAGAGCCCAGGAACAGCTGCCTGAGACGTGGGGCTAGAGAAGGACTTGAGTTGCTTGCCATATCGGCACCAAGCAGCAGGGAGAGAGTGCCAGCAGCTCAGCGAAAGCAGCAGCAGGGACCCACTAACAAGGCGCAGCAAGGAGGTCTCAGAACCTTTTGGGTGAGGAAAACCCCGAGTTGCTCTTAGGTGCACGGACTCAGCATAAACATCATCTGTCGGTATTCCTGTTGCACCAGTAAAAGTACTGAAGAACCAACAAACCATGAGTTTGTCTGTTGCTTTGCGCACGCCATCCTGAAACCTACACCCTTATCACATCCACTGTCCTGGAGATCTGCTCCGCCCGTGGGGAGCTGCTCCATCCCAGCTGCCCATCCATTATGCCCAGAGGTCCTGCAGCAGTGGTGGCCACTAATAGCCACGAACCACAGGTGACGTCATGACTAACCCGTTTCACCACCCCCTTGCCTAACAAGCAAAGAAGTCCCTTAACAACTGAACTCAGGGTCATGGAGCCAGGTCACGACCCCTGTGACTCTCCGAAACTGTTTGATAGCCCGGGTCCGAGTACTTCACGGCCCTGGGGTGCATTACCATCTTGATTAGGTACACAATGTCACAGTTGGATGGCTTTTAGGCAGTTTTGAGTTAAAAGAAATGTCAACTAGGTACCCTGTTTTTACATACAATTTATTACTTACAGCAGGGTATTCATTCATTGCTTTTATTCTAGGCTATATTTGTCTGTTAATAGTCACTGTGTGAATGTGCACTTACATATTACACTTATACCAATAGTACTGGCCCTTGTTTTCAGTTTTGCTTTAGTTCTTTGTACTTTATTCATTGGGATTTTATCCTCTCCCCTTTGGGCTATGCATTTTGTCTATTTAGCTTTTCTCAGGTAGATATTGAACACAATTAGAGCCAAGCCCTTCTCTCCTGATTTCTATTTTGAGGCCTTGATGGCACAAAGTGAGGTGAGATACTAGACTTAGGGTCCATCTTGATTAGGTCCACCTTGTCATGGTGGGATGACTTTTACTAATTTTTTTTTGATTAAAGAAAATTGTCATGTCCCATGATTGGGAATTATTCTATGGTTTTTTTGTGCTGTGTATTGCATTTTCTCTGTTCCTAGGCAGAAGCTTACATCTGTTGGCATTTTCTCTCTCCTGGTAGCTCTGTGAAGTCAGTTTACCCCTTCCTTCTTCCCCATGTAATCACACTGCAGCCAATTTAGTTAGACACATGTTTGCTGCTCTGTGAAGAATCACTCTTTTTACCTGCTGCATTGTACATTAATACATGAATTTCAGTGAAAAGCATCTCAACTTCTCCTGGACTCTTACTACAATGTCTGCGTGGCTGAGTTAAGCTATCTGAGACACCTTCACTTGGACGTGAGTATGGTCCATTCGGACATCCAGTGTAAAGGTATTTCATGCATCTATCTCAGATCTTTGAAACTGTTATGCACTTAATGAAGATAATCTATTCATTGTTTTTGTTCTAGGTTATATTTATTTTGAATTATTATGTCTGATTCCTTTGTTTTCCCTTCAGAGGTGTCTAGCAATGCTTTACTCTGTTCTTAAAAAATGAAAACACATGCTCATTCATCCAATAATTCTATTCTGGCACCCCAGAGTCCAAATGCCACAATGTCATTATTGTCCTCGGGGAGTAGTGTCATACTTGGAAGCAACAAAGGGTATCCACAACAGACAAGCCAAAGCCCACAACACCTTTTCTGCCTCCAAGCCTGAAGGGGGAGCTCTAAAACCCAGGTTGAGAGCAGCTCCCCTAAAAATTCTGGTCCTGGTCGGAGTTAGTCAGTTCAGTTCCTAGGAGGACTGTGGAAGACATCCTGTGGACTTGAGCAGTGCTAAGCTCGTCCCAGGAAAGCTGAAAACCTAGCTTGATGGACCGGTAGCAAGAGTCTGAGGAAGTTGAGGAGAGCCTGTAGAGTGGAGCGATGTCGAGCTCACCCCAGTGCAGTGCACCAGAACCATACACCGGAGTCCGAGGCTGTGTAGGGTCTAACTTCCCAGCAGCCAATTCCGGAGGGTGGGGGATTCCAAGGCCCCCAGCCACACACAGTGTTTACAGGCAAAGCAGCATAGAGAGCCCAGGAGCAGCCACCAGAGAAGTGGGGCTGGAAAAGGACTCGAGCTGCCTGCTATACCAGAACAACACAGGAGAGAGAGGGCCGTAACTTAGCTTTAGGCAGCAGGGACCTGCTGAAGGAGCGCAGCGAGGAGGCCTCAGAACTTGCAGGGTGTGGAGAACCTCGAGTTGCTTCCAGGTTGCACTAATTCCTGTACCATCACCTGTCAGTGTCCCGGCTTGCACCTGAACCACCAGTAAAGGACCTGAGGAATCAACAACCGTGAGTCTGTCTGTTAATTTGCGTCCTCCATCCTGCACCGCACTGGCCTTCAAAAGCCATACACTTTCCCAGCTGTCCTGGGGATACACTCCGCCCGTGGGGAGCGATACCACCATAGCTGCACATCCATCAACCCCAGTGGTCCTGTCTGGCAGCGTCGTCCCAAATAGCCGAATACCGCGGGTGACATCATGATCCATTATCCTTAAATCATTTCTCCCACATTTTTATCAACTCCGCAGGACCACCAATCCAGGTGTCAGCCCCCGTGCGTCCCCCATGAGACCGAACCAGCCCGGTTCCGAGTACCCCACGCAGGGGCTGGCTGGCAAGTTTTACCCTGGGGAGCAGTCCAAGGTGGCAGTCCAAGTGAGGAGCGGGGAAGGGGGGCTATCGCTGCATCAAACCTGCCCACCACAGCCAAATGAAGAGCAGGGGGGAGAGGGCATTATTCCTTGGGGGTACTAATACTGCATGATGCACCTGCATAAGGGTGCTGCTGCTACCACTCTGATCCCCGAGTCTCTGTCAGCCTCCCCGCTGACGCCCGCGGCCCGCCTGGTGCATCTCTGGTCCCGCTGTCAATCAGGTGAGTGTGGCGGTTCCGGCCGCACCGCACCGACGCTCTCACTGTCAGGGCGGCCTTGAACTATCATTAAACCACCAGCCTGGGGGGCAAATGCCTCCCTGTCACCTGGGCCAGTCCGCCCCTGACCCCACGGCCCTGGGTCGAGTCACTATCACTAGTGCAAATCAAGTAGATCACCAAGTACTATCCATTCCTGTTATCAAAATAATAATTGCTAATAGGCATACCAATCTGGAAAAAGAGATGTTCATTATTTAAATCTATAGCCAGGACAAATACATTTTGGTGCATCATATTCTCGGATCTCTAAAGGTCACATTCATTTCTCTAAGTGTTATAGACAAATCTTTGCTTTGCCTAATGTTCAAGTCGTATATTTTATCAGTCAAATAATTTACATAACATCTATGTTGACTTTTGTATACAAATAGGATATTGAAGTCATTCCCTGTTAAAGATGTGCCAAAATATTGCCATGCACTTAAATACTTGGCACGTCAAATCACCGAGTCCTCTCGTGACCGTCTACTTGAAGCAGAAGATCTTATGCCTAAAAAGTATGAACCCTGCCTTCTACGGTTTAATAATAGTTAACTTTGGAAGTCATCAAAATGTAAAAATAAATACCGTTAATGCAGATCTATTACTAGGTTTTCACAGTACTAACGTCTTAGTACAGGCAAGGCTGGTGTACTTACTTTGAAAATTTATGTCAGAATAGCTTTCTAACCCTTTTACCCTTTAAACCTGACATTAAAAAATCAACATTTTCTGGATAGGAATAGATGAACTAAAAATTTCAATATCAGGCAGGAAAACTTTTAAAAAGGACAATACATGATAATCTCAAAGTAATTACACCATTCTAAGATCTGGTCATAGAACCCCTTTAGCTACCCTTAAAGGGAACCAATCACCAGGATTTACCCACCTGTAAATCAGTGCAGCAGGTGAGTGACGTGTGCAGCATGACATCACAATATGTTTTTCTTTTTATTCCTCTCCTGTGGCCATGTCTTTCTGCTTTAAGCTGAACTCCCCTGATGAGTCTAGATGAGAGGGATGTGAAAGGAGGTTTGACTTACAGCAGAAAGACAAGCCCACAGGGGAGGAATAAAAAAAAAATAGTTATGTCATGCTGCACGCGTCAATCATCTGCTGCACTGATTTACAAAAGGTTTAATCTTGTTAGTTGGTTCCCTTTAAACAGGGTATTATTGTATGGAGCTAAAACGCCCACTCCAGGGCAATGGGGATGCTCAGAACCGGGCTAGATTCTTCAGTTCTTTTACAGGGGGACATCATGGTGGCAACCAGTCTGCGTGGCCCTGGCAGTGTCATTTAAAAGTTCAGGACTAGATGATGGGGGATAGAAGGAAAAGGGGTATTCATGACACCACCTGCGGTGTGCGGCTACGTGCGACTGCCGCTGCTTCAGAATCTCTGGGGACGATGATCGGCAGCTTAGGTGGTTTCGCTCCCTGCAGGTGGAGCGGTTCCCCAGGGTAGTGGGTAGGAAAGTCAGTTCATTCTTTGGCCGGTGTTCATTGGGTCATCAGCACCTCATTGTGTCATGCGGCCTCTGCAACCAGTGGTTGCCACTAATAAAGGTTTCACACACTTCTATTGGAGTTCAATACCTTTACTGTAATGTTCCAAGCAGGCCGCCGGGTGCTTCCCTCTGTCAATCTCCGCTTTCACCAGTTTCTTTAGAACCAGGACAGTGTCGTCAAGACCCCTAGGTGTTCTTTGCTCTCTCATGGTGTTTCCTTCACTGGCGGTACTCTCAACGCTTATAGCTCATCTCACATCTCCTCCCAGTGCTTCCACACACAGAGCTCAGGTCCAACAGCCACAGACTTTGGTTGGTACCATACCTTGGTACCACGCCTCAGTACGGCCATTTTCTACAAGTTGTGCCGGGTTTGTGGCCACAGGTCCCCTTTAGGATCTCATGGCCTCTGGTTTCAATGGTTCGGGTATGAATCCCCGTGCCGTGTTCAGGGCTGGTTGCCTGTTTTTCGTCCACCAGCCCCTCTGTTCCTTCTGCCAGATTTAGGCATGCCGGCAATCTTGGTCTTCTTCTGCACCCCTGGGGCTCCCTTCCAACTCTACACTGTCCAGTCTCTCCCTCTTGGGGCGAGCTTATGTGGCACCCCAGGGTTCATGTGCCACAGTAACACCACAAAGGGTTAACTCCCCACACAACCCACAACACTACACTAGCGCCTCCAGGCCAGAAGGGGAGCTAAAGCTGCTTCCCTATATATTCTAGTGTGGAGAGGAAGTGGGCAGTTCAGTTCCTAGGAGGACTGAGGAAGAAGGATCTGGGTGTAAAAGAGCTGTGTTAGGCTCACCTCACGGTCCACTGTCCAGTTCCGGGCTGGCCAAGGTCTGAGGAAGGGAGAAGGAGCAGAGAGGAACACACCTGGGAGACTGAGTTACCCTAAAACTCACCCCAGAGACGCACATTGAACGGATACCGGATCCGATGCTGTGCCTGACACAAACAGCACAGTGAACAGCACTGGATTAGTGAAGGTCCCACATCTTCATTGTACCACAGCGAAGCAACACTGCGGGGTCAGGAATACGGAATAAGACTCAAGTTGCCAAGCAAGTTGGTACCCGTGAGGGGAGACAGGGCCCGCAGCCGAGCTAAAGCGGCAGCAGGGCCACACACACAGCGCAGAAACAGGGAGCCAAAGGACCCGGCTAGGGTGGGAGCAACCCGGCCCCTGCACAGACTCCGTGGACAGTACTCAACTAAATTACCATCTTCAGTAAAAGACTTGGAAAACTACAAAACCGTGAGTCTGTGTAATTCTTGCGCTCGAGCCCCGCTCTCCCTCACAAACTGTTCTCATCACTACTGCCCCGGGGACCAGGCTCTGCCCATGGAGAGCAGTCACATCACGGGCTGCCATCCATCATCCCCGGAGGTTCTGCAGCAGCGGTGGTCACCCTGACCACATACCACGAGTGGCATCACGACTTTATCCCTGTAAATAACCCACAACCTTTACTTGTGGCCTCAGGACACGGTCCGGACCAAGACCGCCGTAATACCCGTGATACCCCGGTCCGGTACCGAGTACCCCGTCCCAGTGGGCTCCACAGTTGACCGCGCTCCAGCCCGTGGGAGCTAGCACTTCCACCACTTCTCGACTCTCACTCCAACTTCCTACTCCTTTGCTGTTCTCCTCCCAACTGACTAACTCTACACTTCCTTGTTCCCCTAGCTGAGACGGGGCCCTTCCCCTTGGTCCACCCACCGTCCTATCCCAGGGTCCTAAGTGTGTGTGTGTGTTGTGGGTTTCAACTTCACCATCCAGGTACATGGAGAACAGGGACACTACCCTTCTGCTAATGGAGGAGTGCAGTACCCCCGATGGCAATCTGACCATTGGGGTGCCACAGAGCTATTACAAATTGTTAATTATTTATAACTTAAGCATTAAAACCAAAGGATGATGAATAGCACTGACTCTCAATGTCACTGGTGAGTATTATTATTATTATTATTATTTTTATTATTATTTATTTATATAGCGCCATTGGGTTCCATGGCGCTTTACATGAGGATGAGGGAGACAAGAACAAGTACACTAAATCTAGGCGATCAGGACGTACAGGTACAGGAGGGGCAGGGACCCTGTCCACGAGGGCTCACAGTCTATGAGGGGTGGGTAAGGATACAGTAGGATGGGGGAATGTCATGTATGGGGCGTTCGCCTGGGTCTCATGGCAGGTTGTAGGCTTGACGGAACAGGTGAGTCTTCAGGTGACACTTGAAGTTACTCAGGGTAGGAGAGTGTCTGACGTGTTCGGGTAGGGAGTTCCAGAGTAAGGCAGATGCCCGGGAGAAGTCCTGGACTCGGTTGTGTGAAGAGGTGATGAGGGGGGAGCAGAGGAGGAGTTCTTGGGAGGAGCGGAGGTTGCGTGAGGGTAGGTATCGGGAGACCAGGTCGGAGATGTATGGTGGGGCCAGGTTGTGTATGGCTTTGTAGGTCATGGTTAGTGTTTTGAATTGGGATCTCTTGGAGACGGGGAGCCAGTGAAGGGCTTGGCAGAGGGGGGAGACAGGGGAGTAGCGGGAGGACATATAGATGAGTCGGGCAGCGGAGTTGAGGATAGACTGGAGAGGTGTGAGGGAGTTAGCCGGGAGGCCATTGAGAAGGAGGTTGCAGTAGTCAAGGCGGGAGATGATAAGAGCATGGATGAGTGTTTTAGCGGTGTCGTGGGTGAGGAAGGAGCGGATCCGTGAGATGTTCTTGAGCTGGAGCCGGAGGGATGTGGTGAGGGCCTCGATGTGGGGTTTGAAGGATAGGGAGGAGTCAAGGATTACCCCGAGGCACTTGGCTTGGGGGACTGGGGAGAGGGCGCAGTCGTTGATGCAGATGGATAGGTTGGGAGGTGGGGTGGAATTTCTTGGGGGGAAGACTATGAATTCAGTTTTGTCCATGTTGAGTTTAAGGAAGCGAGCAGAGAAGAAGGATGAGATGGCGGAAAGGCATTGAGGGATTTTCGAGAGTAGGGAGGTGATGTCAGGGCCGGACAGGTAGATTTGGGTGTCATCGGCGTAGAGGTGGTACTGGAGGCCATGGGACTCGATGAGTTGCCCTAGGCCGAGAGTGTAAATGGAGAAAAGTAGGGGTCCCAGGACGGAACCTTGGGGGACTCCGACAGAAAGGGGGTAGGGTGAGGAGGAGGTGTGGGAGTGGGAGACGCTGAAGGTCCGATCTGCTAGGTATGAGGAGATCCAGGAGAGGGCAAGGTGGGTGATGCCAAGGGATTCCAGGATCCGGAGAAGAAGGGAGTGGTCAACCGTGTCGAAGGCGGCAGACAGGTCAAGGAGTAGCAGGATGGAGTAGTGGTGTTTGTTCTTGGCGGTCAGTAGGTCGTTGGTGACTTTGGTCAGGGCTGTTTCGGTGGAATGGAGGGGTCGAAAGCCGGACTGTAGGCGGTCGAAGTGGGAGCACGAGGAGAGGTGAGAGGACAGTTCGGAGTGGACGTGCTGTTCAAGTAGCTTAGAGGCGAATGGGAGAAGAGATATGGGGCGATAGTTAGAGACAGAGGTAGGGTCAAGTGAGGGTTTTTTTTAGGATGGGCGTGATTAGGGCGTGTTTGAAGGCCGAGGGGAAGGTACCAGTGCGAAGTGAAAGGTTAAAGAGGTGGGTGAGGGCTGGGATGAAAATGGAGGTGTGGTTGGGAATGAGGTGGGATGGGAGTGGGTCGTGGGCCTGGTGGTGAGGTGTGATTTTGACAGGAGGGAGGAAAGTTGGTCTTCAGTTATGGGGGGGAAGTGGCTGATGGAGGAGGAGGGCAGTGTAGGTGGGAAGGGGAGTTGTGGGGATAGTGGACCGAAGCTGCTTCTGATCTTGTCGATCTTCTCCTTGAAGAAGGTCGCAAAGTCTTCAGCAGAGATGAGGGGAGAAGGGGGAGGAGCAGGTGGGCGAAGTAAGGAGTTGAAAGTTTTGAAGAGCTGTTTGGGGTTGCGGGACAGAGAGGTTATAAGGGATGAGAAGAACACTTGCTTGGCTGTAGCGAGTGCCGTCTTGAAGTCAGTGATGGATTGCTTGAACAGAGCAAAGTGCTCGGGGGTGTGAGACTTTTTCCATCTCCTCTCGGCGACTCTGGACGCCCGTCTCAGGTTTTTAGTGAGGGTGGTGTGCCAGGGTTGCCTGTTAATGCGTGGAGCATGGAGAGTGAGGGGGGCGGCTAGGTCGAGAGCGTTCATTATGGTGGTGTTGTATAGGGTGGTGGCAATGTCAATGTCGTCAGCGCAGAGTAGGTCGGTGAGAGGGAGGAGTGATTCAGAGAATAAAGGAAGATCAAGATCTTTTAGGTTTCGGCGAGGGTGATCAAGTTTGCGGAGAGGGGGTAGTGTGGCAGGGGAGGAGAGGGCGTAGAAGGTCAAGAGATGGTGGTCGGACAGTGTGAGTACCGAGGTTGTGAGGTTAGAGAGGGAGCAAAGGCGGGTAAAGATGAGGTCAAGCGTGTGGCCTTGTTCGTGGGTGGGAGAGGAGGACCATTGGGAGAGCCCTAGGGAAGTGGTCAAGAAAGAAGGTTGGAGGCGGCTGGGCGGGGAGTGTCAATGGGGATATTGAAGTCGCCCATGATGATGGAGGGGATGTCAGTGGAGAGGAAGTGAAGTAGCCAGGTGGTGAAGTGGTCAAGGAAGGAGGCGGGGTGGGTCGGGGGGCGGTAGATGATGGCTATTTGGAGGTTGCAGGGGGAGAAGATTCGGACTGAGTGGGCTTCGAAGGAGGGGACAGTGACGGATGGGGGCTGGGGGATGGGGCTGAAGGTGCAGGAGTTGGACAGCAGTATGCCGACTCCACCGCCGTGCTTGCCAGAGGGACGGGGGTGTGGGACAGGCTGAGGCCGCCGTAGGATAGTGCGGCAGGGGAGGCCGTGTCGGAGGGGGTGAGCCAGGTCTCGGTGAGGCCAAGGAATGACAGTTTCCTGGAGATAAAGAGATCATGGATGTCGGGGAGTTTGTTGCACACTGAGCGGGCATTCCAGAGTGCGCCGGGTAGAGCGGTAGGTGGGGCATGGGTTGGGGGAATGGGTCTGATGTTGGTGGGGTTGCGAGAGCTAGTGGTCATGAGGTTGCGAGGGTTGGTGGTGGGTCGCGGGATGAAGGTTGTTGTGGGGATGTTGCGGGGGGGGGCCAGGATTGGGGGAGATGTCACCGGCAAGGAGGAGGAGTAGGCCGAGGGTTAGCAGGTGGGAGCATGAGAGCTTGCGAGGCGGGCGTGCTTGTTTGGTGATTGAGGATTGAAAGTGAATGAAAAGGTCGGTAAAGTGGGTGAGGTGGTTCGGCAGGATGGAGGGTGAGAGCAGTATTTTGTTGCTGGGAGGGGGGATAAGTGGGGGTAGTAGGAAGTGGAGAAGGATGGGAGTGAGAGTGAGGAGTAGCGGGAACATTGCATACGGAGAACAGGGAGTGAGTGTGGCAGCAGGGGTCAGTCCGGGGTGGGATGCCACCAAGGTATGAGCTATAGTCCAGGGGAGATGTGGATGGGGATGAGATCTAGCAGTCCTGGACAGGATGGTGGAGCCGAGGACAAGGTGGTGCAGCCAGTATGGGGAGAAATAGTAGTCAAGATGAGGTCAGATGGCTGGGGAGGGAGGGTGGACTGATGACTAGTTCCTTACTTGTGGAAGGGATTGCAGGAGTTAATATGAAGTGAAGTAGTAAGGGTGGTAGAGATTAGAAGGGAAACATTGTGGGGGATTTATATTCCTTTACCTGCCAGTCTTTTCCAGTCCATTTCTAAGTATTATACTTAGAAAATGTACTTTGAAAGATGTAGTTTGGAAGATGCATAGATCAGACTAAGTCTGGATCAGACTTATGCATCATCATATATCTGTAGCTGAATAGGATTCAGGTGTTGATTGCTGCCTGGGTGTGGATGGAGTGACTGGATGATGGGGGTTACACAGAGGTAATAAAACATGGGAAGGGGCTGGAGAACTAACTCTAGGTCATGCTACACTGATCATGAGGAATGGTGAAAAGCAGACACATGGAAGGTAAGAAAGTATCAACATATATAGATATTATAAGCACAGTATCTAAGCAGAGAGATTTGCAAAGCTGGATAGATGGGTGGAAGTTCACAGAGCGTACCTAACACACATTATAAGCACAGTATCTAAGCAGAGAGATTTGCAAAGCTGGATAGATGGGTGGAAGTTCACAGAGCGTACCTAACACACATTATAAGCACAGTATCTAAGCAGAGAGATTTGCAAAGCTGGATAGATGGGTGGAAGTTCACAGAGCGTACCTAACACACATTATAAGCACAGTATCTAAGCAGAGAGATTTGCAAAGCTGGATAGATGGGTGGAAGTTCACAGAGCGTACCTAACACACATTATAAGCACAGTATCTAAGCAGAGAGATTTGCAAAGCTGGATAGATGGGTGGAAGTTCACAGAGCGTACCTAACACAATATAAGACAGTATCTAAGCAGAGAGATTTGCAAAGCTGGATAGATGGGTGGAAGTTCACAGAGCGTACCTAAACACATTATAAGCACAGTATCTAAGCAGAGAGATTTGCAAAGCTGGATAGATGGGTGGAAGTTCACAGAGCGTACCTAACACACATTATAAGCACAGTATCTAAGCAGAGAGATTTGCAAAGCTGGATAGATGGGTGGAAGTTCACAGAGCGTACCTAACACACATTATAAGCACAGTATCTAAGCAGAGAGATTTGCAAAGCTGGATAGATGGGTGGAAGTTCACAGAGCGTACCTAACACACATTATAAGCACAGTATCTAAGCAGAGAGATTTGCAAAGCTGGATAGATGGGTGGAAGTTCACAGAGCGTACCTAACACACATTATAAGCACAGTATCTAAGCAGAGAGATTTGCAAAGCTGGATAGATGGGTGGAAGTTCACAGAGCGTACCTAACACACATTATAAGCACAGTATCTAAGCAGAGAGATTTGCAAAGCTGGATAGATGGGTGGAAGTTCACAGAGCGTACCTGTGGAAAGAGGAAACAGCCCAATTAGATGATGATGATGATCATGAGGTTGATGATTCAGCAGATATGATGATGATGATGATCATGAGGTTGATAATTCAGCAGATACAAATAGTGATGAATGGAATAATATGTCATAGATGTCTAGTCTATTTCTAAGTATTGTACTTAGAAAATGTACTTTGAAAGATGTAGTTTGGAAGATGCATAGATCAGACTAAGTCTGGATCAGACTTATGCATCATCATATATCTGTAGCTGAATAGGATTCAGGTGTTGATTGCTGCCTGGGTGTGGATGGGAAATATAAAAAGATATAGAGAGATGCTTCTGTGTGTGCCTGGTGGTCTAAGTGGGATTGTAGAGAGAGAAGTTGGGTGATCACTCCTCTTTAGTGGTTGTGCAATCCTATACAATCACAGTGTGGGTCTCCGGTGTGTAATTGCATACTATACGATTTCCATCATTCAGGCTGGGTCGGTCACGTGCCATGTGACGTCACCGCAGGTCCTTCACTCTCAATACCCCGGCTGCCGCAGTCTGCAGCTCCTATCACTCCCGAAGGGATTTCACAGATATACTTGGTAAGATTTGTGGTTTAATTGGAGTGCACGACTACAGTATCCAAAGCACGAATTCATCTATTAGTTGACCTTCTTTATTTAACAGAGTGTGGCTCTCACAACGTTTCATCTGGCCACCCCCTTCATCACCTAATGAAAAAGTGATAAGAGATAGTTTTTCTATCTTCTGACTAAAACGGTATAAACATATTTTACCTACATATCTCCTGTCACACACTTATAATGAAGGAGATCAGAAACTCCTGTCACAGTTAGAGATGATCATTACTTAGATAGTGTCGCAGTGTTCACTTCTTGTTTTTTTAATTCATATGTCCAAAGGTGGGGGGAGAGAAGCTGGCGATGATTTTGCTTGGGGCTCACGTGACATCACAATCTCACATGAGCCTTGGCAGCGCATGTACTGACACTGCTGAAATGGAGCCACAACTGGAGGTGAGTATAAGCTTTTTTATTTTAATTGGAATGAGAGGGTGTTGTCCTAGTAGTAGATAACCCCTTTACGTTTATTTAGGAGACTATAAAAAGGAAGATTATCACTGTTATCATAGAAGGAAGACATTGTGCTGTCACTAGCTGTCCAAGAGTATGAAAAAGGTGCTTAAATTGCAGGTAAATAAATGTACTATATACTGTTTAAAGTGAGAAAAAAATGAAAAAAATGCTGGACTACCTTTATAAATGAGCAGCATGGTGACCCTCAGAGGTGTAACTTGAAGCTCTAGAGCCCTGATGTGAAAGTTTCAAAGGGGCCCCCAATTTTTGCAAATTTTTAATACCTTTAGTCTTTTTCTATAGGCAAAAGGGAATTTTGGGGCCCAGGCGGGCCCAGGCGTGGTTGCAATCCCTGCACCACTTATAGTTACGCCCCTGGTGACCCTTATCTAACCGCCAGTGGTGTAGATATGAATGAGGCACCAGCAGTCATGTGTAACCATGCTGCTCCATTTAATCTTCCCACATTGAGAAGGAACATGGGTACGGGACCCCCAGAAGTAAAAAATTTTAATGGATTTTGCAAAATATAAAAGGGGGGGGGGGGAACAAGAGGCGCAATAGTGCCCTATCACTAGTGACACTAGTGTAATATGGTGGTGCTATGGAGCCACTCACCTGGTCCAGTTGTGGTCCCCACAACTGGTTTGAAGGCGTTTAGGAATCAATGTTCCAAGCTGCTGCAGGACCTCCACCTACCACTGGATAGTGGTATGTTCCAAGAGAAATGATGGGAGTAGTGGTGTATCACGGTCCGCGCTGCTCTGGGTTCAAAATAACTTACCCGGCAGATAATCCCTATATGGGGAAGAAAAAAGATTTTAGTAGTGATGGAAGTTGTATATAAATGGGAAATTATGCCAGGGTCTAATAGATTGTTGTATGTGAAGGGGTTTCTTTGATTGCGGCGATAAATTGAGGTATACAAGCTGATAATTGAGAGATGTGCACCGGATGCCAATCCTCTTTCCCATGAAAAACATGGGTGAGGGGGTAGTGGCTGATGGACACACAAGTCATTTATATATATGGATGTGAATAAGCCGCATCTGGGAGGCCGTAGTTAAATCATATACCACATTGGGACAATGGTATACAGCACTGTTTATACAGTGCTGTATCCTTTATATGCATATCCATTGTGCTCTAATCGCCCCAGTATCCTAAAAAGTGGTTGTCTGCGTGAATTAAGTGAAATGCCCATGTCTAAAATGGCGGGGTTGCGATTTCCGCCCTTATTATGAGGTTACTATAGGTGTCTGATGACACACCAGCCTCTAAGATGGCGGAAATCGCACTTCCGCCCAAACTACGGCGCCATTGGTGAAAAATTCTACTGTGCAACGTCCGGTTCCGCCCCCCAGTGACATCCAGGCATCCCGGATAGGCTGGATGAGATCAGGTGGCCACTGACTCTCCTGCCTTGGGATTGGCCGCGAGTCGCGAGGGAAGAGGCGGACCAGAAATGGGGCACACATGTGAGGGATCTCAGTATAGGTATAAAAAGATGCCGGCCGGCGGGTTGAAACGGACCCCATTGAGAAAGCCCAAAGCGAAACGCGTCTGGGGGCACCCGGTACTCCATCCCCTCATAGGACATGGGTAAGTGTGGAGCTGTGGGAGGATGATGTGTTTACATTCTAATAAGACCGATATATGTATATGTGTATGGTATCTACACAGGGTTGACATTAACTAATACTCCCCCAGGGATGGATAAACTGTATGAGTGTTACATGGGACTACCTAATACTACTCTGCAGGACTCTCCCTAATGTGGGTTGTATATTCACTATATAATCAACCTCTGTTCCCCACTGGATGGGTAAATATGACAGGCACTGCATATATAGAATGAAATCAGATCTAATACCCACAAGGTTTGTCCACTATCCCCTGTCCTTGTAGAAGGGATATACCAGCTACATGGAAAAATTTTAATGTCACAATGTCACTTTAATACCTTGATCCTCCATGAAATAAATAAATAAATGAAATCTATGTATATCTTATGTATATGTTATGAGTTATGAAATGAATTTTTTATATGTACAAACAATTTACTAAATAAATTCATGATTGAAAACATAATATAATTGACTGTGATATATATAGTGTAAAAGGACCTGAAACCTCCCACTTTTTTGTATGGTTAAATGTATATATATAGGAGGGGTCCAGTCTGGCCAATGGCCAAATCTTTGACACACATTGTAAGGGCAACATCTTTGGTTTTACTAGCTTTATAAATGAGCAGCATGGTGACCCTCATAGGTGTAACGTGACGCTCTAGAGCCCTGATGTGAAAGTTTCAAAGGGGCCCCCAATTATTGCAAATCTTTAATACCTTTAGTCTTTTTCTATAGGCAAAAGGGAATTTTGGGGCCCCCTAAGGCTTTAGGGCCCAGGCGTAGTTGCAATCCCTGCACCTATTGTAGTTACGCCCCTGGTGACCCTTATCTAACCGCCAGTGGTGTAGATATGAATGAGGCACCAGCAGTCATGTGTAACCATGCTGCTCCATTTAATCTTCCCACATTGAGAAGGAACATGGGTACGGGACCCCCAGAAGTAAAAAATTTATCATCTATCCTGTGGATTTTGCAAAATATAAAAGGGGGGGGAACATGAGGCGCAATAGTGCCCTATCACTAGTGACACTAGTGTAATATGGTGGTGCTATGGAGCCACTCACCTGGTCCAGTTGTGGTCCCCACAACTGGTTTGAAGGCGTTTAGGAATCAATGTTCCAAGCTGCTGCAGGACCTCCACCTACCACTGGATAGTGGTATGTTCCAAGAGAAATGATGGGAGTAGTGGTGTATCACGGTCCGCACTGCTCTGGGTTCAAAATAACTCACCAAAGAGCCAAGTAACTTTTCATCCTCTTTATTCCTCCTTCTCCTACGCGTTTCAGCGCCACACCTGGCGCCTTCCTCAGGGATATTCCCTGAGGAAGGCGCCGGGTGTGGCGCTGAAACGCGTAGGAGAAGGAGGAATAAAGAGGATGAAAAGTTACTTGGCTCTTTGGTGAGTTATTTTGAACCCAGAGCAGCGCGGACCGTGATACACCACTACTCCCATCATTTATCCTGTGGATTTGACATATATGTATTTTGTGATCATACCTCTTTTAAGACTCCAAACTCCTACTAAAGTTTTGGACAACCTCTGTATCAGCTGAACTTTAGCAGAACAGCATTAAAGCCTTTAAAAGTGAATAAAAATGTTTCAATCTTGCAAGCCTAGATCCTAAAATGGTGAGCTATACTATATACTCAGTATTATTGTATTAGATTTAGTGGTGTTTGAACTCGCACTGCTTTGAGAAGGGAGTATTTCTTTCAAGTCATTTCCGTAACCCAATCAAATCTGCTATGAAAGTCAGAAAATCTAATTAATAATCTCCTACTCTTAACCACATTAAATTCAATTAAGCCGATCTGAAGTGATAACCTCCTTCTCGATGGCAGCTTTAAATTACACCTGCATAAAAAGTAAGTCCCCATCTGCGCTCAGGTGCCCGTCCCGGTGACATTGACATGACATTAAGAGAAGTGTGAAAAATAATTCTACTCTTCTATTCATATCTGCAAATGAGAGACAATCTATTCCAGGACGCCGGGCAATTATTAGAGATCCAAACGCTCTGACATATAGACTGATATTGGCTCTCTGGGTAAATGAAGGAAAAACTCATTTCCAACTCATATCGGAAAGCTCATTAGATTCCCTACAAATCTGTCTCAGTAGCATAATAGATGGTTTTAGGATCTGGGTCATTTACTTGTGTTTAGACTTTCTGTGGGTTTTATTTTGGTGGCGCTGAACGGGTATAAAACGATGTCGCTGACTTACAGTGTTGGGGCTGGAGACACAAATATGTCCGCTGTGAGGATCACAAAGACCCACTACTGGATTAATCACAAACTACATTTGCATAATGACTTTCTTCGGCTGCCAGGAAGAGCAGAGGCAATGAGCAATATAAAAAGTGGAGTGTTCAAATGCCAGAGGGAGAAAAAGGCCAGACACAAAAAGTTTGACTTTGATTTCTAGAACCTTTCTTTTGTCACAGTCATTGCATCCCGAGATCAAATCCTGCCAGTGGGAGAGGGTTTAGGGTCCATTGTCTTTATGTTTGTGTTTAATGGCCCCGTCACACATGTCAACCAAGGCTGCGATGTCGGAAGTGATGTGCGGGTGCGCGCTCGCTTCCGATATTGCAGCCTTGGTGTCACACGGCAGGATGTTGCCGGTGACGCCGCAGCGATGTGGGCGGAGCCATCGCTCGCTGGGCTGGGATCAACCCAGCGAGCAATCCACAGCAATACTGCGGTATAGGCTGGATCGCCGCCAACATCGCTATTGCGGTGTCAGACGGAGCATCCAGCCTAATTGCTGGTTGCAGATTGACAGGTTTACGTTCATCCTCGTAAACCTGTCAACCTGCGACCAGCGATAATTCGCAGTTGCGTCGCGCTGTCACACAGCATGACGCACTTGCGATATTGCTAGCAACATCGCTGATGCGTCACTTTTCGGTGATGTCGCTAGCAACATTGACACGTGTGACACGGCCTTAAGAGTTGTATGTTTAATGATGCATATGTAGCCACCTAATGGTTAAAGGTAATGACTGCTCCCTGGTACCCTTCAGTTATTAATAATTATTGATACTCCATAAGGGTGGGATATAGTCTACAAAAAGGGCTTACAATGGAGAATTAACAGGAGAGTTCCTAGGATAGGAGACAGATAAGGAACCACTGTAACGGCATCCCATTTGGATTCTACAATACCATCCTTGTCATCCTGAGAGTTGTGTAGGGCAACCGGAAAGCAACTGATCCCTCTGATACGGTTGTGGTGGGCTTCAGTAGGGACTTGGACAAATCAGTTTACATGTTGCTGGCGGTAAAGGAATAATTGTCTAGAACAGGAGTGGGGAACTCCAGACCTCGAGGTTCGTCAACAGTGCAGGTTTTCAGGATTTCGTTAGCATTGCAAAGGGGTTGGAATCTTCATGGGTGCAGGTGATTCCTTTATCACCTGTGCAATAATAAGGAAATTCTGAAAACATGACTTGTTGGTGAAGTTCCCCACCTCTAGTGTAAAAGGTGGCCCTAACCTTTCCTCGGAGCAGATCCCTATGGGAAGAGTTGGGTTGAAGCCAGTAGAGACTTAATTATTTTGCAATGGGATACCAAGTTGCTGAGCAGGGTAGGTGAGAGCCTAGAGCAGTGATGGCGAACTCCAGGCCTCGAGTGCCGCACACAGTCCAGGTTTTCAGGATTTCCTTAGAGTTTGACAGTTGGTAATTTGATTGCCAACTGTCAAATGCAATGGAAATCCTGAAAACCTGGACTGTGTGCGGCACTCGAGGCCTGGAGTTCGCCATCACTGGCCTAGAGGTACCGTAATGGCAGAGCAGTCTGCACTCTGCACCAAATCTGTCATTGTGAATATCCCCAAAGAGTAATAATCATGATGTGTGTCCATGTTTCACGAGACTGTTTTAGTAAATAACTGTTTTCAAACATCATTGGCTCTTTGTTTGCTTTGATCCTCTCCGAGGCCAACTCAGAACTGAACGGTTGCACTGGGGAGCCGGTTGGGGTGCATGCTGCAAATCTAGGGCTGCTCTGTAACCAAGGCCCTACCTTGCCCGTGACTACCAAGGCCCAGTATGATCGGCTCCTCTACACCAGGAGCTTTATTTGCAGCAGGCAGTGCAACCTGCACACATTATTAAGGAGAGATATTTCAGACATGATGAGATTGTTGTAATTATTTTGAAAATTGTTGTTTGCATGAGTGAATAATCCCTTTACATTAGCTGAATTGATACAATCCTCATTATAATATCAAGCTAATGACATTTAATAGCAAATTAATATTCATTCATTTATTCATTAATAATCAAAGTAACTACACCATCCTCATCAGGTCAATGAGCTCTATTTCATAATGTATGCAGTATGTATTGTGAAATCTGGTGACAGATTAGCTTTAAAACATTATTATCAGCATTTAAAGACCTTGCCTAAACATATTGGTCCAGCTGGTAAATATTATTCAGGAATTAGCCCAAAAGGGACCACCTCCAGTCCTCACTGGTCTCTACGCAGTAAGAAAGTGTAAAACTAACTTAACCCCTTCACGACATTTGACATATATTTACATCATATGTCATGTCCCTGTCTTTGATGCTATTTTGCATGCTGAGCCCCACCTTTCCCTGCACATGTGCCTCTACCAGCCACGAATGGATCAGAGATCTGCCCACGGCTGTTAACCGGTTAAATCCCATTGTCAATCTTTAACACTCGATGGGGCTCGCGTCATTCCCCGCTCTCATCGGCTCACCTGTGACATAATCGCGGGTTGCTGATGGATCATCATGACAGTCAGGAGTCAGCTGATGACCCCTGTGTCATGCGTTCCTGCTGTAAACATCAGCATTTATAGGAGATCGTGATTTCTGCTATACAGGGCATGCTGATGCACTGCTCTGTATAGCAGAAGTGATCAGATGTTCGCAGCTTCAAATCTCCTAAGGGTACCTTTACACGCCGCAACCGCGGGAGACATTTCTGACAACGATATGTCGCCCTGGAATTATCGCCATCAAAATCCCTCCCAATTGCGGCGTGTAATTGTGGAATTTGGCGGCGATATGTCGCCTCGCCACGGTCGCCTGATTTTAGAGCTCTAAAATCAGGCAACTGTGGCGAGGCGACATATCGCCACCAAATTCCACAATTACACGCCGCAATTGGGAGAGATTGTGATGGTGATAATTTCAGGGCGACATATCGCTGTCAGAAATGTCTCCCGCGGTTGCGGCGTGTAAAGGTACCCTAAAGGTACCGTCACACACAGCAATATGCTAGGCAATTTCACTGGCAATTTGCTGGTTGCAGTGAAATCATGGACACATTGTTTTGTTTTGTTGCTGTGTACAAATGGAACAATGTGTCCATGATTTCACTGCAACCAGCAAATTGCCAGTGATATTGCCTAGCTATTATGCTGTGTGTGACGGTACCTTAAGGGGATTGATAAATATAGTAAAAGGTTTAAAGAAAAGTTTAAAAATATGAAAAAAATGCAATGAAATGGGTTTTTA
Source organism: Allobates femoralis (assembly GCA_033576535.1). Taxonomy (NCBI): domain Eukaryota; kingdom Metazoa; phylum Chordata; class Amphibia; order Anura; family Aromobatidae; genus Allobates; species Allobates femoralis. The sequence continues at coordinate 59,546,104 of JARQOC010000002.1, read as the reverse complement.
TGAATATGTTTAGGACTACAGAGGTTGCTGGTACTATAATTATATGCATTCACTTTCTAATTGGGGTTTCAACTACTGAATGCTGCACTGATCTAGGTAATGTCAGGGTCACAGCACTGATTTAGCACTACACCTCATTGGATATGATCCCACATTGGAAATTACATAGCTGCTTTTCTACTGTTGAGATCTAGCTCCTGAGACCCCTTTCAATTGGTCAAAAGACAGATGAGAAGTGCTCAGCTTGGTAGGAAGGAGTACACAGCCACTGGCTGAACAGTTGCAGTGCAGTATAGAGAAGTCTATGACTTACTATTGAATCTGCATCCCACAATGTGCGTGCTCAGGTACTGTAGGAGCCAAGCGCTCTGTCTTTCCAAGACATAAACTTCGACAGCCATCATTTGGCACATTAGACTATTGTCCTAGCCTGCTAATATTGGTAGGTTCAGCTAATAGTATCTCACTAATTATGGGGACCATTTGGTCAGATTCTTATGTGGCGCCCCTGCGACCAGGCGGCCACAGGATGAACTGCTGTGGGACAGGTAAGACGGTGAGCTCACAAAAACACCCCCACACACACAAATTCTGACCCAGATGCCAAGTTACTCTATGGCAGGCAAGCAGTGGCGGGATTAGCACAAGTGGGTGGGAAGTAGACAGAACCCAGACAAAGGGGTGGAGTAACAGTAGTAAAACACTGGAACACTAAGTTGGGCGAGACGATTGATAGCTTCCCAGGAAAGAGGAGGAGACGGAGAAAGAGCTCCTGGAGGGTAGAGAAGGGAAGGCATCCCCAAGCCGAGACACCCTTCAGCTGAGTACTGACTAACAATGACTGACCAACGGGCCAGGCGGCCTGCACCAATAATGGCCGGTCGAGATCCCAAGCTGAAACTGGTGAGAGACTGAGGGAGCCAGGTGATCCTGACGATCCCGGGTCACTGGTGGCTGGGCCAGAGAACAAGAGTGCTGGCTCTGTAGATGTGGCCGGCACCACTTTACACCCCTAACCACAAGACATCCTGGTGGGGTGCGGGAACTCCAAGTCCCCAAGACCCAACAACCGGTACAGAGTAGGACAAAGCCATCAGACTAGGGCTAGTGACCCAGACCGTGAGATGACTCACTGTAGAGCCTGTGATGGCCAGACCGAACCCTTAGCCGAGAGAGAGAAGAAAGCAGAAAGGCCCGAGAGGTACACTGAGGGGAGTGATGCAGAGGAACCGTCTCCACTGCAGTAAAAGCCCCAGCCGGTGACCATAGTGTGGAGTCAGTCCACAGCTTGTGTACAGGTACTGTGTGTTAAGTTTACAAGTGGAGTAAAGTACCCGGTCAACTCAAGCTCTGTGTGCGGAGCTGCATACTGAGTGTGTGTGTGAGCTGCTGCATAGGAAGCATCAGGTGCCTGCTGAGCGGTACCCTGATTTCTGTGCGTGCCAACCAGAGGAGCTGCAGAGAGAAGATACGTGCAGCATTCTGGGCACGGAGTATCCCTATAACTGCCCGGGGACCAAGCCCTACCCGTGGAGGGCTCACCATCCCGGCTGCCACCATCTCCACTGTCCCCGGTGGATCCCACAGCAGTGGTGGCCACATTGGCTGCGACCCACGGGTGGCATCACGAATACACCTCATAAACTTTATTAATTTTTTCCCTTTCCCCTTAAGTTTGCCGCTTCTGGGGACACGGAAGCAGGCCACGCCACCATGTCAACCCCTGAGACAGCTTGGTCCGGCCCCGAGTGCCCCAGTCCCCTAGCGGGTGCGACACTTACCTCTCTGATACACAGACAGTACTTGAATTGGCCTGACTACCAGGTGTCTTACTTGAGCCAACTACCTTGAGGCACTGACCTCTCGCCAGGAGTTGGGCCAGCTCTTCTGCTCCAAGTACTGTCCATGTGTCACAGATGTGACAAATCAGACTTATATGAATAACATTACATGGCAGTAGTAGATTTGGAGCGGAGTTGTGGATCATTGTCTTGCTGAAAGATCCATCCCCAGTGTAACTTCAACTTTGACACTGATTCTTGAATATTATTCTCAAGAATCTGCTGATACTGAGTGGAATTCATGCAACCCTCAACTTTAACATGCTGTCATTGGCCACACAGCCCCAAAGCATGATGGACCCTCCCCCAAATTTGACAGTGGGTAGCAAGTGTTTTTCTTGGAATGCTGTGTTTTTGTGGCGCCATGCATAACGCCTTGTTGTATGACCAAACAACTCAATCTTTGTTTCATCAGTCCACAAGACCTTCTTCCAAAATGAAACTGGCTTGTCCAAATGTGCTTTTGCATACCTCAGGCAACTCTGTTTCTGGTGTGCATGCAGAAACGGCTTCTTTCGCATGACTCTCCCATACAGCTTCTCCTTGTGCAGTGTGCGCTGTATTGTTGACCGATGCACAGTGACACCATCTGCAGCAAGATGATGCTGCAGGTCTTTGGAGGTGGTCTGTGGATTGTTCTTGACTGTTCTCACCATTCTTCTTCTCTGCCTTTCTGATATTTTTGTTGGCCTGCCACTTCTGGCCTTTACATGAACTGTCCCTGTGGTCTTCCATTTCCTTACTATGTTCCTCACAGTGGAAACTGACAGGTTAAATCTCTGAGACAACTTTTTGTATCCTTCCCCTGAACAACTATGTTGAACAATCTTTTTTTTAAGATCATTTTAGAGCTGTTTTGAGGAGCCCATGATGCCACTCCTCTGAGAAGATGCAACTAGGAGAATAACTTGCAAGTGGACACCTGAAATAGCTTTTATCATGATTGGATACACCGGGCTACGAAGTTCAAAGCTCAATGAGGTTACCAAACCAATTTAGTGCTTCAGTAAGTCAGTAAAAAGTAGTTAGGAGTATTCAAATTATGAAAATCAGAAGGGTGCCCATACTTTGGCACCTGTCAAATTTTGAAATAATGCATATTTCACCTGTTTGGTAGTACAATAAACCTCATTTCAACCTGAAATATTACTGTGTCCATCAGTTATTACATATATCACACTGAAATAGCTGTTGCAAAAAAAACAATTTTAAACAAAAAAGAGTAAGATTAAGAGGGGTGCCCAAACTTTTCCATATGACTGTATAGCTGAGTTGAATTTGTCGTTTTACTTTTTGTGGCAGTGTAATGGTACCTTTACACGCCGCTACTGGATGGTGGCAACATCCTGGCTACTTCACGTGCACGAGCACGCACAAACGGTTGCAAACGGTAATCGCACCACCTTTACACGCCGCAACAAGGTGCGCTACGGTAGGTTACATCTATCTCTGATACACCACCGGGTGTCTCAAAGTTACCTTCTGCAGAGCACCTTACCTCATTTACACACCGCTACAACAAGCTAATATGGGCGGACCTGGTGCAGCAGGGACACACATAGGCGTGCCACAATTGTGGATTACGGGGCGCTCGTACACTGATAGGACAATGCAATAACATCATGATTGGCCAGCCAGCGCAAGAGGCTGATTAATACATGACGCTCGAGCAATTGTGTAGTGTGACTGGTCAGCTCCTTAAATATGCCTCCCTATGCAGCGACTACCAATCGTAACGCAGGAGCTTCCTCCAATGATCGCTGATGGGGCGCGGCAACCCAGAGCCTGTGTCACGCCCCAGGTACATACCAGGTACATAGCCTGGTGTCGAAACAACCCTTCTGTTCCTTCTTTACATGCCGATACAGGTCGCTACCATCGGCTGGGTAACCACCTGTTTTAGGGCAGTGCTCTGAAACAGGTGCCGCCACTGGCGGGTGGCTACAACCGTCTTCACACGCCGCTACCTCGGGTTGAATTGGCGGTGCAAGATACATTTCTCTCATGTACCCGGTTGTTGCCACCATCCAGCAGCGGCGTGTAAAGGTACCATTAGAGGGGTGCGAGGTGCTAGCCGTGGGAGAGGGATTTGCAATGTGATTAAAAGCTAAAGTGCACTGTTAATGGGGAAGGAAGAGAGAAGTAGGCCCCATCAGCTACACTCCCTCCTAACCACTGCCTTACAGTGGGAGTCGGCACCCTAATAAGCAATATAGCGCCCTCAATGAACGGTGGTTATCCCTGGAATTGCCCTTCCCTGTCCCTGTAGACAGAAACTGTGCTCACTCCAACATATATGTGAGTGGGGCCGGCAGGGAAGGGGTTACTCGGATACCGGGACGTGGCTTCGATGGGGATCGCTGCTGGTCGGGTCCCGGTTCTGTGCCCTGGGCACTCAATGGCTGATGGGGATGATCATTGGGGATTATACATGACGCACCTGTGGGGTCTGGTAAGTGGTTACCAGTGCTGCAGCCGGGCGCTGAGGTGATGGTGTGGTGCAGCAGAGGTAGTACAGCTCCCCACAGGTGGAGCTTTTCCTCAGCGAGGCGGGGTGGATGAGGAGAGTTGTAGTCCTAATCTCTGTGGTGCTGCAGAGACCTTTCTGGCATTGGATTAAATGAAGCCAGACACCAAATCAGCTCAAACAGTTCCTTTACTGGTACCAGATGGATAGGGTACATGGTACAATCTGGCTCACCGGGGTAGTAGCCACAGCTTTTAGGATTCACCGCAGAGTCCGTTAGAGGTGTCTCTCCATTATCTTTCTTGGTCTTTGGTCACAATGGCTCTCTGCCCTCCCACACTGAAGTCTGGTTACTAGTCCCCAGGTCTGTTGCCTAAAGTCATTGTTACCTCTTGGCGACTTGGACCTAGCTTTGGGACAGAGGTTAGGCTCCTTGGTAGGTGTCGTGGCTCCCTTATGAGGCCCACAAAGTGCTGGTCTGCAGTTTGGGATAAACCTAGTCAAACCGCCTCGGCTCCAGATATACAGGTGTGACCTGGGCACTCCAGACAGCTCCAGACCAGACCTGAGTGTCCCCTTCTTGTATGGGTCACCTTTGCTCCTTAAAGGTGCCCTCTCCTCAGGACAGCAGGGTCCCCTGCATCTGTCCGTTTGTTCTCTCTGTCTGACTGTCTCCTACTGTCACTCACGTCTCCTGCTCTCCTAAGCTCCACCTCCCTGGGACCTACTGAAATACAGTCCCCTGTGCCAGGGTGTCTGTGGGTGGGTTCTGTGGACAGACTCTGTGGTTACCCTCCCCACCTGTGACTACGGAGATACTACACCTTCTTTTTGGGGTGCAGTATCTCCCTGTGGCGTCCCACTGGGGGGGCGACACTATGTTAGGGAAAAATATCTTCCAAAGATACTATGGGGCCTCCTTGGTTAAGATGGTGCACCCTTGTGTTTAAAAACGGGTGTGTCAGTCCCTGATGAGCATGTCCTATCAGCGGGGATCGATCCCTGATGTAGCAGTATGGTGCCCCACACTCTTAGTGACTTTCACCTAAGCTATCCCTACTGCTGAAAAACCTCTTTATAGGTTTACACATGGGTCAATTAAGCAGATATAAACTTGCAGTGGGATATTATGGTGCTTATCTTAACCCCTAATTGTAAACCTACAAAGAGGTCTATTAGCAGTAGAGGTAGCCTAGGTGAAAGCCACAAAGAGCGGGACACCATTCTGGTACATGTGGCACCGCCCCTCGCTGATAGGCAGGGCACACTCGCTAGGGACTGACAACCCCCCGTTTTTAGACACTAGAGATCACCGTCTTAATGAAGGTGGCCCCATAGTATCTTTGAAAGATATTAAAACCCTAACCAAATATGTTGGAGTGAGCACTGTTTCTGTCCTTACAGGGACAGGGAAGGGCATTTCCAGGGATAGCCTGCCATTGATTGGGGGCACCATAGTCCATTAGGATGCCAAACCCCGCTTTAAGGCAGCGGATAGGAGGGAGTGTAGCTGACGGGGCTTTCTTCTCTCTTCCTTCCCTACTGACTGCATTTTAGCTTTCAGTCACATTGAGAGTCTGCAGTTTTGAAATAAAGTTAATTGATAGGGTTACTTATGGTTTTCATTTGATTAATAGAACCTATGATTATCAAAAGTAATAATATAATATGGGTGAGGGATTCACTTCGTTTGGTGCCTCTGGCCCTTTCTACAGAAAAGTGGGGTTGTGGTCTTGGCTGGGTGTGTGGTCTTGTGTGGTGGAGGTTTCATACCTTTCGGCAGACCACTTACCTTTTACTTCTGAGTAGCCAGGTCCAGTCCGCACTGTAGACAGTAACAGAGACCAGAAGTTCCTAATCAAAATTCTTTTACTGAACAATTTGCAGAGTTTTTCCATTTTAACTTTACATGTGAATGAGCGGACACATAACTTAAGCACAGTTTCCATAGTACCTTAGGACACACTTCCTCCTCAGAATCCTCAATTGTTAGTTTCTTTGATATTTCCAGTCCTTCCTCTGTCAACCGGCGCAGCATCACAGTACCGTGCGCAAAAGTCTTTCTAGTCCACACATGGTTCCTCATTCTCCCAGTAACAGGAAGTAGTGCTGCTCTCGGATATGCCGCTACGACTGTATTCTTATTCACACTCCAAATACAAAAACTAGACAAAAAATGGCTATAGGTCACAATAGTATACACAATGGTAGTCATAAGTGAGGTAGAACAAGCAGTAAAAACAGTGAAGTGAAGAGGGTTACAAAGATCTACATAATACAAGTAAAGTGCAAAGATCAACAGACCAATTACTACAATAACACAGGCAGGTTCTACCTCCAAATTTCCAGAGCTATAAAGATATTATAGCACAAACAGACCCATGCCACACTAGATGTGGACGATATAAAGCTATCAAAGCACTATAATGTTATAAACCAAATGTAGGGGTGTGATACCCCACAAAATACCCACCACAGCGGAGGGTCCCCTGGTTTTTTACTCCAACATACATTTCCTCTTTAACTTTACTGCTTCATCGGGGGGGGGGGGGAGTAGATGATATTCCCCACATACATGCCTCCTTATATTCTCAAATGGCGTGGTAACGCTACAGCTGCGCACCCGGGCGGCACTACCTCACTTCCAGTCCTCCCCTCCGAAACGGGAAGTGACACAACATCACCACCACTGGAGCTGCGCACATTAAATTTGGAGGTAGAACCTGCCTGTGTTATTGTAGTAATTGGGTCTGTTGATCTGTAATCATAATCTGTAATCTGCAAGTAGTGCCGGTATCATTACCAGATACTGTAGGTGGCGTCACAAACTCTTTTTATTTTATTTTTATTTAACCCCTTTTTCAGTGACCACCAGGGCCACGGGCCCAGGCACTGGCCGCCAGTGACATCCTCCCATGAAACTACAGCCTGGTACCTGGTACCCCACGGCCCTGGGGTGGGTCACTTGCATGTCAGTAGTGAGGAGACTTATAGCCTCAATGCTCCTTTGGGTAATATGCAAATTGTCTCTTCAGGGAGAAAGGAAATGAACTCTAGTGCCACCTATTGGAATTAGCAGTCCAAAAAGTCATAATTGACTCTTTAACGAGCGTGCAATATGATATAAGATTATGCCAGATCAGAACCCCAATCTGCAGACGCTGCATTTTGGGGCAATTGCTCCTCGTTAGTGCAAAGTATGAGATCTAATCTGGCTGTATATAAACATTACAGTACACACAATACATTTTACACAAAGACACGTGACACATTTCACATTATGCCAGGACAGTGTGGTTGGTGTTATCAGGGAGGAACTTGACTATCAGTCCACCTCTTTAGGCCCCTATCACACTAAGCGAGATCATTAGCGAGATCGCTGCTGAGTCACAAGTTTTGTGACATAACAGCGACCTCACCAGCGATCTCGCTATGTGTGACACGTAGCAGTGATAAGGCCCCCGCTGTGAGATGGCTGAAATGTTACAAATCGTTCAGGACCATCTTTTGGTCATCGCACTCCCGCTGGGCAGCACGCATTGCTGTGTTTGACAGGGACAATGACCAACAATCTCAATACTACGCCCGAGAGTGACAGATTCCCAATGACCGCTGGATCGATGCTGCGTTGCTGGTGAGATCTGACTGTTTGACGTCTCCCCAGCGACCACATAGCGACGCACCAGCAATCCTTACCAGGTCGTATCACTGTCGGGATCGCTAGAACGTCGCTCAGTGTGACGGGGCCCTTACAGCTGCTTTGATCTAAATTTTAGCAGCATCCTATGTCAATCATAGCTTGTGCCGCCATAGTTGCCAACACTGATGTTGCCAATTTTGATACATTTTAAGTATAACCTTAAACCCACTCCAATCAAACCCTGGGACACCAATACAACACTCCTGTAGGAAGGGTGTTTGTAAGTCCAGCATTTTTTTGACCATGAACATCACCAAATTTCTTAGGACTATTTGTAAGAAAAAATCTGGACTATTGGCACATGTGGACTGCATGGTGGCTCCATGGTTAGCGTTGCAGCGCTGGGGTTCTGAGTTCTAATCCTATTAAACACATGCAAGGAGTTTGTATGTTCTCCCCATGTTTTCATGGGCTTCTTTGGTTTTCTCCCACACTCTAAAGATTGATAGGGAAATTAGCTTGTGGACCCCGATGGGGACAGTGATGATGATGTATGTAAAGTGTTGTAGAATTAATGGTGCTATATAAGTTAGTACATATTAGTCTTATATGGTTAGAACTTCTTATACAATGAGCTTTGCCAGATAACATCTTCTGTTGCGTGTTCTCGGTGCACGGCGGGTTCTTGCTCTCTCCTTTATTTGCTTGCTTCTTCTGCGGAGGATTGTATATCTCTCACTCGCCGTCAGTTACCTTGGAGCGGGTTTGTTTTTATATCAACTATTTATGAATCAGCAAATACTTGTTCCAGTTTGTGATCCCCTGAGTGGGATTGTTATTATCTTCCAGTGTCCGAGCGCGGTTTGTGTTTTTTCCTTCGTTTCCTTCATTTCACATGGGCTTTTCGTGCTCCCTACAAAAGCACAAGTGAGATTACAATACACCAATGCGGCAAAATACAGTTATGTTTGGAGAATGCAGAGGGAGGAGCGTTAATATGTAACATCGGGTGATATTTTCACCTTAAATAAAACCAGACACAATCTAGGAAATGTTTTCCGAATCCTTTGTCGAATATTAGATTTATCTCAATCTAAAAAAATCTACTTTAGCTCGGGGCTTAGTTGATGAGGAGCAGAAAGAAAATATGTCACATTATACAACTTTAATTATTAATAAACACAACATTATTATAGATCCTAAAATATTTTGGCCGAGAATCCCTTCAGGAAAATACAGAATCTGTAACGCCTAACCATCTTATCTGCACTTTAGTTTTTTTCTTTCCCTTCTACCAAGAATCATTATTTTTCTATTTTTCTGCTTTCCACCGTTTGAGAGCTTGTTTATTTGTGAGATGAATTATAGTTTTGCTGCCATTCACTTCAGCATATAATGTACTGAAAATAAGGAAATAATCCAAGTTGGGGGGAATGGTAAAAAAGAGTTCTTTTTTTTGTTGGGGTGGATGTTTGTTGAGCGATGAAAATGATTTAGCATTGTGAGTCCCCAGTTTAGTAGGATTAAGACTGTGTCAAATCAATAAGTTTTTTCACATTTAAGTAGTCAGGAAAGCAGGGTCAGCGTTAAGGGCGGGCAGACTGGGCAGTCGACCAGGGCACCCACCCTCTGAGGGGCCTCCAAAAAGATTCAGACTTCAGTGTGTAGTAACTGAAAAATTACAATATAGTAATATTTTTTTTTTTTTTTGCTTTGTAGATAGGAGTTAAATCATTTTATATTCTAGTAGATCAGACTTTAAAGAGACATAATAATATCAGATATGTTCTTTTTTTAAAGAGGTTGTCACACTGGCTCCAATACCTGCAGATCAGACACCATCTGCTGTCCCGGCTGTGTGACGTGTCGGGTGAATTTGACAGGGAGGATTGGAACAACCTAACCAAAATGCCCGTGAATGATATTTCAATATCTTCACTATATAATCAACTACAACGTACCCTTAGACCATTGGCCACCAACACCTTCTTAATGTGGAAAAAACATATAAAAGACCCTGACCTAAATACAAAAATATTAGACGGTTGGAGAACGTTAAGAAAATGGGTCATAAATGAAAAATGGAGAGATACCCAATTCAGACTCATCCATGGGACTATTAAAGGGTTTACTATACCTCCATCACCGGCTAATAGTGAAAGATGGATTCATTGTCCCAAATGCAGGACCTCTATGACCGACCTCGAACAAGGAATCTGGTCTTGTACAAAATCACGAGAATTTTGGAAAAAGATAGGAGATCTGGCTTCGGGACTCTACCCTAATGAATACAAAGACGACCCGTTGCTGGGTTGTTCCACTACTCAAATAAGTCGGGCGCGAGGGGCGGGTACATGTTCTGTTCCACACAATATCCATAGTGGCAAAGAGGCTATTACTACAACATTGGATTAGTGAACGTGTTCCCTCCTTAGATATGATACACGAAAATTTGAGAAAAACATTGGACTTGGAATCCACTTAGGAACCCATCCAAACTGACGGGGAAGTTTTTTAATAAATGGAAACCTTACGTTTTAAAAATTTTTCGCCCTCGGATGTCAACAGTTTCATGAGGCCCTATATAAACACAGAATGGTACGCACTGGAGGATCTGGGAGGCACTTTGAGTAGCCAGAAATATGTAGCCTAGGTAGATGAACACAAGGTTATTACACTTTAGAGACTAGTGAGACGGAAATGGTAGATGTTGTCAGGGAAGAACCAAGGCATAGGGACAAGAAGATGTACATACTTGACAGTTAAATCAGGGTAAGTTCTAAAATTGTAAACATATACATCTTTAAAATATTGTTATTTGTCTTTTTACATAATTCACCAGATCTTTGGAGGTCTTAATTTGTTCTATATACCTTATTATGAATTTGTAACATGATGTTTCTCAAGTTATGTGAATGTAAAAATTTTCAAAGTTTCCCAATAAAAATGATGGTTTAAAAAAAAAAAAGAGGTTGTCCAGTCTAAAATCATAATTCTGCAACCACTCTGTGTGACTGCAGACTTATTAATCCTCCCAGCGCCCGCACTATGCTCTGCGAGAATTCACTGTTTCTAAACCAGGAATGGACTGCGGTTATGCGGTATACATGTTCCCAGCCACCGAGGCTGGAGCTACTTTTAGTGGACACAGCCTCACTTAATACAAATGTATGGAGCAAAGCTGCACCTATCCACTCCATACACTTGTATTAGGCGAGGCCACACCCACTAGTTGGACGTGCCCATTCCAAACACTTGTATAAAGGGAGGCCACACCCACTAATTGGCTGCTTCCTCTAGTCCATACACTTGTAATTGGATGAGGCCATGCCCATTAATTGGCCACTCCCATAGTCCATGCACTTGTATTTAGTGAGACCATGCCCACTAATTGGTTGCTCCCGCTTGTCCATACACTGGTATTAAGCAAAGCCATGCCCACTAATTGGATGCTCCCACTAGTCCAAACACTTATATTGAACAAGGCCACGCCCACTAATTGGCTGCTCCCACTAGTCCATACATTTGTATTGAGCAAGGCCACGCCCATTAGTCAGCCGCACCCACTAGTCCATACACTTGTATTGAGTTAGGCCATGAGCATTAATCAGCTGCTCCCTCTAGTCCAAACACTTGTATTGAGTGAGGCCACGCCCACTAATTGGCTGCTCCCACTAGTGAATACACTTGTATTGAGTGAGGCCATGCCCACTAATTGGCCGCTCCCACTAGTTCATACACTTGTATTGAGCGAGGCCATGCCCACTAATTGGCCACTCCCACTAGTCAATACACTTGTATTGAGCAAGGTTACGTCCACTAATTGGCTGCTCCTACTAGTCCATACACTTGTATTGAGCAAGGCCATGCCCGCTAATCAGTCCACTCCACTAGTCCATAAACTTGTATTGCGTAAGGCTGCGCCACTAGTCTTGTGTAGAAGCGCAAATCCCGCAGCAACAGTGTCGGCACTGGGAGAATTGATGTCTTCAGTCACACAGATTGACTGAAGGATTATCCTTTTAGACTGGACAACCCCTTTAAGTTTCTAAATTTTTAAATTGGGAAAAGCGTTTTGATTTAGTCTCAGATGTTTTGGGGGAATATTTTTTTTTTTCTCAATTTTTTTAAAAATTTATAGCATTTTTAAGTCTCCTGGAACCAGCAATTTTTTTATTTGCTTGTATAATTATCACAATAGTAATATTATTATTATTGATCACGTGATCGGCCCGCTCCCTGCATGCGCAATGCGCTTATTGAAGCCGGGCCGATCACGTGATCGGCCCCATAATGCACTAGGGCCGATCATGTGACCGGCCCCATAATGCACCGCGCCGGGATATGACGTCGCGGCCGGTGCATACTATGTCACAGAGGGGGAGATTCCAAATGGTGGGGGCGGAGAGTAATAAAGAATAATGCTGCCCAGCGGGGCGTGCGATACACCATGGAGGACTGCTGAATGGAGCGTGGGTCCGCCTTTCCAGTCCCCCAACCTCGGGGACTTCAGTAAGTAACTTATTTTTCAGATGTTTAATAGGGACACTTTAGATGAGAAAGGGATAGATAGGGAGCAGCTAGGAAGGTGTAGGGACAGCTAGTGATAGTGTAGGGCTTAGATTCAGGTGAGAGGTTCCCTTTAAGTACACCAATGTACAGCAAGCATACCAATATCTGCAGCAGCTGGGGTCCAAACTCAGGACTGTGTCATTTGCCAGGCTGCAGCCATTTGTAGGTGAATTGTAATTAGTTAGCAGTGTGTTGTCATAAGTTAAAGGGGAAGCATCACCTCTAAAATTCAGGTCTATTGCAAAGCACTTCCTGTACTTCTGTAGAATACTTCATAACATTACCTGTTTACTGTTACTTGCTCTCCCCTCTGCAATTGCCACGTCTCATCCTCCTGTAAATAAACCTGCTAAGATTTTTAACCTCATCTCTTGTGAGAATATACAGAGCGTGGACAGGGTTTCCTGAGTTGACTCCTAACAGAAGACAAAGACCTTTCGGCATTCCTCTAGAGCACGTAGCAAGATTCGAGTGGAGGCACTGCGCCATATCAAGGTGAGAACTGCCGAACACCCTGCCACAGCAGCGGATTAAAGGGGTGTCACAATTGAAGCGATTCCTAGCTGATTAAACATTGGAAAGCACTCATCCAATATACACACTGATATGGGTGAGCCCTAACTCCTTACATCTTTGATTGGCGGGCTCCAACCCCTCACTACCCAGTATGCCCTTTTGGGGCATGCTGAAAGTTGCAATTTTGGAGATCCACCAATTGAAATTTACTGCAGTAGATGATCTTCAATGCAAGTAAATCTGCAGTAAAATTTTAGTTTTTTTACCAACCCAAACAAAATTGTTGCCTTTACTGCAATTATGTCGTGTCAGCAGCATATTAACCCTTTCACCGAACAGCAGTGATTTAGTTTTGCGTTTCAATTCCACCGTTCTTTGTTTTCTCTTTAAAAAGAAATATAAGATATGCATGATCAAGCTCTAAGACGACTTTTACATTTGCAATTAAGATTCCATTATAAAATGCAAATTGGATAAGACTGAGAGACTAAAAGTTACTTACAAATTACGACTACACTGATCTTCAGACGTAACAATGCAATTTTAGCTCATTAAGTATTTAACGCTGGCTTAAGAAAACAACATTTCCTAACGGTAAATGTACACAAGTATCAGCACTCAGACTGGGGGGAGCATTACTGTCTCAAAACCAAGGTGTGATATTAATTTTGTCTTGATGAGCTCATAAGAAACTGTTGGTGCCCAAAATAAGGGAGTAGTATTTGAGGTGAATTACAAAATCTTCAGACAGACGCAGAAAAGGGCCCTTGTGGAAGACAATAAAGGGGCCCCTCACACCCTCTCTACTCATCAATCAATAATTGGGAGCCCTGAACTTTATTAACATAGACCTTTTCATCCAGTTTACAGTAGTTTTCTTTAAATTGAGTCTTTGTCCCCCAAAATTCAAATGGAATCAGGGGCGTAACTACAACAGGTGCAGGGGTTGCAATCGCACCCGGGCCCTGGAGCCAGGGAGGCCCCAAAAGTCTTTGGCCTATAGAAAAAGACTAATGCTATTAAAGATTTGCATTAAATGGGGGGTCCCATTGGAGCTTTCGCATCGGGGCCTATGAGCTTCAAGTTACACCACTGAATCAATTAAGCAGATAGTCTAATAATGTGCTTAGCCCTATATTTATCATACCCTGTAGTCTAGATTTGGCAGATATTGCTATCTAAAAAGTCATATTTATACATTATGCAAATGAGGGCAGTGCCCTTGATAAAGCAAACCACTCAGTGCAGCATTCTTCCCTCTCAATTAACATGCATTGTGATTTCCTCATGCTATGATGATTGACAGTGTTTGTGTTATTAACATGCTCACACCCTCACTTGGAAACAAAGACAGAAAGGTCTAACTAGGTGAAATGCAGCACCTGGGCCCAACTGGTTCCTGTACAGACTAGGAAAGACCCTAATCACACAACTAACAACACCTCTTTGGACCTGGCTCCCTGAAAGGCCATTGAGGGATTTCTTGTACCTCTTGAGGAACCAAAGGGAGGAATATTTATTATTATTTATTATAACGCCAATTTATTCCATGGCGCTTTACATGTGAAAAGGGCATAAACAGACAAGAACAATATTCATGAACAATACAAGGCACTGACAGGTACAGGAGGATAGGAAACCCTGCCTATGAGGGCTTACAGTCTACTGGGAATGGGGTAGGATACAGTAAGTGAGGAGAGAGTACCTTGCCCTTGAGGGTTCACAGTCTACAAGAGGTGGGTGAGGATATAGTAGGTGAGGGGAAAGGACCCTACCCTTGAGGGCTAACAGTCTACAAGGGATGAATGAGGATATACTAGAAGAGGGTAGAGCTGGTCGTGCAGCGGTTTAGTGGACTGAGGCTAACTGCAGGTAATAGGCTTGTCGGAAGACATGGGTCTTCAGGTTCCTTTTGAAGGTTTCCATGGTAAGCAAGAGTCTTATAGTTGAGGCAGAGAGTTCCAAAGTATGGGAAATATATGGGAGAAGTAATGAATGCAATTGTAGGAAGAACATATAATAGGGGAGTAGCGAAGGGGATCTTGAGATGATCCAGGTTACGTGTAGGTAGATACGAGGAGACCATATCACAGATAGATGGAGGAGACAGGTTGTGGATAGTTTTGTATGGTTTTGACCTGGAGTCTCTGGGCGATGGGAAGCCAGTGAAGCGCTTGGTAGAGAGGAAAGGCTGTGGAATAATGGGTAGCAGCGATTAGGATAGATTGGAGGGGTGCAAAAGTGCTAGAGCGTACGCCAGAGAGTAGGAGGTTGCAATAATCAAGGCAGGAGACGATGAGGGCATGCACGAGTGTTTTTGCAGTTTCTTGGTCAAGGAATGTACAGATCCAGGAAATATTTTTGAGTTGGAGTTGGCAGGATGTGGAAAGAGCTTGGATATGTGGCTTGAAAGAGAGTGCAGAATTTAGGATTACCCCGAGGCACCGAGAATGCGGGACTGGGGAAAGTGAGCAGCCATTGACTTTGATGGATAGGTCTGGTGGGGAGGTAGAGTGAGATGGGGAAAGATGATGAATTCTGATTTGTCTATGTACAGTTTTAGAAAGCCAGAAGAAAAGAAAGATGAAATAGCTGTCAGGCTTTGTGGGATATTGGTTAGTAAGGAGGCAATATCAGGTCCTGAGAAGTCGATCTGTGTGTCATTATATAGAGATGATACTGAAAGCCGTGCGATTCTATTACCTGTCCTAGGCTGAAGGTGTAGATGGAGAATGAACATACTCACATGGGAAACAGAAGACAGAAAGGACTAGCTAGATCAGGGTCTCAAACTCGTCTGGGTTGGAGGGCCGCACATAGAAAAAAAATTATATTGGGTGCCGCATTGCTTGTAGGACTAATGACATTTTTAGTAATACCAGCATTTTTTGCTCAATGTAGTAATGTCCAAATTCTGATTTCTTCTTTTAGTAATGTCCACCACCATGGTTCCCTTCTTGTAGTAATGTCCCCATCCTGGTCCTCATCATGTAGTAATGTCCCATCTGTAGTAAGTCCCCATCTGGTCCTCATCATGTAGTAATGTCCCCATCCTGGTCCTCATCATGTAGTAATGTCCCCATCCTGGTCCGCATCATGTAGTAATGTCACATCCTGGTCCTCATCATGTAGTATGTCCCCATTTTGTAGTAATGTCCCCATCCTGGTCCTCATCATGTAGTAATGTCTCCATCCTGGTCCTCATCATATAGTAATGTAGTAACATCCAGTCCCAATATTGTAGTAATGTCCCCATTCTGATCCCCATCTTGTAGTAATGTCCCCATCTTGGTCATCTTCATGTTGTAATGTCACCATCCTGGTCCTCATCATGTAGTAATGTCCCCATCTTGTAGTAATGTCCCCATCCTGGTCCTCATCATGTAGTAATGTCCCCATCCTGGTCCTCATCATTAGTAATGTCTCCATCCTGGTCCTCACATTAGTAATGTCTCCATCCTGTCTCATCATGTAGTAATGTCTCCATCCTGGTCCTCATCATATAGTAATGTCTCCATCCTGGTCTCATCATGTAGTAATGTCTCCATCCTGGTCCTCATCATTAGTAATGTCTCCATCCTGGTCTTCATCATGTAGTAATGTCCCCATCTGTAGTAATGTCTCCATCTGGTCTTTCTCATCATGTAGTAATGTCTCCATCCTGGTCTTCATCATGTAGTAATGTCTCCATCCTGGTCTTCATCATGTAGTAATGTCTCCATCCTGGTCCTCATCATGTAGCAATGTCTCCATCCTGGTCCTCATCATGTAGCAATGTCCCCATCCTGGTCCCCATATTGTAGTAATGTCCTCATTCTGGTCCTCATCATGTAGAAACACACATTCTCTCTAGAACAGGATTTTGCTTCCTCAGCTGACAGCAACATACTGTACTGTAACAAAGAAGCCCTGAATCGAGTCTGAATCACATAGATTACTGAGTGCAGCAGTTCTGACACAATCAAACAATTTAGATTCAGGAACACAGCTGCCCCCGCCCACACCAGGCTCTCTATAGGGATTGTGCATTGACTGTGAAATGTCAATAACAGCAGGTGGCGTCTAGATGTGATATCTTATTTTTGCAGGAG
This sequence comes from Allobates femoralis, assembly GCA_033576535.1. Classification (NCBI taxonomy): domain Eukaryota; kingdom Metazoa; phylum Chordata; class Amphibia; order Anura; family Aromobatidae; genus Allobates; species Allobates femoralis. Next base: position 59,528,977 of record JARQOC010000002.1, on the reverse strand, counting down.
ACCCACCTCTTGGAACACAATAATCCTAGAATGACATTTTCTACCTACCCCCTTCAATTCTTCGCTAACACCACATGCAAAAAAGTGGGAGTGGCAATTTTCATCCATAAAGATGTTGCTTTCAACCTAATTGATGTGATCTCCGACCCCGGAGGCCGCTATGTAATTGTTTGTTGCACTATTAACCATGCTGCATATACCTTGGCGTCTGTGTATGGGCCCAACACGGGGCAGCTTAGTTTTTTTCAGGGGTTTCTTTGCCACCCTCTCCTCTAGTGCTCGTGGTTGCAAAATTATTGCGGGAGACCTAAATATCCCCCTGGACAGGCAATACGATTGTTCTAACCCGACTCTGCACAGGGGTGATTTGGGAGCCCTTGTCCCTTCATATATGATTATATGTATCTGTCCCCCAGATTCAAGTCTTATAGTAGACTTGACTATTTTCTAGTTGATGACCCCCTACGCAACCAATGCTGTGAGGCTGCTATAGGCTCCATTACATGGACGGATCACACCGCTGTTACACTCAGGAAAGCTGAATACTTTGAACACAATGATAATGATGAGGTGTCCCAGACACATTATGGTTTGCCCATAAGGCCTTTGCAAGGAGTGTCCTTATTAAATTAGCAGCTCGCCAAAAACATGATCGGGAGGCGGCGATGAGATCTCTCCTTTTCAGTATTAAGACTTTGGAAATCCAGCATAAGTCCACATCTTCAGACAAGACCCTCCCTGACTTAAGAACTGCTAGACAAGACCTGCGTGCTCTCCTCCTTGTCAAAGTGGAGAAAAACTTTAAAATAACTAGGTCTCGATATTATGGAATGGGAGACAGGGCGGGTACACTCTTGGCACGTAGAATAAAAAAACAGGAAGCTAAGGTAAAAATTTCTCATCTAATTTCCTCTGACGGCTCTCATATCCGTAACCCCCTCCATATTGCAGAAGAGTTCCAATCCTATTACGTAGCTTTGTATAACTTGCATTCTTTCCAAGACACCCCACAGCCCTCTCCCGAGACTATTCAGGCTTTCCTGGTTAAGGCTGGGCTCCCCCATCTATCCAATTCCCAATTGCAATTTCTTAATAATCCCTTCACAGAAAAGGAAATTGAGGATACCATTCGAGCCGCTAAAAAACAATCTGCCCCGGGTCCGGATGGCTTCCCATACATGTACTATACATCCTTTGCACCCATACTGACACCCTATCTGTTAAAATTATTCCCCTACTGGGGCGAGAAGGGATAAATTAAAAAAGAAGGCCTGGAGGCAGTGAAATCCGCACTTGCAAAGCCGGGTAAGCCCACTACCTCTCCAATCGCACTTTTGAACTGAAACTATAAAGCTCTATGCCAAATTGCTGGCTGAGCGCCTTATGCAGGTCCTTCCGTTCCTTGTTGGCTTGGATCAGGTCGGTTTTGTCCCTGAACGACAGGCCTGTGACGGCACTAGAAGGATTGTTGACCTGATGGAACTTCTGGAGAGGGGTGGTCCCCCAGTGTGCTCTTGTCTTTAGATGCCGAGAAGGCCTTCAACAGAGTGCACTGGGTATACCTAGATGCGGTTCTGGGAGCTTTTTTCGCTATGCTAATGGAACCCCGGCGGCGGTAGTCCAAAATGCCCTTGACATCAAAGGTCTCCGGGTAGGCCCTGTGGAGCATAAAATAGGTTTTTACGCCGACGATGTGATTTTTATCTGCACAGACGTCTTCTCCACACTCCCCCACATTATGTCCATCCTACAGGAGTTTTCATCAGCATCATACTATAGACTCAACTTGACCAAATCTATAATATACCCCATTAATATCCCCACGGCAGATCAATCAAAGCTACGCGCCCTCTTCCCTTTCATCTGGTCCCAGAGGGATTTACTTATCTAGGCCTATTTATAACCTCCCCCTCTAAAATAGTCCGCTCTAACTGCGACCGTCTCATGAAGGAGATTAAGTCAGATTTACAACATTGCTCGGAACTACCTCTGTCCTGGATAGCAAGGATTAACATAGTTAAAATGACCTTTCTTCCTAAAATATTGTACTTGCTACGGTGCCTGCCGCTCCACTTTCCATGTAAATATCTAAACCTTTTTCAGGCCTTTTGGGCCGCTTCATATGGAGCAATAAACCCCACCACGTTCCTATGTCTATCCTCACCCTCCCATTATCTAAAGGAGGTCTGGGACTCCCTGACATCAGGCGCTACCACACCGTGGTACTGTTGGCAGTGGCTAAAATATGGTGGGCCGAAGCCCCAGCCTCCCGCTGGTTACAATTAGAGTCCACCCTGGTTCCACGGTCGTCTACCAAATTACTACTGGAAATTACATTGTTGCAGCATAAAACCACAACAGGTTTTCTGGGCACGATGACGGGCTTGTGTGGAGCCCACTGGGACGGGGTACTCGGTGCCGGACCGGTGTACTGCTGGGGGAGGTCACGGCGGTTCTGGTCCGGACCGTGTCCCGGGCCCGCACAATAAAATGGGGGTTATTTACAGGGGATTTGTCACTCGTGACACCACCCACTATATGCGGCCAGTAATGGGGCCGCCGCTGCTGCAGAACCTCCGGGGATGATGGGATAGCAGCTTGGATAGAATAGTTCCTGTGGGCAGAACTGGGTTCCCCGGGGCAGTGGTAGTAGTAGTTAAAGTCTGTGAGGATAGTTATTGATGCTGCAGGAGAGTAGGGGTAGCAGTAGAGATGATGAGAGTAGAGGTAATCGCAGTATATGAGGGCAAGTGGGGCTTCAGTATAAGGATCACACACTCATGGTTTCTGCTGTTTTCCAAGTCTTTACTTGCAGATGGTATATCACAATATTGTCCACGGAGTCTGTACCAGGTTGCTCCCACCCTGACCGGGTCCTTGGCTTCCTACTTAAGCGCTGTGTGTGGCCCTGCTGCTGCTTGTAGCTGTACTGCTGGCCCTGTCTCTGCTCATGGGTACCAATATGCTGGGCAACTTGAGTCCTCTGTGTCACTGACCCCTCCGTGTTGCTTTGCTATGGTGTGGTGAAGATGGTGGACCTTCACTATGACGGTGTTTACTGTCCTGTCTGTCTCAGGCACAGCCTTGGATCCGGTATCCGTCTTAAGCGCCTCTCCGGGGTCAAGTTTTTGGGGTAACTTTTTATCCCGGGTATGTTCCTCTGTTCCTCTGTCTCCTCTCCTCAGACCTCTCAGTACCTCCACTTCTACTTGGCTCTGCTCCTGCTCCAGACTCAAACTGCAACTCTCCTCTGAACTGAACTGTCACTCTTGCTCTGTGGTAAACAACTTAGCTCCTCCCACTAGTGCAGGTGCCACCTAAGCTCCTCCCACTTTCTAGTGTAGTGTTGAGTGGGGAGTAAACCTGTGTTGATGTTTCTGTGGCACTTTAACCCTTGGGGTGCCACACTTGCTGGGGACGTGGTCTAAGTTGGGGAGATCCTCGTTTCCATTTCTCTATCGGTATGTCTCTCTGATGGCTGTGGAGAATTTGGGTAACTCGCTTTCCCTGGCTCCCTGGAGGGATAGGGGTATCCTCCGTCTGGAACAGATTGTGGATGGGGGAGGCCTGCTGCCATTTTCAACTATAGCATCCAAATTCTCCCTACCTAATGCAATATTTTACAGATTTCTCCAACTGCAACATTTTCTTAACTCCCTTTCACTACCCACTTTGGAGCTGGGTCCGACCGATAACCCCATCCAATATTTTTTTAAGCCCGGCACCTCCAACCGACATGACGTGGCCATTATCTACGGGCCCCTGTCGGGACTGGGGGATCAGGCCAAATTGCCGTACATGAGGAGTTGGGAGGTCCGTCTATCCTTCACGTCTCCTCTAGATGGTTGGTTCTTAGCCACCAATCATGCCTCGTGTTACTCAAAGTGTGTAAACCATCTGGAGCAGTCCAAAAAGCTCCAATGTGGGTGGTACCTTACCTCACAGCGCTTGGCTAAATTCAAAAACACTGGACGGCCTGTCTCACCTTTATGCTGGAAGAACTGCAACTCACAGGGCACCATGGAACACCTGTGGTAGACCTGCCCCAAACTGTATCCTTTTTGGCAGGGGGTGGAACATCTTCAACGTTATCTTCAATGTTCCCTCCCACTCTGCGTAGGGAACCCTTTTCAGATGGACTGCAGCTAAGTTCTGTACCCTGTTATTTCTTCTTCTATTTCAATAAAAATTGAATGGTTTTTAAAAAAATAACAGCAGGGGGCATGTCGGATTGCCAAGCACAAGACTTTGTAGTCCTGTAATAGTAATCACAGGGTAATAAAGGCATTAGATGATGTAAGCAATTGCACACAGGGATAAGCGAAGCACAGTTGCTTTTTGATTTTTAACCCCTGCAGCATGCTGTCATCAGCTTACATAGCAAAAACCTGCTGACAGATTCCCTTTAAATCAATTTTTTTAATGTGATTTTATTAAGAAGGGTAGAGTCCCCCCAACTACACAGGCGAATATGGTGAACATTTTATTTTATATCGATGTAAGTGAGTACATACAGTGCCTACAAGTAGTCTTCAACCCCCTGCAGATTTAGCTGGTTGACACATGCGGAATTAACTTGGCATTGTGACATTTGGACTGTAGATCAGCCTGGAAGTGGGAAATGCACTGCAGCCAAAAAGATTTTTTAATTTTTTTTTTTTTAAAGCGTTAAAAGTTAATTCACAAAGAACAATGAGCTTCACATGTGTAGATTAATTATCTCTTTTGCCAGCCTTTTCTGACTATTTAAGACCCTCCCCGAACTTGTGAACAGCACTCATACATGGTCAACATGGGAAAGACAAAGGAGCATTCCAAGGCCATCAGAGACAAGATCGTGGAGGGTCACAAGGCTGGCAAGGGGTACAAAACCCTTTCCAAGGAGTTGGGCCTACCTCTCTCCACTGTTGGGAGCATCATCTGGAAGTGGAAGGCTTATGGAACTACTGTTAGCCTTCCACGGCCTGGACAGCCTTTGAAAGTTTCCTCCCGTGCCGAGGCCAGGCTTGTCCGAAGAGTCAAGGCTAACCCAAGGAAGGAGCTCCGGGAAGATCTCATGGCAGTGGGGACATTGGTTTCAGTCAATACCATAAGTAACGTACTCCACCGCAATGGTCTCCGTTCCAGACGAGCCCGTAAGGTACCTTTACTTTCAAAGCATCATGTCAAGGCTCGTCTACAGTTTGCTCACGATCACTTGGAGGACTCTGAGACAGACTGGTTCAAGGTTCTATGGTCTGATGAGACCAAGATCGAGATCTTTGGTGCCAACCACACACATGACGTTTGGAGACTGGATGGCACTGCATACGACCCCAAGAATACCATCCCTACAGTCAAGCATGGTGGTGGCAGCATCATGCTGTGGGGCTGTTTCTCAGCCAAGGGGCCTGGCCATCTGGTCCGCATCCATGGGAAGATGGATAGCACGGCCTACCTGGAGATTTTGGCCAAGAACCTCCGCTCCTCCATCAAGGATCTTAAGATGGGTCGTAATTTCATCTTCCAACAAGACAACGACCCAAAGCACACAGCCCAGAAAACCAAGGCCTGGTTCAAGAGGGAAAAAATCAAGGTGATGGAGTGGCCTAGTCAGTCTCCTGACCTTAACCCAATTGAAAACTTGTGGAAGGAGCTCAAGATTAAAGTCCACATGAGACACCCAAAGAGCCCAGATAACTTGGAGAAGATCTGCATGGAGGAGTGGGCCAAGATAACTCCAGAGACCTGTGCCGGCCTGATCAGGTCTTATAAAAGACGATTATTAGCTGTAATTGCAAACAAGGGTTATTCCACAAAATATTAAACCTAGGGGTTGAATAATAATTGACCCACACTTTTATGTTTAAAATTTCTAAAAATTCAACTGAGCAACATAACTTTTTGGTTTGTAAGATTTATGCTTCTGTTAATAAATCCTACTCTCGTTTGCAGTTTGATGGCTCTAACTTATTTGCATCTTATCAAACCACCTAAATCTGCAGGGGGTTGAAGACTACTTGTAGGCACTGTATATATATATACACACAATACTTTTTGGAGAAAGAACGGCACTCACCCATCGTCGACTGGCTCTTTAAACTGTAATTCCACATAAACCCATATATTCGTGCAAAAAACAGTGCAGCGAGGGGGGTGGAGGGAGGACAACAGTCCACCGTTTCTGTTTCGTACCGGGTTGGTAATTCTGTGGACCCGCAGAAGTACCAACCTTGTATGAAATGGTGGACCATTGTCCTCCCTCCACCCCCCTCCCTGCACTGTTTTTTGCACGAATGTACAGGTTTATGTGGAATTACAGTTTAAAGAGCCAGTCTACGATGGGTGTGTGCTGTTCTTTCTCCAAAAAGTATTGCTGATGTTTATGGCTTATTAGAACAGTGCAACACCCCATACTGGCACTTGCTCCTAATCCACTGCCATCATCATAATAGCCTAGAACCAGCCCCCCTTGCGTGAACCTGGAGTGCCCAGCTTTCTTCAATCGTATTGACGTATATATATGATGTAAGCGGAACATACACAAATTCATTATCATTTGAAAAAATATGCTTTGTTGTGTACTTTTTTCATACTATGATTTAAAATGAGTGAGGGATCCTTCCTGTTGCATGCTGACAAATCCTTTTGGGTTGCATCTATTGGAGTAATCAAAAATTCGAATAGGCTCACCCCAAACTTGTAGAAAGTCTTCCTAGAACAGTTGCATCTGGTTGTCCCGATGGTCTCTCTTACTTTGGAGACTTGTGATTGGTTCGGGACCTCAGTCTCTTTTCTTTATTGAGACGTCATATTAATATATATATTTATATATTTCTTTCCATTGGCAGTGTTGGAGTTAATTTCTGTTTCTGTTGCTAGCTAGCTCCCTAGTTCTCTTTCCAGGTGTTCCTGCTTTGTGATCACTCCCATCTCCTAGATATGGTCACATGATCCAGCATACCTTGCTGATGATTGAAGTCATTCCTGGCCTGGCTACCTGAGTTGTAGGTAGTTCTCTGGAGAACTGAGCATTACTAAGCCACCTGCTACCTTGGAGTGTGGCAGCAGGCGTGAAGTTGCCTTGTTGCTTCCCTGTTGTCTTCCCTTCCCCTCTTGTCTGATTATTGCAGTGGTTAGGAATAGTTCTCCACACGGCCATATTCCTATTAAGGGTTTACTTCAGGGCCAGCGAGAGCATAGCTAAGGTGTGGAAAAACCCATATAGAAACGGTAGGGAGATCAGGGAACGGACGCAGATGAGTGCATCTGGTCTCCTCGACTCCGTTCCCTATGAGCAGGGCCACATTGTATTTGTCCCCCTTCCCCCGGTGTTTCTTCTGTCTGTTGTTGAGAGTAGTGCACTGGACATCGTTAGTCTGCTCGCCACTGTCGTGCATCGTGTCCGGACGCTTCCAAGTCTGCAGCGTGACACTGCTATGGCTGCAAAGTGGGGACCAACTTATAATTAATGCCTATGGATTTTTAAAGGGAGGTCATAAAATTAGCTGCAGGGGTAAAGTGTAGGTATCCCGATACTTTTTTATATTGCAGCACTTGTGGACATCAGTGGAGTTTCCTCTCATGTAAACTTCAGTAGTATAGCTGATTAGTATGGGCTTTAATATCTGGTCCTGTTTGAGTGTCACTGCCAGTTGGCCATCTGGAATTTGGCAAATTGTTTGTTATCTCGAATGAATGCTTTTGCTTGAGGCATTGAATGCCTGACAGGTGCTGCTCACAGCACAGGGGTCACTTTCCTTTGTTTTAGGCTCGAGGCAGCATACAAGCCTGGGACCTAATCTCTTCTGACAACTTTTCACATTGATATTATTATACCCTAATAATCAGAACAATAGAGCAAGCCATAGTGTAAAAAGTTCTGAAATTATTGTTGGTTTGATTTTTTTTCATATGACAAAAACCTGGCATTGTAATATGGGTCCTGTGAGGTATACCGACAATACTGTACATGGCCGGTATGTATTGCACAGACTGAGATCTGTCGCAATGTTAAACCAGATAGTTTGCCTGGGACTTGTAGTACCAGGAATCATGCTTTATTTGAAAGGGCTGGTTTCATAAGATGTTAAGAAGTGATGGGAGGGACTGAACATCCACATACCTCCCATAGGCATGAATATAAGACTACTTATGGATCATATGACTGATGTAAGCTACCGTATATACTCGTGTATAAGCCGACCCGTGTATAAGCCGACCCCCCTACTTTTGCCCCCAAAACCTGGGAAAACCTATTGACTCGTGTATAAGCCGAGGGTGGACCCCAGCACAGGTATACAGGCCTCCCCAGACGTAGTATACAGCAGCCTCCCCAGTGGTATACAGGCCTCCCCAGTGGTAGTATACAGCAGCCTTCCCAGTGGTAGTATACAGCAGCCTCCCCAGTGGTGTATACAGGCCCCAGCAGTATTACAGCAGCCTCCCCAGTGGTGTATACAGCAGCCTCCCCAGTGGTGTATACAGCAGCCTCCCCAGAGGTGTATACAGCAGCCCCAGTGGTGGTATATACAGGCAGCCCCAGAGGTGTATATAGCAGCCCCAGTGGTGGTATATACAGGCAGCCCCAGAGGTGTATACAGCAGCCCCAGTGGTGGTATATACAGGCAGCCCCAAAGGTGTATACAGGCAGCCCCAGTGGTGGTATATACAGGCAGCCCCAGAGGTGTATACAGCAGCCCCAGTGGTGGTATATACAGGAAGCCCCAAAGGTGTATACAGGCAGCCCCAGTGGTGGTATATACAGGCAGCCCTAGTGGTGGTATATACAGGCAGCCCCAGAGGTGTATACAGCAGCCCCAGTGGTGGTGTATACAGGCAGCCCCAAAGGTGTATACAGGCAGCCCCAGTGGTGGTATATACAGGCAGCCCCAGAGGTGTATACAGCAGCCCCAGTGGTGGTATATACAGGCAGCCCCAAAGGTGTATACAGGCAGCCCCAGTGGTGGTATATACAGGCAGCCCCCAGAGGTGTATACAGGGAGCCCCAGTGGTGGTATATACAGGCAGCCCCAGTGGTGGTATATACAGGCAGCCCCAGTGGTGGTATATACAGGCAGCCCCAGTGGTGGTATATACAAGCAGCCCCAGTGGTGGTATATACAGGCAGCCCCAGAGGTGGTATATACAGGCAGCCCCAGAGGTGTATACAGCAGCCCCAGTGGTGGTATATACAAGCAGCCCCAGTGGTGGTATATACAGGCAGCCCCAGAGGTGGTATATACAGTCAGCCCCAGAGGTGTATACAGGCAGCCCCAGTGTTGGTATATACAGGCAGCCCCAGTGGTGTATACAGCAGCCCCAGTGGTGGTATATACAAGCAGCCCCAGTGGTGGTATATACAGGCAGCCCCAGAGGTGGTATATACAGGCAGCCCCAAATGCTGGCACTTGCCCCCCTGCTTGTAAGCCCCCCCCCAGGCTGCTTAACTTACCATCCCTGGTCTTCTGCATCGCGCGCGCAGGTCCCTCCGTGCTCCCGTCCTCCATGCTCCCAGCGTCATCCGGGGTCCCCGGCCGTCGCGTAGCGATGACGTCATGCGACCGACCGGTCACATGACCCCGGATACTACGGAGGACGGCAGCACAGAGGGACCTGCGCGCGCGATGCAGAATACAGAGGATGGTAATAAAAGCAGCCGGGGGCCTTACAAGCAGGGGGGCAAGTGCCAGCATTTGGGGGGCATATATTTAGTTATGCACTGCTTCCCCCTGTCGCTGATTGACAGGCGGAAGCAGTGCATATATAATGAGCGGCCCGACGTGTTGGGGCGCTCATTCAGCAACCTCCCACCGCCTCCTCCAGCCTCCCCAGCCCTGGACACAGCCCCCACCACGCAGCCTACCATATTGACTCGTGTATAAGCCGAGGGGGAGACTTTTCAGCCCAATTTTTGGGCTGAAAAACTCGGCTTATACACGAGTATATACGGTAGGTCCTTCACCCTTCCTGTTTGAACCACATGGCAACTAAACAATGTCTGAGAGTGGAGCAGGTTACAGCTCCTGGAAGTTCAGGAAGTAACTAAGGCTCTTGAGGATCTGGACTCATGACGGGGTCAATATGAAACAAGGCCAGGGACCTGATGAGCGATCCCAGTGATTATCATCCTGGATGGCAAGACTGGCAGGAGCCAGTTCAAAGTCTGCTACACAGCATGAGCAGGTAAAAACCATTACTGGACATTGTGTGTTGATTGAGGTCAGTAGATTGTGGTGTGCGGACGTATCCGCTGAAGATAATTGACTATATGTTATGTACACTACCTTGTGTCAACTGTGATTATGGTTATCAGGCATATAACTTGTGTAGCGGTTTATGACTTTTAATAAACTGGATGCACTATCTTTTGTAGAAAGAGTGACTGTGTTTCTGAATTGCACAGCTAAACCAAGTTTCCCCCAACACGCTCAAAGGTTGCTACCTCATAGTCTTTAGACTTTAAATATCCACCGCATGCACTCTAGCATCAGCACTACCTGGAGCCTATTGTGGAAGCCAGTGTTCAACTTGTTCCCAATGACTTTGTATACACATGGATGCAAGATAACGTTTGTAGACCTCAGATGATTACAATTATCCCTATAACAAATGGAATAGTTGCACTTTGATCAGGGCATGAGATGAGCTAGACAAAAATGAGGAATATTGGTAAAAAAAAAAGAAGATTGGAAGCAAATGACCAGTGCAACACTATGAAGAAGTCTGGAGAGTAGACACTGCAAGCCCAAAACCAGAAGCAAGAAATCAAATTGCAATACTAAATGGAGGTCTTGTAAAGTAAGAAAAACAAAAGTAGATTTACCTAGTAATAAGTACTGCCAGGGTTAAAATAAACAACCATGTAGGATGCCAAAGTGCAAGAATCTAGCAATGAAGAGGCTGCTGACACGATCACTTACACCACAGCTGCCAATAGTCAATGGACTGCACCTTCCTCTCTGTTCTTTTGGTCTTTCACTGTGGACTTAATTGGTGGGGGTTTGGGTCCTTAGTTCAGCACCTACTGCTCAAACAACAGGGTAGAATGACTTACCAAATGCATAAGCTCAAACATAATGGGTGGGCTCGGGTGGGCTCGGGTGGGCTCGGGTGGGCCCATCCCCTGGAGTCAATTTCCCTGGTGGGCCCCAGACACCCTAGTCCGGCGCTGTACACATGTGTATCTACAGTGTGTGATGACATTATTTTTTAATTAATGTTGATTATTTTTTGTTCAAAAATAAATGTAGATTGTTGTTCATGGAAAATTTAAGATGTTCCTTGAAAATAAGCCCTAATCCAACTTTTGGAGCAAAAAATAATATAAGACTCTATCTCATTTCTGGGGAAACATGGTAACTTCTTCAATACCCAGTTGATTCTTATAATGACCCAGACCCCCATCGATCTCTGAAAGCACTGGGCAGAAGCATTAAAATAATATATAAGCATGCACACAGTGATGTACAGAACAGTTGTCTTTCTATGGAGCCCATACACCATTCTTCAGCTATATGCAAATACCTGTTATCCGTTATACCTATTATACTGGAGCGTGGACTGTAAAACATAGGCGGTTCCTGCACATCACTGTGCGCTCACCATTACTGTGATGTACAATTACTGTAGTTTGCATTAAAGGGATTTTTTGGTGGAAACTATTTATCAGCGATGCACAGGTTAGGAAGGTGATCACTTATTTATTGGTGGAATCCGCACCATAAGGAGTGGAGCAATCCGAAGTAATGTTTTCTGCATTTCTCACCCTCTCCTGGTTTTGTCGAAATACTGAGGTGAAAATCTCACCAAATGCTCAACTTGCTTTCTCTGGCGAACTTCTGTAACTGCTGCTGTGCCAAAGGACAGGGAGGGGTTAAACATCCAAGTATTTAATATCTATGCTAATCATATGCTTAACAAAAAAGTGTGAAACAACTGAAAATATGTGTTATATTCTAGGTTCTTCAAAGTAGCCACCTTTTGCTTTGATTACTGCTTTGCACACTCTTGGCATTCTCTTGACGAGCTTCAAAGCAGCAAAGCACCCCCACACCATCACAGCTCCTCCTCCATGCTTCATGGTGGGAACCAGGCATGTAGAGTCCATCCATTCACCTTTTCTGCGTTGCACAAAGACACAGTGGTTGGAACCAAAGATCTCAAATTTGGACTCATCAGACCAAAGCACAAATTTCCACGGCTCTAATGTCCATTCCTTGTGTTCTTTAGCCCATCCTTGTTGCCTGTCCATAGCAGTGGTTTCCTAGCAGCTATTTTACCATGAAGGCCTGCTGCACATAGTCTCCTCTTAACAGTTGTTGTAGAGATGTGTCTGCTGCTAGAACTCTGTGTGGCATTGACCTGGTCTCTAATCTGAGCTGCTGTTAACCTGCGATTTCTGAGGCTGGTGACTCGGATGAACTTATCCTCTGCAGCAGAGGTGACTCTTGGACTTCCTTTCCTGGGACGGTCCTCATGTGAGCCAGTTTCTTTGTAGAACTTGATGGTTTTTGCAACTGCACTTGGGGACACTTTCAAAAGTTTTCCCAATTCTTTGGACTGACTGACCTTCATTTCTTAAAGTAATGATGGCCACTCGTTTTACTTTACTTAGCTGCTTTTTTCTTGCCATAACACAAATTCTAACAGTCTATTCAGTAGGACTATCAGCTGTGTATCCACCAGAAATCCCACTTATTAAACCTGACAGTGTACACCTGTGAAGTGAAAACCATTTCTGGTGACTACCTCTTGAAGCTCATCAAGAGAATGGCAAGAGCGTGCAAAGCAGTAATCAAAGCAAAAGGTGGCTACTTTGAAGAACCTAGAAATAAGACATATTTTCAGTTGTTTCACACTTTTTTGTTAAGTATATAATTCCACATGTGTTCATTCATAGTTTTGATGCCTTCAGTGTGAATCTACAATTTTCATAGGCATGAAAATACAGAAAACTCTTTGAATGAGAAGGTGTGTCCAAACTTTTGGTCTGTACTATATAAACACACACTGCACATACACATATATATATATATACACACAAACTGCACATACACTTGCATATACACATACTGCATATACACACTGCACATACCTACAGTCATGGCCAAAAGTTTTGAGAATGAGACCAAAATGATATTTTCACATGATCTGCTGCCCTCTGGTTTTTATTTGTGTTTGTCTGATGTTTATATCACATATAGAAATATCATTGCAATCATATTATGAGTACCAAAAGGTTATATTGACAGAATGAGTTAATGCAGCAAGTCAATATTTGCAGTGTTGACCCTTCTTCTTCAGGACCTCTGCAATTCTCCCTGGCTGCTCTCAATCAACTTCTGGACCAAATCCTGACTGATCGCCGTCCATTCTTCCATTCTTGCATAATCAATGCTTGCATTTTGGCAGAATGTGTTGGTTTTTGTTTGTCCACCCGTCTCTTGATGATTGACCACAAGTTCTCAATGGGATTAAGATCTGGGGAGTTTCCAGGCCATGAACCCAAAATCTCTATGTTTTGTTCCCTGAGCCATTTAGTTATCACCTTTGCTTTATGGCAAGGTGCTCCTTCATGCTGGAAAAGGCATTGTTGGGCGCCAAACTGCTCTTGGACGGTTGGGAGAAGTTGCTCTTGGAGGACATTCTGGTACCATTCTTTATTCATGGCTGTGTTTTTAGGCAAGACTGTGAGTGAGCCGATTCCCTTGGCTGAGAAGCAACCCAACACATGAATGGTTTCAGGATGCTTTACAGTTGGCATGAGACAAGACTGGTGGTAGTGCTCACCTCTTCTTCTCCGAATAAGCTGTTTTCCAGATGTCCCAAACAATCGAAAAGGGGATTCATTAGAGAAAATGACTTTACCCCAGTCCTCAGCAGTCCACTCCCTGTACCTTTCCCCCAGTCCTCAGCAGTTCACTCCCTGTACCTTTTGCAGAATATCAGTCGGTCCCTGATGTTTTTTTCTGGAGAGAAGTGGCTTCTTTGCTGCCCTCCTTGAAACCAGGTCTTGCTCAAAGAGTCTCCGCAGTCTCACAGTGCGTGCAGAAGCACTCACACCAGCCTGCTGCCATTCCTGAGCAGGCTCGGCACTGCTGGTAGTCCGATCCCGCAGTTTTAAGATACGGACCTGGCGCTTGTGCTGTTCCCTTAATATCTTCATATAGTTCAATCCACTGTTTCATTGTTATCTGTTTCATGCTTGTCTGCTGCCACCTGCTGACCAGTAGCTTTGTATCGCTCCCTCGCTCCTCCTTTTATGCTTTTTCTAGGATGTGGGAGTGTTCTGCAGCCTTGTGTACTACCTCACTTCCTGGCATCCATTTTACTCTAGCTACCAGTGTGAGAAGGACACATATTATTGGGCTACAGAAAGCAAAGTCTTTTGACCAGCAGCAACTTCAGCAGTTCAATAAACCACCGTTGATTCATCTCTGCGTCCACGCTTGACTCCATCCATCCGAAGCTGCAGTTGGTCCTGTCTGCCTCACTTCAAGGATAAGAAGGTAATACTTCTCACACCACAACTTACTGCGCACCTTCATTTGCCTTAAGCGGGGACAGAACAGTCAAAAGACTGCTTTAAACGAGCCAAAAACACCTGCCTTAAACTCATTGTCCAGCCACAGACTCCCTAAGAATCCAGTACCTCACTGTGGAATCTGTTCGGCAACAGCACTCGCCTGGATAAGTGCTAGGGGATCCCTCTCATCCACCAGGCCTGAATCACATCTCTGCATTATAAAGCAATAATTGATGCACCCAAAGCTTCCCTCCATCCCATGCCATATTGCTGCAGACTGTCGGACTGGAAAACCCCACAATTCTTCTAAAACACCTTGGAAATCTTATTATGGTGTCTTAACGGAACTGCACCGCGATTTCCAGATCCCAATTACAAAGTTTGGTTTCTTAAAGAGACAGCGCACCTAAAATCAAAATGGCCGAAAAATACCTTGCACAGTCCCCAACTACTGAAACAGAACAAACACAACCCGACACTATCCACGATGAAGAGCAGGAAGCAGAATACCATATTTCTCACCAGCAGGAAACTAGATCTCACAGAACAACTTCATCTAGACACTCCTCTCGGTCATCAAGAGCATCATCCTCAAGAAGCTTAGCCCTGAGTGACAGAATACTAGAAGCTCGTATAAGAGCAGAACAATCCAAAGTGAGACGTTCCTTCACAGAAAGAGAAGCAGAAGCGGAGGCCAAGAGGGCAGAAGCGGAGGCCAAGAGGGCAGAAGCAGAGGTTCAGATAAAGATTCTTCGCTCAAGGATGGAAGAGGAAGTCGCGTTAGCTGAAGTGAAGCTACTCGAGCAAGCACTGAGCCAAGGTCCTGATCCAGTTCACTCCCCACCGCAGGAAACAGACGATCCGGTTGATCGCACCAGAGACTACGTGCTGAACCAGTTACCTGAGTCAACCCCAGGCTACATCACAGTGCAAGCCAACAACGCTGAGATCAACAAGTCAGCTCTACCGACAGCACCTGAGCAAGTTTATGACAGTCACCAGGAGTTGCCTTCTCAAATGAAGTCACTACAGCAAGCTGGCTACCAAGCATTTCTCCATCTACCTCCACAGCTCGAACAGCAGTCATCAGAATCTACAGAGGCTAAACCATTGCTCAACCCTGCTGCAACATCATTCTACCCGGAAACATCTCACCCTTTCACGCCAGGCAACCCACACGTCCAAAGGGCATCACAAGTTGTCGTGGCAACAAGCAGTGAGGAATCCAATATGTCGGAGTTTGCCAGGTTTATGGTGAGCAGAGAGCTAATCAATACCAGTCTTTCAAAATTCGATGATTGTGCAGAGAGCTACAGTGCTTGGAAGGCAACCTTCAAGGCAGCAATCACCAACCTCAGTCTCACCGCAGAACAGGAGCTCGACCTCATGATCAAATGGTTGGGCCCAGATTCTACAGACCGTATCAAGAACCTTAGAACTGTTTACGTGGGACAAGCAGGAGCAGGTCTCGCTGCTGCCTGGCAAAGACTGGAACGTACCTTTGGCAGCGCAGAAGCAGTAGAAAAGGCCCTATTCAAGAGACTTTAGAACGTCCCAAAGATCAACCTCAAGGAGGTCCACAAGCTTCAAGACCTAAGTGATTTGCTCATGGAGCTGGAGCTCGCGAACAGGGACCCTCGTCTGTCCAGCCTGTGTTATCTAGATACAGCATTTGGAGTGAACCCAATCGTGATGAAGCTACCATTCAGTCTGCAGGGGAAGTGGGCAACGTCAGTCACAAAGTACAAGAGAGTGCATGGCATCACCTTTCCCCCATTCATCCATTTCTGTAGGTTCATCGACGACCAATCCCAGATGAGGAACGACCCCAGCCTCGACTTCCTACAGCTTAACACTGCAACTTCAACTACACCATCATCGAAGTATGAAGGTGTCATACAGAAACGTAGAGACTTTGAGAACTCCGTGAGTGTAAGAAAGACTAATCTCCCACCACCTGTGGTACCCACAGGTACACAGTACACCCCATCATCGGGAGACAAGTCCTTCAATCAGGAATGTCCCATTCACAAGAAACCTCACTCACTGAGCAGGTGCAGAGGGTTCAGGTCCAAGGCCCTTCAGGAGCGCAAGAAAGTCCTCACCAAGCTGGGGGTATGTTTCAGATGCTGCGCTTCAGTGGAGCATATGGCCAAAGACTGTGAAGCTATCATCAAGTGTGAGGAGTGTAATAGCGGAGAACACACCTCAGCTATGCACCCAACCCGGTTTGCCAGAGATTCATCGACTGCAGTCTCTGCTATCGCTCCCATTCCAAGTCACGGCGGGGAGCACCAGAATCAGTCTGACACCGCCGCAGCCGTATCATTCTCATGCTCTGAGGTATGTGGTGAGGGTCAAAGGGAGAAGAGTTGTGCCCGAATATGTCTAATCAAGGTCTATCCGGAAGGACTTCCAGAAAAGGCAGTGAAGATGTATGCTATAATAGATGACCAAAGCAACCGGTTTTTGGCAGGACCCAAGTTCTTTGAAGCCTTTGGTATTAAAGGTCCATCAGAACCCTACACCTTAAATACCTGTTCAGGTCGTATAGAGACTAGTGGCAGGAGAGCACGGGGATTCATTGCTTCTCCTATCAATGGAGACACCGAAATACCCTTACCAACTCTTATTGAATGTGACCAAATACCTAATCACAAGGACGAGATTCCTACTCCCGAAGCCGCACTTCACCAACCACACTTGAGGCACCTGGCCAGTGTTATTCCTCCTATGGATGTCAATGCAGAGGTTCTGCTCCTGCTCGGCAGAGACAATCTAAGAGTACACAAGGTGCGTCAACAGTGTAATGGGCCCGACTATGCACCATATGCCCAGAGACTGGACTTAGGATGGGTAGTCATAGGGAATGTATGCGCAAATCGTTCAGAGATTAATTCCTTCAAGACTTACGTACATGGGGATGGACACACTACCCTTATCAAGCCATGTCCTCTTCATTACGGGGTGAAAGAGATATCTCCAGGTCCCGCACAGACAATTGGCATTACTTCTCTACGTATCGACGAGTTGGGAAGATCAGTCTTCGGCGGCCGTCACACGCATCAATATAATGCACGATATCGCTTAAGCGATCTGTGTTTTGATCGCTTAACCGATATCGTTTGTGCATCGCTGCGTGCAATCAAGCGATTTTACAATGTAAAATCGCTTGATCATTAGATCGCAGATTGGTGAGCCGGAGCTCATATCAAGCGATAAACGCTTGAACAATCTGCCTCATCATGGTGTGTGACACCACGATGATCCATCTCCCAGCGGCAGAGCCTATGCTGGGAGATGGTATCTATGGTAAACGTCGGGTTACTAAGCGCCGCGGCGCGCCTAGTAACCCGATGTGTACCATAGTTACCAGCGATCTCGCTGCTCCACATCGCTGGTGAGTCTGCCTGTGTGACAGCTCACCAGCGATGTGAGCAATATTGTTAGCGATCGCGCGTGCACGTGATCGCTAACAATATCGCTAGCGATATGGATGCGTGTGACGGCCGCCTTCCACACAACTAAGGATCACGACAAAGTAGCCCTGTCAGTAGAGGATAAAGAATTTATCAAAATAATGGACTGTGAGTTCCCTAAAGACAAAACAAACCACTGGGTTTCTCCATTACCCTTCCGAGCTACAAGGTTAAGACTCCCAAACAATCAGGAACAAGTTCTGTCTAGATTTCACTCTCTTCAGCGTACCATAAACAACAAGCCCAAAATGAGAGAGCACATCGTCTCCTTTATGGACAAAGATCTTCACAAGACCCATCCATGAACTTGTTCCGTTGTCACTCGTCAAGAGCATTCCTACCGGATGAACAGTACAAGTCTCGAACCTTGAGTCTTCTTCGATACAGACTTGACTTATGTTTAATGTTGCATTTAACATGCTTTTTCTTTACAGGTTATTTTAGCTATAGACTCTAGTAGTGAAATCCCCAAAGTGAATTTCAGATGGGGAGTGTGCTGTTCCCTTAATATCTTCATATAGTTCAATCCACTGTTTCATTGTTATCTGTTTCATGCTTGTCTGCTGCCACCTGCTGACCAGTAGCTTTGTATCGCTCCCTCGCTCCTCCTTTTATGCTTTTTCTAGGATGTGGGAGTGTTCTGCAGCCTTGTGTACTACCTCACTTCCTGGCATCCATTTTACTCTAGCTACCAGTGTGAGAAGGACACATATTCTTGGGCTACGGAAAGCAAAGTCTTTTGACCAGCAGCAACTTCAGCAGTTCAATAAACCACCGTTGATTCATCTCTGCGTCCACGCTTGACTCCATCCATCCGAAGCTGCAGTTGGTCCTGTCTGCCTCGCTTCAAGGATAAGAAGGTAATACTTCTCACACCACAACTTACTGCGCACCTTCATTCGCCTTAAGTGGGGACAGAACAGCGCTTCCTGGTCTTTCTTGGGCACCCTGGAGCCTTTTTGACAACAATGGAAGCTCTCTCCTTGAAGTTCTTGATGATGCAATAGATTGTTGACTGAGGTGCAATCTTTGTAGCTGCGATACTCTTCCCTGTTAGGCTATTTTTGTGCAGTGCAATGATGGCTGCACGTGTTTCTTTAGAGATAACCATGGTTAACTGAAGAGAAACAATGATACCAAGCACCAGCCTCCTTTTAAAGTGTCCAGTGGTGTCATTCTTACTTAATCATGACTGATTGATCGCCAGTCCTGTCCTCATCAACACCCACACCTGTGTTAATGGAACAATCACTAAAACGATGTTAGCTGCTCCTTTTAAGGCCGGACTGCAATGATGTTGAAATGTGTTTTGGGGGTTAAAGCTCATTTTCAAGACAAATATTGACTTTACAAGTAATTGCTGTTAAGCTGATCACTCTTTATGACATTCTGGAGTATATGCAAATTGCCATTAGAAAAACTGAAGCAGTAGACTTTGTTAAAATTAATATTTGTATCATTCTCAAAACTTTTGGCCATGACTGTACACATAATAATAAATGTGGTCAGTCCCTTTAAACCTAAAAGTCAAAATCTCAATGCAATACCAATATTGAAACTGAAAATTTGAGAATATTCTCAGGCTCCCATATGTCTCTCATTATAAAGTATTATAACTTGCTAAAAGTTTTTCACTCTATTAAACCTTTAGATTTTAGAGTTTTGATTGCATTATAAATCCCATTACTCTTACATTGCCAAATGTATTTTTGTTTAATTCATCTTTACAAATCAATAGCATTTATAGATATGGATTTTGGGATATGGTAAACAATAAAAAATCTTTAATGCAAAACTAATTTTAGGAGAGCACGGAAATTATGGAAGAAAATCCAATCATATTACAGCATTATTGGATTTATACAAGGATTGAATGTCATTCTCCCTGATATATGTCGTACTGCAACCAAAAGAAAATAAGATTTTAATTAAAATGGCAGAAATCTAGAGAAAAGGACTGGAAAAGATCTAGCTGGAGAGAATACAGGAGGCAAAGAATGCTATGCTATGCAAATAGAGAGGTTCTTCTGACCCATTTGTGGTTATTTATGAGAGGAATGAGGTCCTATTGTAGCTGACCTGAATATATTGTATGTTATTGAGAAGATCTGTCACTTAAAGAGGTTTCCACTACTAATGTGACCCCCTGTCGTTTGTCCTAACTATTCCTAACACTTTCCTAATATACTTCTGCCCTGCTCTTGTGATCTTGTGTTCTAGCTTTGATCTTCCGGTTTGCAGACCGGAAATCGGACTAACTGAGCAGGGCACGTCACTGGTTGGGGGCAGGGCTTCCCTCTGGGAGTGACAGCAGTCTGTGCACCCTCGCCTAGATCACACTTCACTCTCCTCTCTGCCCCCACCAGTAACGTGCCATGCTCAGTTGGTCCGATTTCTGATCTGCAACCTGAAAGATTAAATCTAGAACAATAACAAGGCTATTTATGAGTGTCTTAAGGCCGCTTTACACGTCGCAATATTGTTCCGATATTGCATACCGTTTCACGGGAGCATGCACGTTTTTGGCACTTGTCCAAATCACATAGGAGATGTTACACAGGGAGATATCGCCAGGCAACGCAACTACAATGTCGTACGCCCCTCTTGCACACTGTGTCTGAGCAACTCAGGGAACGACCAATTAACATTGGAGTGAATAGGAGAAGTTGCACTCCAAATCGTGATTGCGCTGTCACACTGCACAATCCAGCCAGATCGCCTAGTCAATATTGCACGGTTGAAGAGCAAGCACAATTTAAAAACGATATCATAGTTGCATCGTTTTTGAGTTGCGTTGCCCATTTACACGACACAACACACGAACGATATCAACTGCAACGCCCCTACCACGTGACTTTTTATCGTAGTTGCGTTGCGATATCGTGATGTATAAAGCGGCCTTTAGAGGTAAGCTTACTGAAGTAGGGTAGATAGCAGAAGTATATTGGGAAAGAGTTAGGAAGAGTTAAGACAATAGTAGTGCAAAACCTCTTTAAAGACCTTGGTGAATAAACCAAAGTTATCCACTTTCAACAGGTTTGATGCTGAGATCCCTACCGATTTCAAAATCCCCCGTGTGCAACCACAGCTCCATTTACTCTCTATAGTAGTGGTCCCATGTGTACACTACTATGTTAGAACAAGCAGAGGTCAGTGAGGTGGCACTACTCCATCTTTTGAAAGTAATATAATAACTCCTGTGCTGACAGAAGCAGACGATATAAACATAAACCAAAAGAGTGTAGGAACAGCACAAGGAATGGTTTAATCTGAGTGAAAGAGCTCACAATATGGTCCCAATAGTGAAAAATTATTGTCAAAGTTTATTAGTGCAAGTATATATAATTGTATATATTGTCAAAGCTTATTAGTGCAAATATACAGTATACAATTGTATATACTTGCACTAAAAAAGTTTGCCAATAATGTTTTCACTATTGGGACCATATTGTGAGCTCCTTTATTCAGATAAAACAATGCCTTTTGCACTCTTTTCGTTTAGGTTTATATACACTATATTATATACTACTGAACAATCACACAGGGGATTTGTTTGGACCTCCCTTCTCATGATAGTCGTCCCAGTGGATAAAACCGCAGGTGATAATATCCTGTAGAATAGTATGAATAATGATGGTAGAATTGATTCCCAAGATTCAAAATTCATTCCATAGTGAAGTGTGGCTCCCCTGTAGACTGGTGGCCACACAGAGAACTGCAGTTGGACAGGTAAGCTAGTCACTCCACATCAACACCCCCCACACACTCTCCGATATTGAGCCTAAGTCACTTCATGTCAGGCGAGGGATGGCGGGAGGAGCAAGTGGAGGGGTGGAATGGGATACAGAACCCGGGAAAGGTGTGGAGGAACTAGACTCAAAAGGACATAGCAATACTAAGTTGGGGTTGAGAACTCCCTGGAGAGTGAAGAAGAGGAAGCATACCCAAGCCGAGACACTCTTCAGCTAAGTGTCGCAGATTGAGAGAACAACGGAGCCCGGCGGCCTTCTCCACTAATGGCCGGTAGGGAACTCAAGCTGAACCCGTGGAAAGGCAGAAGGAGTCAGGTGTGTCCAACTAACCCAGGACACTGATGGCTGGGCCAAAGAACCAGAGTGCTGACTCTGTAGATGTGGCAGGGTATGGGGTCTCTATGTCCGAAAACCTCACAACAGATGTGGTAAATGAAAAGCCATCTTACTAGGGCTAGTGACCCAAGAAGTGGGCAAATCACTACAGAGCCCGTGACAGCTGGACCATACCCACACACGGGAGAGGACAAGAAGGAGGCCTGAAAGGACTAGAAAGGGGGTGTCACTAGTAGCCTGTTCTAGCTGCAAACTGGTCACTGGGGCCAAGAGTAGAACTACTGTGGAAATGTTGTGACTGTGAACTTGCAACTTGTGCAGTAGTGTAAATGTAGCGCCCCGACAACCAGGCGTCACAGATGGGTACTGCACCCTTAAAAGAGGTGCAGAGGACGACTATGAACAATAATGGCTCAATTAAAAACACTTGAACAGGGCCGAAGGGACTGGACACTCATTTCTCCCTTCCCCTTTCACCATTATTATTTTATTGCCATCTTCTTACCCGCCTTGGTAACAGCTCTTTCCAGTAATGTAGCCAGAGGAATAGTGATATTGCCTCTGCCTCTGTCTCTGTGCTGCATGAACTTGTTCTATTCACAGGAACGCTGCCCCGGAGGTCCAGCCCTACCTGTAGGGGACTTTTCCAACTAAGCCGCACTACCATCTACCGCCAGCGGACTGTGGCGGCGCTGGTGACACCTCACCAGGAACTTCAGGTGGCGTCACAACAAACTGTATATAATCCCCTGTAAATATACCCCTTTTTGAAGATATACCCAGGACACGGGATCAGGCGTGGCCACCATTCCCTGTGACACAGCAGACGTTAACCCTTTGGAGCCTGATACCCGAGTACCCCAAAGCCTGGGCTCTACATAAAGACCCGGTGAACTCAGGACTTGTTTGAGACTGTCATTTTCAGTGACCATGGCATAGGCTCACCTGCGGAGCCGCACACTAACTGTTCCAGCCATAGGATAGGTCGTCTGGAGGAACAGCAGCAGAGCTCACCTACAGAGAGGTACCCTGACTCGTGCATGCACCAGCTGGAGAAGCTGCGGAGAGAAGACAAGTGCAACATTCCTACACCTGCTTGGGGACAAAGCCCTACCAGTGGAGGGCTCACCATCCCGACTGCCGCCATTACAATCGTCACCAGCAGTCTAAACGGCAGCGGTGGCCACATTGGCCACGTCCCAGGGGTTGCATCACAAGCAATTCTGATAAACTTTATTCACTTTTTCTTTTACTCTTTTTATTGCCGCACCTGGGCATACAGAGCCGGGTCACGTCGCCGTGACATCCCCTCTCTGCAAATTGACGAGAGGACTCGATTCCGAGTACCCTCTGCTCTGGGGTGCGACAGAAGTGATTCACATTTTTTTAGAATCAATGGGGAATTTTTTCAAGTTTCACTTATCTTTAAGAATAAAGAATAAAATCCAAAACAGAACCAGAAGCATGATTTGGTTGCTTCTATACTTCTTAAAAAAAATGGTAAAATAACCAAATGCTGAATGTGAGTGAAAGGTGGTTATTTCAATGTATTTAAAAGTGAACCTTACTTCTTCTTCAGGAAAGCCACCAGGTAAAGCCATGAGATTCTTGTTCAGATAACTTACAAAAAGATGGAAGCGTGATGTATGTTTGGGCGCTGAGGTAAGGAAGATCTCTGATGCTGGCTTCTTTTCCGGACTTTATTAAGATAATTGCAGTTATAATTATTCAAGCTTAAGGCTCTCAAAACCCACGATGCATTTCGATGTACACACACGTCTTTCTTCACTTGAGAAAGACGTGTGTGTACGTCGAAATGCATCGTGGGTTTTGAGAGCCTTAAGCTTGAATAATTATAACTGCAATTATCTTAATAAAGTCCGGAAAAGAAGCCAGCATCAGAGATCTTCCTTACCTCAGCGCCCAAACATACATCACGCTTCCATCTTTTTGTATCATTCTGACTCCCTATGGGGAGAGTGGTGGAGTGAGCTGCAGAGGAGGGAGAGGACCTGAAAAGACGCCAGCTGGATCGGCCCCTTTACTAGACACGTGACGCCGCCCGGCACTAGTGTTTCCCCGGAGAAGACCTCGTAGGAAGCACGAGGACGGAACCGGAGGATTCTGCTGCTTCAAATTAATAAGCTTATCTACGGGCTGTGGTTTATAACCAGACCAGGTGAGTTTAAATGCAAAAGAACCGCCCGCTAACAGCCCCATGTGTATAGGCGCACTACAAGCTGTTGTTGTTTTTTCTTTTACATGTTCAGATAACTTGGTTGTTTACTGCATAAATGCATATACTGGTATATGTTTACTAAAGGCGGAAAACAAGATCCAGTCTACTATGTCTGGGTGTCCACCTGCTGTAAACACAGGGCCTTTTCACATCTGCCTTTGGGCTGCATTTGCCTGCATTTGCGTTTGTGTGCGTTTTTACAGCTAAAAACGCATCCAAAAGGATGCGTTAATGCACCCTTAGGCTGCAATGCGAAACACATTGCAAACGCACACAAAAACGCATGTCATTTTGCAAACCTCATTCCCCTCACCTCCTTATTCGGGGGCGTGGCCTAAGATGCGTTCACAATAGAACTGATAAGATACTGTCAAATTACCTCATGCAGGCACCTCCATTCACATGGCTCTGCTGGGTGTTATCACAGAGCCCAGAGCTGAGGCCATGTGAAAGGAACCATCAGATAAGACCTCACAAGAGCTGTCAGCAGCTGTGTGAGCTCAGCAGGATGCTGGCATGAGGTAAGTTGACAGCATCTTATCAGTTCTATTGTGAATGCAGTTTAGGCCACACCCCTGAAGACTGCGGTGAGAATGAGTTTCACACACAGCTAGCTGAGGACAGCTTGTGGAGGGTTTTTTTTTTAGTAGTTTCCCTCTTGATTTCATTAATAAAGTATATCAGAAACTTGATTAGATTCACTTGCTCTTCATCACTATTGAATAAAAATTTCAATGACGGTTATGCTTTAAGGCTAGGATAATATTTGGGATGGTGCATCCTTTTCAAGGATGCGTTATAGGAAGTGTTTTTTTCCCTTGCCATTTTTATGGCATTTTTTCCCTTTTTAGCGCTAGCATTAACATATGCGTTACCCATAGACTCCCATGTAAAAAAAAAGCATGCGGTTTTGCAAATGCGCCTAAAAACGTTGCTTATCGCATTTTTAGGTGCTTTAGCAAAAACGCATAGCGTCAAACGCATTGCACTTTACGTTTTTTTTCATTTTTTGCATGGCTGTCTATGGAAGCGTTAGTGCTAGCGTTTTTCACAATTTGCACTTCCATGGCTCTAATGTGATCCTAGCCTAAGTGCACTTTCCCACCTGTTTGTTTTCCCTCTATATTCTTCTGCCTTCTCTCACTTTATAAAGTCAGAGATGTCAGTGAAAGAAGGGGCGAGAGTGGAAATAGAGAGAACTCAAGCAGGTGTGAAGGTACACCTAAAATGGGTTTTACTATGAACAGAGTTAATTTTAATCATGTGATTAAATAAATGCTCCTGTGCTGAGATAGGCTAGGGTCACATTTGCGTTAGCAAATGCAGATCAAGATCCGGTTTTGAGCATGCAAAATGCCCAAAATTGGATCAGGATCCGCAGCCCTCAGGAGCAAATTATAAAACCGGATTGCACTACATGCAGTCTGGTTACCGTTTCCGGATTTGCAGCCTGCGTTAATAATCATGCAGGCTGCAGTTTTTGCAGCGGTTTGCAAACCGCAGTAGGAGACCTATAATGGGCTCCTATGGGAGCCCATCTGGCTACCGCAAGGCACAAGTGAATGCCTACGGTAACCAGATGCTTTGTTCATCCCTGCTGTCGCAGGGATGAACAAAGGGTTAATGTTAATAATAGATGTGGGTACCATGTCTCCTCCAGGGAGTGCCCATCCTCCCTAGAGACATGCTGTCCACATAGTTAGGCATGTGAAGGATTAATATGTGCAATTACAGTATTGCAGGCTATTGTCGGCATTTACTATTTTCTGAATGAAACCTGGTGGCTCCTCGCTGTGGAGGAGAAACAGTACGTAGTGTACGTACTGTATCTGCCGCTATCCAGGGTCCTGAAAGCTTTAACATTAGTTCTATGGCAGCGCGCTGCCCATAGACCTAATGTTAAAGCTTTCAGGACCCTGGATAAGGGCAGATACAGTACGCAGATTACGTACTGTTTCTCCTCCACAGCGAGGAGCCGCCAGGTTTCATTCAGAAAATAGTAAATGCTGACAATAGCCTGCAATACTGTAATTGCACATATTAACCCTTCACATGCCTAACTATGTGGACAGCATGTCTCTAGGTAGGATGGGCACTCCCTGGAGACATGTTGTTGACCACATTTATTATTAACATTAACCCTTTGTTCATCCCTGTGGCAGTAGGGATGAAGAAAACATACGGCTACCGCAGGCATTCACATGTGCCTTGCGGTAGCCGGATGGGCTCCCATAGGAGCCCATTATAGGTCTCCTGCTGCGGTTTGCAAACTGCAGCAAAAACTGCAGCCTGCATGATCTTTACCATAGGCTGAAAATCGCAAGCGGTAACCAGATTGCATGTAGTACAATCCGGTTTTATAATGTTCTCCTATGGGCTGCGGATCCTGATCCGGTTTTGAGCATTTTGGATGCTCAAAACCGCATCAGGATCTGCATTTGCAAACGCAAATGTGACCCTAGCCATAATCTTACATATGTGTCCCTGCTATGTCCTGTGCAATTAATGTGTCCAGGGCTGCCACTAGGAATTTCATGGCCCCTTTTTGGCAACATTTTGGGGCCCCCTGAGACTCCACCCAGCCTCCACCCCAGCTCTGCCTCTCCCAGGCTCTGCCTTCACCCAAACATAAATACATACATACACATACATATTATATATACATATATACACATACGCACACAATTGAGACTGGTCTGAATACAGAATAGTTGTATACACAATGGAGAATACTCAATAGAGACTGATGCTGGCTATATACACAATAGGGACTACTAATAGCTGTATACAATGGACACTGCTGATATCTGTATACACAATGGACACTGCTGATATCTGTATACACAATGGATACTGCTGATACCTGTTCACAATCTACGTCTGGAGGAAAGAAGGTTTAATCATAATCACAGACGCGGATTCTTTACTGTAAGAGCAGTGAGACTATGGAACTCTCTGCCACATGATGTTGTAATGAGTGAGTCACTACTAACATTTAGGAAAGGCCTGGATGCCTTTCTTGAAAACTATAATATTACCAGTTATATATACTAGATTCTTTGATAGGGCGTTGATCCAGGGAACTAGTCTGATTGCCATATCTGGAGTCAGGAAGGAATTTTTTCCCCCAATGTGGAGCTTAGTGTTGCCCACATGGTTTTTTTTTTGCCTTCCTCTGGATCAACATGTTAAGCTATGGGTTGAACTAGATGGACTTAAAGTCTTCCTTCAACCTTAAAAACTATGTTACTATGTTACAATGGACACTGCTGATATCTGTATACACAATGGACACTGCTGATAGCTGTATACAAAATAGACACTGCTGATAGCTGTATACACAATAGACACTGCCAATAGCTGTATACACAATGGACACTGCTGATAGCTGGATAGCTGTATACACAATGGAGACTGCTGAGAGCTGCATACTTAATGGACACTGCTGATAGCTGTATACACAATGAGCACTGCCGATAGCTGTATACACAATGGACACTGCCGATAGTTGTATACACAATGGACACTGCCGATAGCTGTATACACAATGGACACTGCTGATAGCTGTATACACAATGGACACTGCTGATAGCTGTATACACAATAGACACTGCTGGTAGCAGATTGCACAATGGACACTGCTGATAGCTGTATACACAATGGACACTACTGATAGCTGTATTAATAATGGACACTGCTGATAGCTGTATACACAATGGACACTGCTCATAGCTGATTGCACAATGGACACTGCTGATAGCTGTATACACAATGAACACTGCCGATAGCTGTATACACAATGGACACTGCTGATAGCTGTATGCACAATGGAAACTGCTGATAGCTGTATACAGAATGGGGACTGCTGATAGCTGTATACACAGTGGACACTGCTGATAGCTGTATGCACAATGGACACTGCTGATAGCTGTAATAATAATGGACACTGCTGATAGCTGTATACACAATAGACAAGGACACTGCTGATAGCTGTATACACAATGGACACTGCTGATAGCTGTATACACAATGAGCACTGCCGATAGCTGTATACACAATGGACACTGCTGATAGCTGTATACACAATGGACACTGCTGATAGCTGTATCCACAATGGACAAGGACACTGCTGATAGCTGTATTCACAACAGACACTGCTGATAGCTGTATACACAATAGACACTGCTGATAGCTGTATACACAATAGACACTGCCAATAGCTGTATACACAATGGACACTGCTGATAGCTGGATAGCTGTATACACAATGGAGACTGCTGAGAGCTGTATACTTAATGGACACTGCTGATAGCTGTATACACAATGAGCACTGCCGATAGCTGTATACACAATGGACACTGCTGATAGCTGTATACACAATGGACACTGCTGATAGCTGTATACACAATAGACACTGCTGATAGCTGTATACACAATAGACACTGCCAATAGCTGTATACACAATGGACACTGCTGATAGCTGGATAGCTGTATACACAATGGAGACTGCTGAGAGCTGTATACTTAATGGACACTGCTGATAGCTGTATACACAATGAGCACTGCCGATAGCTGTATACACAATGGACACTGCTGATAGCTGTATACACAATGAGCACTGCCGATAGCTGTATACACAATGGACACTGCCGATAGCTGTATACACAATGGACACTGCTGATAGCTGTATACACAATGGCCACTACCGATAGCTGTATACTGAATGGACATTGCTGATAGCTGTATACACAATGGACACTGTCGATAGCTGTATACACAATGGACAGTGCTGGTAGCAGATTGCACAATGGACACTGCTGATAGCTGTATACACAATGGACACTACTGATAGCTGTATTAATAATGGACACTGCTGATAGCTGTATACACAATGGACACTGCTCATAGCTGATTGCACAATGGACACTGCTGATAGCTGTATACACAATGAACACTGCCGATAGCTGTATACACAATGGACACTGCTGATAGCTGTATGCACAATGGAAACTGCTGATAGCTGTATACAGAATGGGGACTGCTGATAGCTGTATACACAGTGGACACTGCTGATAGCTGTATGCACAATGGACACTGCTGATAGCTGTAATAATAATGGACACTGCTGATAGCTGTATACACAATAGACAAGGACACTGCTGATAGCTGTATACACAATGGACACTGCTGATAGCTGTATACACAATGAGCACTGCCGATAGCTGTATACACAATGGACACTGCTGATAGCTGTATACACAATGGACACTGCTGATAGCTGTATCCACAATGGACAAGGACACTGCTGATAGCTGTATGCACAACAGACACTGCTGATAGCTGTATACACAATAGACACTGCTGATAGCTGTATACACAATAGACACTGCCAATAGCTGTATACACAATGGACACTGCTGATAGCTGGATAGCTGTATACACAATGGAGACTGCTGAGAGCTGTATACTTAATGGACACTGCTGATAGCTGTATACACAATGGACACTACTGATAGCTGTATTAATAATGGACACTGCTGATAGCTGTATACACAATGGACACTGCTCATAGCTGATTGCACAATGGACACTGCTGATAGCTGTATACACAATGAACACTGCCGATAGCTGTATACACAATGGACAGTGCTGATAGCTGTATGCACAATAGACACTTCTGATAGCTGTATACACAATGGACACTGCTGATAGCAGTATACACAATGGAAACTGCTGATAGCTGTATACAGAATGGGGACTGCTGATAGCTGTATACACAGTGGACACTGCTGATAGCTGTATGCACAATGGACACTGCTGATAGCTGTAATAATAATGGACACTGCTGATAGCTGTATACACAATAGACAAGGACACTGCTGATAGTTGTATACACAATGGACACTGCTGATAGCTGTATACACAATGGACACTGCTGATAGCTGTATACACAATGGACACTGCTGATAGCTGTATACACAAAGGACACTGCTGATAGCTGTATCCACAATGGACAAGGACACTGCTGATAGCTGTATGCACAACAGACACTGCTGATAGCTGTATACACAATGGACACTGCTGATAGCTGTATACACAATGGACACTGCTGATAGCTGTATACACAATGGACACTGCTGATAGCTGTATGCACAATGGACAAGGACACTGCTGATAGCTGTATGCACAACAGACACTGCTGATAGCTGTATTAATAATGGACACTGCTTATAGTTGTATACTCAATGGACACCGATGATAGCTATATACACAATGGACACTGCTGATAGCTGTATACACAATGGACGCTGATCATATCTGTATACACAATGGACACTACTGTGGGCCATATACACATTAGAGATGTCTGTCTTGTACACACAGCACTATACTGTGTATACAGCTCCACACTATATAAATACAGTGTATAGACTACTAATACAGCATGTGATGGGGACCTGTATGTACACTATAGTGCTATGTACAAACAGACACAGTCAGACAGACACTAGACATACATTTCATGCTTACCACCATAGGACCTGTGATAATTTCACATGGAGGGGAGGCATCAGGGGTCACATGATAGACTTAAGGAGGGATCAGGAATATGATGAAGTTGGTGGGAGGGCCCAGGATTTGCACCTGTTGATCCTGATTGGTCTGAGTGGGGCAATGCTTTGAGGAAATGGCCCGCCCTGCATGTCAATGACCCCGCCCCCTGCATGTGTATGGCCCCACCTCCTGCTTATCGGCCTGACGGATCCCTGACAAAAATCAGGACAGTTACCCCCTGATGGCAGCCCTCGATATGTCTGACCATTCAGGGACATAGTCTGATCATACCATATCTCCTGTGCTGAGATTATCTTATATATGTACCTGCTATGTATTGTGTAATGATGTGTCTGACTGTACAGGGACATGGTCTAATCATACCACATCTCCTGTGCTGAGATAATCTTATATATGTGTCCCTGCTATGTACTGTGTAATGGAGATGTCCTGTTACAATAGTTTAAAGGGAACCTGACCCCACAAACTGACCCCCCCGCATCTTAAGACCTGTCCCTGCACCCCCTCTTATCATTTCTAGCCATTCCTTTTGCAGAAAAAAATCGATTTTGTAAAGTAGAGAAGAGGTTATATTTACCTCGTCCTGTGTGAGTTCCCCGTTTCTGAATTAGTCTCAAAGGCGGGCCTGTGTGCTGCTGCCTTGTAATTATGCACGCCCCTCTCTGCTTGCTAAGAGCCTGGCCACGTCATGAAAGAGAGCGGGGCTATCGCTATGACGCGATTTTAGCCCCGCCCCTTTCATGACCCGGCCAGGCTCTTACCAAGGCATCAAGCTGAGAGGGGCGTACATAATTACAAGGGAGCAGCAGACAGGCACGCCTTTGAGACTAATTCAGAAACAGAGAACTCACACAGGACGAGGTAAATATAACCTCTTCTCTACTTTACAAAATCGATTTTCTTTCTGCAAAAGGGATGGCTAGAAATGATAAGAGGGGGTGCAGGGACAGGTAGAAAAATGTGGGGGGGTCAGTTTGTGGGGTCAGGTCCCCTTTAACATCAGTGCGAGTGTAATCTGATGTTTTATCGGATTGCACTCGCCATGTTTTTCCGCAGATGTGAGCGCACCCTTAGATGAAGGTCAGACAAACCACGCATTTTTCTACGTCCAAACATCTAAAGGCCACGTCACACACACAGATATCTGTGCAGATATTGTTCACAGATCTCTGGTTGCAGTGAAATCATGGACACATTGCTCCATTTGTACACAGCCACAAAATGGAACAATGTGTCCATAATTTCACTGCAACCAGAGATCTGTGACCAATATTTGAACAGATATCTGTGTGTGTAACGTGGCCTTAACATGTATGGGGGGCCTGCCAACCCTCTCCAAATAGATGATGTATGGGGAAAGAGTGTTCAAGCTAATAGAACGTCAACTGTGAGTCCTTCTGTTTTCAGGGGAGATAAGATGCTTATAGAGGAAAATGTTAACATTTACTAGATTTTTAAGACTTTCATGAAGAAGTTCAGGAAATAGGTAATTTTAGTACAGTTTTTCTATGAAACTGTAACCTGAGAGTTATTGTTTCTTGCAAGCTTATATAACTTAAACTCATTTTATTTCTCAATAGAATAGCTCATATTAGTTTGCAGTGACCTTGGATGTGCAAAGTCAACCGCGCTCTTTGCATTCCCTGCACACTTAATAAAAACAAATTAGAAGGATTAATTAAATTTTAGTATATTAAGAAAAGTGAGAAAAGCAGCAGGCCCTGAACAGAAGCCAAAGAGCTGGAAATATGTTCTGTTTGTTCCTTTCAGACAGATCTAGCATTTTATTGATATTCAAGGGATGGATTGTTGTTCAAGTGATGGCATTGTGTAATGAGTACTTAATAAATGGAGTATAAACTAAAACCACCTAACACTGACATTGTTTTAACCCTTCAAGCTGATTTCAGATTGAGCCTAGTACTTTTGCAGGGTATTTTCCACGTAGATAAAGTATTTTTTTCTTAATCAAAAATGCCCACACTGTCTCAATAGCCTGATCAGGTGGATAATTTTTACTGATGAGGACAACTGGTATCCTTACTAATAACTTATATATTATTATTTATTACTATAGTGCCATTAACTCCATAGCGCTTTACATGTGAAAAGAGCATACATAGACAAGCAGGGCCGGCGTTAGGGGGGCCAGACTGGGCAGTTGCCCAGGGCCCCCACTCTCTTAGGGGCCCCAAAGGAGCTGAACTGAAAATAGCAATAAAACAGTAAACAAAACAAAAAAAATACACTTATTTGGTATCGCTGCGTTCGTAAGAATCTAAACTATCAATATATAAAGTAAATGAATCCAATTGGTAAATGGCGTAACGGGAAAAAAAATAAAAACGCCAGAATTGTGTTTTTTGGGCCACCCCATTGTTAACAATACAATGCAATAAAAGGTGATCAAAATGTTGTATCTGACTCAAAATGATATCAGTAAAATTGTCAGCTCAGGGCACATAAAGTAGGCCCTCATATAGCCCTGAAACTTCAAAAATTAAAACATCATGGGTCTCGGAAAATGACGAATAAAGCTATCTTTTTTTACAAATTGTTTTTTTTAAGATTGAAATTAAAAAAATGTTCAGTATGTTCTTATTCTGACTCGATAATCAATTTATGAGCTCATTTTTACCATATAGTTAACACGATAAATAAAAAAACCAAAAAAAAAATGTAGAATTTAATTTTTTGCAATTTCAAAGCACTTGGAATTTTTTTCTCATTCTCCAGTACATTTTGTGGTAGAATGAATAATGTCATTCAATACTACAACTCAGCCCGCGAAAAAACAAGCCCTCGTACGGCGATGTGGAAGGAAAAATAAAAAAGTACTGGCTCTTGGAAGAGGTGAGGAAACTACAAAAACGAAAAATCGCTCAGTGGTAAAAGTTATAAAATCCTTGTAATAGACATATAATAGCAGCAGGAGCGCCCCCCACAGGCTTCAATCCTCACATGTTCATGATGGGAGTAATTAGAGTTTGGGGACCTCCTTAATTGCTACATTTGTAGCCAGTTATCAAGCAGAACTTACAACGCATTAAAGGGATGTCCAGGATTAATAAAACTTTACTACATTCTTTAAAAAACATCGCCACCCCTGTGTACAGGTGGCATGTGGTATTACAGCATAGGCCCATTTCCTTCAATTAAGCTGAGCTGCAATATCACATACAACCTGAAGACAGGGGTGGCGCTGTTTTTGAAAGAAATCAGTCATGCTTATAGAATTCTGGATCACTCCTTTAAGGTCAATATTTCCACTAATGACCCCAGAACAACACAAGACCCAGGATGGGGCTTGATTCAAATGTATTTTTTTTTTTATAATATGAAGAATATAGCAGATCTTTGTTAAAGATGACATTTAAGTAGATAATTCTATGAAAACATTTTCCAGTGTGTAAATCCTATTTCATTAAACACTTGAAGGTAATTTTTCATCAATATAAGGAATCCTGTGTTCAGAATCCCCATCTCTTGGACAGAGGATAAGGGTCAGAAAAGTGACTCTCCCTGGAGGAGCCGGCTGTGTGACACAGACAATGATGGCAATGCATGTGTGTGTCTATGTGTGTGTGCTCGTGTATAGGTGTAATATATAGTGTTTGTGTCACATACCGTGTGTTGCGTGTATGTAACATCCACATTTATAAATCCCACCAGCACAGACGAGATTTCCTAGGTGTAAACATGTCGGCAATCGCCCAACAAGCAAGCAAAATGCGGCTCATCATCGGGTGATTGAATTGTTTTTGGAGGAACAAAAATCTTTGCTCTCGGCAGCACATTGCCGGCTGCAAACTGCAGAAGTGCTGCCGATAACATGATACTGTAGAGGACAGATTGCTCACCGGTGATTTCTGTCCATCATTCTTCATCATCCTGTGTAAAAAGTCCAGAAACAAGCGCTGAATGACTTGAATATTATAAATCCACTCATTCACCAGTCTGAATTCGGTGCTTGTACATGTAACCCAAATGTCTGAGTGTGACGGTGCAATATGTGAGCATTTTGAGCCCACTTTAACCTTTTGCCCAGGGCCCCGCTTTGCCTAAAACCGGCCCTGTAGACAAGTATAATATTCATGAACAATACAAGGCACTAAGTGGTACAGGAGGGGACAGGACCCTGCCCACGAGGGCTCACAGTCTACAAGGAATAGGTGAGGATACAGTAGGTGAAGAGAGAGGACCCTGCCATGAGGGCTCACAGTCTATAAGGGATGGGTGAGGATACAGTAGATGAGGAGAGAGGACCCTGTCGATGAGAGTTCAGTCTACAAGAGATGGGTGGGGGTATACAGTAGATAAGGGCAGATGTGGTCCTGCAGCAGTATAGAGGACTGAGGGTTACTGTAGGCTTGTCGGAAGAGGTGTGCCTTCAGGTTCCTTTTGAAGGTTTCCATGGTAGGCAAGAATCTGATATGGTGGGGTAGAGAGTTCCAGAAAAATTATGTATGCAATTGTGGGAAGAGGGAATAAGATGGGAGGAAAGAAGATCTTGTAAGGATCGGAGGTTGCATGCACATAAGTACCGGAAAACTAGGTCACAGATGTATGGAGCAGACAAGTTGTGGATGGCTTTGTATGTATGTGATGGTTAGGGTTTTCAACTTGAGTCTTTGGGTAATGAGAATCCAGCAAAGGGATTGGCAGAGGAGAGAGGCCGGAGAATGCGACAGGACCAGAGCTGTATTTGGAGTTTCTGCTGCCATAGGCACTTTCAGTGGTCGCACTCCCCTACTGATCAATCAGAACAAAGCGTATGTGCACACAGCATGTTATCGAAAGACACAATCCACCTTGTCTCGCGTTGTGATTGTACTTTACGGATAATGCCGCCCCTTATGCCACCATGGATCACATCTATCCCACTTACCATTAAGGAGGACTGATCGCTATTATGTTGCATCAGGAAATGTTGCGGCAATGTCTTCAAGGTTGACCTATCAACCATCGTGGGGGCCGCGGACAATAAAGACCTGGGATATCTGTGTGGCAGCAGTCATAAGAAGGGGGCAAAGCTTAAAAGTTAATTTAAAACACGAGGTGACGTTGTGTCGAGTGACACAATCCACCTTGTCTCGCGTTGTGATAGTACTTTATGGACATTGCCGCCCCTGATGCCACCATGGATTACATCTATCCCCCTTACCATTAAGGAGGGCTGATTGCTATTATGGTGCATCAGGAAATGTTGCCGCTGGCTTTTAAAGAATAGTGAAAAAAAATAAAGGATTGACGGGGGGGTAGGGGAGGTGAGGGGGGGGGAGAGGTGGGTGGTGCACCGGACCGGCCGGCTACTTACCGCTGCCTCCGCTGGCGCCAGCTGCAGACTCGCTCCCCGAGTCTCTGCTGCTTTTTCCGGAGATTCCCGAACACTGACAGAAGCAGTGAATAAATTAACTTCCGTCACTGCTCGGGAATCTCCGGAGCAGAGCGAGTCTGGCTGACAGCAGAGTTCAGCTCAGGTCATAATGACCTGAGCTGAACCTTGACTGTTTAGTCAGTTCTCAGCTCTGCTACATCCCTGTCTGTCTAAGCACAGACAGGGATGTAGTAGAGCTGAGATTGTGTTTTGGACTACGTCGGACGGAAGAGGATTTTTTTAATTAAAGATGGAGTCCCTAATGCTTTTTTTTTTTAATTTCTAATAAAAAAATTTTTCTCTGTGTTGTGTTTTTTTTAAAACAATTTAAAAAAAGAGTCTCTGACAAAACTAGGATTGCCATTGACTTGCATTGGACTCGTTACTGTGCGAGTAATCGCTGGGAAACTCGCAGAGTACCGAGTCCTGCGAGTCCCTTACTACTCGCCGAGTAACGAGTCCTAGCGAGTAGACTCGCCCATCCCTATCGCTTATCCATGTTATGTAAATAAAACCTAATAACCTGACGTTAAATTCATCCATTGGTTTTATGAATTACTTTTATGAAAGCTGAAAATGTGGTTTAGGTTAAGAAAATAAATTGGCATCAATGCTGAAATATTGATCATTTAATGAACACAGAATGGTCAGATTTTAGCAAGACAAAGCTTTTTGCCTGGTCATATAATGCACCCAATCCTAGTTTACATCTTCACCTGTGCTCAGTAAATGATCAGTTAATTAGTGGGTGTGTATAAAAAGAAACCCAGCACCCCAGACCTTCACTTGAACTGCAACTTGAGCTCTGACAACATACCAAAAATCCACCCTGCGACCAAAGCCTTGATTATCAAGAGGCTGAAGACCAGATCCACTGCAGAGGTGGCTGGCACCTTTAATGTGTCTCAGCGTCAAGTACAAAGAATTAAAAAAAGATTTGAAGAGACTGGAGATGTGTTTGACAAGCCCAGGTCCGGCAGACCCTACAAGACAACTGCTCAGAAGGAACGTTTGTTGGTTAGAAAATCCAAAGCAAGCCCCTCTCCCACTGCAGCAGAGCTCCAACCGGCCTGGTCACCTCAAGTCCCTGTGTCAACTAGAACAGTTTGTAGGATTCTGTCTTTAAATGGCCTCCATGGTCCAGAAGCCAGCACTAAACAAAAGGCAAATAAAAAACCGTGTGGCATTTGCAAAGTCCCGCAGCCTGCTAAACGCTGGAAAAGTGGCAGAAGGTGGATTTCTCTGATGAATCTTCAGTAGAATTACACCACAGCCGCCGCAAATACTGCAGAAGACCTACTGGAGCCCGTATGGATCCAAAATACACCCAGAAAATAGTTACATTTGGTGGTGGAAAGATAATGGTCTGGGGATACATTCAGTATGGAGGTGTGAGAAACATTTGCAAGGTGGAAGGCAATATCAATAGCCTAAAATATCAAGAAGAATTAGCTACCTCTTACATTCCAAATCATAAAAGGGGTCAAATTCTGCAGCAGGATGGTGCTCCGTCTCATACATCCATCTCTACAACAAAGTTCCTTCAGGCAAAAATGATCAAGGTGCTCAAGGACTGGACAGTCCAGTCACCAGATATGAACATCATTGAGCATGTTTGGGGCAGGATGAAAGAGGAAGCTTGCAAGACAAAACCAAAAAATCTAGATGAACTCTGGGAGGCATGTAAGACTGCATTCTTTGCTATTCCTGATGACTTCATTAATAAATTGTATGAATCACTGTTGAACCGCGTGGATGCAGTCCTTCAAGCTCATGGAAGTCACACAAAATATTAAATATGACTCTAATAGCACCACAACTTCATTCACCAATGTTATGTAACATATATTTGTATTTTAAGTTAATTATTTGTTTGAATATCACATTACTTTCTGTGGGCGACAAAACTTTTGTCTTGCCAAGATCTGACCATTCTGGGTTCATTAAATGATTAATATTTCAGCATTGATGCCAATTTATTTTCTTAACCTAAACAAAATTTCGGAGGGTTTCAGCTTTGAAAGAAAAATTTAGTTTTTTACTTTTACTTTATTTTTAGACCACCTTAGGGTTTTGTTCTATATACTGCTTGAATCCTACTTTTCTTTATTCTTTCTATTACGGTAGAGAAAATTGAATATATCAGTCAAGTGTGAGTGGATCTGTAGGCCACAAACATGCAGCAAAGTAATGTGCAGTTTTTTGCTCCAAAATGTACAATTTTGCAAAATTAATTGAATGGAGCCCAATAGAGCATGCCAATAACTTTTCCTTAGAATCATTAAAAATGTGATAGAAGAGTACTCTCATGCTTCTGTGTAAATTGTAAAATATAAAGCACACAGAGGTACAGTAGTGATGTTAGTTATTATATTAAAGCTCCACATATATTAGAGCACTACTTCTGCTTTTTTTTATATTTCAACACTATAGTAGTGCTTTAAATATAAGTTCCCGTCTTTCTTTCTTGTACTCACTGTCAGCCATCTTCATCTTTTTCCATCATTGTTTTGGTTGGTCTCCTGTGATATGTGACTTGTCGGCAGTTCCATTATTTCATGGAGCATGCCGGAGGTCACAAGTCAATACATCTTTAAGAGAGTCTCACTCTAGCCTTTTCCTGGCTCCCATAGACTTGAATTAAGAGCTTGTGCATAATTTCTGACTTCCAGCCAGATTATGACGCCATAGGTGAAGATGCCGTAGGGTGAGTAGACAGATTATCATTATTATTATTTAGTATTATAGCGCCATGGTGTGAACAGGGGCATGAAGAAACAAGTATACTAATTATGAGCAATACAAGGCACAGACACGTACAGTAGAAGACCCTGCTGCAAGTGATGGGTGAGGATACACTCAGAGAGGGTAGAGCTGATTGCGGTTTAGTGGACCGAGGCTCACTGCCGGTTTGTAGGCTTGTTGGAAGAGGTGGGTCTTTAGATTCCTTTGAAGGTTTCCAGAGTATAGGGGGTCTGATGTGTTAGGGAAGAGAGTTCCAGGAGATGCACAGGAGAAATCTTGTATGTGGTTGTGGGAACAAGAGATAAGAGTGGAACACAGAAGATCTTGAGAGGATCGCAGGCTGTGTGAAAGTAGGTACCGGGAGACAATGTCACAGATGTACAGAGGAGACAAAATGAGGATGGCTTTGTATGTCATGGTTAGGGTTTTGAACTAGAGTCTCTGGGCAATGGAAAGCCAGTGAAGGGCTTGGCAGAGAGGAGAGGCTGGGGAGTAGTGGGGAGACAGGTGGATTAGTCAGGCAGCAGAGCTTATTGTAAAATGGGGGGGGGGGGTACAAGAGTGCTAGAGCGGTAGCCAGAAAGTAGTAGGTTGCAGTAGTCTAGGCAGGAGATGATGAAGGCATGCACACATGTCTTTGCAGTTTCTTGGTCAAGAAATACACAGATCTGGGAAATATTTTGAGTTGGAGTCGGCAGGAGATGAAAAGGGCTTGGATATGTTACTTGAAAGAGAGAGTAGGGTCAGGGATTACCCCGTGCTACTGAGCATGCTGCATTGGGGAAAGTGCAAAGCAATTTACTTTGATGGTTGGGAGGTAGAGTAATGTTGGGGAGATGATAATCAGGTATGTGTTCTCCCACTGTGGCTAGCACAGACTTATTTCTCCCTTTCCATTGAAAATATAGAAAATCGGTAATGTGGGGGGAGATCAGATAAATACTGGTTTAAATTAGATCCATCCTTACTTTCACAAAAAAATATTGGAATCTGAGAGTCCTCAGTGGTTGATACCTTTTAATGGCTAACTGAAAAGATGGTACAAAAAAGTTAGGCAAACTTTTGAGACACTAAGGTCTTTTTACCAGGCTATTAACGACACACATTCTGAATGTACACACATATAGACATACACATAGGAGGCTGGATATGCAGTACATAGATTAGGTGTGGTGACGCATGATATAGTGGATAACAGCATAAAAAGCAGACCGTTTCAAGTCCTTTGATTAATTGTTGGTCCAAGATTTGAAGAGTGGTCTTGATGGTAAGGGGTAGAGTAAAAGCATCTGGGCAATAAATACCAGAGTTCATCCTTTGACTTGTTTTCCAAGATTTGAAATTTGTGTCATTATGAAGGGGCCATAGTGTCCGAAAGCTTGCTTTCCTTACCCTCTTTTCAGTTAGCCATTAACAGGTATCAACCACTGAGGACTCTCAGATTCTAATATTTTTCTATCTACTGGCTAACACGGGACAAACATTTTCTACTTTCACAACTCAGCCTGCACACATTATTAAACAGATTTAGTCTCTTTTCTAAAACTCGAGTTTGGAATCTAATCATTCTTGATATTAGTGGTGGTCGCACCTTTTATGAAAAATAGAATAGACACCAGAGAAGTTAATTATAAGTCAATCCTTTAAAATAAGTGCATTAGCCAACTAAAGTGGCTGCATTTCAAGACAAAACTCTTCTCGGCTATTCTTGCGATATCTTTTAAAAGATGATGAAACCTCAGTTTAATATCATGTGCAAAGCTAATGAAATATGAATTACCTGATATTAATTGGTCAAGCATAATAAAGAGAAACTATTTCTGTAAGAAATTCATTTTATATGTTCAGGTACTTTTGTTATCTGTGCTGGGAGATAAGAGGAAGAAGAATTGCAGGTAACGTTGACTTGCCATGATTGTATTATAGTATTTTTGTTCTAGCAGAGAAAGTTAAACATTATGTTCTTTTTTTACTTTACCTTAATTACAATATAGATCCTATCTTTACCATAAATCAAATACGGACTTTGCAGTTTGCAATACCTTCTGAAGCTTTTTTGCCGAGAAACTAATAAAAAATTGACTAAGGTTTATTCCATAGTCTATGTGGGTATTTTTTTAACATTCTTTTCCAAACTTTTAAAGTTTGTACCAGCAAGGCCAAATGAAGGGCTATGGAGAGGTTTTTGTCCATTTTTATAAGGGTTTGAAACCTTCAATATCCATGGAAATAACTGACTTGATAGAACTCTCATCTATTGCATCCCCTTCTGGCGTTAAGGATGAGATACTTAAATGACTCTAAAGGTGGCAATTTGCTGGTTGCAGTGAAATCATGGACACATTGTTCCATTTGTACACGGAAACAAAATAGAACAATGTGTCCATGATTTCACTGCAACCAGCAAATTGCCAGTGAAATTGCATGCACATTTGCCGCGTGTGACGGTACCTTAAGACATACAGTGCCTTGAGAAAGTATTCGGCCCCCTTGAACTTTCCAACCTTTTGCCACATTTCAGGATTCAAACATAAAGATATTAATTCTAATTGTTTTGTGAAGAATCAACAACAAGTTTGACACAATCGTGAAGTGGAACAAAATTTATTGGATATTTTAAACTTTTTTAATAAATAAAAAACTGAAAAGTGGGGCGTGCAATATTATTCGCCCCCTTTACTTTCAGTGCAGCAAACTCACTCCAGAAGTTCAGTGAGGATCTCTGAATGATCCAATGTTGTCCTAAATGACTGGTAAAGATAATAGAATCCACCTGTGTGTAATCAAGTCTACGTATAAATGTACCTGCTCTGTGATAGTCTGAGGGTTCTGTTTCATGTGAAGAGAGCATCATGAAGATCAAGGAACACACCAGGCAGGTCCGAGATACTGTTGTGGCGAAGTTTAAAGCCGGATTTGGATACAAAACGATTTCCCAAGTTTTAAACATCTCAAGGAGCACTGTGCAAGTGATCATATTGAAATGGAAGGAGTATCAGTTCACTGAAAATCTACCAAGACCCGGCCGTCCCTCAAAACCTTCATCTCGAACAAGGAGAAGACTGATCAGAGATGCAGCCAAAAGGCCCATGATCACTCTGGATGAACTGCAGAGATCTACAGCTGAGG
This sequence comes from Allobates femoralis, assembly GCA_033576535.1. NCBI lineage: Eukaryota > Metazoa > Chordata > Amphibia > Anura > Aromobatidae > Allobates > Allobates femoralis. The sequence goes on along the minus strand of JARQOC010000002.1, from coordinate 59,486,838 downwards.
TGGGAGAGTCTGTCCACAGGACAACAATCAGTCGTACACTGCACATATGTGGCCTTTATGGAAGAGGTGCAAGAAGAAAGCCATTTATCAAAGATATCCATAAAAAGTCTTGTTTGAAGTTTGCCACAAGCCACCTGAGAGACACCAAACATGTGGAATAAGGTGCTCTGGTCAGATGAAACCAAAATTGAACTTTTTGGTCACAATGCAAAATGATATGTTTGGCGTAAAAGCAATACAGCTCATCACCCTCAAAACACCATCCCCACTGTCAAACATGGTGGAGGCAGCATCATGGTTTGGGCCTGCTTTTCTTCAGCAGGGACAGGGAAGATGGTTAAAATTGATGGGAAAATGGACAGAGCAAATACAGGACCATTATGGAAGAAAACTGTTGGAGTTTGCAAAAGACCTTAGGCCAGGGTCACACATACCATCCATTTTTGGGCTAAATCCGTTTTTGGGAACACGGTGCTAGCGTTTTTTTAACATGGAGCCCTATGGGAGACGCATGCGTTAACGCATGGCACATAAAGGCACCATCCATTAATGCATGCGTTTTTTGGGAAAAAAATTAAGTCCCAAAATTTCCAATAAACGTCCTGGACCTCAGGGGACACTATTGGCACCCTTAGAAAAACGGATTCCGTTTTCTAAGGGCTTAAAAAAACGGATTAGTATGTGTGACCCTGACCTTAGACTGGGATGGAGATTTATTTTCCAACAAGACAATGATCCCGATCATTAAGCAAAATCTACAATGGAAAGGTTAAAAAATAAACGTATCCAGGTGTTAGAATGGCCAAGTCACAGTTCAGACCTGAATCCTATCGAGAATCTGTGGACAGAGAAGAAAACTGCTGTTCACAAACGCTCTCCATCCAACCTCACTGAGCTCCAGCTGTTCTGCAAGGAAGAATGGGCAAGAATTTCAATCTCTCGATGTGGAAAACTGATAGAGACATACCCCAAGAGACTTGCAGCTGTAATCGCAGCAAAAGGTGGCGCTACAAAGTATTAACTCAAGAGGGCCGAATAATATTGCATATCACACTTTTCAGCTTTTTATTTGTTAAAAAAGTTAAAAATATCCAAAAAAGTTCGTTCCACTTCACAATTGTGTCCCACTTGTTGATTGTTCACAAAAAAATTAGAATTTATATCTTTATGTTTGAAGCCTGAAATGTGGCAAAGGGTTGAAAAGTTCAAGGGGGCCAAATACTTTCACAAGGCGCTGTAGGTGCCTCTTGTAAGCCAGAAGCCGACTGTTTGGATAAGTTGTAGGGAAATCAGATGGGTAGAGCAAAAAGTCTCATATCGGAAGAAAGGTATACTACATCATAGGGGGAGTAATAGGATGGGTAGCCTAATGAGCTAAGGCTTAAGGTTCAGTAGTGACAACCTAGAAGGCCCAATGTGAAAAGGAAGTCAAAAAGTTGGGTAAAAGTTTTGTTAATGGAATACATTATACAATCTAGCAGACTAAGCAGAAAGATAGAACTTATAACTGGTACTTAAACCCCCCCATATACATTAAACTACAGCTGGATGAACCTGCCAATAACATCAGGATCGGCCAACAGGCTAATTTTTTGGGGGACCTTGCGGCTCTCCACCACAGTTGATGTTGGATCAGAGAAAGTTGTAATCTGTTAAATTTGAGCAAACTTTCTTTATTTTCATGGTAGACAAAAGAGACGGGGAGCATGTAGTATTGCCAGTATTATGTGAAAATCTAGTATGGAGCTGGTAGAGCAGGAAGTCTGTGAGGTGTAGCTCCAGCCAATAGCTGAACAGGAATTGATGAAAGAGAAGGGGATTTCTTGTACAGCTCATTAACATGCAGCCATTTTATTATTTTCTGTTATGGCAATTGTATTATTTTAATATACCATAACATCACTAGAAGAAAATTCTTGTTAGGTAATTCTCTTATATTATCATTAAAGTCAGGTGCGTAACTACAACAGGCACAGGGTTTGCAATCATACCCGGGCCCCGGAGCCTAGGGGGACGCCAAAAGCCCCTTTGGCCTATAGAAAAAGACTATTGCTGTTAAAGATTTGTAATAATTGGGGACCCCGTTGGAGCTTTCGCATCGGGGCCCATGAGCTTCAAGTTACATGAGATATCTCTCTGTGAATTGCTGCAGTAGTTAAATGGAGTTAACTTCATTTAGTCTATTAAGGGTTAACTTCTGAGGCTCTGCAGTACCAGTTGCTGAGTGCCACAAGTAAACTGCATTGCAGTCTCTGTGAATTGCATTGCAGTAGTTATAAGGAGTTAATTTCCTTTAGTCTATTCAGGGTTAACTTCTGTGACTCTGCAGTACTAATTGCTGAGTGAATTAGGTGATGTGGTTGTCCACTCCCTCAGACTTTGTGTGGTCCCATGACCCATTAGATAGTGTCGCTGATAAAGTTCCTTCTTTGCAAAGGCCGTGACCTGTGTTGATGCCGATTGCCGTTCTGCTGAAGTCTTTCTGCAGTGTAGCTTTGTGGAGATTGCCTTCTTTCTGGCAGTTGCTCTGCTTGTCCTGGTGTATGGGTAGAAGTGAAGGGGCAGCCAAGGACTGATCAGGGGCAGGGCAAAAGTGGTGGCCCAGACATCCTCACCTTTAGAGGTTCTTCTGAGAACAGGGTCGGCTAGGAACCCCCAGTCTGAGTCAGACTAATTTCTCTGATCGCCTTTTGCCCGTCACTACCATCTGCTACCTAACCCCTTTGTCCGTTACTACCAACTGTGACAGAAGGTGAATATCCATTCACTCTTACACACTGCAGACATGGAATCAATTGTAAATGGTGAGGTGAAAAAAAATAGTTAAAGGGACTCTGTCAGGTCATTTATCAGTATGATACTAATATTACCCTTGAATAGGGTATGGGCAGACCTTTTAAAAACATGTAAAATCATTATTGTACCATTGTAGTTTCTTTGCTATAAGCCTTTTCAGACCCTGCAGAGAGCTCCTGCATTAGTCCTCTCCATTATCTTTACTGGGGAATAGTCTGGCTGTATGGATTATTTAAATATCCACGCCTATCCAAGCTGGTGCTCTGTTCCTCCCCTCTGAGCTCTGTGTTGGGAGAGCGAGGTGTTTTATCCTGCATTGTGTGCACTGATATAAACTATTATTAATGTTATGTACTATTATAAGAACATTGATTTTATTGCATACATTTAATATGTGTATCTGCTGAGCAAATAATCAAATGTTGTTATAATGACATAGAAATATCTCGGACTGCACACACACACACACATGCCTCATGCACACAATGACATGAAGAGTTCAGAGCTTCAGCTAAGCACACACCTCCCCCACTTTCTGCTTTGCAATGAGTCACACAGCAACAAGATCAGAGAGGAGGGCAGGCCAGTGTATTGATGCATGAATATTCATTCTTTGGGGAATGCGCAGCAGAGAGCTCACTGTGATTGACACATGGAATTAATCTTTCATTTTGAAGTTTACACAAGATAGAAGAAGTATAAATAATAGAATACATGATAAGAAAGCTTAGAGAAAGGAATTAGAAAATATATCAGTACTTATGATTTTTGACCTGACAGATTCCCTTAGTAGAGCGAGGACTCTTCATTGAAGCTTGGACTCCCTGTTGTAGACAAATAAAACAGGTACAAACAAAGAGCGGAGATATGTCTTTCCTGCTATATTAGTGTGCTTTCATCAAAGAATCTTGTTAGGCAGTTTGGAACCAGTGGAAAATATAAATATTGGGTGTGCATAGCTTCTACAGTTATGGGAGCTAGATCTTTAGCACTGCAATCACCAGAGGAAGAACATGAATATTTTCTCATAATTGTGAGGTCAGAGCAGCAACCCCAAACTAATATGTGCAAACTAGAATATACTATCCACAACATGTTTCTTATCTATGAACAAGTAAATTCATGATAGGAATGATCATGATTCCACGATTAAGATTTTCTAGTCAAAACATGTGGGATTTCTACCTGCATGAACTTGTTTTTAACCTGGAAAATAAACTACATTTTATACCTACATCCCTTTCTATGTTCACTGGAGATTTTTTTTCTGCTGTTTGGATTTTTTCCACTGTGACTCCAACAGCCAATCACAGATAACCACTCTCTGTGCTCTGTGACAGTGTCTGTGATTGGCTGTTAAGTTAATGAGTGACCCCGGAAGTACAAGCATACAGACATGGTAAGTATGAGCTGATATATGATCACCATTTAGTTATTTTTTAATCTCCTCACCGAACATAGACCTGAACTGTAACTTCTCAGGGAAATTTGGGGTATGTGCCCAAACACTTTGTGCTTGGTATGGATCCGAACTTTACAGTTTGGGTTCACTCATCCCTAGTGGCAGAATGTTGTGTAACTGGGGTGTGTGAATAGTGTCGGGTTGTGGTCTATGCTCACTTTGTAGCCTATAGTAGAGGTTGCATGCTGGATTGAGTGAGAGGAGATAAATTAACTCTTGGGGATGTACCCGTGTCATGTGCTGAGTAGTGTATATGTTACACATGTCCATTCAGGGCTGTCCTAAAAGCAGCCTCATGCTAGTATAGCAGCGAGCTGTATTTCCATACTTTGCTCTGATGTTTTACAAGCTGATGTCTAAAGTTACTGTATGTTGGTCCCAATACTTAGAGTTTCACAGCTGTCAAAGCAAGTCAACAAATACATCATCCCGTTTCAACACATAAATCTTCCTGAGCCCTGGTATCAGCACGTCCATTAGTGAACATCATATATCACCCATATGTCAATGAGGAAATTTGGTGTGTAAGCTGGTTTAAAAACCATTAGCTTATGAATGTTCATACATAAAAAAAACATTTAAGGCAAAAGATAATATTTCTATGTAGTGACTATATTCGTTATTTGCTAAGTGATGACTCAAATTAAGTGTTTTATGGGTCATTTATTAAAGTAATGAGCACTACAGCATGAAATTATGTGGTACTTGAAATTTGTGATTCTTTCAGAATTTTCTATATTTCTGCATAAATTTGATACACAACTCCTAAAAGTAGATAAAGAGAACCAAATACAACAAAACCAAATCAAACAAATGAGTCAAAAATATTAGACACTTTAAATGAGGAAGATGATCCCATATCCCATGTCAATTACTGTCAAAAGTATGTGAACCTTCATGGTTACTAGATACCGTATTTTTCGGATTATAAAACGCAAAGTGTGTCTTATAATCCGAATATACTGGTACTGGGGGGGGCAGCTCTGGAGTGGTGTTCGGGAGCTGGAGGAGGCTGGCTGCAGGTTGGAGAGACAGCACGTGGTCACATGACCCCACTCATTATACTCATTTAATATGCACTGAACTCGCGCTGTCCACCTATCAGTGCTGAAGTTGCGCTGGGAGATGGACGGGGAGAGCGGTGCATATTATGTGACCCTGCTCTCACCCCCTGCCCTGCACTCACCTCCCCCACCTTAGATATGACCCAGTTATGAACTCATCTCTTCCACTGTCACTCAGTATGTCTCCATGCTGGCGTGCACCCGATAAAATAATATACAGCTGAGTACAGCTGATTACTTACCCTCCGGCGGTCAGTGCTCACATCTTGCCGCTTTCATCCTCTGTGCTCCTTGGTATACGATCATTTGAACGGACCCACAGTGATGACATCATCACTGTGGGCCCCGATCACATGAACACAAGCTACCGGGCACAGAGAAAGGATGAATGTGGAAGATGTGAGCACCATGTAGGAGTATGGGGGACATATATACTTATTGTAAGATGGACACTGGCATTATAAGACAGACCCTATTGAACATTAAAAACATTTTTTTTCTTCTTTCCTTTACCAAATTTGGGGGTGCGTCTTATAATCAGGCGCGTCTTATAAAGCGAAAAATACAGTAATTTAAAGGTGAGATTAAAGTTTAGTGTTTTCAACCAATGGGATGACAATTAGACGTGAGTAAGAAATTAATTTTATTTTAAGAACAGTGATTTATCAAAGTTTGATCTTAACAATACGTTTGTTGAAGTGTGTAATGGCAATAATAAGGCAGAGGTCTGAGGACAATTTTTGATGCTCATCAAGATAACAAAAGTTATAGACACATTTTAGCTAGTTTGGAGTCCACTGCAGACTAATATGTACAAAAGAAGGAAATTTAAAACCATTATTACCCTCCCGAGGAGTGGTCAATCAACAAAGATCACTTTAAGAGCCTAGCGCTTAATAACCTGCAAGATCACAAAGGAACCCAAGGTGACTGCTAGGCAACTAAAGGCTTCTCTCCCATTAGTTATTGCTAATGCTCATTAGTCCACTATCAAGAGGATGCTGAACAACAATGGTATGCATGGCAGGATTACAAGGCAAAGCCACAGCTGTCTTTTTAAGTAGTTTTTAAGTATATTGTTAGGGACTCGTAAGTGTGAGGATCCGTCACGTGGATTACGATCTTAACGTGTTCTCGCCAAAACATCTACCAATACCTCACAAAAAATTTTTTTTATTGTTTATCATAAAATGTTTTTTTTTGCACTTTTTCATTATTTTTGCGTTTGGGCTCCAATGGGAGTCATTCAACTAGTGATGCAGAGGCATCGTACTGGCTGCCCATTTGGTCTGGCGGTGGGACCTGTGGGTAGCATGCAGACACAAACCTTATCTTATGCATAGCAAAATCACCTCCCCCATGTGCTGGTAGGTTGAGTGTCATTGCATCTGTTTTATGCACCTGTGTCTTATTTAATGGGGTCTGACTGCATCCTGCTAAGAGCTTTGTTAGATTGTCTTTGGCTCCAAATGGTGAGTTTGGTTGTTGATATGGTCTATTTTAGTAGTTTTTCTAGTGATAGCAGGCGGTTGATTTACTGTTACAAATATTCAACTACAAGGAAAAAGGGTAGAATCAGCTTGGCCAAGAAGAAAGAACAAAGCCATATATTGTTTCATTATGTATAATTAGTATTGTTCGTCCTTCATCATCATGTGCTTTTCAAATTTTAATTCATGTTGCCTTGATGAACGGCAACAAGAAATCAATGTCTTAAGGACGGCAAAAGACATCTGTTACTTACTGGGAGTGATCCACTCGACCTTGTACTGAACTTGTCAACAGACAATCTGACATCATTAGCGAGGGACATGTTTGCAATGCCGTGTATGTAGAACTTTCCCCGGAGTGCGCACGGCGGAGGAGATGCTCCAGGTTTGGAATGCTTCCTCCTTGTCACTCTTCACTATACTATATAAAGTCAATGGCCTATGGATATTTAAGGAATGCATCCAATCATCCCTGTGTGGTCTTACACACGTAGGCTTGCTTTAATGTCCTCATTACATTCTGAGAATGTATAATGAGCCTCAAGTAAACATGAAGTTTTCCAAGGAAAAAATCTATGGCTGCAATAACTAATGAGACCTGGTGGTGATTAATGCAAAATATTCCACTGCAAAGAAATATTTACATTTTTATTTGAAGTAAGCTGTAAGGGGTACTTCACAAACAGCGACATCGCTACTGATGTCGCTGCAACGTCACAGGTTTTGTGACGGTGCAGCGACCTCGCTAGCGAAGTCGCCGCGTGTGACATGCCGCAGCGATCAGCCAGGACCATTTTTTTGGTCGTCGGTCTCCCGCTGGGAAGCAAACATCGGAGTGTGTGACGCCCCTCTAACCCGATGTATTCCTTGGTAACCAGGGTACACATCGGGTTACTAACTACAGCGTGCTTTGCTTAGTAACCCGATGTGTTCCCTGGTAACCAGAGTTCTCCCGCTTATACAGTAGCAGGACCTCGATATCATGGAAAAGAATAGTTTATATTCTTTCCCACGATGTCAAGGTTGTTACAAGGGTCACTGGTCGCTGAGGAGATCTGCCTGTTTGACAGCTCACCAGCGACCACTCAGCGATGTTCCGGCGATCCCGGCCAGGTCGGATCGTTGGTGGGATCGCTGGAACATCGCTACATGTAACGGGGCCCTAATATTAAACATTCCCTAATTCAGAGGTCCCCAACTGCAGTTCTCATGGCCCACCAACAGTCCAGGTTTATAGGATTTACTTAGCATTTGACAGTTGGTTATTTAATCTCCTGCACAGGTGATGATTCCAACTTTCAAATGCTAAGGAAATCCTGAAAACCTGGGCTGTTGGTGGGCCATGAGAACTGGAGTTGGGGACCTCTGCCCTAATAGCAGCACAGAGAAAGGGGCTGTACACAGATCTCTACAAACTGAAGAGGGGAGAAAGTATCTACAGTCTCACAGGGCAGAGAAAATAGGCTTTAGAAAGGGAAGAAAGCACATGAAGGAGAAGTATGACTGAAGACACCCTGGATACACACAGACCTCACATCCAGCCTATATTACAGGGAGAGACACTTCTACAAGAGAAAACTTTAAAGCTAGGATCTGGATGCAAACTGCATATTATATAGATGAAGGAATATAAACTGCAGAGTGAAAATGAACACAATTTTTTTAAACTAAAGGTAAATAATAGTGCATGTAAATAAATATTTTTCAATATTAAAAGTATTCATAACCTTTAACCCCTTCACCACCTGGCGATTTTTCGTTTTTCATTTTTGTTTTTTGCTCCCCTGCTTCCAAGAGTCATAACTTTTTTTATTTTTCTGTCAATACAGACATATGAGGGCTTGTTATTTGCAAGATAAGTTGTACTTTCAGATGCAATCATTTATTTTACCATATAGTGTACAGGGAAATGGAAAACAAATTCCAAGTGCTGTGAAATTGCAAAAAAAGTGCAATAACACATTTGTTTTTTGGGTTTTTCAGTCGCCATGTTCACTATATGGTAAAACTGACATGATGGCGAGATGCCACAGGTCGGTACGAGGTTGTAGATACCAAACATGTTACCTTTACTGGTATCTAAGGCTGCCTTCACACTTGCAGATGGATCTGCAGCGTTTTGCAGATGCATCTGCAAGTGTGAGCATGCTGACCGCGGCCCCTATGTTTATAATAGGGCGCACGCGGTGTGAAAGCTCTCATTCACTCCTATATGTGTACTGTCAGCAGGCGTATGCCTGCTTACAGATCACACTCTCCCGCCCGCAGCATGGACGCTACATCTCGCGTCCACAGTGCGGACGGGAGTGTGTGATCTGTCAGCAGGCATACGCCTGCTGACAGTACACATATAGGAGTGAATGAGAGCTTTCACACCGCGTGCGCCCTATTATAAACATAGGGGCCGCGGTCAGCATGCTCACACTTGCAGATGCATCTGCAAAACGCTGCAGATCCATCTGCAAGTGTGAAGCCAGCCTAAGTGGTTAAAAAAATTCAGAATTTTGAAAAAAAAAAAAAAGAATTGCACTTTTTGCACCACGTTCTGCAACCCGTAGCGTTCTCATTTTTCGGTATCTGGGGCTGTGTGACGACTTATATTTTGCATCTCGAGCTGACGTTTCTGATACCATTTTTGGGTGAATGTGCTGTTTTGATCGCTTGTTATTACATTTTATAGCAATGTTGACGCGACCAAAAAAACTTAATTTTGGCATTTTGATCTTTTTTTCCGTTACGCAGTTTATGGTTCTCATTAATTGATTTTATATATTGATAGATCGGGCGTTTCTGAAAGCGGCGACACCAAATGTGTAATTTTTTAACATTTTTTTAATACTTTTATTTTGAATCAAGGAAAAGGGGATTTGAACTTTTATATTTTTTTTCATGTTTGTAAAAACTTTATTTATTTCTTCATTTTACACACCCCCATAGGGAGGCACACTTCTGCACAGGCTGATCACTTGTTACAGGTCCCAATGAGCTTGCCAACCACTCACAAGAAGCAATCAGTGACAGCGTGTTCCCTGCCGCCGTGGTTTTGGATCCCACTATCAGTGAATGACAGTGGGATACAAGGGGTTAAGAGCACCGATTGGATCCCGGATCCGATTGGTGCTGGAAGCCTGACATCTCAGCTGATGACATTAGCTGAGATGGCGGGTGTTTGATGTAAGCACTGCACCAGAGCACACATCAAACACCGGGACCCGACTCTTGACGTTGTATTACGTCAAGGGTCGGGAAGTGGTTAGAGGGGTTGTCCTGTCTGAAATGACAAGACTGCAGTCGCTCTATGTGTCACTCTATGTGAATTCAGACTTGTGAATCCTCATAACACACTCTGTGCGCTATGAAGAATGTCTGATATCAGAGACAGGAACAACGGTCATGTGACCGCAAGTATACTCCCAGCCAAAATCCTACCAGATGGGCATGGTCACGCACAATACACACACTTGCATTGAACGAGGCCACGTGTATTGCATATGATGTGAGGATTCGTAAGGGCCCTTTCACATCATCGTTTTTTTCAAATCGCGGCAGATGTGGTGTAAAAAAACACATCTGCCCCGATTACCGCATACCGGCTGCACTTGCGGCACGGTTGCGGCGCGGTTGCGGTAAACGCCATACAAGGTATAGGCGGACTTGCGGCAGGTGCGGCAAGTGCGGTTTTGGCACTTGCGGCAGGTGCGGCCGCGAAAAAAACCGCGGCTGACAGCATTTTTTTTTCGCGGCCGCACCTGCCGCAAGTGCCAAAACCGCACTTCCTGCACCTGCCGCAAGTCCGCCTATACCTTGTATGGCGTTTACCGCAACCGCGCTGCAACCGTGCCGCAAGTGCAGCCGGTATACGGTAATCGCGGCAAATGCGGTTTTTTTTCCCCGCATCTGCCGCGATTTTAAAAAAACGCTGATGTGAAAGGGCCCTAAGTCTGCAGTCACATAGTGACACAAAGGGTGACTTTAGACTGGACTACCCCTTTAATGTTCAGTTGATCGTGAAACCATGTAATAGTGAAAGAAGGAAATGGAGAGTAGAGGCAACTAAATGCTGTCTATCGCAGAGAGATCACCTTGAGCTTCAATGTCTGAGATTGAGAGGACATGCTAATACATTTGCCTTGTGTTCAGATTGGTTGTCCGATCCTTAATGTAGTCAAGACTTCCATTGCTTTCACTTTTGAGGTCTTGATTTTAAACAAAGTTAATTTGAATCAATAGATCTTGAAATAATAATTTCTACAATTGGATGTGACTACAAGTTATTGCACTGTGATAATATTATATATGTGTCCCCACTAGGTACTGTGTAATGGATGTGTTTGACCGTACAGGGACATGGTCTGATCATGCCACATCTCCTGTGCGGACATATTCTTATATATGTGTCTCTGCTATGTACTGTGTAATGGATGTGTCTGACCATACAGGGACATGGTCTGATCATACCACATCTCCTGTGCTGAGATAATCTTATATATGTTACCTACTATGTAATGTGTAATAAATGTGTCTGACCATATAGAGACAGGGTCTCATCATACCACATCGCCTGTGCTGAGATAATCTAATATATGTATGTGTCCCTGCCATGTGCTGTGTAATGGATGTGTCAGACCATACAGGGACATGGTCTGATCATACCACATCTCCTGTGCTGAGATAATCTTATATACGTGTCCCTTCTATGTACTGTGTAATGCATGTGTCTGACCATACAGGGACATGGTCTGATCATACCACATCTCCTGTTCTGAGATAATCTTATATATGTGTCCCTGGTATGTACTGTGTAATGGATGTGTCCGACCGATCAGGGACATGGTCTGATCATACCACATCTCCTGTGGTGAGATAATCTTATATATGTGTCCCTGCTATGTACTGTGTAATGAATGTGTCCGACCGAACAGGGACATGGTCTGATCATACCACATCTCCCCTGTGGTGAGATAATCTTATATATGTTACCTACTATGTAATGTGTAATGGATGTGTCAGACCATACAGGGACATGGTCTGATCATACCACATCTCCTGTGCTGAGATAATCTTATATACGTGTCCCTTCTATGTACTGTGTAATGCATGTGTCTGACCATACAGGGACATGGTCTGATCATACCACATCTCCTGTTCTGAGATAATCTTATATATGTGTCCCTGGTATGTACTGTGTAATGAATGTGTCCGACCGAACAGGGACATGGTCTGATCATACCACATCTCCTGTGGTGAGATAATCTTATATATGTGTCCCTGCTATGCACTGTGTAATGGATGTGTCTGACCATACAGGGACATGGTCTCATCAATTTTTGGGATGCAGATTGAACAAAAACAAGCAATTCAGGAATTGTTTATTGTTTTTATGCCATTCATTGTCTAGTAAAATTGATGAGGCCCCTTTATTCTCTGGGTTAATATAATTACAGTGATACTTTTTTTATGTTTTGCCTCTTTTACACAATGAAAACAATTTTATGAAAAAGAGAATTGTTTTTGCATTGCTGTATTCTCATGCTTTTAAATTGCAGAGTATTTAATCAGTGAATCAGACTCAGGCAGAAGGTGTATTAGGTCCTCAAGCAAGAACTCACAGGCCTCCGTACCCAGTACCCAGGAGACTCCGGCTTGGGGTAACCATGGAGACTATCGGCAAAATGTGATTGCAATCGTGTTGTGTTAATGCAAGTGTGGCGGCCCTGCGGTTTGGTCGCCACAGTGGTACTGTACCTATCCAATAGGTGTGGCATCATGCACAGGTTAGATGGGAAAGCTTTGCTGAGACCCCCAACACACACCCAACACTATCCAAACTCCAGGCCAGGGTGATGCTGGTCTGAAGAGACTCACTGATAGAGCAGTCCCCATCTGCTGGCTGGAGGGAGGAGTTTGGTTAGGTTTGGGAAGGAGAGAGAAGGGAGACAACAGGGAAGGAGTGAGTTCTAGGAAAGTTTGGGAGCTATGGAGAGACGGGAGTATGCTTCAATCAGCCGCAAATCTCCAGGCCCGAGGACCTCGAATCTACAGCCGACTGTTCAGGCCGGTAGAGGAAATAGGGTCACAGGGGTACCAGCCCCAATTCAGCCTGGGTATATTTAGGACCAACCGAGTAACTTGAGGTCACTGGGCTTCATGTACATTGACTACCATTGTGGACTCTCCCAGGGTGAAGGTACTGTAGGGGGTCAAGAGGACTTGCAAGGCAGTTGTTCGCAGGGCCCATAGTCACCTACCTTTGGGACTTGTAACCACAAGGACACTAGGAAGGAAAGGAGTAGTGAGGTGTCACACAGCAAAGGGCAGCAAGGAAGGCCATATTCTCTGTGTCTCAGCAAAGTGGACCTGGACTACTTGTGAGCTAGCCAGGCTGCAATCTTGGTGAATACTGTACCCCCTTCTGGGTTGTGTCTGCACTGAACTACAAGTAAACATGACTGGTAAGAACTGCAAGAACCTTGTGTCTTTCTACTCCTTCCTGCAACTTCACCTACTACAACCACCATCATCACTACTTCATCTTCACTATATCCCAAGGGCCCGCTTCATCTGAGAGGAGCATTCCATCTAGCCTCCAGACCATCTATCCCCTGTGGACTCCAATATGCAGCGCTGGTCACCACTGACCAGAAACCTCAGATGGCGTCATGACAAAAACTATTAACTTTCCCCTTAAAAATTCCCTTTTTCAGCAACCGGTCGCGGCCACATTCAGGGAAGGCCACTTTGAAATCCCCTGAACTGACGAGCCTTGGAGAGTCGAGTACCCTGGCTCCATGACTACTGCACAAGGAAAGATGAAGCCCCCTGCATTTGCAAGCAGATTGATGCCATTTTCACTATTGACAGCAACATCAGAGGGATTAAACACCTGCAATCGGTGCTAGCACCAATCGTGGGTGTTACAACAGGTTTGAGCTATGATATATAGCTGACACCCGCTGATGATCTCGCTGGCATCGCATGTGAGCAAAGCCCGAACATAGCATTGGACATGCACGATATTACCTTCCTTGAAGCCATACATGTACGCTGGATGTTGTGAAGGCGTTAAAAGTTGATCACTTTATGTTTATTAAAAAAATGTATTAGGAACATGAACTTACTAATATGTATGTATTAGAACTTCTCCTCTGCATTTGTTAGTATCGCTTTGCTCCCACGCTACACAGCTGTCCTGTCCACAAAATGACTATTCATGGAGGAACATGTGACCAGACCTGTCCGACAACTGTGTTTCATTTGGCGGATGCTGATGAACAGGTCTGATCACATGTTCCTCCATGAAAAACCAGGAGAATTTTATCTGTGAGGAAAGATGTTCTAATAAGTAGAGGAGGAAAACCTGAAATATTTATGAATAAGCAAGTGCCACAAAATCCTGTCCTCAACACCTTTGTTAAAGAGGACATGTCAGGTCCCTGTGCACCCAGAACCCATGAGTAGTTCTAGGTGCTTATCTAGAATCCCTCCCCAACAGTCCCATTCTAGTAGCACACATAAACAGATCTTTAGTAAAATTATTTCTAGAGATCGTTTACGATATACAAATGATGGCAGTGACTAGTCACAGGGGCATTAATTCCCTGGCTAGTTGGCCCAGTTTGCATGTTATCACACCCCTATGGGTGTGATAACATGCTTTACAATGCCCATCGTCATAGCATATACTTTGACGTGCATGTGTGGCACCCTGTACCACGTAACCACAGACTTCCCTGGGACACTGAAGGATATCCCACAGCGAGTAACCACTTACACCCAACACCTTCCACTCCAGGCCTGTAGGGGGAGCTCAACTGGTTGCCCTTAAGCCAGATCCCCTATAAATACAGGTGGAGGGAAATTAGCCAGAGTGTGCAGTCACTACAGAACTGTGAAGAGCTCAGAATGAGCTGTGAGCTTAACTGGTACTGGAGCCGTGCTAGGCCCAGACCTGTACACACCAGAGTCAGTGGAATCGGTGCCATCACCGGAATCTACAGGTGGCGTCACGAATAGGCATTTTTATTATTTTCTTTCTCCATATCCTTCATTGACCACCAGGCCCACAGCCTCAGGCACCGCACCTGTGACTTCCCAAACCGCGCCTGAGATCTGAGTTCCCCCGGGCCTGGGCGGGACACATGCATGCGGCTTTGTACCTCTTAGCACTGAGCATCTCAGATTGCCGGTTGTATGTACACCTGGCTTTAAAGACGCTCATTGCCAATGTTCGGAAGAGTAGTGCGCATGACTGGATGTGCAGATGATTTCCGATCATGGGCAATGAGCATCTTTGAAGCTGAGATGCAAACACCTAGTGATCTACGATGCTCAATGCTTTGAGGTACAAAGCCATGTGCATGCGGAGATCCACGCGCTCCTTTTAACCCTTTAGATCACGTCGTCAAATACTAACAGCATGATCTAACACACGGCAGCGGGGATTGCGCTATTCAACGCCACTATCGGCGTTATATGGCTGTTTTGACGGAAAATAAAAAAGTTATGGCTCTTGGAAGAAGGGGACGGAAAAACAAAATGGAAAAATGGGAAATCCCTGGGTGGTAAAGGGGGTTAATTTTAGTGATGAGCTAGTAGTAAGAAACTCGGGTTCGGTTAGCTCTAACCGAAACAAGTAACGAGTAACAAATCCAATGCAAGTCAATGGGGAACTCACTTGGAACAAAATACTCAGACAGTGCAAAGTATTCGGGTTTAGCTATCCGAACCCCAATATCTTTAAAATATGGTTTAGGTGAGTGCTAGACTTGTGATCTCAAAACTGCCCCAAAAATGCACAAATATCATAATATATAATGTATTTATTTATTTTTTCAGCAAGATGAAAAAGCCGCAAATTAAAAGAAAAAAATCCCTATCTAGATTGTGCTGCAGTCTTCAAAGAAAGATTCAATAGAAAAGGAAAGTGAAAAAGAAAACCTGTTGATGCAATCACCCGCTAGAAGCATTTTGGGGTCAAGAAGATAAAAGAAAAATGCTACAAGAACATGTTGCATGAAGGCGCTCTTTACCTTCCAGTTGAAATTAAATATTAATATCATGAAATTGCAGGAGCGAGCGATGCCGGGACACGAATAACTCTTGACTATCCATTTCGTTAGGAATGCAAAAGCGGGGACAATTCTAGTAATTCTGTCTGCGTTATTCTAAGCCTGTCTCCTGCACCTTGTGACCTTCTGTCACATGTCATCTCAGAGGTCGAAGGCCAGGGTCATTGCCCCTACACTTGGTGAAAGTTGAATCTCAGGAACTTAATAGTCAAGCGATTCTCATGACTTCTTTGTCTAAAAATACACGCAGGGAGCTTATCTTTTTATGTTGACGAGCAGATCTCCGTATCTGATAGCCCGGAGACAAATAGAAATAGGATGAATCATCTATCAATGAAACCTGACTGCGGCCCGGAGAGGAGCAAAGCCGGACCACTTACACCAGAATATAAATGGCTTACGGAGACCGGAGCACCTGGTGTCTGTAACTACACATGATACGCACAGTTCTTTCAACCAAATACCACGTTAGGGGAAGTCGATGACTAAATGTAAGTCATGTGTGACTCAAAAACCGAGTCCTTGCAAGACTTCCTAAAATATTCATCAAAGATCTTAAACCTGTGTGTCTATAGATGGGAAAATGCAACTTCAAGGCTTGGAATCAAGGATGTAGAGCCACAGGTTGATGACCTCTGAGCAGGGGCATAACTACAATAGGTGCAGGGGTTGCAATCGCACCCGGGCCCTGGAGCATCGGGGGCCCCAAAAGTCCCTTTGCCTATAGAAAAAGACTAATCAAACTAAAGATTTGCCATAATCGGGGCCCTGTTGGAGCTTTGGCATCAGGACCCATGAGCTTCAAGTTACTCCACTGGCTCTGAAGTACATGAAGATAATTAACCTAAGCATCATTTTGGAGTCTGGACAGAAATCCCAACCAACATGGGAATTAGATACAAACTTTGTGCAGATGTTGCCTGACCAAGATTCCTAGCTAATCACCCCCAAGTGCGTGAAATGTGAAGAGAACTCTTTTGACTTTGTTATAAGACATTAAGAAACGGTAACCGTAGATCAAAACTAAACATATAAAAGTAGCTGTAAGAAAAGTAAAAACAAGAAAAAGGCGTAATATGTTTTCTGAAAATTCCCTATAGAAATATCATGTTTTATTTAGGCCTCCCCCTATAATTGCAGTCTACTTACAGAGGTTACCTATCTTCCTATGATTGCACTATGGTGGTTTAGTAGGGAGCCCCCTGTAACATCAGTCTAATGTGCAGTCTGAATCAGCAGAGCTCACCGCATATGATGGCAGTCTGAAGATGTCTCTACAATACCAGTTTGGCTGTGTAGTCTGAACTTACATCTATTAAAACTATCTAGCTGTGTGGTCTGGACCTATTGTTATAGCAGCAGTCTGGCTATGTAGTCTGGAGCGCCCCCTATAACTGTATCTGGGGTGTGCAGTCTGCTGTACCCCGTATAAAAGCAGTAGTTTGGATGGGTTGTCAGGAGCCCCTATAAAAGCCGCAGCTGGGATGTGTAGTCTGGAGCCCCCTATAACAGCAGTCTAGCTGTGTGGTCTGAAGTAGTCCACAAATTTTCTCCATTAAGTTTAATTGAGATGTCACGAATCCGAACTGTAAAGTTCGGTGTCTTTACCAAACACCTAGTTTTCGGGCACAGCCCCCATACGCGAACTTCCCTTGTTACAACACATCCCGTGTTACAATTTGGGTTTGGTTAAAGGGTGAGTGAGCTGTAAAAAGAAAGAAAATAGCGATTAAACAGCAGTGATCACTGCCAAATTCAGTTTCTCAGCGGTGGGCGCGGTGACATTAGAGTCAGGTTTATTCGAGTTGACAGCTGACATGGCTCTGCTGTGGACTGGGATGATCTTTATCACGGCACCCGGATCATACCTGGGTGTCAATGTGAGCCTGCTACTCACTGTGAACAGACATGTGTCTGCTCATAGTGATCTAGCAGAGCTGAACATGTTAACCAAGGGACATATTTGTGGGTTATCGTTGGAGGGTTTGTTATTTGGTTAATAAAGATGGCAACCAGGGACATATTTGTCTTTTATTCCACTTAACAGTTTTTTTCTGTTTCTTTTTTTTAATGTTTACAAGAGATTCGTAATAGGTGGGTCTAACATTGGCCTGACATTATGAATTTCGTGCTTGGTGCCAGCTGACATTAAACAGCTGGTATGAACCCCCTTATTACCTAGCATGCCACCACCACCAGGGCTGCTGAAAGAGTGAGATAAAGCAACTGAAAATGGTGCTATGAAAGAATGCACCATTTTCAGGGGTGGCTGCAGGCTGCGATTTTCAGAATGGAGGGCCCAGAATGCTTACACCTTACCAAGCTGAGAATCCCAGTCCCCTGCTGCCTGAATTTTAGATTAGGTTCTGATCTGGCACAAATCCTAAATGATATTAGAAGGCTTGTTAATGAGTCCATTATGACTACAAAGATTGTACCCTTATTGGGTGGCATTAGAATTTTCCACTTCCTCACTGAAGTGACAATTTTGGTTTTAGATTGTCAGCCAATCAAAAATAGGTGTGCACACATCAACATGCAATGTGTGCACACAGCCTTATAGCTCCAGACTACCTATTTTTTTTTTTTTTTTTATAGTACCAGAAAAACAGGGCCCTGTGTGGAAAAAGTGATTACCCCCTAAACCTAATAACTGCTTGGGCTGCCCTTAGCTGCAACAACTTTAATCAAGTATTTGTGATAACTGGTAATGAGTCTTGTACAATGCTCTGGAGGAATTTTGGCCACTCACATTTGCAGAATTGTGGCAATTCAGCCACATCGGAGTTTTCCGATCATGATCTTGCTCTTTAAGGTCTGGCCACAGCATTTCAATCAGATTAAGGTAAGGACAGTGACAAAGGCACTCCAAAGTCTAAATTTAGTTTTTCTTAAGCCATTCAGAGGTGGACTTGCTGGTGAGTTTTGGATCATTCTTCTGCTGCATAATCCAAGTGCTCTTCAGCTTGAGGTCATGAACAGACGGCCAAAAATTCTTCTTCAGGATTTTTTGGTAGACAGCAGAATTCATGGTTCCATTTAGCACAGCAAGTCTTCTAGGTCCTGATAAGGAAACACAGCCCCAGACATCACACTACCAATGCCATGTTTTATTATTGGGATGATGTTCCTGGTCTGAAATTCTGTGTTACTTCTACACCACATGTAATGGGACAACACCTTCCAAAAAGTTAAGCTTTTGTCTAGCCCAGGGGTAGGGAACTCCAGGCATCAAGAGCCGCACACAGTGCATATTTTTAGGATTTCCTTAACATTGCACATGGGTTGGAATCATCAACAGTGCAGGTCATTCAATTATAACCTGTACAATACTAAGAAAATCCTGAAAACCTTCACTGTGTGCGGCTCTTGAGGCCTGGAGTTAACTACTCCTGGTCTAGTCAATCCACAGAGTATTCTCCCAAAAGTCTTGGGGATTATCAAGAACAAGAATAGACTGTGGCGTTTCACATGAAAGTTCTCTTTTTCTGGACATTTTGAGAGTTTCATAGAACAAACAACTACTGTAGCTCAAAGGAAGGTCAATTTTATAGCTTCTCTAATCCGTTAAACCGTTTTCAGCTGTGCTAACATAGTACAAGGGTTTTCTATGGTTTTCTAAACATCCATTAGCCTTCTTACACAGTTAGCAAACACAATGTACCAATAAAACACTGGAGTGGTGGTTGTTGGAAATGGGCCTCTATACTCCTTTGTAGATATTACATTAAAAAACAGACATTTGCAGCTAGAATATTCATTCACGACATACACAATGTATAGAGTGTATTTCTGATTCATTTAATGTTAGCTTAGTTGAAAAAAATGTGCTTTTATTTCAAAAATAATATATAAAACTATGAGCCAATAAAAGTTTATTACAAATATTTTTACTGTAGGTTCAACAATTATAAGGTTGAAAGTTGAAGTTGCGAGGGTTACTATAAACAGTAATGTGTTTTCCAGCCCAAATTAGAATAGTTTTCTTCCACCAGTTCATGTAGGTAAAATTCTAGTAAAATCAAGTTACTTTAACAAAAAACAAGTTTTTGCTACAATGACATTCCTAAGTTAAGAACTGCAAATGAGGCATAAACACATGAGATGATATCTGCATGACATCACATACGGGCATATTCTGTATTCACTAGAGAGACATGTGGCCTGTTTGACCCACGGGACCTAATGTTATAAAGAAAGACACAATTGTCTCATTTTGTTTCCTTGTAGATAAGTATTCATGGATTCTGGAGTCATCTGTCCTGCCCTCTGACCTTTTCCATACATAACCTTTGTTCAGTGTTACATTACAGCTACATCTCGGATTGTGTGTCCCTCCTAATAGGTGAATATGGGGATTGTCTTCTGGGTCTCGCTGCCTGTATGACAACTGTTATTGGTGGTACTGTACTAATATGACATCTACTACAGAAAATAATCAGTGTTCATCCACCTGAGCTGAATGTGGTTCTCGTTATGAACTGAAGGTGTCCTTACAAGACCTACAAGAACTAGGGCACCTCCTAGTTGCCATTTGCTTTTGATTGGCACACCATTGTCAAAATCCATGTTGGGGATACCAAAAGGTAATCTTTTATCTATCTATCTATCTATCTATCTATCTATCTATCTATCTATCTATCCATCTACAGAAAAAAATGTGGAGTTGCTGGCTCCATATCTGCACTTAGCACCCTCATTGCCCACAGGTGGTCTGAGGTTGAGATGGTGTCCACCCACTTAGAAGTGGGACAGGGAGAGCAAGGAGGACAGGGATGTCAGCATAGGACTCATCAGACCTGGGGTCACCGTGTTGTGGTTGATGAGCAAACAGACATTGGCCAAGGTATGTACCAAGAACCTCCGAAAATAAAAAAATAAGAATATTGAGTTTTTTTAAAAAAACGTAAGTTTTTAATTTTTTCCTCATATACCGCTTGTTAGCATGTGTGCATTATTGGTAGTACCTGAGTGCTACAGAGAGATTTTTTTCTTCTTCTATCTATCTATCTATCTATTCTATCTATCTATCTATCTATCTATCGTTTTGTACAATATATTCATACACTTTTCTTTTTTGCATGATCTGTGTAACTCCAATGCACATTACCAGACTAATGGCCACTTTACACGCGGCAACAGGAAGATAGAAAATGGCAGGTGTCGGAGACAATTGTACCTTTTACCTTCAAAACACCTTGCAGATACCTGATTTATACTCAGCCACTTCAAGGTGTTTTGAAGGTAAAAGGTACAATTGTCTCCGACACCTGCGGTTTTCTATCTACCTGTTGCCGCGTGTAAAGTGGCCATAAGTTATACGATTCTTGAATATTGGCACCACGACAGCTATCCATCAATCTTACTGTACTGACCCTTTTATAAGAGTTTAAGAAGATGATATAGAATGGGTTGCCAATTACTAAGCTCAGCTCCCTCAATATTCATGGATGAATGTCATCCAGTCTGGGGGTTTTGTCAATATTTAGTTTGTTTAGTCATTAACATACTTCTTGTGTTAAGTTAGTGATATTGAATAGTGAATGTTGATTGCTGACTTGCTGAGTGTTATTTGGCACAGACAGATTATCCGTGCACATGGGTGAAAAGTACATGTTTAACTTCTTAAAGAGAATCTCTCACCTCCCCAAACACTACTAGCCTGCAGATGAAGGGTTGATCTGCAGGTAAATAGCACAATGCTGTCTGGCTGCCACACTGGAAGCCTGATGACTGGAGGTAAATTACTTTTATTCGTCAGCTTTCAGTCATAGAGGCGTGCTTAGAGGCTTCAGTCACCCCTCACTACACAGCACGCATCCGCAGTAAGACTGCCCCGGAACTTTGATTGACAGCTGGTTCTGTTGTACTTTTTGACTGCTTCCCTTACTCTGACTGCACATAGGGTTCTGTAGCTTTAGCTAATATTTTAGGCATTTATTGCTTTTCATTTGCTATAAACATAAAGTCAACTTTATTGTGTGCATCAGCACTATTATAGTGATGTCAAATGTGTATACTGTATTTTAGACTATAAGACACTTTTCCCCCAAAAATGTGAGAGGAAAATGCGGGTGTATCTCAAAGTCTAAATGTAGATCACCAACTATGCAGAGTTGCGGTGGAGCAGGGCCACAGGAGGCAGGACCCCCGCTGCAGGAGCCGCCGGTGGTGACAGGAGTGTAACGATGCAGCGGGTTCTGGGTTGGGAAGAGGCTGTGACTCCACGGTGCAAGGCAGAAGCCATAGATCTCCTGGCGTTGAGCTTTAGAGAGATGATGTCAGAGGAGACACATGCACAGATTTAGATCTCGGATCAATGACAAGACAAGATCTTATTCAGTGCATGTGCCACTTCCTGTATCATTTACCTAAAGTCCACTGCCTGGCACTGCTGAGATTTCCCTGAAGCCCACCGCCAAGAGATCAAAGGCTCCCTTATTCCCAGCTTAGGACCCACAGCATCACCCCACTACTGTCCCCTGTGACCCCGGTAAGATAAAATTGTACTATAAAGCGGACCCCTATTTCACAGTAACAATTTTTTATTTTTCTATTTTCCTCCCCTAAATTTGGGGTGAGTATTATGGGTTAGTGCATCTATAGTCCACAAAATATGGTAGTTTTATTAACGTATTCCTTTTATAAAATAGGTACACTTACAAAGAATAATTTGCTTTGCCTAGCCATATTGAAAAATGTTAAAATTTTTTGGGTAATAGATATATATAGATATATAAATATATATATTTAAAAAAAAACAGAATAACGGCATATTCATATTCATTCTGCCTTATCGAGTTATCAAAAAGTTTCACGTAACCCAAAATGGGACCAAAACTGCACCTATTTCTACAATATATACGGTTATAATATCTAAGATCGGGTTTTCTAGGGTATGTATGTAGTTTATTTATGAAGATTTAAGAATAATGCAAAGCGAAGCTGGGTTGAAATCCATACACCAATATCGCTGATTGCTGGAAACCGGCCAGGCGCAACCAATCAGCGAAGCGTGGTTGAAATTGTGCGCCAATTTGCAGGTAGACTGCCCCTGTTGCTGATTGGTCATGGGCGGCTGGCCTAATCCAATCAGCAACACATTATTTGCGTTACAGTCAAAGAGACAGAAGTAGACAATTATATAGTAGATACCTACAGCAGTACCGGTGTGCAGCAGTGCCAGTGTGCAGCGGTGCCGGAGTCCAGGAGGGGCCAGGGGACAGCGGCCAGGTGCTGGACAGGAGGGGGCCAGGGAACAGCGGGCAGGAGGGGGCTGGGGAATAGCGGTCGGGTGCAGGCAGGAGGGAATCGGGAAAGCGGGTGGGTGCCGGCAGGAGGGGGCTGGGGAAAGAGAGGGTGGGTGCAGGCAGGAGTGGGTCATGGGGACAGCGACTGGGTGGGGCAAGAGGGGGCCGGGGAACAGTGGCCAGGTGCAGGCAAGAGGGTGCCGGGTAACAGCGGCCAGGTGCGGGTAGGAGAGGGCAGGGGGGGCTCTCCTGCCGCACCCGGCCACTGTTCCCCAGCCCCCTCCTGCCCGCAGCAGAGTGCTTAGCAGAGTATATGGCAGCTCAGTGTTTAGCAGAGTATATGGGGGCTCAGTGGTTAGCAGACTATACAGGGGCTCAGTGGTAAGCAGAGTATATGGGGCTCAGTAGTTAGCACTGTATACGGAGCCTCAGTGGTTAGCACTCTATAGTGGCTCAGTGGTTGGCACTGTATATGGTGGCTCAATAATTAGAACAGTAATGTGGCTCAATGGTTAGCACTGTATATGGTGACTCAGTGGTTAGCACTGTATACGATGACTCAGTGATTAGCACTCTATGGTGACTCAGTGGTTGGCACTGTATATGGTGGCTCAGTGGTTAGCACTGTATATGGTGGCTCAGTGGTTAGCACAGTATGATGGCTCAGTGGCTAGCACTGTACGGTGGCTCTGTGGTTAGCACAGTATGGTGGCTCAGTGGTTGGCACTGTATATGGTGGCTCAGTGGTTAGCACAGTATGGTGGCTCAGTGGTTAGCACTGAATATGGTGGCTCAGTGGTTAGTACTGTATATGGTGGCTCAGTGGTTAGCACAGTATGGTGGCTCAGTGGCTAGCATTGTATGGTGGCTCTGTGGTTAGCACAGTACGGTGGCTCAGTGGTTAGCACAGTACGGTGGCTCAGTGGCTAGCACTGTACAGTGGCTCAGTGGTTAGCACTGTATGGTGGCTTAATGGTTAGCACTGCACGGTGGTTCAGTGGTTAGCACAGTATGGTGGCTCAATGGTTAGTACTGCATGGTGGCTCAGTGGTTAGCACAGTATATGGTCGCTCAGTGGTTAGCACTATATAGTGGCTCAGTGGTTGGCACTGTATATGGTGGCTCAATAATTAGAACAGTAATGTGGCTCAATGGTTAGCACTGTATATGGTGACTCAGTGGTTAGCACTGTATACGATGACTCAGTGATTAGCACTCTATGGTGGCTCAGTGGTTAGCACTGTATGGTGGCTCAGTGGTTAGCACTGTATATGGTGGCTCAGTGGTTAGCACAGTATGGTGGCTCAGTGGCTAGCATTGTATGGTGGCTCTGTGGTTAGCACAGTACGGTGGCTCAGTGGCTAGCACTGTACGGTGGCTCAGTGGTTAGCACTGTATGGTGGCTCAATGGTTAGCACTGTATGGTGGCTCAATGGTTAGCACTGCACGGTGGTTCAGTGGTTAGCACAGTATGGTGGCTCAATGGTTAGTACTGCATGGTGGCTCAGTGTTTAGCAAAGTATGGTGGCTCAGTGGTTAGCACAGTACGGTGGCTCAGTGGCTAGCACTGTACGGTGGCTCAGTGGCTAGCACTGTACAGTGGCTCAGTGGTTAGCACTGTATGGTGGCTTAATGGTTAGCACTGCACGGTGGTTCAGTGGTTAGCACAGTATGGTGGCTCAATGGTTAGTACTGCATGGTGGCTCAGTGGTTAGCACAGTATATGGTCGCTCAGTGGTTAGCACTATATAGTGGCTCAGTGGTTGGCACTGTATATGGTGGCTCAATAATTAAACAGTAATGTGGCTCAATGGTTAGCACTGTATATGGTGACTCAGTGGTTAGCACTGTATACGATGACTCAGTGATTAGCACTCTATGGTGGCTCAGTGGTTAGCACTGTATGGTGGCTCAGTGGTTAGCACTGTATATGGTGGCTCAGTGGTTAGCACAGTATGGTGGCTCAGTGGCTAGCATTGTATGGTGGCTCTGTGGTTAGCACAGTACGGTGGCTCAGTGGCTAGCACTGTACGGTGGCTCAGTGGTTAGCACTGTATGGTGGCTCAATGGTTAGCACTGTATGGTGGCTCAATGGTTAGCACTGCACGGTGGTTCAGTGGTTAGCACAGTATGGTGGCTCAATGGTTAGTACTGCATGGTGGCTCAGTGTTTAGCAAAGTATGGTGGCTCAGTGGTTAGCACAGTACGGTGGCTCAGTGGCTAGCACTGTACGGTGGCTCAGTGGCTAGCACTGTACAGTGGCTCAGTGGTTAGCACTGTATGGTGGCTTAATGGTTAGCACTGCACGGTGGTTCAGTGGTTAGCACAGTATGGTGGCTCAATGGTTAGTACTGCATGGTGGCTCAGTGGTTAGCACAGTATATGGTCGCTCAGTGGTTAGCACTATATAGTGGCTCAGTGGTTGGCACTGTATATGGTGGCTCAATAATTAGAACAGTAATGTGGCTCAATGGTTAGCACTGTATATGGTGACTCAGTGGTTAGCACTGTTTACGATGACTCAGTGATTAGCACTCTATGGTGGCTCAGTGGTTAGCACAGTATGATGGCTCAGTGGTTGGCACTGTATATGGTGGCTCAGTGGTTAGCACTGCATGGTGACTCAGTGGTTAGCACAGTATATGGTCGCTCAGTAGTTAGCACTGTATAAGGTGGCTCAGTGGTTAGCACTGTACACAGTGAGTCAGTGATTAGCACTCTATGGTGGCTGAGTGGTTAGCACTGTATATGGTGGATGAGTGGTTAGCACTGTATACGTTGGCTCAGTGGTTAGCACTGTATATGGAGAATCAGTGGTTAGCACTTTATGGTGGCTCAGTGGTTGGCAATGTATATGGTGGCTCAGTGGTTAGCACAGTATGGTGGCTCAGTGGTTAGCAGTGTATATGGTGGCTCAGTGGTTAGCACAGTATGGTGGCTCAGTGGTTAGCAGTGTATATGGTGGCTCAGTGGTTAGCACTGTGCGGTGGCTCAGTGGTTAGCACAGTGTGGTGGCTCAGAGGTTAGCACAGTGTGGTGGCTCAGTGGTTAGCACAGTATACGCTGGCTCAGTGGTTAGCACTGTATATGGAGAATCAGTGGTTAGCACTTTATGGTGGCTCAGCGGTTGGCAATGTATATGGTGGCTCAGTGGTTAGCACAGTATGGTGGCTCAGTGGTTAGCAGTGTATATGGTGGCTCAGTGGTTAGCACTGTGCGGTGGCTCAGTGGTTAGCACAGTGTGGTGGCTCAGAGGTTAGCACAGTGTGGTGGCTCAGTGGTTAGCACAGTGCGGTGGCTCAGTGGTTTGCAAAGTGCGGTGGCTCAATGGTTTGCAGAGTGCTGTGGCTCAGAGGTTTGCACAGTGCAGTGGCTCAGTGGTTTGCACAGTGTGGTGGTTCAGTGGTTTGCACAGTGCGGTGGCTCAGTGGTTTGCACAGTGCGGTGGCTCAGTGGTTTGCACAGTGCAGTGGCTCAGTGGTTTGCACAGAACGGTGGCTCAGTGGTTAGCACAGTACGGTGGCTCAGTGACTAGCACTGTACGGTGGCTCAGTGGTTAGCACTGTATATTGGCTCAATGGTTAGCACTGCATGGTAGTTCAGTGGTTAGCACAGTATGGTGGCTCAGTGGTTAGCAGTGTATATGGTGGCTCAGTGGTTAGCACTGTGCGGTGGCTCAGTGGTTAGCACAGTGTGGTGGCTCAGTGGTTTGCACAGTGTGGTGGCTCAGTGGTTTGCACAGTGCATTGGCTCAGTGGTTTGCACAGTGCGGTGGCTCAGTGGTTTGCACAGTGTGGTGGCTCAGTGGTTTGCATAGTGCGGTGGCTCAGTGGTTTGCACAGTGTGGTGCCTCAGTGGTTTGCATAGTGCGGTGGCTCAGTGGTTTGCACAGTGTGGTGCCTCAGTGGTTAGCACTGCGTGGTGGCTCAGTGGTTAGCACTGCATGGTGGCTCAGTGGTTAGCACTGTGTGGTGGCTCAGTGGTCAGCGCAGGATGGAGGAAGAGTGGTCAGTGCAGGATGGATGCAGAGTGTTCAGCGCAGGATGTAGGGCCAGTATATAGCGCAGGATGGAGGGCCAGTAGTCAGCGCAAGATGGAGGGCCAGTGGTCAGCGCAGAATAGAGGCAGAGTGGTCAGCAGAGGATGGAGGCTCAGTGGTCAGCAGAGGATGGAGGCTCAGTGGTCAGCAGAGGATGGAGGCTCAGTGGTCAGTGCAGGATGGAGGGACAGTGGTCAGCACAGGATGGAAGGCCAGTGGTCAGTACATGTCCATCCCTTCTCCCATCTGCTCCGGTCTCACCCGCACCCGGTGCTTACATCGCCGATACAGCAGGTAATGAGTGGTCATGTGATAGGCGGGCTGAAGTGACGTGCACATAGCCTGTCACTTGACCGCTCATTAACTGCTGTAGCGGCGATGTAAACACCGGGTGCGGGTGAGACGGAGCGGCGGGGAGGGGGAGGGAATGGAGCGGGGGGGTGGGGAATGGAGTGGAGGGCAGGGGGGAATGGAGCGAGCTAGGAAGGGAATGGAGCAAAGGGGGGGAATGGAGCGAGGGGGGAGGAAATGGAGCGGGGGGAGGGAATGGAGCAGCGGGTGGCAGGAATGGAGCGGCAGGTGGCAGTGGCGGGCGGCAGTGGCGGGCAAGAGGGGGCCGGAGGTAGACGCACCCGCTCCATCGGGCGGGTGCGGGCAGGAGGAGGCTGACAGTGCAGTGTCTGTGAGGGAAATCGCGGGAAATCGCGTGTCGCTGTTTTGCATACTCCTTGCTCATTGGTGGCCTCTGGTGGCGGCCACTGATGAGTGCCCTAGAGCTGGTGCGCGATTTCCATGACAGACAGAGAACATTAGGTAATTATATAGTAGATATAGATATATATATATACAGTTGTGGCCAAAAGTATTGACACCCCTGCAATTCTGTCAGATAATACTCAGTTTCTTCCTGAAAATGATTGCAAACACAAATTCTTTGGTATTATTATCTTTATTTAATTTGCCTTCAATGAAAAAACACAAAAAGAATTGTCATAAAGCCAAATTGGATATAATTCCACACCAAACTTAAAAAAGGGGGTGGACAAAAGTATTGGCACCCTTAGAAAAATCATGTGATGCTTCTCTAATTTGTGTAATTAACAGCACCTGTAACAGGTGTTGGCAATAACTAAATCACACTTGCAGCCACTTGACATGGATTAAAGTTGACTCAACCTCTCTCCTGTGTCCTTGTGTGTACCACATTGAGCATGGAGAAAAGAAAGAAGACCAAAGAACTGTCTGAGGACTTGAGAAAATTGTGAGGAAGCATGAGCAATCTCAAGGCTACAAGTCCATTTCCAAAGACCTGAATGTTCCTGTGTCTACCGTGCGCAGTGTCATCAAGACGTTTAAAGCCCATGGCACTGTGGCTAACCTCCCTAGATGTGGACGGAAAAGAAAAATTGATGAGAGATTTCAACGCAAGATGGTGCAGATGGTGGATAAAGAACCTCGACTAGCATCCAAACACGTTCAAGCTGACCTGCAGTCTGGGGGTACAACAATGTCAACCCGTACTATCCGTCGGCGTCTGAATGAAAAGGGACTGTATGGTAGGATACCCAGGAAGACCTCACTTCTTACCCCGAGACATAAAAAAGCCAGGCTGGAGTTTGCCAAAACTTACCTGAGAAAGCCTAAAACGTTTTGGAAGAATGTTCTCTGGTCAGATGAGACAAAAGTAGAGCTTTTTAGGCAAAGGCATCAACATAGAGTTTACAGGAGAAAAAAAAGAGGCATTCAAAGAAAAGAACACGGTCCCTACAGTCAAACATGACGGAGGTTCCCTGATGTTTTGGGGTTGCTTTGCTACCTCTGGCACTGGACTGCTTGACCGTGTGCATGGCATTATGAAGTCTGAAAACTACAAACAAATTTTGCAGCATAATGTAGGGCCCAGTGTGAGAAAGCTGGGTCTCCCTCAGAGGTCACATGTCTTCCAGCAGGACAATGACCCAAAACACACTTCAAAAATCACTAGAAAATGGTTTGAGAGAAAGCACTGGAGACTTCTAAGGTGGCCAGCAATGAGTCCAGACCTGAATCTCATAGAACACCTGTGGAGAGATCTAAAAATGGCAGTTTGGAGAAGGCACCCTTCAAATATCAGGGACCTGGAGCAGTTTGCCAAAGAAGAATGGTCTACAATTCCAGCAGAGCATTGTAAGAAACTCATTGATGGTTACTGGAAGCGGTTGATCGCAGTTATTTTGGCTAAAGGTTGTGCAACCAAGTATTAGGCTGAGGGTGCCAATACTTTTGTCTGGCCCATTTTTGGAGTTTTGCGTGAAATGATCAATGTTTTGCTTTTTGCTTCACTCTCTTTTGTGTTTTTTCATTGAAGACAAATTAAATGAAGATAATAATACCAAAGAATTTGTGATTGCAATCATTTTCAGGAAGAAACTGAGTATTATCTGACAGAATTGCAGGGGTGTCAATACTTTTGGCCACAACTATATATATAACTAGAAAAAATTCTCTGCAGCACTCAGCTACTACCAATGACGTACAAATGCTAACAAGCTATATGTATATGAGAAAGTTTAAAAACTTAAGTTTTTCACAAACTCTTATTTTTTTATTTCTGAAGTTCTTAGTACATACATTGGCCAATGTATGTTTGCTCATCGACTGCGACAAAGTGACTTCAGGTCTAATGAGTCCTACGCTGATGTCCCTATCCTCCTTGTCCACCCCCCCACTTCTCAGTGGGCAGACTCCATCTCGACCCTAGATCACCAGTAGGCAATGAGGGTGCTAATTGCAGCATGGAGCCAGCAACTCCATAAGATACAAAAAAGAAAAAAAAGAAAAAAAACTGCACAGCACTCACAGACTAAATGTGAACTGGTGCCAGCAGGGACGCTGGGTCAAATAACTAGAAAAGACAAATTAAATGAAGATAATAATACCAAAGAATTTGTGATTGCAATCATTTTCAGGAAGAAACTGAGTATTATTTGACAGAATTGCAGGGGTGTCAATACTTTTGGCCACAACTATATATATAACTAGAAAAAATTCTCTGCAGCACTCAGCTACTACCAATGACGTACAAATGCTAACTAGCTAAATGTATATGAGAAAAAGTTCAAAAACTTACGTTTTTTCCAAAAAACTCAAAAATCTTATCTTTTTATTTCTGAAGTTCTTGGTGCACACATTGGCCAATGTCTGTTTGCTCATCGACTGCTACAAAGTGACTACAGGTCCGATGAGTCCGATCTCATATATATATATATATATATATATATATATATAGCTTGTCAGCATATGTACATCATTGGTAGTAGCTGAGTGCTGCAGAGTACTTTTTTCTAGTTATTTGACCCAGCGTCCCTGCTGGCACCAGTTCACATTAGTCTGTGAGTGCTGTGCAGTTTTTTCTGTTTTGTATCATATGGAGATGCTGGCTCTTTGCTGCAACTTGCACCCTCATTGCCTACAGGTGATCTAGGGTCTAGATGGTGTCCACCCACTTAGTAGTGGGGTAGGGTGGACAAGGAGGATTTGGGTGTCAGCGTTAGGACTCATCGGATCTGAAGTCACTTTGTCGCAGTCGATGAGGAAACAGACATTGGCCAATGTGTTTACTAAGAACTTCAGATTTTAAAAAAATATAAGAATTTTGAGTTTTTTGAAAAAAACGTAAGTTTTCAAATTTTTTCTCATATATATATAGCTTGTCAGCATATGTACATCATTGGTAGTAGCTGAGTGCTGCAGAGTACTTTTTTCTAGTTATCTATCTATCTATCTATCTATCTATCTATCTATCTACCGTATATACTCGCGTATAAGCCGAGTTTTTCAGCCCAAAAATTGGGCTGAAAAGTACCCCCCTCGGCTTATACGCGAGTCAGTGCTGTATACCGATGTAAACTACCACTGGGGCTGTATATTACCACTGGAACTGCAATATACTACCACTGGGGCTGTATACTACCACTGGGGCTGCAATATACTACCACTGGGGCTGTATACTACCACTGGGGCTGCAATATACTACCACTGGGGCTGTATACACCACTGGGGCTGCAATATACTACCACTGGGGCTGTATACTACCACTGGGGCTGCAATATACTACCACTGGGGCTGTATACTACCACTGGGGCTGCAATATACTACCACTGGGGCTGTATACTACCGCTGGGGCTGCAATATACTACCACTGGGGCTGTATACACCACTGGGGCTGCAATATACTACCACTGGGGCTGTATACACCACTGGGGCTGCAATATACTACCACTGGGGCTGTATACACCACTGGGGCTGTATATACTACTGGGGCTGCCTGTATACTACCACTGGGGCTGTATATACTACTGGGGCTGCCTGTATACTACCACTGGGGCTGTATATACTACTGGGGCTGCCTGTATACTACTGGGGCTGCCTGTATACTACCACTGGGGCTGTATATACTACTGGGGCTGCTGCTGTATACTACCACTGGGGCTGCTGTATACTACCACTGGGGCTGCTGTATACTACCACTGGGGCTGCTGGGGCTCCTATATACTACCACTGGGGCTGCTGTATACTACCACTGGGGCTGCTGTATACTACCACTGGGGCTGCTGGGGATGCTACATACTACCACTGGGGCTGCTGTATACTACCACTGGGGCTGCTGGGGATGCTACATACTACCACTGGGGCTGCTGTATACTACCACTGGGGAGGCCTGTATACCACTGGGGGGGGCCTGTATACCACACTGCTGGGGGCTGTATACCTGTGCTGAGGTCCACCCTCGGCTTATACACGAGTCAATAGGTTTTTCCAGATTTTTGGGGCAAAAGTAGGGGGGTCGGCTTATACACGGGTCGGCTTATACACGAGTATATACGGTATCTATCTATCTATTCTATCTACCAACCTATCTTCCTAGATTTTCATTTCCTAACTGCACTTTGTTTTTTCAGTTATTATTTCTAAAATGGTTTTATGCAGCTATTTTTCCTTACCCATCCTTATCAGACTGTCGCTGTATATCTGTATCTGACATTCTCTGCTGTCAGGCTCTCAAACCATTTCCCATCTGTTTTGATCCGTTTGCTACCTTATCCTCCTGACAGTTATAGTAAATGCTTCTCTCTTTGTCTCTGATACACATCCAATGCAGAATCCGCCAACCCAAAAAACTGCAAGCAAACAGAATACTTTTCTTCAGATTGGGAATAACAAAATAAAAATCTTTTTTTCTTATAAAACACTGGAGACCAGATAATACGTTTTATTTGGAAAACCTACTCATTGCAGTGTTAGTGCTACTGTGTTAGCCAGTAGATAGAAAAATATTATAATCTGAAAAGAGGGTAAACATAGCAAGCTTTCAAGACAGCTCAGCACTCTTCTTCAGGCTTAATAATGACGCATTCTGAACACACACACACACACATGTATATATATATATACTAGTAAAAAGGCCCGATGCAATTGCATCGGGAGCGCGGTGAAATTAATTGTGTGTATACAGGCGGGTCTGTGGGTAGCAGAGTATACAGACGGCTGTGAGGGTAGCAAAGTATAGAGGCAGCTCTGTGGGTAGCAAAGTATACAGGCGGCTCTGTGGGTAGCAGAGTATACAGCCAGCTGCGTGGGTATCAAAGTCTATACAGGGGGAGTGGTCAGCGCAGGATGGAGGCTCGGTGGTGAGGGCAGGATGGAGGCTCGGTGGTGAGGGCAGGATGGAGGCTCGGTGGTGAGGGCGGGATGGAGGCTCATTGGTCAGTGCAGGATGGAGGCTCAGTGGTCAGCGCAGGATGGAGTGGTGAGGAGACAGTGGAGGCTCAGTGGTCAGCGCAGGATGGAGGCTCAGTGGTCAGCGCAGGATGGAGGCTGAGTGGTCAGCGCAGGATGGAGGGCTCCGTGGTGAGCGCAGGATGGAGGCTCAGTAGTCAGCGCAGGATGGAGGCTCACTGGTCAGCGCAGGATGGAGGCTCAGTGGTCAGCGCAGGATGGAGGCTCAGTGGTCAGCAGACGATGGAGGGCTTAGTGATCAAGCGCAGGATGGAGGCTCAGTGGCCAGAGCAGGATGGAGGCAGAGTGGTCAGCGCAGGATGGAGGCAGAGTGGTCAGCGCAGGATGGAGGCAGAGCAGTCAGCGCAGGATGGAGGCAGAGTGGTCAGCGCAGGACGGAGGCAGAGTGGTCAGCGCAGGATGGAGGCAGAGTGGTCAGCCCAGGATGGAGGCAGAGTGGTCAGCGCAGGATGGAGGCAGAGTGGTCAGCGCAGGATGGAGGCAGAGTGGTCAGTGCAGGATGGAGGCAGAGTGGTCAGCGCAGGATGGAGGCTGAGTGGTCAGCGCAGGATGGAGGCTGGGTGGTCAGCACAGGATGGAGGCTCGTTGGTCAGTGCAGGATGGAGGCTCGTTGGTCAGCGCAGGATGGAGGGGCAGTGGGTGGTGAGCGCAGTATGGAGGGGCAGTGGGTGGTGAGCGCAGTATGGAGGGGCAGTGGTCAGCGCAGGATGGAGGGCCAGTGGTCAGGGCAGGATGGAGGGGCAGTGGGTGGTGAGCGCAGTTTGGAGGGGCAGTGGTCAGAGCAGGATGGATCCCCCCTGCCATCCTGTCTGAGCCGCAGCCGGTGTTGAAAAGGCAGGAATGAGCGGTCATGTGATGGGCGGGCTGAAAAGCCTGTCACATGACCACGGATAACCAGGGAGCGGAGGGTGAGACGGGGACGGGGATGGGTAATGAGGGGTTGGGGGGGGGGTGTAATGGAGCGGTGGGGCAGCAATGGAGCGGTGGGGGCCGCAATGGAGCAGTGGGGGCCGCAATGGAGCAGTGGGGGCGGGGAGAGTGCGATGGAGTAGCGGGTAGCGGTGGGATAGTCCCTGGCTGCGGCGACATGTAATATCCAAGATGGCGCCGAAATCTCGCGAGATTTTGGACGCCATCTTGGAAATTACATGCCGGCGCAAGGAGAGCGGTACTGCAGCTGCATGGCGTCACCGAGGCCCCCCTCGGTGATCGAGCAGCGAGGGGCAACGGAGAACTCGCGGAGTCCGAGAGGCGGCTCGCGATGACGTGACGGGGCAGGCGGGTGGGCAGCGGAGACTGCTCGCGATGACGCTACGCGTCATCGCTCGCAGTGGCGCAAAGGAGTCTGGGATTCGGCTACAGTACCCGAATTCCAAACTCCCGATTATATAAGTAGATATATATATATATAGATATATATATATATATATGTAACAAAAAATCACTGCTACACTCAGTCTAACCAATAAGTGTGTGCTGACAAGCAATAATGGTTTGAGAAAAAAATTAAAAAACATCAGTTTTTTCTAAAAAAACTCAGTACTCACTTTTTTTTATTAAAAGCCAGGGCTCTTGGTACACTCATTGGCCAATGTATGCCTGCCCTCCGGCCACTTCTCGGCGGCCCTGGGGTCCGGAGGGTCCTAACGCTGACATCCCTGCCAGATCCTTGTCCGTGAACTCCCTGGTCCTTCTGACCTCATCCTGATCCCTGAGCACCTGGGGCCGGTGGGGGTGCAATCTGCAGCTGGGTGGAGCCAGCAACTCCACTTAGTCTAGTTTATATCAAACAAAAAAACTGCAAAGCACTCGTTACACTGTGCGAAAGGTGCAAAGCTGTGTTTCTGGTATCAATAAGTAACAAAAAAATCACTGCTGCACTCAGTCTAACCTATTATATATATATATATATATATATATATATATATATAAACAGAACACAGTGGTCTGTATTGGGATGGGAAGAGAAAAAGCATCTGGGCAGTAAATACCGGAGTTAAAATATAACACGTGTGATAGCTTATTGTTCTTTCATTAGTGGTCCAAGATGTGAAGTTTCCTCAATTGATGTAAAGAGACATAAATCCATGTTACACATTTATTCCTGTTCTAAAAGGTGTTAAAGGTCATCATAAGTTTATATTCCCAGACTTTTCTGATTTTTAGGATTTGAAGTTACCTTCCAAAACTACTATTTTTATAACCATTATGGTGTGATCAGGGCTACAGAAGTGTTTAGACACAGGCCAATCTGTTCTTCTTTCTTTTATTGTGTGGCAATGAGAGTTCATCCTAGTTCTGAGTTGTTGCCCCGTATTCCCTATATACAGGTTCTCACTTGCATATTTAAACATATAATTAAATACACCACATTGCTTGTGGTGCAGTTGAAGTTACTGGGATCTTGTAGCCCTGATCTGTCCTGGGAATCTTTATCTTGTTTGTTGTTATTATAAATGGACAGCGCATTTGTTCTGGTTGCAGTGAAATGTTTCTGTTGCTTTTGGAGAGGAAAGTGAGCTTCTACAATGATTCAGGGGCTACAAAACACAAAGGCACTGG
Source organism: Allobates femoralis (assembly GCA_033576535.1). NCBI lineage: Eukaryota > Metazoa > Chordata > Amphibia > Anura > Aromobatidae > Allobates > Allobates femoralis. The sequence continues at coordinate 59,451,329 of JARQOC010000002.1, read as the reverse complement.
AATGGGATTGTAATGGATTTTTAGTCGGGCATTTTATTTCGGAGAGTTTTTGCAGTTCCGTTGCAGTACCTATAAAAACCCGTTGTTTATTAGTTAGATTGATAGAGCGAGATTTTTTCTTCTTTAGAGTTTTGGAATGTGGTTTGAATTCCTTGATATTGGTGCCTTGGAATTTGTTTGGCAATTGATCTTGGATGTAGGCCTTTTCAATAGGTCCTTTTGTAGGCCAAGGTCATATGCTTCATTCAGAAGGTTTTTTGTTGTTAAAAACTGTCCATGTCTGAAATTATGCTATAGGTCATATGCTTCATTAAGAAATTTTAAATTGATTGTGATGCTTGGAATTTAGTGTTCTGAATTTTACTATGTTAAAATTATTGATTATGAGTGAAGTATAAGAAGAGGATGAAAATGATTAAGTGGCTAAGAAAATCTTCAGTGTCTGTTCTGTGTGTGCCGCCACAGTGTATCACAAGGTTTGCAGCCATAAATGTGCCGGAATAATTTTGACCATCGCATGATATGTTAACTTTGAATCCACCTGCTTACGCATCACTAGATCTAGGGCCAAACCAGGTCCTGGTGGGGGAGTGCTTGGGAATGGTAGGACGAAAATGTTCCTTTGTAGAGAGGATCTAGACTTGATTTAGAGAAGTCTAGAATTGGATAGGTCGGGTCGCACTCGTCAGGCCGGGTCGTCCTGTTCAGGGTGTTCAGACCCTACTACCCACTCAACAAGGTTGGAGGGCATCCATTAACACGGGTTAAAATACTTCCTGTTCCCTAAAATTATTCTAGCCAGCTGTCAATTGACCGAACTGGCAGCGTTCACTCTGCTATAGGAACCAGAAGCGTGGAGGAGCGAGCTTCACAGGATGCACCCCACACCAATTGCCTTATCGTCTAACCAAGTATACCACTGCGGAACGCAAGGTCTCACAATAACATCCACAACGTATCTTGGCGAGGTGCAATTGAAGCGCTCCGCCCCATGGATTCTCTGGGCACAATGGCAAACACTTTAATGGAGGAACACTTGCGATCTCTGAGGACACCATCACTGCTGAGTCCACCCGGTCCACTACCCGTAAACTGTATACCATGTATTGCCTGCTGGTTACAGTAAAGACCCGTTGCAGAGACTTTCTGTGTCCGTGCTTCCTTATGAACTGTCCGTCCGCATTACAAGGTAACTGCAGCTGCCGCACAACATCTTAAGCAGCTCCAGCCTCGGGGATCACCGCTCAGCCTGTGGGGAGCGTTCCATCTTGCTGCCGTCCATCCCCCGGGGGCTCCGCAGCATCGGTAACGATTACCGAAACTACTCATAGGTGGCGTCACGAATAAATTAAACCCCTTTAATCTGTTCCTACAAGACGTCTTCAACTTTTGATCTGCACTCCACCGGGCCCCACTACCGGCAGGCGCGGCCCACCCGTGACAAGGAGGAAGGAGCTACAGCCTGTCTAAACCGGAGTCCCGGCCACAGTGAGTCAGAAAATGGCGTCACGAACAGGATACGAGCAGGCCCGTTACCTAACGGGTATAATGTGCTTAAAAATGACTTTAATGTCTACAATTTGAACTTTGTTCGTCCCTAAAAGAACTTTCCCGCCTTTTCACCGTGGGCCAAGATGGCGCCCAAGATGGCGTTCCCGCCACAAGGATCCGTAACGTGCAAGCCCAGGGGTGAGCCACCGCCCCTCATCGTGGGAGGGCTAAAGGCAAAAGGCGCCAAACTCTTTGTCCGCCCTGATTGCTCGAATCAACCATGGGGGCGGACCCCAAAGACTTTTCCCACCATTGGACTACAAAAGCCAAGAGGAAATGGGAGTGTCACAGACCTTTCTTCACCAGCTCTCTACCAGAACGGTTACCGGTTGAAACGGGTTGTGGTTCCCTCCGAAGAAGAGAATGGCCAGCACGAGACTCCAAGACCTAATGCGGGAGGTCGAGGCGGAGGCCAGAGCAGCCATAGGCCAACCGGGTCCGGGTCCTGCCCTTACCATAGACGGCAGCCCCGACTTTTGGCTAGAGGCTCTACAAGACCTCCGGGTGCGGTTACTTGACACTGTGGAGTGGACGATTCGCAGCTGGAGTGCGACCCTAGGCAGAAGACTCCATCATGCGATGCAGCAGCGCCGACCGGGTACAGCTTCTCTAGGCCCAGACGACATTGCCAGCTTCTCAAACCGCCTCACCGTCACCCACCACCTGTCCTGCTTCATCACCGGAGCCCATAGACTGTATCATTCCTGTGGAGGCCACAGCTCAGCTCGTTCCAGCGATCGAAATCGCAGCCGACCCCGTTCCTGAGCCGTAGCTTCCAATACGCTCCACCGAAGAAATCGACATCTACCTGGTTCCATTTGCGGAACCCGCGACTAGTTTCAACACTAACGAGACTGTCGCCTGTTTCTTCCCTGAACCGGAGGCCTCCTCTACAATTACCGAGGCCTACCTGGTGACCGGGATTGAAACACCACTTCCCGCTGCTACAGAAGAAGAGGCAGGCAGCCTGGAAGCCCTGCAGGACGACCTCGAGGAGAACTTTGCAGCACAGCTACCCATTGACCCAGAGGATTCCGTTCCATCATCTCCGTCAGCCGAGCAGCCCGAAGTAGTCATCGAGGGAGAGATCGAGGATGATGACAACGAGACCTACAGCCCAGCTGAGGACCTCCACACCGGGTTCGCCTGGGGAGACACCAAGGATCCTTCTGTCGGGCGATCTGCTCGGGTACACTGGTCGGGTGCCGCCGCAGCAACATCTTCTCCGGTTCCGTTTAACCGGGCTCTGCTCCAGACTGCCCACCAAGCTCGACCTGTTCAACAACCATCACGCCGTAGTGACTGTATCCACACGCCGCACCACTCCGACGAAGAGGTACGTCGTATCCGAAGGGAGGAGTGGCACGCTCGGCTGCACGCCAACATGCAGGCCCGCGCTGAAGCCCGCTGCCAACCTCCATTGCCTGAAGAGTTCCGTAAAACCGGACGGGTGAGCACCTTTAACTTATCCACCGGGTGGGGATTCGTAAGGGAGGAGGGTGTGAGTACTGAAGTTTTTGTGGGGCGTCGTGATGTGGAGTCGCACCTACCGCGAGGGCATCCTAACCGAGACTTATATAGAGGGGACATTGTAATCTATGAGCGACATATATGCTGTGACCGGTGGTTCGCTATACTAGTCTGGAACACTGCCCTCCATAAGTGACTTGTTGTTTGAACTTTTCACCAAGAGACTTCTTCCTGTTTGCAAATAACACCGTGACTTGGCGGCTACAGCCTGAACTTTTTCCTAAGGACAGCCGACCGCCCGCCGGGTGCCGCGCAATGTGTTAACCTGTTTATTCTACTGTTTCACTTTTATGCAACAGAATGACCTGTCATTAATAAAAGTGTATTACCTGTTATAAAATATAAAAACCTCTGTAATGTGGGTAGTGTGACGCTTGGGGACAAGCATATTAAACCATGGGGGAGTGTGGCGCCCCGCAACGAGTGCGTCACAAGAGGCTATTGCAGCCATAAATGCAGCCGCAATATTCTCTGACACAGCAGTGATATGGTTAACTTTGAGATCCAACCCTGCATGCATCACCTAGAACAGAGGGCCAACCCAGGGTCCTGGGTGGGCGGAGTGCTAGGGAAGTGTGTAGGAGAACAGACCCTTAGTCATTAGAAGAAGGAGTCTAGAACTTGACGAGGGAAGTCTAGAACTTGGAGTAGGAGCGGGGGGCTCCGCACCCCGTGCAGCCCCCGGGCCGTCACCGGTGGGTGTCAGCACCTGAGGCCTCAACAACCGGGATCGGGCATCATTAACCACGGGTTCCAAAATACTCCCGTGGCCAAAACTCACAGCCGGTTCACTGGTACCGAAGCTGGCAGCAGTTCACCTCTGCTACGCGAACCAGAAGCGTGGAGGAGCAGCTTCACAGGAGCACCCCACCATCAGCCAACTTCCAGTCGTCTAACCAGCGGTGTACCCACTGCGGGACCCAAGGCTCCCCAAAACATCCACAACGTACATCTTGGATAGGGCATTGAAGCAGCCTCCCCGTACCCGATCTGGTATTCCTGGGCGACAATGGCGAAACACTTAGCTAGAATGGAGGAACACTTGCGGATCTCTGAGGGACACCATCACTGCTGAGTCCACCGGTCCACTACCCGTAAACTGTATACCATGTACTGCCTGCTGGTTACAGTAAAGACCCGTTGCAGAGACTTTCTGTGTCCGTGCTTCCTTATGAACTGTCCGTCCGCATTACAAGGTAACCGCAGCTGCCGCACAACATCTTAAGCAGCTACAGCCTCCGGGGATCACCGCTCAGCCTGTGGGGCTGCCGTCCATCCCCCGGAGGCTCCGCAGCGTCGGTAACGATTATCGAAACTACTCATAGGTGGCGTCACGAATAAATTAAACCCCTTTAATCTGTTCCTACAAGACGTCTTCAACTTTTGATCTGCACTCCACCGGGCCCCACTACCGGCAGGCGCGGCCCACCCGTGACAAGGAGGAAGGAGCTACAGCCTGTCTAAACCGGAGTCCCGGCCACGGTGAGTCACAGACTCTGTCCAGATGATTAAATATTCATTGATATAATGGTAGTAGGCCAGAGGCCTGATAGGAGAAGAGGATAAAAAGTCCCTTTCAAGCTTGGCCATGAAAAGATTTGCATATTGTGGTACCATTTTGCTTCTCATTGCTGTGCCAGTCTGCTGTAGATATATGTTGGCGTCAAATGTTGTGGGTGAAGATGAATTTTGTAAGCTTCGCCACGGAATCATCATCAATTCCTGTGTTTTACAGAAAGATTTTGCATGCATTAAATCCATCCTGGAGTGGGATAATGGAGTACGACATTCCACATCCATGGTGGCGAGGATGGTTCCTTCTGGTAGAGGACCTATTGCTGACAGTTTATTCAATAGGTCAGTTGTGTCCTGAATGTAGCTGGGTGTCTCTTTTACCAGGGGTTTGAGAACACCCTCTACCCACTCAGAAATTTGTTCGGTGAGGGTGCCCACACATGAAATGATTGGACTTCCTGGATTTCCTGATTTGTGGATTTTGGGAAGCATGTAGAATGTGCCTGTTCTTGGACTTTCTGGTATCAGGTCATCAGCTCTTAAGGGTATGTCAGGTAGACAAGAAACCAGCCTGTTTAAGGCTGCCTTCACATTGGCGTTCCCCTCCGCAGCGTTCTGCGGAGGGGAAGCGCCATGTGTGCGCAGCCAGCACAAGCCCCTATCTTTATAATGGGAGCGCACGGTGCTGCGCTTGACTGCGCATGACCGTGCGCTCCCATTCACTCCCATATGTGATTTGTACGCAGGCGAACGCCTGCGCACAAATCACACACACTCCTCCGCACCAACGACGCGACATGTTGCATTCCCGATGCGGACGAGACCGGGTGATTTGTGCGCAGGCGTCCGCCTGCGTACAAATCACATATGGGAGTGAATGGGAGCGCACGCATGACCGTGCGCTACCATTCACTCCCATATGTGATTTGTACGCAGGCGGACGCCTGCGCACAAATCACCCAGTCTCGTCCGCACCGGGAATGCAACATGTCGCGTCGTTGGTCGAGGCGAGTGTGTGTTTGTCGCAGGGTTCGCCTGCGTACAAATCACATATTGGGGAGTGAATGGGAGGCGACCGGTCATTGCGCAGTCAAGGCGCAGGACTCGTGCGCTTCCCATTATAAGATAGGGGCTTGTTGCATGTCTGCGCACACATGGCACTTCCCCTCTGCAGAACACAAAGTATAATAATTATAAGATATACGGTATGTAAATAAACATCTTACTCCCGCCACCAAGACTTCTCCCGAGCTGCACTAATTCTCTGGAATGCTCTGCCCCAAGAGATTAGATCTATCCATAATTTACATAGTTTCACATCTTTTTAGGGCTGGCCTATCATGATCCCTATTCAAAGTCACTTAGACATAGCCTATCCACTCCACCAGTCTCACATGCATCACAAATAATGGTGGTGGCCACTTATGCTGCTCCTATCTTTTCCCCATCTCCTCAAGTTGACTATACCATCACTGTAAATAAGCACCTGTACTTGTGTCACCCCCACTTCATTGTTAGATTGTAAGCTCTTATGAGCAGGGCTGTCATTATTTTGCTTTAATTATTGTATTTTCTGAACCTTATAATGATTGTTTGAATATGAACCTCTAATTGTTAAGCTCTGCGGAATATGTTGGCGCTATATATAAATAAAGTTTATTATTATTATACCATCTGGTCCTCGGTGTCTCTTCTTTCACATGCTAAGCCTCAGGTCTCTTCAACCCTACACATTATGTCATGCACTGCAACCTAAAGAAGCACAGAGACCTCCTGGGCCTTGCGTAAAGCAGCGTAAGGTTTCAGCATGTGATGGTGGTAAGAAGAAGTGCCAAGAACAAGATGGCAGGCAACAAGCAGGAGTGGTAAGAAGATGAGTGCTGAGGTGTTACTTTTTTTTGTTTTATTTTTTAAACTTTTGCTGGCCCTCTCGGTTCAGCAAAATGAAAGCCACCTGAATGACATTTTGCTTAAAAAGTTTACCATCCTACCCATGAACTCCCTTCTTCCAATGATCTAAGACTAACAACCTCCATAATCTGAACGATATACCCATTTTGAACCCTTTTCTCATACTACCCTAGCTCTCTGGAATGCGCTATCCAAAAATCATTTCATACATCCACAAAGGTCCCCCAAAAGACTTCTTAAGCAGACCTATCATGTGCACTAATCTAACTTTTCTCCATTTCACCATTCTAGATTTTTCCTAAAGGCCCCGTCACACCAGGCGACGGGGCTGGGGATGTCGCGGTGACTGGCGGGTGCGCGCACATTTTTGGCGCCCCGCCAGCGTTGCCGTCCCCCATTTACACGGGGCGACACCTCCGGCCCCGCGCCGTCGATCTGACAGGCGCATCACCGCCAAGGTGTCTGAAAACCATTACACATGAAGTCACATGGGGGAATGCAAGTCTCTTGATGTCAAAGTATGTGTCTAAAACAAAGGGAAAATGGAAATGGAGTTTATGAGCGCAAAGGCACAAAACAAAGGGAACGTATTACAGATTTTCAAACCTTTTATTATTAGCTCCTTGTATGGGCCACAACACGTTTCAATAGTACGCAGGCTGATGACCTGATAGCCTGCGTACTATTGAAACGCATTGTGGTCCATAGAAGGAGCTAATAATAAAAGGTTTGAAAATCTGCTAAAACTTCCCTTTGCTTTGTGCCTTAGCGCTCATAAACTCCAGTTTCCATTTTCCTTTGTTTTATGTTATAATCACTTTGTGGGATCACTGGTGGAGCTGCTTTGGACCAGGGCATTGTTTCATTCCCCCTCCTTGAGCTGTGAAGCACCTTAACAACAATAACAGCTGAAGGACCTGTGGTGATGTCACATCTGACTTGGATCACGTGACCTCCTGGATTCACATGGACTGAGGCAGGACTACAGGACAGGCATCTCGTGCAGCTTCTGAGCGGGGGCTCCTCTGCTTCCAGGCATACACTGGTGTACAACCCCCCCCCGGGTGGTGGCCAATGGTGTGCAATCCATTAACCCCTTAGACCACTAGGTTCACACATTGCACTCCTGTACCCTTGTTTTACATAAAAGCTGTGTCTTGGCCTAGTCAATAATGGAAGTGATGCGATAGTTGAAGAGAAAACCAAAGCCAGGGAGAACCAGCAAGGAGCTGTGGTGATAGAGGCAGATGAGAGTCGAAATGTTTATGATATTATGAATAGTTCCTTATTGACTTCCATTATACTCAAGTCCTTGAATTGTGCCCGTCTGATGTTCCAACTGCTCTTTACCAGTTCCGAGAACCTGAGTATGGTAATGCTCCCTTAGGGTACCATCACACGGGGCGACGGTTGCGGCGATGTTGCCGGCGATGCGCGGGAGCGCGCATCCCTAGCAACATCGCCGGGGAGATGTCACACGGAGCAACTTACCGGCGATGTCGCCGGCTAGTTGCCGCGGCTATCGCTCGCTGGGTTGCCCAGCAACCCAGCGAGCGGTAACTCGCAATGTTGGAGATAGGCGTTGTCGCCCGCAACATTGCAGGTTGCCGCGTTACACAGGGCGATCAGGCATGATCACCTCAGCAACATCACCAGGTTTCCCAACATTGTTGGGAAACCTGGCGATGTTGTTCAGGCGATTCATCACCTGATTATCGTCCTGTCACACGCGGCAATTCGCCGGCGATGTCGCCACAATTAGGCCACGCCCCTGTGTTCCCGGCGACATCGCCGGCGATATCTCCCCGTGTGACGGTACCCTCACCACTACTCTTCAGAGAATGAAAAATAGCTTTGTATTAAAGGCAAATAAATCAAATAAATTCCTAGTGGACTGGAGCAAATCTTACAAATTTGTTTTTGTCCGGTAGATTCGCTAGTTTTTACTTTCGAAAAGCGTAGTACACAAATGTTTACTATTATATCCATTTCTGTATTAGCTGTTACTAGACATCCTTATGTACCTAGGAGAGACACCATGGTGCTCCTGGTGGATGATTATCAATCCAATGTTTACTGGAACTTTGTCCCTATACCGACAGCATGGTAAAAGGCGCTCTGTCAGTTTAGAAGCACTATGGCACTGTGTGCTACTTTAAACCCTAAAAAGAACTTTATTTTAAAAGACCTAAAGTGCAAGTTTTCTATTCACATTGGATAAATTGTAATGCTTTCCATATAACAATGCCTGGATGAGATTTATTCATTTCATACCGCAGACAAATTAATCTCTGACTTCACTATTTACTTAGCGTTTCAAAAGTGAATGTAAAAAAATGCAGCCTCCGGAACCCGCCATTAATCCCACCTGCGTACAGGTGCTGCGTTTCCATGGAGACTATAAGAAATACAATGTAGATACATTGTAAGAAATTAATAGAACCTTAAAATAACCTCCAGCAATCCCCTCTATTCAACGCACATAGCACATTCCCTTTTGTCTCCTAGACCCCCTCCACCCGAATACTAAAAAATACCATTGGGCTTTAAAAAAAACCCTAAAATTATAAAACAACAACAACAATTACACAAGAAAACTGTGTCCTACGTAAAAAGCAGCATATTCTAAGTGCGTATAGGTACAGCCATAAATCCTTTGTGCAGAAGGGCCTTAATAATCTCAATTTCTATTGAAACCAGGGTCAGTCTGACCTAAGTTACATGACTCCTCAGACTGTTTTTTTTTCCCTTTATACTTTTTACTTGCTTTTGTCAGGGCTATGCTGTTTTTTTTTTTCCTGTCCACAACAACTAATGATTAAGCAATGGTGTTTTTGGCTTCCTTAGTCTCGTAAGGTTAGAATGACCTTGCGTGGTAAAATTAAGTAAATTTATACAGTGCCCCGTAAGCTTCAGGTGGTTTTGTTATTCGTGTTTGCTTATTACAGCACAAGGAGTTAGTATTGTGTTCTGCTGCCATATGACAAAGTCGAGTCTTGAGAACGGTAATTTAATTTTTAATTTATTCCAATTGAACTTTCACAGTCTCTCATTTTAAAATTGATTTATTAGAAGTTAGTGTTTTATTGCAAGGTCATGGTCACATCTGCATTCGACATTACTTTTCTAATAGATAGATATTAGTGATCCTTCCCTGATATAAATTGTGTTATGACTGAGTCCTACCATTCACAAGGGGATGAACAAATCAGAAGAGATGTTAAACCTTCAATCCACAGGTCCATATTCAGACTAGGAGAAGTCCTAAATTTGACCCTGATTTTTCTCTTGTCTGGGTACGGAGGCTGGCACCCTATGATAACACAATGGTACCCCCACTCCACATCGGCTGACCCCGAGTGTTGTCCACTACTAGGAGAACCCCTTCCATATCGACTTGCCTACCCTAGTTAAAATATTAAATCCTGTACTGACCTCCTGTGCTGCCACTGTTCCAGTGGTGTCGATAATCACAGCTCCGGGCTCACATGACATTTTGACATCACGCGAGTCCCACGTCCAATCACCGCTGGCTTCCTTTTTCATGCCTTTCAACCAAATGAGCAATCAACAGGAAGTGAGCGCTGAGGCTTCCATCGACTTTCTGTTGGATGCTCCTATGTCCAAAGGCGGTGAGAAGGAAGCCGGCAGTGATAGGACATGGGACTTGCATGATGCCCCAATTTTACGTGAGCCCTGGAACGTGGTTACCGACATCACAGGAAGAGTCGCAGTGCAGGAGGTAAGTACAGGATTTAATTTCAACTAGGAGAAACAAGTCAATTTGTCCATTACTAGGACAACCCCTTCCAAATCGACTTGTTTTTCCCAGTGAAATAATAAACCCTGTACTCACTTCCTGTGCTGCCGCTGTTCCAGCGATGTCTATAACCACAGCTCGTGGCTCACATAACATTGTGATGACACATGAGCCCTGTGTCCAATCACTGCCAGCTTCCTTCTCCCCACCGTCGGACATAGAAGCAACCTACAGAAAGTGGATGGAAGCCAGAGCACTCACTTCCTGTTGATAGCTTATTTGGTACAAAGGCGGCAAAAAAATCCGGAGGTGATTGGATGCGGGCTTGTGCAACATCACAATGTCATGTGAGCCCCGAGCTGTGATTACTAACAGCACTAGAATGGCGACAGCATGGGAGGTGAGTACAGAGTTTTATTATTTTACTGGGGAAACAAGTTGTTTCAGAAGGGGTTGTCCCAGTGGTGGAAAACCCCTTACAACTGCACTGCCAACTAAAAACAAAGTATAACACAAAACAACAATAATCATAAAGGAAGTGCACATAAGCAGAGGGCGAGACACAGTGGCTAAAAACGTATTAACACAGTCATACAGGGATGATGGAGAAAAATGGAAATAACTGAAAAGACTAATGGAATACTTGGAAACCCCCCAAACACTAAACATAACAAAATCTGTACAATGCTGGGAAGGGAAACACACAAACTGCAGGGTAAAAACAATAGAGATAATTCAGCAGGAGAATCCTTAACTGAAGAGCTGGGATTCCAAACATCCATCTACCTAGCCAGCAAAAAAAAAAAAAAAATGTGCATGGTGAGTTCAAATAACCCCTCCCAAGATGTGATAGGGCAAGTAACACAAGGAACTCAAAACACCTGAATAGAAAGAGAAGCAAGACAAAGGAAAGGAAAGATGAGAACTGTCAGCAATTGGACAAAGACAAAACAGGCTGTGGTCCAACAGAGTTGGAAACCGACCACACAATAAGAAGTTACTGGATTGAGCCTCAGAGTTGAGACGCGGTAGATGGATACATTGGTGTCTTGTGCTTACAAACAAAACCTGTTGAAAACCAAGGTCTGCCATTCATACCCACACAACAACCTACAACAACATTTGGTCCACATACATGTCAAAAATGTCCAGAGAATATTTCCATTCTCCTTCCCAGTAATTTTCTATCTCTCGAGCTTATTACAGTGGCTGGGTGTGCTTCATCAGCATTCTGCCAGTACTATAGGTGTAGAAGCTGTATTTACCTGAATTTTCAGCACAAACTGCCCCTGTGATTGTCCAATAGCTCAACTTTCATTAGTGAAGCTCTCTTCTCTCATGTCTATATTTACTTTGACAAACAGGAGAGCAGGAACTGAGCATTCATCAGCATTCTGCCAGTACCACTGGTACAAGAGCTTCCTTTTTCTCACTTCCCAGCTTTATCTACTCCTGCCAATGTCCAATGACTTGACTGCCCTGAAGTGAATCCCAGTTGCATTTACTTTGACAAACAGTACAGCAGGAGCAATGAGACAGAAAACACCCCCATTGTAGAGAGACAAAGCCAGATTCACACTTCCTGCAATAGTTCTCGGTTTATCTGCTACTAGAGACGGATTATACCTGACAACAGTCAGTAGATAGCAGGGTACACAGAAAGGAGACACCTAGTGACTGTTTTTTAGACAGAGATGCTTGACTGACACACTACAGAATTTCAATGAAAAACATACTATAATAGCCACCAGGGAGTGAGCCATGGTTTAGACTAGTTGGACATGCAGGTCCCTGGCGACTTCACTCCATCCACTGAAAGTCACTTACAGGTCCCTGCAAATACCTGTTAATCCATGACAGCGTAGAGAGAGTAGTCACTGGGGGCCCACCTGTCTGACTAGTCTACAGTGCAGCTTGGTCCCCATCAGCTACTAAAAATATGTTCTTCAATGAAACGACATAGTCATAGACAGTTCATAGTCACACATACTTGGCCGAGTTCCTACAACAAATGCCTAATAACGTTTTTCCCGAAAATAGGACTTGGTCTTATATTATTTTTTGCTCCAAAAGATGGTTAGAGCTTATTTTCAGGGGAATGTCTTATTTTCCATGAACAACAATCTACATTTATTCTTGAATAAAATAATCAACATTAATTCAAATATAAACATCTCATCACATTCTGGAACATCATCAACTCTCCAAACCTGAATTCCATCATGAATTTCCTGGGATCCTCTTTCCTTTCTCCGTGTACAACAACAACGTACAGGAACCAGTATTCATGAATAAAATCAAAGAGTCCAGGCAGCTATTGGTATACATATAATTAAAGGTAAAAAAAGACCTATTCACAAATGATGTATAAACATGAATAAATTATTGAAGTATATTTTTATTCTATCAAATATCACAAAAGGTTAAAAACAAGAGAAGTACTCCACTTATACATCAGGCTTGTTTAGACGTTCTTTGCATACTTCTTAATGTTGTTGTGAGGATGCAGGAGAGGCTTTCTTCTGATGACTCTTCGATGAAGGCCATATTTGGTCTGGTTATCTCTGAACAGTAGAACAATGTACCAAACCTCCATAGTCTGGTAAACCTTCCTGAAGGTCCTTTTCAGTTATGTGGGTGTTCTCATTTGCCTTTCTAGTCATCCTATAAGCAGCATTCACAGACATTCTTCTTGGTCTTCCAGACCTTAGTTTGATCTCCACTGTTCATAGTAACTGCCATTTCTTAATTACATTTTGAACAGAGGAAAGGGCAACTTGAAAATGATTTGCTATCTTCTTACAGCATATTCCTGCTTTGTCAGCCTCCACCACTTTCATTTTCAAAGATCTAGGCAACTGCTTAGAAGAACCCATGGCTGCTGTTTTTTTGCACAAGGTTAGAGAAGGCTTGTTTTATTTATAAAATGGGGAAATTTTCAGCACCTTGCCTTTATTAACAATGATCATAAACAAGCCATAACCCTAACAGGCAAAGTTATCTGAACACACAAATCTCCAAGAGCCCAAACGTTTGCATCGGCCCATTTTCCTTTTTTGTAGATTGTAAAATATTAAAGATGAAAATACTATATTTTTTGTATTATAAGACACACTTTTATCCCCCTAAATGGGGTGTATCTTACAATCCGAATACTGTTTGTTTATTTTAACTTACCGTGGAAGAGTTGTGGTGGAGCAAAGATGGAGGACGCTGGGTCCATAGAGGATGTGGGCAATGGGGTAAGGCTGCAGGCCCGGTGCTGCAGGGGGGTGTCGCCGTGATGTATGCTAGTGGCTGCCATTTCCCATGTTCCTGCAGGCAACCTGGCAGGTGCGCCTCTACTGCCCAGGACCTCTAGAAAATGTCCACGGAGGTGGCACATGTGCAGATTGAGATCTTAGCTCTCTGAGATCTTGATCTGAACATGCACCACCTCCAGGGCTGTTTTTTGGTGGGTTCAGGATGGGAAGACCATGTATGAGGATGGGAGGCTATGTACAAGGATGGGGGGCATATATACCAGGATAGAGGGCTTTCTACAAGGATAACAGACATATATACCAGGATGGGGAGCTATGTACAAGGATGGGAGATATATAAACTGATTGTAAGATGGACAATGGCATTATAGGATGGACCCTATTTAACCTTAAAGAAAAAAGAATTCTCTTTTCCGTCATCAAATTTGGGTGCATCTTATATTCCGGTGCATCTTATAAAGCAAAGAATACGGTATTTTTTTTTTTGCATAAAATACAAAGGAAATGTGTCATCTTTACCTTTATGCCTTTTAGAGATCATTTCATCTTCAACTTGTTTAACTGTTCACAATAAAAGTCATTTTGACTAGGGGTGCCCACATTCTGGCTTGCCACTGTAGACTTCTTGTCTCTATAAAGCACCTGCCTGCTGGATGAATTTTTGTTGTGTTATGTGTAAAAAAGTAAATAGCATACAGCAAGATAGATAGAGTAGACCCTTCATCAAGGAAAGGAGACTCTCCCCCCCCACAAAAGAATCATACTCACCAGACCCCTTAGACCATAAACAAATAAAGTTGACAAGTCCTGATGGCAGATGGGCTTAGGCTCTCAGAAACAGATCTGTAGCACTGCCAGGTCACTCGCCATTTCATGGCACTCAGACTCGGGAGTGGAGTGATGCCAGCGGTACTACCCGATGTGTGTTAGAGAGACTAGCAGTAGCCAACCCTTATTATTGTAGGTCAACTTGAGTGTGATTCTTTTGGGGGTGTCTGCTTTCCTTGATGAAGGGTCTTCTGTATCTGTTCTGCTGTATTCTGTTTACATTTATACCAGTAGATCCCTGGACACTTTTTTACTGAACTGTGATTAGGGCTTATTTTTGAAGTACGGCTTATATTTCAAGCCTACTCTCAAAATCCTAAAAAATTAGGGTACAGCTTATTTGTGGGTAGGTCTTATTTTCAGATAAAATTGGGCAACTTGTATCAGATGTCAGGTTCTCTTTTAGTTACGGTAATTTGTATTACTAAACTACAATCTAAATATAGGACTTCGATTACTTAGCAAATATTGCAACTAATAATAATTTAATTGGAGTCTGAAATAAATAATTGTACTAACAAACTCAATTAAATCCAGATAATCCAAGATAAATATTTGTTCAGGGGAAACTTGGGTCCATCATTTGGAACATTAGTCATTTACAAAAGATTAATTCCAGCTCACCCTGCTGTTCTTTGCTTATCCACCTGAGGCTCAGACATCGGCCTCTCCTTGGCCTTTCATCAAGGTAAATGGAAAAATTGTAATCCGGCTCAACAGGAATGGATTTTTTTTTACTTTTATTGTTCAATAAAAATTACATGGTCGATATGACTCATGGGTAAGACTCCTTAATGCAGTCAAAACGCGTCGACTGGGTCATGCCCACTATGTCATTTTTTCTTTTGTATGCACCGTCTTTATTGAAAGATAAAGAAAATCCATTCCTGTTGAGCCGGATTCCAATTTTTTTACATTAGCAGTTGTTTCTTTTTAATATCAAAAGATTGTAATGCACAAATTGTAATCCAGTGAAACATGTTCCTTGCAATCTCAGTGTCGTGCGTTCTGCCACCTCCAACAGGGAGCATGTTGAAAGGATTAAAAAAAAAATAGAAGCAGTGAACGTCTATCCTGTCGACTCCGTTAGATGTCTCTGGGTCATTTCTCACGTCCTGGAAACTTTAGCTTACAGTTAAAAAACAACAATAAAACTAGATAAATAAGATACTTGAATAACATAAGGGCTCAGCAGGAGAGAACTGGCCTTCTCATTGCAAGACGAGTAATAAAGCAGCGCTAACTGGATGAAATCTGAATTAAAGGAATCCTACTACAAGTTACAGTCAAAGATAACAACCTCATTACCAAGTTCTGTTTTTTCAATGACCAAAAATTTCCCCAGAGAACTTTTAGTTTATGTTTTTCTTTACTTTTCGCTCACAAGGAAAATTGTGCATTAACCCTCATTCACAGTTTTAAAAGTCCTCTATAACGTCCTTATAACTTGGATGAACTCAAGAAGATAAATCTGTGTAACCTCTTTGGTCTGAAGGTCATATTTGCAATGAAACGATAGGTTCAAATGGTGTCAAGTGCTCTTTCTCACATGCAATTTGGTCCGATGTCGGATTGCAATGTGAGGACTGGCTCCCAACCTGAGCGTGCCGGCTTCGTATACAGCTGCATCTCAATGAATTAGAATATCATCAAAAAGTTAAGTTATTTCAGTAATTCAATACAAAAAGTGAAACCTATATATTATATAGAGTCATTACACCACAGTGATCTATTTCATGAGTTTATTTATGTTAATGTTGATGATTATGGCTTATAGCCAATGAAAACCCAAAGGTCGTTATTTCAGAAAAGTAGGGAGGATGAAGGGTTAAAAATGACACTGCCGTATCACTCGAGACATCAAAGGGTGAATATAATATTGATTTATTAGTCAACTTGTTTCAGGGCTTCCTGAAAAAAGGCAATATGAGATTGATTTGTCCTGAGAAAGGGGCCAGTGAGCCCTGAAAATCTGTGAGCAATAAATCAATATTATATTCACCCTTGGATGTCTAATAGAATACGTCAGCATGGTTTTATAATCCTCTCTACTCTATATGCACCACACTGGGGACTGCAGCAGCCGTGATCTGCTTTTATAGTGGTTGTGACTCTCACAACCACACAAGGTGAAGCCTCTGATACCTATTTAGGTCGTATTTTATCTCTCAGACCCTTCATCCTCTCTACTTTAAATTTCAGAGATAATGACCTTTGGGTTTTCATTGGCTGTAAGCCATAATCATCAACATTAACATAAATAAACACTTGAAATAGATCACTCTGTGTGTAATGACTCTATATAATATATGGGTTTCACTTTATCTATTGAATTACTGAACTAAATGAACTTTTTGATAAGTTTCTAATTTATTGAGATGTGCCTGTATTTCTATGATGCTGTCACACTTGGGTCGGGAGATGCGCGGCCAGTCCTTCCATTGTGATCTGACATCGGACCGAATTGAGCAGTCATATGAAAGAGCCCTTAGTTATGATGTTTTGTAATTTTTATTACAATAAAAGGTGAAGTACGCTGGACTAATTGTTATATTAAAATTACTACCAGTCACATGCAAACCAAACAGACCCTAGTATACTCTATGGAATCCATCTGGTGCCATGTGCATCGTTAAGAAATTGGTCCTTTTTTTGCAGAACAGAAAAGAAAAGCAAAACTCCAAATACTAGTGTGAACCTAGTCTAAGGTTGCAAGATGAATGGATCTGTCTTACGGGTTGGTTGACTGTTTATTGATTGTATGCGCAGCTAAAGGACACCTAAATCATGGACATTGTTACATTTGTACAGGGCCAAAAATGGAACAATGTGTCCAAGATTTCACTGCAACCAGAGATCTGCAAACAATCTCTGCACAATTTTCTGTGTGTGTAACTGGGCCTTAACACTCATTGTAGCACCCTTGTTACTGGGGGAAATTCTGAATAGAAGGCCCCCAACTATTATCTTAAAAGTCAAAAAGGAAAGGAGACGCAGGGAAAAAGTTAGATTAGTAGAGTGTTGTGATAGGCTTGCCTAAAAAGATATAATTTCAAGACACACTTGAAATCTGTGAACATTAGGAATATAACTCTATTTTTTGGGTAGCGCATTCCAGATAACTGGTGCAGCACAAGTAAAGTTTAGCATATGGGAGAGAAAGGTTTGGATTATGGAAGATATTAGTTTTAAATGCCTGTGGAAGCCTTTTTGTGCATGTCATCAGCAGCATTTATAGGTCAAAAATGGAAATCAGTCAGCAGTGCCACTTGATTGAGTGACTTTGTGTATAACAGTGGATTCAGTAATCCAGGAGGGTGATGCACCACAGAGATTAGTGAGTGATCCATGCTATCACCTTTGTCCATAACCTGAATCTCATTGGAACTCCGGCCTTTGTGAGTTTATTGTTCTCTTCCTACTTGCTGGGTAATTTTAAATATTACTTTCCTCACTGGCCATTCTATCAATAAAGAGCTAAAATTTGGTACAGGCTATTGTTGACCTTGTATCTGTGACTCCCTGCCAGTTCAGGGACAGCCTTCCCTGACCATAGGTCATGAACTTTACAAGTCATAGAAGCCTACGGGAAAATCTATGTGTTCCTCCATGTAAGGTATGAAGAGGTACAGTGAAGGCTGATACTAGACAAAAAAAACATCATAGGTTTATTTGTTTTACTATTTCCCAGTATTTTTTTTTTTTACTATAATAACATATTGTGGCTGGTTTTTCTCTATATCTTCACCTTTCTTATTAATCTGTCTGAGGCTTGCAACTGTCTGTCCAAATCCCAAAAGACAGATGTCGAGATTACAAAAAATACATCATGACAATTTCTCCCCCACCGCTATAATCTCTTGAGTACCCTTTTAGACAAGATCGCTCTCAGGAGACCCGCGGTCCGGTGGTCATCACAAGTGACAATTGAGTTCTAGACGCCGTGATTCCATTTAAAGCAATTGACAGAACAGAAAGGTTGTAGAAAACAAAAGCTTATCTCGCCTCCGATGAACAGATGGATAAAAGCGCATTTAAACATGGCGGACCCCTTAACCTTCACAGGTACCGGTAGACCTGGAATGAAATAATTAATACGTGTGGTAATTATGTAAGAAAATAGATGAGGCAAACATAGTGCATTCCACTCCAGTTTGCCAGAACTTATGTAGTGTGAAGGATTACGCTCCGCGTTCCTCGTAATGGTGCCTTTGTTTTTAAATCAAGAGGTTAATTAGGCTCATTGATAGCGCATGTACAAGGTACACAAATATAATATTGGGTTTTGAGATGACTGCGCTACAAAAGCTAATGATTCTTGTTTATGTGCGAGTTGTTTGCAAGTAATACGTCCTTCAGTATAATTAAACCTAACAAACTGATGGTAATCAGTGTCAGGGTAACAACCATTATACATAACGCATACTTCAGGGGAAATGTTATCATTGAAGCATAGGAAAATGTATTTATCGAGACCAGCCGAGGCCTTAATGAAGGGAAGGTGAATTCATTTAACAGTAGTATGAACCACAGAGATGGAGAATTTATTGGACTATTATAATAAAAGGTGAGGCCAATCATCCTAGAATTCATCGATGGAACATTACCATATTAAAGGGTTGTCCACTACTCGGCAAAACCCCTTCTCAATTTCTTTGTTTACCTCTACTCAAATAGTAACACCTACATGCACCCCCGGTGCCGTCTTCGTTCTAGCAGTGTTGGCACTGCCTCTGCCGGGGATCATTTGACAGTGCTGATCTCACCTTACCAGCTGCCCTGTGCTGTCTATAGCTCCTGTTCCACCAAAGCTCCTGTCTCCAACACTGCCTTCTGCTCCTATGGCCTGCAGGTCCTTTGGGAGCGCTCTTAGGGTGTGCCACCATACCTCCTGCCTTGTACTGAGGCAGCACCCTCAATTAGGTCATGCCTCCAGTCTATTGCTAGAGGCATTAGGTATTTAGGGAACCCTCCTAATTTGGGAGATGCCTTCAAAACAAGGTTCCAGACCCTTTACTACTGTGCATTTACCTGTTACAGAATCCTGTCCAGTATAGTGTAACCATGTCCTGTGCCAGATACCAATACCAGAATATAGTATCCAGTGTTCATGTTCTGTGGCTGTATCTCACGCCAGTTCGTCCTGCCTATGCCTGCGCCCATACCTGAATCAGTTCTGTCCATGATCCAGAATCTGATCCTGACTAGTCTGACCTCCATCCTGTTGGTACCAGTACCCACATCATTTTCAGTCTGTGGTCCTGATCTGCCCATCTCCGGAATCCGTACCAGTGTTTCTGACCCTTTGGGGTCAGCTGCTACAGTACAAGGGACTCCCCTGAAGTGGCACCTCTCGGCTACCAGCAGTAGCAAGCCTAACCTCACCATCAGAGGCTCTAGTGAAGAACCTAGTGGCCGCTTAGTTACATCCCTCCAGGGTGAGTCTGATCTCATGGTACAGTGGGTCAACACCTGCATAAAATAGAAGTGACCCAAACAATATAAAATAGTTGCTTTAACCCCTTCCCAAAGTGTGATAAAATTGGCTGCAGGGGTCAAGGGATTAGCAGAGTTGTCATCGGATGCCAATCTTGTAGTCACCTGACTGCTAAAATAATTCCCACCAGGGCAAACACGACAAGGTCTATGGAGAAATTGGAAGGTTAGCATTCCTCGATTATAATTTTTCAATAATCTATGCCTAAAAATATTTCACTCTTGGTTAAACCCTATAACATCAGTTTCTGAGTGGATAATAGATATATGTTCAAGATGTAAAAGGAAAATGCAAGTATCATTGATGATTTAGCCTAAATAAAAGGCTAATACAGCAGTTTACCCATTAGTCAGTACTATGCATAATTATGTATCCAAACCAAAAGCTTTTAATCAGTAAAGACCACCCAGGGTCTAATTACTCCAGAGACCTCTAATTCAGTCGACTCTCATTATGTGTGAGTTGCAATAAAAGTAAATTACTGTAGAACAAATTCTAAACTCCTATCATCTCCTATAAACTCCTAGCATCAAGATTAAAAATAGTATTTTCTTCTAGCGGTGAAGTGTCCACTCCGATACTGATCACCACAATCTGCTGGGTGGGTTAGAAATGGTATTGCCATGTATATATTTTTCCACATACATTTAAACTGACAGCAATTTCCCCTGACCCCACATACATGACATGCCCCTCCAGGGCCTTAAGATACTCAAAACCGGGCTTTAAAGTTTCTTCACGGGAGTCAAAGGGGTCGAGACCTGGCTCCTTGACCTTGGCAGTGTCACTAAAAGTTCAGTGTGGCTGGCTCTTAGGGAAGCTCATGTGGTGAGGAGGTTTCATTAGGGAAGGGATGACCGGACCTGGGATATTTGGTTTACGTGACACCACTCGCAGGTTGCAGCTATACACCGCTGCACGACAGTTTCTCTGGGGACGATGGTAGGGAGACAGCAGCAGTGTTGTAACGCCCTTTATGGGTACGGCTGACCCACAGGGCAGCAGAAGGTACCTGAGTGAGTTGGTAGCTATGTTTCTGGTGCTCACGACGTATCAAGAAAGTTCATAGACACAGCGGGTTGCAGTCTTCAGATCTTTTACTCACAGTCACTGTGCAACAGCCCGCTGCACACTGAGTTTTCGGAGGCAGGGATCCAGCTACTCCCGGGTAGGAGGATGACATGCAACCGGTACCTCTTCTCTTTCCTTCCTCAATCGTCTCACGCTGTGCTTGCTTCACCCTCCTGCCTTGCACCTCGCCACACAGAGGTCTGAGCCAATAGCTATGCGTTTTTCTTAGGGTAAATCTGCAGTATCTCCCCTTTACCCTCTCTTTACTACCTTTTCAGCAGATGTATGCAGTTGCCGACTGTGTCACCATGGAATTACCACAGCCTCCGGGTTGCTAGCTGAGCCTGGTCTGTCTTCTCCACTAGTTTTGGGGTCCCGATGCCCCTATTCTGCAGTCTGGTCCCTCCTCTTACCTTGCACCTGACAATGGATATGAGCCCCATGGGTGGATTGTACTCTGCCCGTGCCTCTGGTATTCTCTCTTCCTCCTGGAGCCACCTGGTTCTCTTTCTCTGCTCCTCAGTCTGGCCTCAGGACGAGCTCCCACTAGCTCCAGTCCTCTGGACGTGTCGGGCCCACTGGGACGGGGGTACTCGGTACCGGACCGGTCGGCTGCTGGGGAAGTCACGGGTGGTCCTGGCCCGGACCGTGTCCCGGGCTCGGCAATAAAAGGGGAATATTTACAGGGGATTGTCAGTCGTGATGCCACCCACTATATGCGGCCAGTGATGGGGCCGCCGCTGCTGCAGAACCTCCGGGGACGATGGTAATAGCAGCTTAGGTGGCATAGTTCCAGTGGGTAGAACTGTATTCCCCGAGGCAGTAAGGGTTAAGTCTATTGTGGAATGTTCAGTATACTTACTGTGCAGACGCTGCAGGGATCTCTCCTCTTTGCTGGTCCTTACAGGCTGTAGCTCTGCAGGTGGAGGGCTTTCTTCAATCCTGTATGGAGAGAATCGCTTTCATGCAGAGACACAAGGGAGGCAATCTCAGGGTTTTCCGTGTTTACTCTCAGTTCTTCAGACAGTTCACAAGTCAGTTACAGTTCAAGTACAGTTCTTACACATCTCAGTTCTTAATACACGGACACACTCTCCCTCTCTGGGTTCCCTTTACTCTGCAGCCAGGTCTCTCTCTCTGTGACCCCTCAACCAGTCTCTGTTTCCTTTCCGGGCTAATAACGTTCTCTGGTTTACTTCGTTGTGTGTGACACCGGACAGTATGGCGGTGACTCGGGCCCCTGTGGGTCCTCTAGTTTGTCACTGAGCTGCCTGTCCTTTGGGGTAGGGGCCCTAACGTGTAGCTGTGGTCCCCCGTCGGTGTTTGGGAATGCCAGGTAAACTACGGTCCCCTATAGAGCCGACACTCTACTCAGCCCAGCCTCCAGCAGTCCTCAGGTGTGAGGCTCTACCAGGCTCCTTTCTCTCTGCGTCTTCCAGTATCTTAGGAGGGACTTCTCTGCCTGCAGTCTGGTCGTCTCGGCTGTCCTTTAGGGCCCGGGTATCACCGTCCCTTTTAGTCCTCTCACACTCCTGGTGGTATCAGCTTCGGACGTGCTTTCTCTCTCCTCCGGCTCACACTGGCTCGGTACAGATTCTGCGCTCCTAGGCCTTACACTCACAGGACGTGTGATTTTCAGTCTTTGCCTCTCAGCCTACCTCGGCCTACTGAACTCCTTCCTCCTCCCCCTCACTATTTCTACTGTCAAGTCACCTGACTATGTGTGTGCCCAACCCACTCCTCCAAATCCACCACCCCTCAATTGCCTAGAGTATTCCAATCTTAGGGCTGGATGCTGCCATCTACTGTACGTGGGTTGTGTGGGCTGTGAGGGTGTTGTTGTGCAACAAGTGTCCTACCTGCCTGGCTGCAGTTCCCTTTGTGGCCTCCTGGACACAGGGGCGCCACACTCTCCTGGAGTTAACTAGCACATCCCCGCGCTGCCCGTCATGGATCCCCCTGAAAACATTTTATTTCTCATAACAACATTAAACATTAAGCATTCTTGGTTCTTCCCATCCGGGAGGTTCGAGTCTTCGTAAACGTTACTTTAACTATAAACAGATGCAGGGGTACATCTACGTCATTACCCTTTCTGGACCTCTATCATGTCTAATGCTACAACGCATTCACTTTCTTTTCTATAAAACACACATTATAAACATTACTTTGTATCAAAAGTATAAAAAACATTCTTCTTTCAAAAAGTGTAAAAGTTCTCAAAAAGTTTCAAAAAGTCAAAAAGTAGTTCAAAGCTCAAAGTTCACGATTCAAAACAGTCACTTGCACTACGTCTCATGTGCAACTGGTCTTAAAACCAAAGGGGAGCGAGCAAGGTGTTCAACTATATACAAGGGAGAGTTCATATCACTTCATCGTCCGTGATATCAAGGTCAATAAACATATAAGACAGACAGGGGTATGCTAGCATTCATTCAGGTATGGGATGGGGTCAATAAGGAAAACACTTCATTCACACTTACAAGTCTTCCTCTTCTTTCAGGATGCAGAATCCGGGTCTCACTCCTTCTTTTCTTCTAGCTTGACCTTCCTTAGGGATGGGCGAGTCTACTCGCTAGGACTCGTTACTCGGCGAGTAGTAAGGGATTCGCAGGACTCGGTACTCTGTGAGTTTCCCAGCGATTACTCGCACAGTAACGAGTCCAATGCAAATCAATCCTAGTTTTGTCAGAGACTCTGACAAAACTAGGATTGCCATTGACTTGCATTGGTCTGATTACTGTGCAAGTAATCACAGGGAAACTCGCAAAGTAACTGCTGTTACTTTGTGAGCCGAGTCCAGCTGTCTGCTCTGTGCAGGCTGCCACAGCTCCAGGGTCCTAGAGCCCGCCTGCTCAAAGAGATGATGTAGCAGAGCTGCGATTGTTCTCAGTCTGCTCATTCCCTGTGCATAGACATCTATATCTATGCACAGGGGATGTAGCAGAGAGGACATCGCGTTTTGGACTACGTCGGACGGAAGAGGATTTTTTTAATTAAAGATGGAGTCCCTAATGGCTTTTTTTTTTTATTTCTAATAAAATTTTTTCTCTATGTTGTGTTTTTTTAACCCTTTATTGGAGATTCTTAGTGGCCGGGTCAAACGTGGCCTGACATTAAGAATCTCGGGCTTAATACCAGCTTGTATAACAAAGCTGGTATTAACCCCTTTATTACCCAGCGTGCCACCGCCACCAGGGCCGCTGGAAGAGCGGGGTTCAGCGCCAGAGGGAGGCCCAAGCTTTCTGGGCACACCCCGCTGCAAATTGCAGCCCGCAGCCGCCCCAGAAGATGGCGCGTTCATTGAAGCGCCTTCTTCTGGCGCTGAACCCCGCTCTTCCAACGGCCCTGGTGGCGGTGGCACGCTGGGTAATAAAGAGTTTAGGGCCAGCTTTGTATTATCAGCTGGCCCTAAGCCCGAAATTTATGGCGGTCACGCCAATATTAGACATGACCGCCATGTATTTCTATTAAATTGTTTTAAAAAAAACACAACACAGAGAAAAATTTTTATTAGAAATAAAAAAAAAAGCCATTAGGGACTTCATCTTTAATTAAAAAAATCCTCTTCCGTCTGACGTAGTCCAAAACGCGATGTCCTCTCTGCTCATCCCTGTGCATAGATATAGATGTCTATGCACAGGAATGAGCAGACTGAGAACAATCTCAGCTCTGCTACACACAGGAAGAGCAGGCGGGCTCTAGGACCCTGGAGCTGCGTCAGCCTGTACAGAGCAGATAGCCTGACTCATTATTGTGCGAGTTTCCCAGCGATTACTTGCACAGTAAACGAGTCCAATGCAAGTCAATGCCAATCCTAGTTTTGTCAGAGTCTCTGACAAAACTAGGATTGCTTCAGGCTGAAGCTTCCGAGACACATCTGCGATTTGTAAATCACACACTACTCGCTATTATTCGCTTCCCCATTCGTTAACATTGGACTAGCTAGACTCGCAACGAGTAGCGAGTCCCGGGCTCGGACTCGCTAGAGTCAAGCGATTCCGAGTAATTTAGGACTCGTCCATCACTAGTGGTCCTCTCTTCCTTGGGAATAACTCGAGGTCTTGCAACGCTTGAATCAGCAGGTAACTCTCCGGAGTTTGTGTTGTTGCATCCGCTGTGATCTTTACTGGAATAGTCTTAAGAATACTTGTAGGACCCGGGTTCACAATTGGGTCCGGCGGTACTACTGGGCTAGTTTCCTCCAATGCAGGCATATCATCTCCTGGGGCGTTTAAACAAAGTCTCTGCACTCTAATGCCATACGGGCCTCTTGCTCCTTGTACAATAATGTAGGAGACCCACTCTCCAACCTGCCCTTCCCTGTCCGGGTGCTTTTCTGGCAAGTGCGGTTGATGAAAATGTCACAGTCTATTCCAGCCTCTCGAGCAAAGGCATATCCTTCTGCATGTTTAATTTTTACGATTTTGCCTTCATGCCTCTGGGATCTAGTAATGCTCTCATCTCGTCTGGCAACAGTTTTTAAATATTGTGTCTGCGAGCGGGTCAGTCTCTTTCCGGATAGGGCGTGGTGCAGCGGCTGGCACAGATACGTCCACCAAAGTTGCGGTACGGCATCCACCCTCGCTCTCCATGCGGTCACGGGTGTCTTCAACCCAGCCGGGTCGTATGGATACAGTCTCATAGCTCTGCTGACGGTGATCCACGTTAATCTGGATCTGGGTACGCTGTTCCTGAACACGGGTCATCTGTTGGGGCAACAGTCGCAATATACGCCTCCGGGTATCTCGGACGTATGGACGCTCTTGGCCGCCTTCCGCCATCTCGCTGCGGTCACACAGGGTCTCTCCCTGGCCGGGTTCCTCCACCGGGTCACTCCGTGGGCCCTTCGGTATCACTTGTGGTCTTCTGGGTGCAGCACTCTCCTGGGCGTCCTCCGCTTCCGTCCGCATGTACTGCAATGGCGAGTATTTCTCTTCCGGTGCTTCGTTCCGCCCCCTCCTAATGACGATTTCCTTCTTGATTCCCGCCGGCTTGTTAGGAGGAGGGTCTAGGGGTGGAGGCTCTTCTTTCAGAGTGACGGCTGGCTCTCCCGGAGTTAAGGGGAGCCAGGGCGGGTCCTTCTCTTCGCGCCTTGGACCGGGCCGGCCCATGATGGGAGTTTTGGTTACGCCTTCTCTGCACATGGCGTTATCCTCCCCTGGCCGCCATTAAGGTCAGATTTTGGCGGGAAAGTTCTGAACACGTATTTTAGGTGCACGGGGTCCGCTCATTATATATGCACTGCTTCCCCCTGTCAATCAGCGGCAGGGGGAAGCAGTGCATATCTAAATATATGGCCCCCAAATGCTGGCACTTGCCCCCCTCCGTTGTAAGGCCCCCCCGGCTGCTTATCTTACCATCCCTGGTATTCTGCATCGCGCAGGTCCCTCCGTGCTCCCGTCCTCCTTGTTCCCGTCCTCGGCAGCATCCGGGGTCATGTGACCGGCCGGTCGCATGACGTCATCGCTATGCGACGGCCGGGAACCCCGGATGCAGCTGACGTCGGGACTCGGGAGCACGGAGGACGGGAGCATGGAGGGACCTGCGCGATGCAGAAGACCAGGGATGTTAAGTTAAGCAGCTGGGGGGGGCTTACAACGGAGGGGAACACGTGCCAGCATTTGGGGCTGCTATATACACCACTGGGGCTGCTGTATACACCACTGGGGCTGCTGTATACACCACTGGGGCTGCTGTATACACCACTGGGGCTGCTGTATACTCCACTGGGGCTGCTGTATACACCACTGGGGCTGCTGTATACACCACTGGGGCTGCTGTATACACCACTGGGGCTGCTGTATACACCTCTGGGGCTGCTGTATACACCACTGGGGCTGCTGCTGTATACACCACTGGGGCTGCTGCTGTATACACCACTGGGGCTGCTGCTGTATACACCACTGGGGCTGCTGCTGTATATACCACTGGGGCTGCTGCTGTATACACCACTGGGGAGGCTGCTGTATACACCGCTGGGGCCTGTATACACGACTGGGGAGGCTGCTGTAATACCGCTGGGGCCTGTATACACCACTGGGGAGGCTGCTGTAATACTGCTGGGGCCTGTATACACGACTGGGGAGGCTGCTGTAATACCGCTGGGCCCTGTATACACCACTGGGGAGGCTGCTGTAATACCGCTGGGGCCTGTATACACCACTGTGGAGGCTGCTGTAATACTGCTGGGGCCTGTATACACCACTGAGGAGGCCTGTATACCACTGGGGCTGCTGTAATACCGCTGGGGCCTGTATACACCACTGTGGAGGCTGCTGTAATATTGCTGGGGCATGTATACACCACTGAGGAGGCCTGTATACCACTGGGGCTGCTGTAATACCGCTGGGGCCTGTATACACCACTGTGGAGGCTGCTGTAATACTGCTGGGGCCTGTATACACCACTGAGGAGGCCTGTATACCACTGGGGCTGCTGTAATACCGCTGGGGCCTGTATACACCACTGTGGAGGCTGCTGTAATACTGCTGGGGCCTGTATACACCACTGAGGAGGCCTGTATACCACTGGGGCTGCTGTAATACTGCTGAGGCCTGTATACACCACTGTGCAGGCTGCTGTAATACTGCTGGGGCCTGTATACACCACTGTGGAGGCTGCTGTAATACTGCTGGGGCCTGTATACACCACTGGTGAGGCTGCTGTAACACCGCTGGGGCCTGTATACACCACTGGGGAGGCTGCTGTAATACCGCTGGGGCCTGTATACACCCCTGAGGAGGCTACTGTATACTACCACTGGGGAGGCCTGTATACCACTGGGGAGGCTGCTGTATACTACGACTGGGGAGGCCTGTATACCTGTGCTGGGGTCCACCCTCGGCTTATACACGAGTCAATAGGTTTTCCCAGGTTTTGGGGGCAAAAGTAGGGGGGTCGGCTTATACACGGGTCGGCTTATACACGAATATATACGCTATGTTTTTTTTTTCACTAAAAATAGTTTTAAGGGAAAAACAGAGGAAAAAATGAATCACTAATAGACATGCTCATTATTTTTTTGGATGCATTTTCTG
This sequence comes from Allobates femoralis, assembly GCA_033576535.1. Lineage (NCBI taxonomy): Eukaryota > Metazoa > Chordata > Amphibia > Anura > Aromobatidae > Allobates > Allobates femoralis. The sequence goes on along the minus strand of JARQOC010000002.1, from coordinate 59,423,363 downwards.
CCTCAAAGACAGACTAGTAAAAAAATCAATGTATGCACAGAATTTCTGAAAACTCATTGATTTTGCTGGGCTTCACAGAAAGTGATTCATTTTCCAAGCAAAAACAAATCACAAAAGATGGATCAAAAATGCACAGTGTGAACTTAGCCTAAATCTACATTCACACAACTGTAGTACTTGTCTCATCTGTTTTGCGGATCAGATTTGTTGGTTATTGTGGAAATCCATTACTACGTATGAAAAACAGTACACATACTCTTTTCAATTTTTGCAACCTCATCTGATGCAACATAACATAGGCAAAGAAACCCTAAATCCAACAACGTATCAAATAGATTACTGGCTGAAGCTGCTCTGACACAATCAAAGCATTTACTTTTAGGATTACAGCAGAACTGGGAGAGCTGCCCCTTCCCACACCATAAAAAATGGGAAAGGAAACGGTGTTCACCAGTCCGCGCTGCCAGGATCCACTTATTCCAGGGAAGAAACTCACGATCAGATGTGATATGATCAAAACCTTTTATTGCATCCAACGCGTTTCAACGCCTTTCCTGGCGTCTTCCTCAGGGACCCCTGAGGAAGACGCCAGGAAAGGCGTTGAAACGCGTTGGATGCAATAAAAGGTTTTGATCATATCACATCTGATCGTGAGTTTCTTCCCTGGAATAAGTGGATCCTGGCAGCGCGGACTGGTGAACACCGTTTCCTTTCCCATTTTTTACTGTGTGATTCCACGTGCAAGTGGTCGGTGGGAGTCCAGCAGCAGCCATCCGGATTAAACACTACATGTCTGCATACCAGTTGTGGGTTGCACAACTGAAATAGGTGAGTGGTTCCTTTATACCACCGGATTGTCAGTGTCTAAGTGATAAGGCACTATTGCGCCTCTTGTTCCCCTTCCCCCTTTTTTCCTTCCCACACCAGGCTCTCAATAAAGATTGTGCATTGACTGAAGTGTCAATCACATCAGGGGCCTGTCAAACTGATGTGTGCATGAAAAAGTAGTCTTGAAATAGTAATCACCAGGTCATAAAGCCTTTAGTTTATATAAACAATAGCAAAGAGCCTGATAAGGCCGGCTTCACACCGGGACCCGATTTTGACATTATGCAGCTCTATGGGGCCAGATGGAACCGGATGGCAGCTATGTGCCATCTGGTTGCCATCTGTCCGGGAGGATCTGGGTGTATTTGGACTCTCTTCCCGTTGCATGCAGCGTTTTGTGCCTGAGGCGAAAATCTGCCCAAATCGGATACTCCCGGATCCGGGGTTATTCGGCGCTCCCTAACATGGGAGTCTATGGCGCCAGATCGCCCCGGTCTGACAAAACCATTAGATCCGGGAACAGGATGCCGGCAGCTGAAATTTAGCAGAGAGTGTTGCTAAACTTCAGCACCACTAGCTGTCTTTTGCTGAGCTTTCAGGACTGTAGCCGCGACTTTGAAAAATCAGCAGCTGTGGCTGCAATTGAGGCATCCGGCTGCAAACTGGACCAGAGGGCATATTTACTTCCGGTTCTGTTTACAAATCAGGTCCGGGGCTGTCCGATTTACATCAGACAGCCCCGAACCTGATACTGCCGTGGTGTGAAGAGAGACACAGTTGATTTTATTTTTTTTAAACCATACAGCAGGGGCCCCCAACATGTAGCTCGGGAGCCACATATGACTCACCGGCCTGTGCTGTGTGGCTTGCAGCTGTCTTCCAGCTGGTAGCACCAGGTCTAACAAACCCTCTTTCAGAGCTGAATGTGGCTCTCAGGATCAGGAAGGTTGCTGCATGCTGTCCTTTAGGAATTAATAGACTTCAAACAGTTTAAAAATCATATGAGAAAAAAATGCATAGAACGTGGATGCAAAACAGATGACATGGGAGAGAAAAAGGACGTGTCTTACACAAGTGTAAACACGGACACGAATGTAATGAATTGGTTAAATTTCAGGACTACGGTATTTGCTGTAGTTCTTGATAATTTTGCATAAAGATATCTTTTTTACAATTATGTAATCTGTGGCTTCTTGATTTTGATGCCCTAGGGTAAATAAAATAAATGGATAATTTGTTTTCCTTTTCCTTGAGTAGATAATGCTCTTCAAGCCATCGGGTCATCTTGACCTTACTCAGCCAGGGCTGTGCTAGATGCATAATAATGTAGTGTTCCTTATCAGTGATCCAAGCACTTTCAGTAACTTTTGTATAATAAATCATACAAGTATGAGAATTAGGTTATGCTCACATAGCATTTGTCATTAGGGACTCTGCGGGGCTTACATCCGGCAGCACTCAAAAAATGCAGTGAAAAAATGACTTTATTGAGCCCAAAAAGTGGCACAACGTTTCAGTGTATGTTACACCCTTCATCAAGTAAATGAAAAAGGTGTAATCCACACCGAAACGTTGTGCCACTTTTTGGGCTCAATAAAGTCATTTTTTCACTGCATTTTTGAGTGCTGCCGGATTTTCTATATTTAGATAGATAGATAGATAGATAGATAGATAGATAGATTAGTTGATAGATAAGGGGCCATCACACGCTACGATATGTTTAACGGCATCGCTGAAATGTCCCAAGTTTTCCGTCGTACAAACAACGAGTTAGGCTGCCTTCACACTGAGGTCAGGTCCGATCCGGGGCTGTCAGGGATGAACCTGACAGCCCCGACCGGATCAGCACACAGAACCAGAGGGCTAATATGCCCTCCGGGCCGGTGTGCAGCCGGGCGCAGCTGCCGCTGCTGACTCAGGACTGCGGCTCGCGGGGAGCTAGCTGCGGTCCTCAAATAACAGCGGCATGCAGCAGCAGGTGTCCGGTTCCCGGATCCTCCCGGATCATGGCCTGGAGGATTCGGGGGATTCCGGGAGGATTCGGGACAACCAATTTTGGGGAGATTGTTCTCTCCGGACACAAAAACGTTGCAAGCAACATTTTTGTGTCCGGGAGAAAAATTCGGATTCTCCCGGATTCTTCCGGAGAGATGGAAGCCAGATGGCAGATAGCTGCCATCCGGCTCCATCTGGTCCCATAGGATACTATGGGGCAAAAATCCGGTCCAGGGCTGTCACCCCTGACAGCCCCGGATCGGACCTGACCGCAGTGTGAAGGTAGCCTTAACGATGTCATTGCGTGTGACACGTCGATCTTACAAGCGATGAGTGTTCTTATCGTTCATCGCAGATATGAGATCCGGACCCCACATCAGACGATGTCGATCTTGCATTCTGCTGCATCGTTCTGTGTGACACCGCCATAACGCTCTCCTATGATTTTGCCTATTCACAACATTGACAAGTATCAGTCGCTGGTTGTGTGAACGATACCTGCACGTAACATCGTTGGTGCGTCCTGAACGTTATCTATACATGTGACACCTCACTAACGATGTTGTCCACGAGCCGCACCCCAGAGATCGTAGGTGAGATCACTCACAAAATCATAGTGTGTGGCGGCCGCCATAGATAGATAGATAGATAGATAGATAGATAGATAGATAGATAGATTCAATTATACGCATTTACAAAGGTTGACACACATATTTGGCACACACAGCACTTATGAAATGACACGTATAATAAAGCATCTTGCTCAGCAGCTGTTGCTATTATTGCAGTTTTCCATCCAAATTGGCAATAATAAGCTTATTTTTTATTTCCAAAATCATATGCCTGTACTGGAGAGCGTCGCCCGGAGCTGCATCTCACTCATCCCATGCATTAATTTAGGCAAGTGCATGATGACTCGACCATGCGGGAAATCATTTCATTTTCCAATCTGATTTACCACTGTATAATATTCCGTGACTAAGTAATTACAGGTACCGTATATACTCGTGTATAAGCCGACCCGTGTATAAGCCGACCCCCCTACTTTTGCCCCCAAAATCTGGGAAAACCTATTGACTCGTGTATAAGCCGAGGGTGGACCCCAGCACAGGTATACAGCCCCCAGCAGTGTGGTATACAGCAGCCTCCCCAGTGGTATATACAGCCCCAGTGGTAGTATCCAGCAGCCCCAGAGGTATATACAGCCCCAGTGGCAGTATCCAGCAGCCCCAGAAGTATAAACAGCCCCAGTGGTAGTATCCAGCAGCCCCAGAGGTATATACAGCCCCAGTGGTAGTATACAGTAGCCATAGAGGTATATACAGCCCCAGTGGTAGTATCCAGTAGCCCCAGAGGTATATACAGCCCCAGTGGTAGTATCCAGCAGCCCCACAGGTATATACAGCCCCAGTGGTAGTATCCAGTAGCCCCAGAGGTATATACAGCCCCAGTGGTAGTATCCAGCAGCCATAGAGGTATATACAGCCCCAGTGGTAGTATCCAGTAGCCCCAGAGGTATATACAGCCCCAGTGGTAGTATACAGTACCCATAGAGGTATATACAGCCCCAGTGGTAGTATCCAGTAGCCCCAGAGGTATATACAGCCCCAGTGGTAGTATACAGCAGCCCCAGAGGTATATACAGCCCCAGTGGTAGTATACAGCATCCCCAGAGGTATATACAGCCCCAGTGGTAGTATACAGCAGCCCCAGAGGTATATACAGCCCCAGTGGTAGTATACAGCATCCCCAGAGGTATATACAGCCCCAGTGGTAGTATACAGCAGCCCCAGAGGTATATACAGCCCCAGTGGTAGTATACAGCATCCCCAGAGGTATATACAGCCCCAGTGGTAGTATACAGCATCCCCAGAGGTATATACAGCCCCAGTGGTAGTATACAGCATCCCCAGAGGTATATACAGCCCCAGTGGTAGTATACAGCAGCCCCAGAGGTATATACAGCCCCAGTGGTAGTATACAGTAGCCCCAGAGGTATATACAGCCCCAGTGGTAGTATACAGCATCCCCAGAGGTATATACAGCCCCAGTGGTAGTATACAGCAGCCCCAGAGGTATATACAGCCCCAGTGGTAGTATCCAGCAGCCCCACAGGTATATACAGCAGCCCCAGAGGTATGGCTTATATTGGCAGCCAGCCTACTTACATACACATACCCATACATACACACATATACACACACACCCACACACATATATACACACACACATACATACACACACACACACACACACACACAGCTTCCTACCTTGTCCCCCGTTCTGCAGTGCTTTCCGGTGTCCTCCGTGCTCCGTTCCCGGTCTGCTGGGCCTTGTGGTTCCTCCTGGTTCCTCTTCCTTCGGTTCGATCATGGGGGCTGCCATCTTGGTTTCTTCTCTCCGCCCCCGGCCAGTGATGTCAGAGCAGGCCGCGCTGTGATTGGCTAGCACCCGTGACATGTGATCACGGGTGCTAGCCAATCACAGCGCGGCCTGCTCTGACATCACTGGCCGGGGGCGGAGAGAAGAAACCAAGATGGCAGCCCCCATGATCGAACCGAAGGAAGAGGAACCAGGAGGAACCACAAGGCCCAGCAGACCGGGAACACAGCACGGAGGACACCGGAAAGCACTGCAGAACGGGGGACAAGGTAAGAAACACTGCGCAGCGCCCCCCCACCCCCCGCGCCCCATCCCACCATAGGATTACCGTATTGACCCGTGTATAAGCCGAGGGGGGGACTTTTCAGCCCATTTTTTGGGCTGAAAAACTCGGCTTATACACGAGTATATACGGTATATGTTCCAATTATGATATTAGTGTGTTACTCGCATGCCTCCGAAATAAGCGTATAATGCTAAACTCTCAGTCCTGTGTATAGAATGTTAGATTAATAATTCACCATCCCAGGGCGATTGTTCAACATGTTTTTATCAAAAATACAGATGCAGCAGAACGAAATGACCTTTTTAACCCTTTCAGGCTGCCGTACAGTTTTTCCACATTTGAGAACTTACTTAAAGCAATGTACGTTTACCTGCAGCCTCATATAAGACCTAAACTGACAGGGCACAGTGTGACGATGCAGCGCCTCAAATGACGGCCTCAGTTCTGTTGTATCTGATGTAGCATGGATTGTTTCTAAGAACACTAAATATTTAAAGGTTATGGACACCTTTGCATTGGGAAAAAAATATGTTTACAAGTGTTATTGAATCGCTTGATATGCAGTTTGCAGCTTGAACCAAGTTTCAGATCTTCCTCTTATAGTAGTGTTCCTCCCAGTAATAAAGGTTGGATGTGATTTCTGTATGTTCCTCCCAGTAATATAGGCTGAGTGTAATTTCTATATATTCTTCCCAGTAATATAGGCTGGATATGATTTGTGCACATTCCTCACAGTAATATAGGCTGGATGTGATTTCTGTATGTTCCTGCCAGTAATATAGGCTGGATGTAATTCCTGTATGTTCCTCCTAGTAATATAGGCTGGATGAGATTTATGTATGTTCCTCCCAGTAATATAGGCTGGATGTAATTCCTGTATGTTCCTCCCAGTAATATAGGCTGGATATCATTTCTGTATGTTCCTCCCAGTAATATAGGCTGGATGTGATTTCTGTATGTTCTTCCCAGTAATATAGGTGTTGCGCCCAGGCTGTGGGGTACTCGGGTGTCAGGCTCTGATGGCTTAAGCATTGTCACGGGGAATGGCGGCCGCGCCTGACCCCGTGTCCTGGGCCTATCTTTCAAAAAGAGGGTTGAAATTTACAGGGGATTATGTACAAAGTTTGTCGTGACGCCACCTGTAGTTTCTGGTGATGGGTCACCAGCGCTGCCACAGTCCGCTGGAGGTAGTTGGTAAGGTGGCTAGTGTGGTAAAGTCCTCCACAGGTAGGACTGGGCAGCGTTCCTATAGGGGAACAAAGTCATTCACAGGGAAATGCAGCAGAGTCAAGTTCACTTCTCTCCGGGTACTTTACTGGAAATTTGTAGCATTTTAAGTTGCAGTTTACAGTTCAGCATAAGTTGTTATAACAGGTAGCTAACGGGTGGCTGCAAGTGGATCCCAGGTGGTATGATGGAACCCTCGGTGTGTGCCTTCTTTCCCGTCTGTTCCTTCCTGCTTCCCAGTGGTTTTGTGAAGCCTGGTGACTTGAAGCCCACCTGACCTCCGTCCTTCTCTCACCCTTGCCGCCGTCGGGTAACCCTCTGCTGGATAGCCGCCTGCTCCTTCAGCGGTGCCTGGTTCTCTCTTTTGGACTGCTCAGGTACCGGGAGAATTGTATACTCCACGGGACTCCGGCTTCTCTGTGGTCCTATAGTATCCCACAGGTGCGGGCTCCGGTGCCAGGTAACTGTCTGCGCCTGGGAGCCCTTTCTTCTACTCCCTCTCTCCTTGGTCAAAGACTTAGAGGAAAAGACCTAACAGGCCCAAAACTTAGAGGCAAAGACCTCCTTGTTCCCACTAGAGGTGGTTTTATTCCCTCCCGGGTACGCTCCCACTGTGTATTCTAGAATCCGCTTGCAGCTGGAGAATCTGCACCTCTTTTACGGGTGCAGTACCCCTCTGTGACGCCTGCATGGCGGGGCGCCACATAGGCTGGATGTGATTTCTGAATTTTCTCCAGTAATATAGGCTGGATGTGAATTCTGTACGTTCATCCCAGTAATTTAGGCTGGATGTGATTTTTGCATATTCCTCCCAGTAATATAGGCTGGATGTGATTTCTGTATGTTCCTCCCAGTAATATAGTCTGGATGTGATTTCTGTATGTTCCTCCAAGTAATATAGGCTGGATGTGATTTCTGTATGTTCCTCCCAGTAATATAGGCTGGATGTGATTCCTGTATGTTCCTCCCAGTAATATAGGCTGGATGAGATTTCTGTATGTTCCTCCCAGTAATATAGGCTGGATGTAATTCCTGTATGTTCCTCCCAGTAATATAGGCTGGATGTGATTTCTGTATGTTCCTCCAAGTAATATAGGCTGGATGTGATTTCTGTATGTTCCTCCCAGTAATATAGTCTGGATGTGATTTCTGCATGTTCCTCCAAGTAATATAGGCTGGATGTGATTTCTGTATGTTCCTCCCAGTAATATAGGCTGGATGTGATTTCTGTATGTTCCTCCCAGTAATATAGGCTGGATGTGATTTCTGCATGTGCCTTCCAACATAAGTTGGATGTAAGCTCTGTATGTCCAGTGTGCTGATATCTTCATTAACTCATTTATCAGTACAGCTTTTATGCTGCACTTACTTTACATATGCTTTGCTTGCTTTCAAGTCTTCTTTCACTGTCAGCTCTTAAATACTTTCTTCCCTCTCCATGCTGTGAAGATCACCTTTAACCCTGTTCCACGGAAGCCATTTTTACCAACTACTTTTTCATTTTTTTTCACTTCACCATTCAAGAACCACAATTTTTTCATTTTTTGGTCAAATGGACACCAATGATCTTTATTGTGAGTTGAGTTCTATATTTTAATGGTACAAACAGCAAACAATTTTTTGACAAAAGACATGTAGTATTTTGCAGGTGAGTGAGATTCAGATAAATCTCGATGAATTAGAATATCATCAAAACGTTAATGTAATTCAATACAAAAAATGAAACACATATATTATATAGAGTCATTGCAAACAGAGGGATCTATTTCCAGTGTTATTTCTGTTAATGTTGATGATTATGACTTACAGCCAATGCTAACCCAAAAGTCATTAACTCAGAAACTTAAAGTAGGGAGGATGAAGGGTTTGAGAGATAAAATATTACATAAATAGGTATCAGAGGCTCCACTCTGTGTGGTTGTGAGAGTCACAACCACTATATAAAGCATAACACGGCTGCTGTAGTCCCCAGCATGCTGCATGTAGAGTAGGGAGAATGAAGGAGGGAAGTGGCTTACAATCTCCTCACCTACTTTGCTGTCTCGATAAGGTTGATAGCAAGTTCGCAGACCTTGACTTAGCCCACTCACTCATGCCAGATCAGAATATCCCACACACTACACTGATGAGGGCAGGTACCCCGAAACGCAGCGTCTGTAGTTTGGGGTTCTGATCTGGCACAAATCCCTTAGTTATATTAAAAGCTTGTAGGAAAGTGATTATGACTTTGAGGAAGCTGCTTAAATGTGGCACGGGAGTTTTTCAACTTCCTTAGTGAAGTGCAAATTTGCATATATGGGTTAAAAACTGGCGCTGCCACGAGACATCAAAGGGTGAATATAACATTAGTTACTAGTCAATGGTTTTCAGGGCTCCCTGGCCCCTTCCTCAGGACAAATCAATATCATATTGCCATGTTTCAGGGCTTTCAGGGAGACCTGAAATGTGTTGACTTCACACAGAGGCTGGACACACATCTGTATGGGATGATTTAGTGAACCCTGTTTTGAGCAGAGGGTTGGACCAGATGACCCAGGAGATTCCTTCCAACTCCACCATTCTATGATTCTTTAAGTTCTCATCAGCAGAAGAAGCAGATGGCTCCTTTGTGAGTCCACAGATCACTGCCCCAAAATGCTGGTCCAGGACGTGGGGTGTCCACTTGTCCATTTACACACGTGGTAAAAATTGTTGGTACCCCTCGTTTAATGAAAGAAAAACCCACCATGGTCACAGAAATAGCATGAATCTGACAAAAGTAATAATAAATACAGAATCTATGAAAATGAACAAGTTAAAGTCAGACATTGCTTTTCAGCCCTGCTGCCACAGAATTGTCAAACAAAATTAAACTCATGAAATAGGGCTGGACAGAAATGGTGGTCCCCCTGAAAATAATGTGACAAAATGGACATGTTAAATTAAGGAATGTCCACTAATTAGCATCATAGGTGACTACAATCTTGTAATCAGTCAGTGGGACATACCGTGTAATACAGGGGTATGGAACCTCAGGCCCCAGGGCCGCATGCTGCCCTCGATGACCTTTTCTGCAGCCCCCGGGCAGATTCCTGGGGACCACCATGCTCAGGCTGGCAGACACGTTTTACTGACTGTCTGCCCTTTAAATCCAGCTCTCCAGTGATCTCTATGCCCCAGCCTCAGCCTCCCCAGTCAGGTATATGCTCCCAGCCTCTCCTGTGATGTCTGGGGCTCTAGCAAACCTGGTAAAGCAGTTGAGAAGTAATATGACCAATATCACCCACACCAAAGAGAAGCTCCAGCCACCACAGTGGGTGAGTTTATTGTTTGTCCAAATATAGGAGAAAGTTTTCAAGTTGATAATTTTGTGTGGCCCCCAAAGTATTGTAGAAATTTTCAAGTGGCCCTCGGCAGGTAAAAAGGTTCCCCACCCCTGGTGTATAGCCACAGGAATCTATCCACTAATGCACTTGGCAGGATACAGCAAGACACCATTTTGTGGAGGCAAGCACAGGTGGTAGATACTGATGTAATCACACTCAACCAGCCAAAACATGGGGAAAGTGAAAGACAGCATTTACTATGCATACAGATAATGCTTACATACATAGGGCACCATTCACACTGATACAAATGGTGCAGAATGTCTGTATGCTACCCACTGAGCCACTGGACAAGGCAGGCAGCCCAGTACGATGCCTCTGCCCCACTACATGAATGACCCAGGGGCCCAGCCTCCGAAAAAGATAAAAACAAAGTGCAAAAAATTGGTATTGGTAGATATTATGGCCAGAACATATATGCTCGTAATCTGCGTCAAGGATCCTCATGCTTATGAGTCCCAATCCATATTCTCAAAAAAATTAATAAAAAAACTATTATCAAAGAAACATACCGTGTATAGCCATAGCAATCTTTCCACTAATGCAGATCTTTGGACACAATTACAATCTGGTAATCAGTCAGTGTGCCTGTATATAGGGCTACAGACACTCACTGTGCACTCAACATGGACCAGAGGAAGCGAAGGAACAAGTTGTCTCAAGAAATCAGAAAGTTATAGACAAGCTTGGTAAAGGTTATAAGGACATCTCCTAGCAGCTTGATGTTCCTGTGACTGCAGTTGAACATATTATTTTGAAATTTGAGATCTATGGGCGTGTAGCCAACCTCCCTGGACATGGCCGCAGGAGGAAAATTGATGACAAATCAAAAAGATGGATAATATAAATTGTTACAAAAGAGCCCAGAAAAACTTCTAAAGAGATTAAAGGTGAACTTCAAGCTCAAGGAACATCAGTGTCAGATTGCACAATTCGTTGTTGTTAGAGCCAAAGTGGACTTCATGAGATATGACCAAGGAGAGGACACCATTGTTGAAAATAAATCATAAAAAAGCCAGACTGGAATTTGCCAAATGACATGTTGACAAGACACAAAGCTTCTGGGAGAATGTCCTACGGACAGATGAGACACAAGTTGAACTTTTTGGCAAGGCACATCTATTATATAAAAGCCGAAGGCCACTTCCGGACAACCCGAAGGGTTACTTCCGTGACGGCCTCCGACCATGCTGCTGACGTCACAGTGCGGGGTAGCCGCGCGGAACTTTCCGTGCAACTACAGGCACCGACGTTTCAACGTTCCGCTCGCCCCCCTCACTACTCTCATCAAACACACACACACACAGCCGCTCACTACAGTCCTCCCAAACACACACACACCATCCCAACCACATCACACATACACACACACACACTCACACAAACACACACACACACTCCAGTATACTTACCCCGCTGCCATCCCGCTACACGGCTCCCGGTGTGGCTCCGCCCACCTCTCTGGCGTGGCTCCGCCCACCTCGCGGCACTCCCGCCATGGCTCCGCTCACCTCGCGGCACTCCCGACGTAGCTCCGCCCACCTCACGTCACTCCCGCCGTGGCTCCGCCCACCTAGCCTGCGCTGACCACAGGGCCCCCGTCCTGCGCTGACCACAGAGCCCCCGTCCTGCGCTGACCACAGAGCCCCCGTCCTGCGCTGACCACAGAGCCGCCGTCCTGCGCTGACCACAGAGCCCCCGTCTTGCGCTGACCACATAGCCCCCGTCCTGCGCTGACCACAGAGCCCCCGTCCTGCACAGAGCCCCGTCCTGCGCTGACCACAGAGCCCCCGTCCTGCGCTGACCACAGAGCCCCCATCCTGCGCTGACCACAGAGCCGCCGTCCTGCGCTGACCACAGAGCCGCCGTCCTGCACAGAGCCCCCCTCCTGCGCTGACCACAGAGCCTCCGTCTTGCGCTGACCACAGAGCCCCCGTCCTGTGCTGACCACAGAGCCCCCGTCCTGCGCTGACCACAGAGCCCCCGTCTTGCGCTGACCACAGAGCCCCCGTCCTGCGCTGACCACAGACCCGCCGTCCTCTGCTGACCACAGAGCCGCCGCACTCACTGCTGACCACAGAGCCGCCGCACTCACTGCTGACCACTGAGCCGCCGCACTCACTGCTGACCACTGAGCCGCCGCACTCACTGCTGACCACTGAGCCGCCGCACTCACTGCTGACCACTGAGCCGCCGCACTCACTGCTGACCACTGAGCCGCCGCACTCACTGCTGACCACTGAGCCGCCGCACTCACTGCTACCCACTGAGCCACCGTATACTCTGCTACCCACTGAGCCGCCTGTATACACACAATTAATTTCACCGCACTCCCCTAACTATTACTAAATAAACTATATATAGATTCTAGACTACCCGATTCTTTAGAATCGGGCTCACAGCTAGTTATTATATATTTATATAGCGCCATTCGGTTCCATTGCCCGTTACATGTGTAGGGTCAGACAAGAACAGGAACGTAAAATAACGACAATTAAATCATACAGGTACAGTAGGGCAGAGGATCCTGTCCTCGAGGGCTCACAGTCTATGGGGGATGGGTGGTGAGACAGTAGGATGGGGAGAGGTGAGGGTGAAATGGTGCAGCGTATCAGGTCTCAGTGTGGGTTGTAGGCTTGAAGGAAGAGATGGGTCTTCAGGTTTTTCTTAAAGGCTCCTAGGATAGGGAGCGTCTGATGTGGTGGGTGAGAGAGTTCCAAAGTATGGCGGATGCATGAGAGAAGTCTTTTATGCGGTTGTAGGAGGTGGAAATGCAAGGGGAGAAGAGAAGGCGCTCTTGAGAGGAGCGCAGATAGTGTGAGGGGAGGTATCGGGAGACCAGGTCAGAGATGTATGAGGGGACAGGTTGTGGATGGCTTTATATGACAAGGTTATGGTTTTGAACTTGGATCTCTGGGAAGTGGGGAGCCAGTGAAGGGCTTGGCGGAGGGGGGAGATGGGGGAGTAGCGAGGTGACAGGTGGATGAGTCGGGCAGCATAATTGAGGATGGTTCGGAGAGGTGCGAAGGAGATAGCAGGGAGGCCGGTGAGCAGGATGTTGCAGTAGTCAAGGCGGGAGATGATGAGGGCGTGGACAAGTGTTTTGGCAGTGTCCCGGTCAAGGAAAGAGTGGATTCAGGTAATGCTTTTGAGCTGGATTCGGCAGGAGGTGGTGTAAGGCCTGGATGTAGGGCTTGAAGGATAGGGAGGAGTCAAGGATTACCCCGAGGCACTTGGCGTTGGGGACAGGTGAGAGTGAGCAGCCATTGACAGTGATGGATAGGTCGGGTAGGAGGGGAGAGCGACTGGGGGAGAAAGACGGTGAACTCAGTTTTGTCCATGTTCAGTGTTAGGAAGCGAGCAGATAAGGATGAAATGGCAGACAGGCATTGTGGAATTTTGGATAGTAGGCAGGTGATGTCGGGGCCAGACAGGTAGAGCTGGGTGTCATCAGCGTAGAGGTGGTATTGGAGGCCGTGGCACTTAATGAGTTGGCCTAGGCCGAGGGTGTAAATGGAGAAGAGTAATGGTCCCAAGACCAAGCCTTGGGGAACTCCAACAATTGGGCGATAGGGCGAGGAGGAGGTGTGGGAGTCGGTGACGCTGAAGTTCCGGTCTGTTAGGTAAGAGGAAATCCAGGAGAGGGTTAGGTTATTGATGCCAAGAGATTCTAGAATTTGAAGTAGGAGGGAGTGGTCAGCTGTGTCGAAGGCAGCAGAAAGGTCGAGAAGGAGGAGGATGGAGTAGTGTCGCTTGCTCTTGGCAGTCAGCAGGTCATTGGTGACTTTGGTTACGGCTGTTTCAGTGGAGTGGTGGGGTCGGAAGTCGGATTGTAAGTGGTCAGGAGGGTGCAGGAGGAGAGGTGGGAGGACAGTTTGGAATAGACGTGTTGCTCAAGTAATTGTGAGGCGAAGGGGAGGAGAGATATGGGGCGATAGTTGGAGACTGCTGCAGGGTCTAGGGCTTTTTTTTGAGGATGGGTGTGATTAGGGCATGTTTGAAGGATGAGGGGAAGACACCGGTATTAAGTGATATGCTGAAGAGATGGGTTAGGGCAGGGATGAGAAATGTGGTGAGGTTTGGGATGAGATGGGGGGAGTGGGTCGAGGGCACAAGTGGTGAGCTCTGATCGTGCTAGAAGGGAGGAGAGGTGATCTTCTGTCATGGAAGAGAAACTACTTTTGGACGAGGGGAGTTGGGCGATAGAGGGAGGGCGGACTGAGGGGATTGTGGATTGAAGCTTTCTCTGATTTTGTCGATCTTTAGCTGTATGTTCACAGACGGAATAATGAAGCATATTAAGAATAGAACACTGTCCCTACTGTGAAACATGGAGGAGGCTCTGTTATGTTCTGGAACTGCTTTGCTGCATCTGGCACTGGGTGTCTTGAATTTGTGCAGGGCACAATGAAATCTCAAGACTACCAAGGAATTCTAGAAAGAAATGTGCTGCCCAGTGTCAGAAAGCTTGGTCTAAGTTGCAGGTCATGGGTCTTGCAACAGGAAAATGACCCGAAACATGCAGCTAAAAACACCCAAGAATGGCTAAAGGGAAAACACTGGACTATTCTGAGTGGCCTTCTATGAGCCCTGACCTAAATCATATTGAGTATCTTTGTAAAGAGCTGAAACATGCCATCTGGAAAAGGCAACCTTCAAACACCAGAGAACTGGAGTAATTTGCTCTTGAGGAGTTGCCAAAATCCCTGTGGAGAGGAGCAGGAATCTCATTGACAGTTACAGGAATCGTTTGATTGAAGTGATTGCCTCATAAGGTTGTGCAACAAAATATTAAGTGAAGGGACCATCACTTCTGTCCAGGCCGATTTCATGAGTTTAATTTTTCGTTAAATTCTGTGGAAGCAGGGCTTAAAAGCAATGTGTGACTTTCATTTGTTCATTTTCATACATTTTTTATTTAGTCCCAAAACGCATCCGTTAACGCATGTGCATGTGTGTTTTTCAAAAAACGCATGTGTTTTGATGCAGCAGCCCAAAAACGCTGCTTGCAGCATTTATGGGGTCCTTTCAAAAAACGCAAGTGTATTTTTAACATAGGGCCCTATGGGAGATGCATGCATTAACACATTGCACATATAGGCACCATGCATTAACGCATGCGTTTTTTGAGAAAAAAATACTGATTCCAAAAAATTCCCAAAAAAGTCCTGGACCTCAGGGGACACTGTTGGCACCCTTAGAAAAATGGATCAGTTTTCTAAGGGCTTAAAAATATGGATTTGTATGTGTGACCTTAGCCTATTGGTGATCCTCACATCTGTGAAGACTCGCACTATACCATGCAGGCATTAGGACTTATATAGTGCCTAATGGATACGACTGGTAAAATGATAAAACACAAGAACATAGATTTCATGGCATTAAACCACATAGCTGAGCATAATTGATGATTTATCCTTTTCTGTACAGAATTGAGTTACTAGCGCTTTTTCATTTTTATATAGTGTAATCAAATGAGAAAATTAAACAGAACGGTTTAGTATAAATGGGTGATCTCATATATACTCCATAATGGTTAAATTTATATCCAGAAAAGACAAGTCTGTAAGAAAAATTAGAAGGGATTTTTTTCCATTGGTGTTCACATCCAATTCCTTAACAAATAGAATATAATTGAAGTAGAGCTGATTTGTTCATAAAGTAAAGTTGAACGGATGAATGGAGGCCAGTCATAAGAACAATGGACAGGGGGGGGGGATTATGGATAAAATAAATATGCATAGTCAGCAAATATAGCTTTTCGCAGAACTGAGAGCAGAGGTGACCGCTGGTGCCTTTAAATCTCTAAGGAGGGAGGAGCTAGAGGCCGACAGAGTTCTCCTGAGGGGGAGGAGCTAGAGGATGATACAGAGATTCTGCTGCAAGTTCTCCTGAGGGGGAGGAGCTAGAAGACGACACAGAGATTCTGCTGCAAGTTCTCCTGAGAGTGGAGGAGCTAGAACACAACAGAGATTCTGCTGCAAGTTCTCCTGAGGGGGAGGAGATAGAGGACTACACAGAGATTCTGCTACAAGTTCTCCTGAGGGGGGAGGAGCTAGAGGACGACATAGAGATTCTGCTACAAGTTCTACTGAGGGGAAGAAGCTAGAAGACAACACAGAGATTCTGCTGCAAGTTCTCCTGAGGGGGAGGAGCTAGAGGACAACACAGAGATTCTGCTGCAAGTTCTCCTGAGGGGAAGAAGCTAGAAGGCGACACAGAGGTTCTGCTGCAAGTTCTCCTGAGAGGGGAGGAGCTAGAAGACAACAGAGATTCTGCTGCAAGTTGTCCTGAGGGGGAGGAGCTAGAGGACGACACAGAGATCCTGCCGCAAGTTCCCCTAAAACAGTCACAGTTCACCATACAACTTTATGAACACAAGCTGTCATGTCCTATCTCAGTCTGTAGTCCCAGAAGACAGACTTAACTGTGAATTGAGAATAAAGATTGAATGATCAGTCCAGGAGGATGAAGAAACAGGTTTCTCCAAGATATATTGCAAAGTTTCTTATTTTTACATGTACTATTGTTTTATTATTATTATTATTATTATTATTATACTAACAGTTATTCTTTAAATATCATGAGTCAAGCCCACTAATGAGAAATTAAAGTTACCATTCTGAAAAACCCTTTTGGACTCAGGTATTATGCATCTACATTATGTAAGGACAATATCTACAAGGAGTTTGTATGTTCTCCCTGTGCTTGAATGGGTTTCTCCGGTATCCTCCCACACTCCAAAGATCTACTGATAAGCAGTTCATGGGACAACAATGAAGATGTCTGTAAAGCGCTGCGGAACATGATGGTGCTATATAAGCATGCATAAAAAAAAAAGAATAGTCTATATAATTTCACGCATTTCTCTTCAGATGGGTGTAAGTAAAAAAATGATTACCGTATATACTCGCGTATAAGCCGAGTTTTTCAGCCCAAAAATTGGGCTGAAAAGTCCCCCCCTCGGCTTATACGCGAGTCAATACGGCCCCCTCAAAGTTTGGCGCCCCCACCTCACTTTCTGGGCCCCCCCGCATGCAGCGCTGCGCATATACATTACCTGTCTAGCAGCTGTCACCCTCCGATGGCGGATCGCGGCTCCCGGCTCCGGGCTCCATCTTCCTCGCTGTCTTCCTGCTTGTCAGGTGACCGGCCGGCGTCGCGATGACGTCATCGCGATGAGCCCCGGTCACAAAGCAGGAAGACAGCGAGGAAGATGGAGCCCGGAGCCGGGAGCCGCGATCCGCCATCGGAGGGTGACAGCTGCTAGACAGGTAATGTATATGCGCAGCGCTGCATGCGGGGGAGCCCAGAAAGTGAGGTGGGGGCGCCAAATTATGAGGGGGGCCCTGCTGGGGCCCTGTATACTACCACTGGGGCTATATACTACCACTGGGCTGTATACTACCACTGGGGCTGTATACTACTACTGGGGCTGTATGTATACTACCACTGGGGCTATATACTACCACTGGGGCTGTATACTACCACTGGGGATGAATATACCACTGGGGCTGCTGTATACTACCACTGGGGCTGTATACTACTACTGGGGCTGTATGTATACTACCACTGGGGCTATATACTACCACTCGGGCTGTATACTACTACTGGGGCTGTATGTATACTACCACTGGGGCTATATACTACCACTGGGGCTGTATACTACCACTGGGTCTGTATACTACTACTGGGGCTGCTGTATACTACCACTGGGCTGTATACTACCACTGGGGCTGTATATACCACTGGGGCTGCTGTATACTACCACTGGGGCTGAATATACCACTGGGGCTGCTGTATACTACCACTGGGCTGTATACTACCACTGGGGCTGTATATACCACTGGGGCTGCTGTATACTACCACTGGGGCTGAATATACCACTGGGGCTGCTGTATACTACCACTGGGGCTGTATACTACTACTGGGGCTGTATACTACCACTGGGGCTATATACTACCACTGGGGCTGAATATACCACTGGGGCTGCTGTATACTACCACTGGGGCTGTATACTACCACTGGGGCTGTATACTACTACTGGGGCTGTATGTATACTACCACTGGGGCTATATACTACCACTGGGGCTGTATACTACCACTGGGGCTGAATATACCACTGGGGCTGCTGTATACTACCACTGGGGCTGTATACTACTACTGGGGCTGTATGTATACTACCACTGGGGCTATATACTACCACTGGGGCTGTATACTACCACTGGGGCTGAATATACCACTGGGGCTGCTGTATACTACCACTGGGGCTGTATACTACCACTGGGGCTGTATACTACTACTGGGGCTGCTGTATACTACCACTGGGGCTGTATACTACCACTGGGGCTGTATATACCACTGGGGCTGCTGTATACTACCACTGAGGCTGAATATACCACTGGGGCTGCTGTATACTACCACTGGGGCTGTATACTACCACTGGGGCTGTATATACTACTGGGGCTGCGTGTATACTACCACTGGGGCTGTATATACCACTGGGGCTGCTGTATACTACCACTGGGGCTGAATATACCACTGGGGCTGCTGTATACTACCACTGGGGCTGTATACTACCACTGGGGCTGTATATACTACTGGAGCTGCGTGTATACTACCACTGGGGCTGTATATACTACTGGGGCTGCGTGTATACTACCACTGGGGCTGCTGCTGTATACTACCACTGGGGCTGCTGTATATACCTCTGGGGCTGCTGTATACTACCACTGGGGCTGCTGCTGTATATACCACTGGGGCTGCTGCTGTAACACTGCTGGGGCCTGTATATACCACTGGGGAGGCTGCTGTATACCACACTGCTGGGGGCTGTATACCTGTGCTGGGGTCCACCCTCGGCTTATACACGAGTCAATAAATTTTCCCAGGTTTTGGGGGCAAAAGTAGGGGGGTCGGCTTATACACGGTCGGCTTATACACGAGTATATATGGTAATTTACTTCTAAATATACTTTTCAGATTCACTACATTTTCTAAAGTTCTGTGATTTCTGTCAATGAACATGTTGTCTTATTATTTGCTTCTAGAGGATAAAATCTGTAATGATCATACAGATGTTAAGATCATTATAATATAGTCACCAGCGCCAATGCACCACACGACCACAGAGATTTTGAAAGCCATAATAAAATGTACAAAGGCACGAGAATCATCAAGGCTGGCATTTTGTATGACACTCTTCATAAAGAGTACACTTGAGTAAGATGAGACAGAGTAAAATAAGATGGGATAAAATGAGCTGGACTAACATAAACTGGATTAAGATGATCTGAAGTAATATGAGCCGGAGTAAAATGAGCTGGAGTAAGGTAAACTGGGCCAGAGTAACTCTAGCTGGAGTTATATGAGCCTGAGTAAGATAAGCCAGAGTAAGCTGAGTGTGAGTAAGATGAGCAGGAATATGAACAGTTGGAGTAAGATGAGTTGGAGTAAGATGAGCTGGAGTAAGATGAGCTGGAGTAAGATGAAGTGGAGTAAGATGAGCTGAAGTAAGATGAGCTGGAGTAAGATGAGCCGGAGTAAGAAGAGCTGGAGTAAGATGAGCTGGAGTGAGAAGAGCTGGAGTAAGAAGAGCTGGAGTGAGAAGAGCTGGAATGAGATGAGCTGGAGTAAGATGAGCCTGAGTAAGGTGAACTTGAGTAAAATGAGACAGAGTAAAATAAGCCAGAGTAAGATGGGCCAGAGTAAATCTAGCTGGAGTTATATGAGCCTGAGTAAGATAAGCCAGAGTAAGCTGAGTGTGAGTAAGATGAGCAGGAATATGAACAGTTGGAGTAAGATGAGTTGGAGTAAGATGAGCCGGAGTAAGATGAGACGCAGTAAGATGGGCCTGTGTATGATGGGCAGGAGCAAAATGAGCCTGAGTAAAAAGAGCTGGAGTAAAATGATCTGGAATAAGTTGAGCTGGAGTAAGATGAGCTGGAGTAAGATGAAGTGGAGTAAGATGAGCTGAAGTAAGTTGAGCTGGAGTAAGATGAGCTGAAGTAAGATGAGCTGGAGTAAGATGAGCCGGAGTAAGAAGAGCTGGATTAAGATGAGCTGGAGTGAGAAGAGCTGTAGTAAGATGAGCTGGAGTAAGATGAGCTGGAGTAAGATGAGCTGGAGTAAGATGAGCTGGAGTAAGATGAGCCGAAATAAGATGAGCCGGAGTAAGATGGGCTGGAGTAAGATGAATTGGAGTAAGATCAGCTGGAGTGCGATGAGCTGAAGTAAGATGAGCTGGTGTAAGATGAACTGGAGTAAGATGAGCTGAAGTAAGATGAGCTGGAGTAAGAAGAGCAGGAGTAAGATGAGCTGGAGTAAGATGAGCTGGAGTAAGATGAGCTGGAGTAAGATGAGCTGGAGTAAGATGAGCTGAAGTAAGATAAGACGGTGTAAGATGAACTGAAGTAAAATGAGCTGGAGTAAGAAGAGCTGGAGTAAGAGGAGCTGGAGTAAAAAAAGCTGGAGTAAGATGAGCTGGAGTAAGATATGCTGAAGTAAGATGAGCTGGAGTAAAATGAGCTGAAATAAGATGAGCTGAAGTAAGATGAGCTGGAGTAAGATGAGCTGGAGTAAGATGAGCTGGAGTAAGAAGAGCTGGAGTAAGATGAGCTGGAGTAAGAAGAGCTGGAGTAAGATGAGCTGGAGTAAGATGAGCTGGAGTAAGAAGAGCTGGAGTAAGATGAGCTGGAGTAAGAAGAGCTGGAGTAAGATGAGCTGGAGTAAGATGAGCTGGAGTGAGAAGAGCTGGAGTAAGAAGAGCTGGAGTAAGATGAGCTGGAGTGCGATGAGTTGGAGTAAGATGAGCTGGAGTAAGATGAACTGGATATGATCAGCTAGAGTAATATGAGCTGGAGTGCGATGAGCTTAAGTAAGATGAGCTGGTGTAAGATGAACTGGAGTACGATGAGCTGGAGTAAGATGAGCTGGAGTAAGATGAGCTGGAGTGCGATGAGCTGAAGTAAGATAAGATGGTGTAAGATGAACTGGAGTAAGATGAGCTGAAGTAAGATGAGCTGGAGTAAGAAGAGCTGGAGTAAGAGGAGCTGGAGTAAAAAAAGCTGGAGTAAGATGAGCTGGAGTAGGATATGCTGAAGTAAGATGAGCTGGAGTAAAATGAGCTGAAATAAGATGAGCTGAAGTAAGATTAGCTGGAGTAAGATGAGCTGGAGTAAGATGAGTTGGAGTAAGATGAGCCGGAGTAAGATGAGCTGGAGTAAGATGAGCTGGAGTAAGATGAAGTGGAGTAAGATGAGCTGAAGTAAGATGAGCTGGAGTAAGATGAGCCGGAGTAAGAAGAGCTGGAGTAAGATGAGCTGGAGTGAGAAGAGCTGGAGTAAGATGAACTGGAGTAAGATGAACTGGAGTAAGAAGAACTGGAGTAAAATGAACTGTAGTAAGATGAGCTGGAATGAGATGAGCTGGAGTAAGATGAGCCTGAGTAAGGTGAACTTGAGTAAAATGAGCCAGAGTAAAATAAGCCAGAGTAAGATGGGCCAGAGTAAATCTAGCTGGAGTTATATGAGCCTGAGTAAGATAAGCCAGAGTAAGCTGAGTGTGAGTAAGATGAGCAGGAATATGAACAGTTGGAGTAAGATGAGTTGGAGTAAGATGAGACGCAGTAAGATGGGCCTGTGTATGATGGGCAGGAGCAAAATGAGCCTGAGTAAAAAGAGCTGGAGTAAAATGATCTGGAATAAGTTGAGCTGGAGTAAGATGAGCTGGAGTAAGATGAAGTGGAGTAAGATGAGCTGAAGTAAGATGAGCTGGAGTAAGATGAGCCGGAGTAAGAAGAGCTGGAGTAAGAAGAGCTGGAGTGAGAAGAGCTGGAGGTAAGAAGAGTTGGAGTAAGATGAGCTGGAGTAAGATGAGCTGGAGTAAGATCAGCTGGAGTAAGATGAGCTGGAGTATTATCAGCTGGAGTAATATGAGCTGGAGTGCGATGAGCTGAAGTAAGATGAGCTGAAGTAAGATGAGCTGGAGTAAGATGAGCTGAAATAAGATGAGCTGGAGTAACATGAGCTGGAGTAAGAAGAACTGGAGTAAAATGAACTGTAGTAAGATGAGCTGGAATGAGATGAGCTGGAGTAAGATGAGCCTGAGTAAGCGGAACTTGAGTAAAATGAGCCAGAGTAAAATAAGCAAGAGTAAGATGGGCCAGAGTAAATCTAGCTGGAGTTATATGAGCCTGAGTAAGATAAGCCAGAGTAAGCTGAGTGTGAGTAAGATGAGCAGGAATATGAACAGTTGGAGTAAGATGAGTTGGAGTAAGATGAGCCGGAGTAAGATGATACGCAGTAAGATGGGCCTGTGTAATATGGGCAGGAGTAAAATGAGCCTGAGTAAAAAGAGCTGGAGTAAAATTATCTGGAATAAGTTGAGCTGGAGTAAGATGAGCTGGAGTAAATGAGCTGGAGTAAGATGAGCTGGACTAAGATGAAGTGGAGTTAGATGAAGTGGAGTAAGATGAGTCAGAGTAAGATGAGCTGGAGTAAGAAGGCTCGAGAAGATTAGCTGGAGAGATGAGCTGGGGTAAGAGAGCCGGAGTAAGATGAGCTGTAGTAAGATGAGCCAGAGGAAGATGAGCTGAAATAAGATTGGCAGGAGTAAGATGAGCTGGTGTAAGATGAACTGGAGTAAGATGAGCTGGAGTAAGATGAGCTGAAGTAAGATGAGCTGAAGTAAGATGAGCTGAAGTAAGATGAGCCGAAGTAAGATGAGCTGAAGTAAGATGAGCCGGAGTAAGATCAGCTGGAGTGCGATGAGCTGAAGTAAGATGAGCTGGTGTAAGATGAACTGAAGTAAGATGAGCTGAAGTAAGATGAGCTGAAGTAAGATGAGCTGAAGTAAGATGAGCTGAAGATGAGCTGTAGTAAGATGAGCCGGAATAAGATGAGCCAGAGTAAGATAATCTGGAGTAAGGTGAGCTGAAGTAAGATGAGCTGAAGTAAGATGAGCTGGAGTAATATCAGCTGGAGTAATATGAGCTGGAGTGCGATGAGCTGAAGTAAGATGAGCTGGAGTAATATGAGCTGGAGTAAGATGAGCTGGAGTAAGATGAGCTGTAGTAAGATGAGCTGAAGTAAGATGAGCTGGAGTAAGATGAGCGGAGTAAGAAGAGCTGGATTAAGATGAGCTGGAGTGAGAAGAGCTGGAGTAAGATGAGCTGGAGTAAGATGAGCTGGAGTAATATGAGCTGGAGTAAGATGAGCTGGAGTAAGATGAGCTGGAGTAAGATGAGCTGGAGTAAGATGAGCTGGAGTAAGATGAGCTGGAGTAAGATGAGCGGAGTAAGATGAGCCGGATGTAAGATGAGCTGAGTAAGATGAACTGAGTAAGATGAGCTGGAGTAATATGAGCTGGAGTAATATGAGCTGGAGTAATATGAGCTGGAGTAAGATGGGCTGGAGTAAGATGAATTGGAGTAAGATCAGCTGGAGTGCGATGAGCTGAAGTAAGATGAGCTGGTGTAAGATGAAGTGGAGTAAGATGAACTGAAGTAAGATGAGCTGGAGTAAGAAGAGCAGGAGTAAGATGAGCTGGAGTAAGATGAGCTGGAGTAAGATGAGCTGGAGTAAGATGAGCTGGAGTGCGATGAGCTGAAGTAAGATAAGACGGTGTAAGATGAACTGGAGTAAGATGAGCTGAAGTAAGATGAGCTGGAGTAAGAAGAGCTGGAGTAAGAGGAGCTGGAGTAAAAAAAGCTGGAGTAAGATGAGCTGGAGTAAGATATGCTGAAGTAAGATGAGCTGGAGTAAAATGAGCTGAAATAAGATGAGCTGAAGTAAGATGAGCTGGAGTAAGATTAGCTGGAGTAAGATGAGCTGGAGTAAGAAGAGCTGGAGTAAGATGAGCTGGAGTAAGAAGAGCTGGAGTAAGATGAGCTGGAGTAAGATGAGCTGGAGTAAGAAGAGCTGGAGTAAGATGAGCTGGAGTAAGAAAAGCTGGAGTAAGATGAGCTGGAGTGAGAAGAGCTGGAGTAAGAAGAGCTGGAGTAAGATGAGCTGGAGTGCGATGAGCTGGAGTAAGATGAGCTGGAGTAAGATGAACTGGAGTATGATCAGCTGGAGTAATATGAGCTGGAGTGCGATGAGCTTAAGTAAGATGAGCTGGAGTAAGATGAGCTGGAGTAAGATGAGCTGAAGTAAGATGAGCTGGAGTAAGAAGAGCTGGAGTAAGATGAGCTGGAGTAAGATGTGCTGGAGTAAGATGAGCTGGAGTAAGATGAGCTGGAGTAAGATGAGCTGGAGTAAGATGAGCTGAAGTAAGATGAGCTGAAGTAAGATGAGCTGGAGTAAGATGAGCTGGAGTAAGATGAGCTGAAGTAAGATGAGCTGAAGTAAGATGAGCTGAAGTAAGATGAGCTGGAGTAAGATGAGCTGGAGTAAGATGAGCTGAAGTAAGATGAGCTGAAGTAAGATGAGCTGGAGTAAGATGAGCTGGAGTAATATCAGCTGGAGTAAGATGAGCTGGAGTAAGATGAGCTGGAGTAAGATGAGCTGGAGTAAGATGAGCTGGAGTAAGATGAGCTGGAGTAAGATGAGCTGAAGTAAGATGAGCTGGAGTAAGATGAGCTGGAGTAAGATGAGCTGAAGTAAGATGAGCTGAAGTAAGATGAGCTGAAGTAAGATGAGCTGAAGTAAGATGAGCTGAAGTAAGATGAGCATGACTGGGATGAGCTTGAGTAAGATGAGCCAAATATTTACTTTCTACTTCAAAAATACTGTTCTGTTATCTATGCCACATTTTTTGCAAAGAAATTAGCCACCTTTCATTAGGTTGCCGGATCTGACATGAAAACTCCAAAAGTATAAAGATTTTTGCACCATCACGAGTTGCACAACCATCAATATTTCAAACAAAATGAATCCCAAAAAACAGTCAAACAAACATGTAAAAATACTCTATTGTAAAAAAACAGTGAAAAGCAAGTGCTGCTGAAAAAATAAAAAACAGGGTATTTAGTTGATACGTTTTTTGCACAATATGTATACTAAGCCGCTCTACAAACTTCAAGGTAACCCGAATCAGAGCAGTCCCTATCTTATGTATTTAAAACCTGACCATGTGTATTGGTACCTAAAATGAGCAGGGTCCAGACAGGTCCAATGTCTGACTTGGACTGACTGCAGAAGATGGCTTTTTATGTGCAGGGCTTAAGCGGAGGGGTGGGAGACTCCCCAATCTTGCAGAAACAAGAAACAATTTAGACAAAAACTAATGAGCCATGCACACAGTGAACACGTCTGTAGGACAGTATTCACACCACCAAAAGACTGAGTTTTTGTCTAATATTTCAAACAGGTTTAAGCCAGAAAATAGACAAAAAAACCTGATGATAAATTGAGGACAAATTGTCTTGCCTGAGAAAATGTTAATTATTTGTAATTCCTTAGCTAAGCTTGTATTCACAGACACATCGAGGAAGGAATTGAGCATGATTACTGACGTTTTTCTGACTTTGGAAATCTTTCTTTTTTATAACCAACGGTTTCAAAGATAAAGCAATCCCTTCGTAATTTGCATTTGCTCCTTGTGATGACTTTAGTGGGATATCCTCTATATATCATTAACAGCGTACAATACTGATCAATGATCCAACATGTTCCAGACCAGTGAAGCAAAAGTCATTTTGACTTTTACTTTTCACCATCCCATCTCCCATAGAGTGACCTTCACTGTATGTGTTCTGAGAGTCAGCGAGCTTCACTGTCAGCCATGACTTTCCATACCTCCTCCTCATTAAACAGTAAGGGGAGGGGATAGAGGAGGAATGAATACCATGGCCTAAAAACAATGTAGTAAGCCTGACATGTGAAATCAAGAACTCTAGTTTATGGATGATAACTTCCAGTATTCATTTACGGTATAACTGCTAAACTAATCTGCATGAACCATTAATATCTGTAGGAGGAGAACACAAACAAAGAAGTAACAGGCGCCAAACACACCGTCATCTCGCCAGCAAGTGCTAGTTTCACACCACCTGTTATTCACAGACACTTTACTGCAGAATAAAGAATGGATACAGTCAAAAAAAAGAAAATGCTGCATCTGTAGGAGAGTTAGGCTTAACAGCGAAATGTCAGCCATATCATCATTAGTGTGGGAACACGCTGAAGTTGGACCGGAGCATTACTTTTAGGTGTGAATTACAAAAACACCATTGCTTTTTGGACAGCAGCAGTCCTGTATTTGCTAGGATTTTACCTGACCATACTGGTGGAACGTTCCACTCCCAGCCTCCAAGACTTCTCCCGAGCTGCACGAACTCTCTGGATTGCTCTACCCCAAGAAATTAGAACTATGTACAATTTATACATTTGTAGGCGCTCCCTAAAAACACATCTTTTTAAGGTGGCTTATCAAGCTCTCTAATCGAAGTTCTTTATATATACCCCATTTACTATTTCTCTGAACATAACTCTCTGTTAAACTCCAGCACAAACACACACAAACACAGATTGGCTGCTGATCGTGATGAGTGAGTTGCAAAATATTCAAAATCGCTATACTCGTAACGAGTGCTTTGTAATACTCACATGCTCATCCAAATAGTGAGTCCAATGTTAGTCAATTAGCGATAGCTACGCCCACACACGTCTGGCAATAAAACGAGTAGGAAGGTGCATTTTCACTGCACACAACACCTTGCTGTGCCCCCCAGAGAGACCCTAACATTCAATCTGCTCTCACTGCCGACTCCTGTTATGTACTAAAGGGAGGCAGTAATGTGTCAGAGCGTTCACGATCGACACATCAATCACAAGCACCAGCGATACTCGTCGAGTAATGAGTATTGCGAATAGCGTACTATCCGTGTGAATAGCAGCGATTACACTTGCTCATCACTAGCTGGTGATGACATGCAACCTTTACCAATCCCCCATTTGTTCACGATAGCTGGACCATCATTGTAAATAAACACCTTTACTTGGTGTCACCCCCACCTCATTGTAGATTGTAAGCCCTTATGAGCAGGGTTGTCTATATTTTTGCTTTAATTATTGTATTTTTTATAACTGTTATTTATGACTGTTTGTATATGACCCTCTGAACTGTAAAGCGCTGTGGAATATGCTGGCGCTATATAAATAAAGATTATTATTATTAGATCCAAAACTGATACAACTAAAGTATGGTTTATCATTATAGTAGGCCATGTGATAAATGAAAGTCATTATATTTGGTTATGTGAGCAATGGATGACATATACCATGTTCCAAATTATTATGCAAATGTTCTTTTTCTCTGATTTTCCTAAATGGTCGGTGCAAGTGACAGTCAGTGTAATAAGAGTCATCACCCTTTAGAGAGTATACATCGAATTTTATTGAAGAAACCTCCCAATGATAACATTATAATCATCAAAATTAAATAAAACTCTAAATGCACTGTTCCAAATTATTAGGCACAGTAGAGTTTCTAAACATTTGATATGTTTGAAAGAACTGAAAATGCTCATTTGTTGAATCTGCAGCATTAACAGGTTACATTCACTGAAATAAAAACCTATTTAACTCCAAAACATCCTACGAGGCCAAGTTACATGTTAACATAGGAACCCTTCTTTGATATCACTTTCACAATTCTTGCATCAATTGAACTTGTGAGTTTCTGGAGAGTTTCTGCTTGTATTTCATTGCATGATGTCAGAATAGCCTCCCAGAGCTGCTGTTTTGATGTGAACTGCCTCCCACCCTCATAGATCTTTTGCTTGATTATACTCCTAAGGTTCTCTATAGGGTTGAGGTCAGGGGAAGATGGTGGTCACACCATGAGTTTATCTCCTTTTATGGCCATAGCAGCCAATGACATAGAGGTATTCTTTGCAGCATGAGATGGTGCATTGTCATGCATGAAGATGATTTTGCTCCTGAAGGCACATTTTTGCTTTTCGTACCGTGGAAGAAAGTTCTCAGTCAGAAACTCTGTATACTTGGCAGAGGTCATTTTCACACATTCAGGAACCTTAAAGGGGCCTACCAACTGTTTCCCAACAATTCTGGCCCAAAACATGACTCCTCAACCTCCTTGCTGATGTTGCAGCCTTGTTGGGACATGGTGGACATCCACCAACGATCCACTACATCCATCTGGACCATCCAGGGTTGCTCGGCACTCATCAGTAAACAAGACTGTTTGAAAATTAGTCTTCATGTATGTCTGGGCCCACTGCAACCGTTTCTGCTTGGGAGCACTGTTTAGGGGTTGGCAAATAGTAGGTTTATGCACCACAGCAAGCCTTTGAAGGACACTACACCTTGAGGTTCGAGGGACTCCAGAGGCACCAGCAGCTTCAAATATTTGTTTGCTGGTTTGTAAGGCCTTTTTAGCAGCTGCTCTCTTAATCCAATAAACTTGCCTGGCAGAAACCTTCCTCATTCTGCCTTTATCTGCACGAATACGTCTGTGCTCAGGATCAACCTCAAATCTCTTCAAAGTATGATGATCACTCTTACGTTTTCATGCAATATCTAATGTTTTCATCCCTTGGTCAAGGCATTGCAATATTTGTTGTTTTCGGCAGCAGAGAGATCCTTTTTCTTTCCCATGTTACTTAAAAACTGTGGCCTGCTTAATATTGTGGAACACCCAGTTTTCCTTTTATTGGGCTCACCTGCCAAACTAATTATCACAGGTATCTGAGATTGATTTCAGTGATCCAAAGAACCCTGAGACACAATACCATCAATGGGTTTCATTGACAAAAAAAAAAAGAAAAGAAAGCTATGACACTTAAAGGGAACCTGACCCCACAAACTGACCCCCCCGCATCTTTAGACTTGTCCCTGCACCCTCTCTTATCATTTCTAGCCATCCCTTTTGCAGAAAAAAATCGATTTTGTAAAGTAGAGAAAAGTTTATATTTACCTCGTCCTGTGTAAGTTCTCTGTTTCTGAATTAGTCTCAAAGGCGTGCCTGTCTGCTGCTCCCTTGTAATCATGCACGCCCCTCTCTGCTTGCTAAGAGCCTGGCCGCGTCATGAAAGGGGGCAGGGCTATAACCTTTTCTCTACTTTACAAAATCGATTTTTTTTTTAGTAAAAGGGATGGCTATGAATGATAAGAGGGGGTGCAGGGACAGGTCTAAAGATGCGGGGGGGGTCAGTTTGTGAGGTCAGGTTCCCTTTAAAACCAATTTGCATAATAATTTGGAACATGGTATAAATGTAGGTCATGTGATCATGGATGTCATGATAGTAGGTAATGTAATCAATAGATGTCATGATAGTTGGTCATATGATGAATAGATGTCATGAATCATGATAGCAGGTCATATTATCAATGGATCATCGTGCAACCATTGGATGTCAAGTTACAGTGGTACTACACCTATCCAACAGGCATAGTGTCATGCCCGCAGGTAAGAATGTTGAACCTTACTGAGACACATCCCCACCCACCAAACTGGCTGGAGGAGAGAGTAGGTTTAGGGGGTGAGAGGAGTGAGGAGCTGTTGAGAAGTTGGAGAGAGAAGCAAGATGGAGTTCTAGGGAAAGCAGGTCTGGGGGATAGCGGAACCTACTGTTCCAGGTCAGCTGCGAACCCCCGAGTTCTGCAGACCCTGAATCTACAGCCGGCCGGTTAGGTCAGGTAGAAGAACGAGCTGCAAAGAGGTGCAGGCCCCAATTTGGTCTGGAATCTGCAGGACCAGCCAAGAAACTGGAGCCACTGAACTGCATGTGCAGTGGCCACCACCGTGGATTCTCCCAAATTACAGGACTACAGAGGGTCGAGAGGACTTGCCAGCCAGATACTCAGAAGGGCCCTGCAGTCGCCTGCTTTAGGACCAGTAGCACGAGGTCACACAAGGAATGGAGAGCTCTGGGGTTTGGCAGCCACTGAAAGCTCACCCCAGATTTGCGTGAAGATGAGGACGCCAGAGTCCAGGGCTCTTCAGGGACTGCAAGCCCTTGGAGCCAAGTCTGGAGGCCAGAGGATTATACATCTGCTGGTCACAAGTGTGGACCCAAGAGCACAGCAATATAGAGAGTCTGGGGCTTTGAGGAACAGAGCAGTACCCTTGATAGGCTCGCACTGCCTGCTGGTTAGGAGACTACAGAGAAAGGAGCAAAAAGAGAGACAGAGATTAGCTTGCTGGTATCTGAAACTCTAAGCATAAAGTGCAGAAGGAAGGCATAGTAATCCCACCTGGTGGAGTGAACTTCAGCCACTTCCAGGCTGACTGGACCCTGGACCTGGTGACCAGTACCCCTGGATTCAACTACCATCAAACACCAGTAAAGGTAAAACTGAATTCATTTGCCTTCCTGCTTCTTTCTGCTGCACCACACACCTACTGCTGCTACCACACAGCTACTATATAATATTTTTATAATATTTATTAATTTATATAGCGACCAGGTGCACAGTGGGTCCCCACAGCAAGTGGGTATAAGGCCTCCTCTGTTCCTTTATGCTAGCTGAAGCCCAGCCTGCATGCAGCCAGACCGGCCTACTCTCTCTTCCTGTCTCTGCTCTCTGCTCTCCTCCTGTGGGGTCCACGGTAGGGATGGGCGAATCTACTCGCTAGGACTCGTTACTCGGCGAGTAGTAAGGGACTCGCAGGACTCGGTAGTCTGCGAGTTTCCCAGTGATTACTCGCACGAGTCCAATGCAAATCAATATCAATCCTAGTTTTGTCAGAAACGCTGACAACACTAGGATTGCCATTGTTTGCATTAGACTCGGCTACTGTGCCAGTGATAGCAGGGAAACTCGCAGATAACTGCTGTTACATTGGAGCCGAGTCCAGCTGTCTTCTCTGTGTGCAGGCTGCCAGCTCCAGGGTCCTAGAGCCCGCCTGCTCACAGACATGATGTAGCAGTGCTGAGATTGTTCTCAGTCTGCTCATTCCCTGTGTACAGACATCTATATTTATGCACAGGGGATGTAGCAGAGAGGACATCGCGTTTTGGACTACGTCGGACAGAAGAGGATTTTTTTAAATAAAGATGAACTCCCTAATGGCTTTTTTTTTAATTTCAAATAAAAAAATTTCTCTGTGTTGTGTTTTTTTAACCCTTTATTGGAGATTCTTAGTGGCTGGGTCAAACGTGGCCTGACATTAAGAATCTCGGGCTTAATACCAGCTTGTATAACAAAGCTGGTATTAACCCCTTTATTACCCAGCGTGCCACTGCCACCAGGGCCGCTGGAAGAGCGGGGTTCAGCGCCAGAGGATGGCGCTTCAATGAACGCGCCATCTTCTGGGGCGGCTGCGGGCTGCAATTTGCAGCGGGGGGTGCCCAGAAAGCTTGGGCATCCCTGCGCTGTGGATTCCAGCCCCCAGCTGCTTAGCTGTACCTGGCTAGACATAGAAATTGCGCGGAGCCCCACGCATTTTTTTTATTATTTAAAGAATTTCAGAGTCAGAGTCTCAGAGTCAGAGTCTCAGAGTCAGAGTCAGAGTCTCAGAGTCAGAGTCTCAGAGTCGGAGTCGCCTCAGAGTCAGAGTCGCCTCAGAGTCGGAGTCGCCTCGGAGTCGGAGTCGCCTCGGAGTCGGAGTCGTCTCGGAGTCGGAGTTGTCTCGGAGTTGGAGTCGTCTTGGAGTCGGAGTCGTCTCGGAGTCGAGTCGGAGTCGGAGTCGTCTCGGAGTCGGAGTCGTCTCGGAGTCGGAGTCGTCTCGGAGTCGGAGTCGTCTCGGAGTCGAGTCGGAGTCGGAGTCGTCTCGGAGTCGGAGTCGTCTAGGAGTCGGAGTCGTCTCGGAGTCGGAGTCGGAGTCGTCTCGGAGTCGGAGTCGTCTCGGAGTCGGAGTCGTCTCGGAGTCGGAGTCGTCTCGGAGTCAGAGTCGTCTCGGAGTCGGAGTCGTCTCGGAGTCGGAGTCGAGTCGGAGTCGTCTCGGAGTTGGAGTCGTCTCGGAGTCGGAGTCGTCTCGGAGTCGGAGTCGTCTCGGAGTCGAGTCGGAGTCGGAGTCGTCTCGGAGTCGTCTCGGAGTCGGAGTCGTCTCGGAGTCGGAGTTGGAGTCGAGTCGGAGTCGGAGTCGTCTCGGAGTCGGAGTCGTCTCGGAGTCGAGTCGGAGTCGGAGTCGGAGTCGTCTCGGAGTCGGAGTCAAAAAAATGCGTGGGGCTCCGCACAATTTCTATGTCTAGCCAGGTACAGCTAAGCAGCTGGGGGCTGGAATCCGCAGAGCAGGGATGCCCAAGCTTTCTGGGCACCCCCCCGCTGCAAATTGCAGCCCGCAGCCGCCCCAGAAGATGGCGCGTTCATTGAAGCGCCATCCTCTGGCGCTGAACCCCGCTCTTCCAGCGGCCCTGGTGGTGGTGGCACGCTGGGTAATAGAGGTTAGGGCCAGCTTTGTATTATCAGCTGGCCCTAAGCCCGAAATTTATGGCGGTCACGCCAATATTAGACATGACCGCCAAGAATTTCTATTAAATTGTTTTAAAAAAAACACAACACAGAGAAATTTTTTATTAGAAATAAAAAAAAAAAGCCATTAGAGACTCCATCTTTAATTAAAAAAATCCTCTTCCGTCCGACGCAGTCCAAAACGCGATGTCCTCTCTGCTCATCCCTGTGCATAGATATAGATGTATATGCACAGGGAATGAGCAGACTGAGAACAATCTCAGCTCTGCTACATCATCTCTGTGCACAGACATTCATGTCTGTACACAGGGAATGAGCAGACTGAGAACAATCTCAGCTCTGCTACATCAGGCAGCAGGCAGGCTCTAGGACCCTGGAGCCAGCACACAAAGAAGACAGGACTCTTATCTGTGCGAGTTTCCCAGCCAGCGATTACAGTTGCAAAGTAAACTAGTCCAATGCAAATAAATGACAAAACTAGGATTGCTTCATGCTGAAGCTTCCGAGACACATCTGCGATTTGTAAATCTCACACTACTCGCTATTACTCGCTTCCCCATTCATTAACATTGGACTCGCTAGACTCGCAACGAGTAGCGAGTCCTGGGCTCGGACTCGCTAGAGTCAAGCGATTCCGAGTAATTTAGGATTCGCCCATCACTAGTCCACGGGTTACCCTCTCTGATCACTGCGGTGGAACACTGCTGTGTCTGGCTCCCTCTCTCTGGACTCACAGGGGACTGGGTGACTGAAGTCTCCATGGTGCGATAGGGTTTTCAGTAGTCCTGAAGTATCCTAGAGGTGCGGATTCCCGATGTCCAGTACGTCTTTTGTCGAACTTCCACTAGTTCCTCACTCCCTTTTGGCTCTACTCCTTGCCTTCTGTCCCCACTCTGGCTTGCGGGACGTCAGAAGGGCCACTCCGCGTCACTGGCTCGGGCCTAACTGCAGCACCGATCACCAGGACGTCTTCGCAGCTCTCCTAGCGTCTGCACACTCTAACTAACTCCTCCCCCAGCAGCAGTATTTATAGGGGACCTCACCTAAAGGTGGTGAGTATAGCTCCCCCTACTGTTCCGGGGTGAAGATGTTGCATGTATTAGATACCTACTGTGGAAACCCAACTGTGCATTAGGGAAGTCTGTGGCTCCCTGCGTGATCACTGGAAGGAGAAGAATACCGAGGACGGGGGCAAGGAGACCACTGCACCAGGACCAGTGATACCAACGGTGAACCCAGCACCTGAAAAAAGGTCCCGACTCCTCTGCTGGTCGCGAAAGAGCTGCAAGACCTGGCATCTACAGCACAGAGTCACCCAGAGGGGACTGAAGCCAAGGAGGCTGCGACTACACCACCATGACACCTCCTACACCTGCGACCGAGGTCAGAACATCATCGGAGCAAGTAGGACCCCAGTGTGTCCCGGTATTTCTCGTAGTGGCCCAGCCCGTAGTCACCATCCCAACAGTAACAGAAGTCTGGACTGTAGAATCAAACAAACACACTGACTGGGTGGATATGATGATGAGAAAAGGAACTTTGCCTCGACCCCTCCAAAAGTGGGAGGGCTAGACCAGTCAAACCCTGGCCCGGCCGACTAAGCCTGAGACCCTGGGGGCCATGGGGCAATGACATTATCCCTCTCCAATTAGAAGCTTTCAGGTACTGAGAGGAGGAGCTAGAGGAGCCCAGCCAGGCTGAAATAGTCTACCCCCTAGAGACTATGCGGCAGGCCGCCAGGGGGAAGCCCAACCACCCCACAGGATGTGCGGGAGAAAGAGGAGGCTCGGTACCGCGTAGCTGATAGCTCTTTGACCCGGAGATCTGGGACTCTAATAGAATTCAACTAGTGCAAAGGATTCAGTTTTATTAAAGACAATGGGTTTGAACAGGATACCTACATGTCACGCAAGGACGTACTCCCGAATGGAGGTAAAATGGAACATATCTTATGCTCTGGCAACCTGGTAGAATAATTTTTTACTGTGGCCCAACAAGGGATGGGTTGCCAGTGACGTGAAGATGGTAACCTCCGGCCCAACCCCAGGTCTGGGTCAGCATACACCAGATAACGACATTATTAGTGACACTAGCAGCTGTGATACAGGACCACCCAGTTTGTCGGATGTGAGCATACCATCCCGACACACCCGAGTAATGCAGCAGGACCTCCGTGAGCGAAGGATGTATTTTACCCACAAACTGAGTATGGGTCTGTGCAAATAAGAGTTGGGACATCCCCATCAATGCCTGCTATTGGTTCTATTGCAGCTATGATGACCCGTTGCAACGTTATCATGGAGTGCCCTCAGACACCAGTAATGTCATCTGCTGGCAGCGTCTGCAGTTTAGCCACTAGCAATTAAGACTATAAGCCTAAAAATTAGGAACAGTTAAAGTGACTGTAGAATGTTTGCAAAGGTTGCGCCATTGTGCCTATAGTTAACTATAATTGCATATAGTTCAGTTTACTTGCCTCTGAAGATAAAGTGAAAACCTTTCATTTCTAGAAAGTTTAGCTGGCCCAGCTATAACCAGTAGGGGAAGGTTGTATGTAAATGTCGATAATTGAAGGTCATAGATAGCCTGGCTAGACCATAGAATGTTAGAGAGTGAAAGTAAAGGCCACTTCACATACTACCACATCGTTAACGATGTCGCTGGAACGTCACATGTTTTGTGACGCAACAGCGACCTCACCAGTGATGTTGTAGTGTGTGACAGCCACCAGCGACCTGGCCCCTGCTGTGAGGTCGCTGGTTGCTGCACGTCGCTCAGGACCATTTTTTGGTCCCAAGTCTCCCGCTGGTCAGCACACATCGCTGTGTGTGACCGCGAGAGATGAGCGAACCAGCCTCACAGGCTGGTATCCATGATAAACAGCTGGTAACTAAGCAGGGAGGACGCTGGTATCTATGATAAACTGCGGGTATCTATGCAGCGCTGCCTAGATATCCACAGTTTATCATGGTTACCTGCGTCCTTCCTGCTTATAGTCTGCGCTAAGCAGGGAGGACGCTGGTATTCATGATAAACACCGGGTAACTAAGCAGCACGTGCTGCTTAGTTACCGCTGTTTATCATGGATACCAGCGATCTCACGGGTGCTGAGTCGCTGGAGAGTCACTGGTGAGTCTCTCTGTTTGACAGCTCACCAGCGACTCCAGAGAGACTTTCCGGCGATCCCAGCCAGGTCGGATCGCTGGTGGGATCGCTGGAAAGTCTCAGTGTGTGAAGGTACCCTTATGCAGCTTAGATATCCATCTAGATCAGGTATAGATAATGTTTATGTTTAATTAACCGGTTGGGTAAATAATGGGCAATTGGACCACAAGACTATGTGGTGGCCAGTACTCTTGCATGTACTTAGTTGCACCTCTTAGGTCTATATGGTCTTTATGCCCTGTGGTCATGCCCAGGGACAAAGCTTTAAGGTGGTTTGGGGCGGTTCCCACCAACTGCACTTGAAGGGCTGCGACATGACACACTGCACTAGCATCCTTGCAGGCCAACTATTGAAGGTTTGTGTATTTTTTGCAATTTTATATTTTTATACTGTAACATTCAAGAAATGTGCCTCCCATAAAGGGAAGATGTTACTTGTTATGATGAAAGCAAAAACTTTTGCAGTTCTTGTACTTAACCTTTTTTGTACTGTTTTGCAGCCCACGGACATGCTGTGTTTAACAAGGGGGGAATGTGGCGCCCCTGTGGTTTGGTCACCACAGTGGTACTGCACCTATCCAACAGGTGTAGTGCCATGCCCGCAGGTAAGAAGGGTGAACCTTACTGAGACACACCACCACACATCCAACACTGATCCAAAGTCCAGGCCAGGGAGATGCAGGGCGGAAGAGGCTTGCCTATAGAGCAGACCCGTCTGCTGGCTGGAGGAGGGAGTAGGTTTAGGGGGTGGGAAGAGCCATGAGTTGTTGAGAAGTTGGAGAGAGAAGCAAAATGGAGTTCTAGGGGAAACTGAGCTGGAGGCTATCAGGAGCTTCTGTTCCGGGTCAGCTGCAAACCTCTCAGTTCTGATGAACCCAAATCTACAATTGACTGGTTAGGTCAAGTACAGAAACGAACTGCAAAGGGGGGCCGGCCCCAATTTGGTCTGGAATCTGCAGGACCAGCAGGACCACCACCATGGACTCTCCCAAAACACAGGACTATAGAGGGTTGTGAGGACTTGCCAGCCAGAAACTCAGAAGGGCCCATAGTCTACACCCCAGGGGCCCGCTCCGTCTGAGGGGAGTGCTACATCAAAGCTGCCATGTGCTGACCCTGAGGATCCAGTCACCACAGAGATGCTGCACCCCCATTCGGGTGTAGTATCCCACTCACGGGTAAGAGGGGCACAGACCGGTGTCAGAACACCCCGATCACTCTAGAAACCATTGTAGTGGAGCTGGGTGCTAAAGGAAGTAGTTAGAGGGAGCACCTGGGAGGAGTGAGGTCAGGAAGAACACACATAGATGATGTGGGACACGTGACAAGGGGTATAAATAGCACGGGAAAGATCTAGAATGTAGGATAGACAGTTGTACAGTTGAAGAGAGAGTTGACCAGCTGAGGAGAGGTGGTAGAACAGCTGAGTAGAGACCGTTGAACAACAGGGGTTGAGTTGGAGGAAAGTGAGAGCAAGAACATCTGTAACAAGAAGAAAGAACTTAAGTGTCCAGAGGACTGGAGCAAGTGCAAGCTCGTCCTAAAGCCAGACTGAGGAACAGAGACAAAAACCAGGTGGCTCCAGGAGGAAGAGATGGTCCTAGAGACACGGTAAGTGAACAATCCACCCGTGTGGCTCGAATTCATTGTCCAGCACAAGCCAGTGGAGGAAATAGGCCGAAGAACAGGGGCACCGGTAACCCCAAGACTAGTGGATCGTTCAGACCAGGCTCAACTAGCAACCCAAAGGCTGTGTGGCACTTTCAAGGTGATACGGTCGACAACGGCGCACATCTGCTGAAAAGGTGGCAACCATAGGACTAAGGGGAGACACTGCATGTTAACCCCCTAAGAAAAGCCCACAGTTAGTGGCTCAGAGCTCTGTGTGGCAAGGAACAAGGCAGGACAGGCGAGGCAAGCGCAGTGTAAAGATGCTGATAAAGGACAGAGAAGGGGTGCCAGTTACATGTCATCCTCCTACCCGGGAGTAGCTGGATCCCTGCCTCGAGAACCCAGTGCTCAGCGGGCTGTTACACAAAGACTGTGAGTATGACTCACCGCGGCCGGCTGACTCCGGTTTAGACAGGCGATTCTTCTCCTTCCTTGTCACGGGTGGACCGCGCCTGCCGGTAGTGGGGCCCGGTGTAGTGCAGATCAAAAGTGAAGACGTCTTGCGGGAACAGATTAAAGGGGTTTTAATTTGTTTTCTTCGTGACGCCACCTATGAGTAGTTCGGTAAGGGCTACCGACGCTGCGGAACCCCCGGGGGATGGACAGCAGCAAGATGTTACGCTCCCCACAGGCTGAGCGGTGATCCCCAGGGGCTGGAGCTGCTCAAGATGTTGTGCGGCAGCTGCGGTTACCTTTAGGTAATGACGGACAGTTCATAAGGAAGCACGGACACCGAAGGTCTCTATAACGGTTCTTTACTGTAACCATGAAGGCAATACACGGTATGCAGTGGTCACAGGTAGCGGACCGGGTGGACTCAGCAGTGGTAGTGTTCCTCAGAGATCCGCAAGTGTTCCTCCATTCTACCTGTCTTGTTCTAACCAATGTCGCCCAGGAATACAAGGTCGGGTACGGGGAGGCTGCTTCAATGCCCTATCCATCTGTATACGCTGTGGATGCTTTGGGGAGCCTTGGATCCCTCAGTGAGTACACCGCTGGTTAGACGACTGGCTGGTGGTGGGGTGCTCCTATAAAGCTGATCCTCCACGGTGCTGGTTCGCGTGGCAGAGGTGAACTGCTGCCAGCTTCGGTACCAGTAAACCGGCTGTAAGTTGTGGGCACGGGAGTCTTTTGGGAACCCGTGTAGTAATGCCCATTCCCGGATGGTAAGGCCTCAGGTGGTGACACCCGTCCGGTGACGGCCCAGGGGCCCGCACGGGGTGCGGAGCCCCCGCTCCTCTCCTATCTCGAGGGGTCTCTCTCCTCTCTCCTTTCTTTTCTTTTGTGTCTATCACTTGTGTGTTCTAGACTAGACTGTTTTCCTCACTGCACTCCACCCCCCAGGGCCTATGATTGGCCCTCTGTTCTAGGTGTTGCATGTTGAGTTGGATCTCCGAGTTAACTATTTCATTGCTGAGTCAGAGGATATTGCGGATGCAATACCCTCTTGTGACGCACTCGTTGCGGGGCGCCACACTCCCCCTTGGTTGAATAAGCTTGTCCCCAAGCGTCACACTACTCACATTACAGAGGTTTTTACATTTTATAACAGGTAATACACTTTTATTAATGACAAGTCATATATGCATAAAAGTGAGGTAGATAAACAGGTTAACACATTGCGCGGACCCGGCGGGCGGTCGGCTGTCCTTAGAATAAAAGCTCAGGCTGTAGCCGCCAAGTCGCGGTGTTACGGTGCAAACAGGAAGAAGTCTCTTTTAATAGCAAAGTTCAAACAACAACCCAAGTCACTGATGAATGGCAGTGTTCCGGACTCGTATGGCGAACCACCCATCACGGCATATATGGCGCTCATAGGTTACTATGTCCCCTCTATACAAGTCTCGGCTTGGATGGCCTCGCGGTAGGTGCGATTCCACATCACGGCGCCCCACAAACACTTCAGTACTCACACCCTCCTCCCTTACGAATCCCCACCCGGTGGACAAGTTAAATGTGCTTACCCACCCGGTTTTACGGAACTGTTCAGGCAATGGAGATTGGCGGCGAGCCTCGGCATGAGCCTGCATGTTGGCTTGCAGTCGAGTATGCCACTCGTCTCTCCGGATACGACGTACCTCTTCGTCGGAGTGATGCGGCGTGTGGATAAAGTCACTACGGCGTGCTGGTTGTTGAACTGCTCGAGCTTGGTGGGCAGTCTGGAGTGGAGCCCGGTTCAACGGGACCGGAGAAGATACTGTTGTGGCGGCACCCGACCAGTGCACCCGAGCTGATCGCCCGGCAGAAGGGTTCCTTGTGTCTCCCCAGGCGAACCCGGTGTAGAGATCCTCAGCTGGACTGTAGGTCTCCTCGTCATCCTCCTCGACCTCCTCGATGACTACGTCGGGCTGCTCGGCTGACGAAGACGATGGGATGGAATCCTCTGGATCGGTGGGTGGCTGTGCGACAAAGTTCTTATCTGGATCGTTGTGCAGGACTTCCAGGCTGCCTGCCTCTTCTTCTGTAGCAGCAGGAAGTGGTGTTTCGATCCCGGTCACCAGGTAGGCCTCTGTAGTTGCAGAGGAGGCCTCCGGTTCAGGGGAGAAACAGGCGACAGTCTCGGTAGTGTGGAAACTAGTCGCGGGTTCCGAAGGTGGAACCAGGTAGATGTCAGCTTCTTCGTGGGAGCAATTTGGAAGCTCCGGCTCTGGAACGGAATCGGCTGCGGTATCGTCCGCTGGAACGGGTCGAGCTGTGGTCCTCACTGGAATAACACAGTCTATGGGCTCCGGTGACGAAGCAGGACAGGCGGTGGGCGATGGTGAGGCTGTTGAAAAGCTGGCGATGTCGTCTGGGCTTGGAGAAGCTGTACCCGGTCGGCTCTGCTGCATCGCATGATGGAGTCTTCTGCCTAGGGTCGCGCTCCAGCTGCGAATCGTCCACTCCACTGTCTCTAGTAACCGCACCCGGAGGTCTTGTAAAGCCTCTAGCCAGAAGTCGGGGCTGCCGTCAATGGTAAGGGCAGAATCCGGACCCGGTTGGCCTATGGCTGCTCTGGCCTCCGCCTCGACCTCCCGCATTAGGTCTTGGAGTCTCGTGCTGGCCATTCTTCTTGGAGGGAAACCACACCCGTTCAACCGGTAAGACGTTCTGGTAGAGCTGGTGAAGAAGTCTGTCGGTGTGTCTATCTATGACACTCCCATTTCCTCTGGGCTTTTGTAGTCCAATGGTGGGAAAAGTCTTTGGGGTCCGCCCCCATGGTTGATTCGAGCAATCAGGGCGGACAAAGAGTTTGGCGCCTTTTGTCTTTAGCCCTCCCACAATGAGGGGGGGTTGACTCACTCCTGGGCTTCACGTGGCGGCTTCTTGTGGCGGGAACGCCATCTTGGGCGCCATCTTGGCCCGATGGTGTAAAGGCGGGAAAGTTCTTTTTAGGACGAACAAAGTCCAATTGTAGACAATAAAGTCCAGTTTAAGCACAATATACCCGTTAGGTAACAGGCCTGCTCGTATCCTGTTCGTGACGCCATTTTCTGACTCACCGCGGCCGGCTGACTCCGGTTTAGACAGGCGATTCTTCTCCTTCCTTGTCACGGGTGGACCGCGCCTGCCGGTAGTGGGGCCCGGTGTAGTGCAGATCAAAAGTGAAGACGTCTTGCGGGAACAGTTTAAAGGGGTTTTAATTTGTTTTCTTCGTGACGCCACCTATGAGTAGTTCGGTAAGGGCTACCGACGCTGCGGAACCCCCGGGGGATGGACAGCAGCAAGATGTTACGCTCCCCACAGGCTGAGCGGTGATCCCCAGGGGCTGGAGCTGCTCAAGATGTTGTGCGGCAGCTGCGGTTACCTTTAGGTAATGACGGACAGTTCATAAGGAAGCACGGACACCGAAGGTCTCTATAACGGTTCTTTACTGTAACCATGAAGGCAATACACGGTATGCAGTGGTCACAGGTAGCGGACCGGGTGGACTCAGCAGTGGTAGTGTTCCTCAGAGATCCGCAAGTGTTCCTCCATTCTACCTGTCTTGTTCTAACCAATGTCGCCCAGGAATACAAGGTCGGGTACGGGGAGGCTGCTTCAATGCCCTATCCATCTGTATACGCTGTGGATGCTTTGGGGAGCCTTGGATCCCTCAGTGAGTACACCGCTGGTTAGACGACTGGCTGGTGGTGGGGTGCTCCTATAAAGCTGATCCTCCACGGTGCTGGTTCGCGTGGCAGAGGTGAACTGCTGCCAGCTTCGGTACCAGTAAACCGGCTGTAAGTTGTGGGCACGGGAGTCTTTTGGGAACCCGTGTAGTAATGCCCATTCCCGGATGGTAAGGCCTCAGGTGGTGACACCCGTCCGGTGACGGCCCAGGGGCCCGCACGGGGTGCGGAGCCCCCGCTCCTCTCCTATCTCGAGGGGTCTCTCTCCTCTCTCCTTTCTTTTCTTTTGTGTCTATCACTTGTGTGTTCTAGACTAGACTGTTTTCCTCACTGCACTCCACCCCCCAGGGCCTATGATTGGCCCTCTGTTCTAGGTGTTGCATGTTGAGTTGGATCTCCGAGTTAACTATTTCATTGCTGAGTCAGAGGATATTGCGGATGCAATACCCTCTTGTGACGCACTCGTTGCGGGGCGCCACAAGTAAAAGAAC
Source organism: Allobates femoralis (assembly GCA_033576535.1). Lineage (NCBI taxonomy): Eukaryota > Metazoa > Chordata > Amphibia > Anura > Aromobatidae > Allobates > Allobates femoralis. The sequence continues at coordinate 59,381,543 of JARQOC010000002.1, read as the reverse complement.
TGAAGACTTCAATCTGCTGTGTCTGTGAACTTTCTTAACGCATCAAAAGCACCAGAAACACAACTACCAACTCACGTACCTCAAGCTGCCCTGTGGGTTAGCCCTACCCGTAGAGGGCTTAAGAACATTGCTGCCTCCCAACCATCGGCCCCTAGGAGAACTGACGTGCATCGGCAGCCATCTATAGCCGTAATCTGCGGGTGGAGTCACATAAAATTAACAAGTATCCCCAGGTCCAGTTATCCCTTCCAGAATGAACCCTCCACGCCAAATGCCTGTCCCTAAGAAAGAGAGACACCCAAATCGAAGTTTTAATGAGTCTCCGTCCCTGTGATCCTAAGGCCCTGGAGGGGCAAGTCAGTCACAAGACCTATCACCTGGGGACCATTACAAACAGCGCTGGTCCAACCTGACCAGACACCTCAGATGGCGTCACGATAAACTTAATAATTCCTCTTTAAAAACCTCCTTTAACTTGTCCGGTCAGAGCCACTAAGCTGGGCAATCGCCACTGTGATACCCCAACAGACTGCCTGCATGGCTACCGAGTACCCTGGCCCTTGTGACTGCGGCATCATGAGTTGTTCATGTGATCAATGGATGTTACGATGGTTGGTCATATGATCAATGGATGTCATGACAGTTGGTCATGTGTCAGTCGGTGCCATGACACATGGTCATGTCATCAATTGATGTCATGGTAGGTCCTGTGATGTAGGTTATGTGATCTAAGGATGTCATGATAGTAGGTCCTGTGATGAATGGATGTGTTATTACTATGATACTAGATAATTACACATATAGAGGAGCTGCTTTGACATTTGTTGCAATATATAGTGGTCTCTTTCATTCCAAAGTCTAGAGTCAAATCTATTGGTATCTTGAACACAAATGTTTTATTAAACTAAGGAGAAGCCGTTAAATGATGAATTCATCTCTACTTAACCTGAAAATTGGGGAATACTAAAATTCTGACTTTGCATTTAAAGGTTTGGCAGGCCCAACTGCGCACATTTTAACATTCCTCTGCAGTCCCGATATCTTTTTTTTTTTTACATTTTTACTGTTGTATAAATTATTACTCTGAGTTCTTTAAACACAAGTGACCTCTTCATCCCGCAGCAATACACTTAAATGGGGATCATTGCCCTCCAGTCATAAAGGGTTAATCCAAAGGCACGTAAATGCACAGCGCAACCAGAGCTTGATCAGCATTTTTGAGCTTTTCAACCCAGAAATATTGATTTATTTTTTTATAATACTTGATGGTACTTTCCAGCGATTTATAACACTTACATTAAGGAGTAGATGGACTGGGAGAAAAGCCAAAATAAGTATGATAAAAGACGAAGAGCTGTCAGGAAGAGCAGCTTTCAAGGATTAGGTGCAGCTCGCGATTTAAACAAATGTAATAAAAATTAAAGAGGCGAGCCAAGACCCCATCTGCCCGAAAGGTTTGAGATACTGCAAGACGCTGCAGCCACATCACTATCCCTCTGCTGCTTACAAGTATTAAAATAACCCCACTTCATTAGCTACAATCTATTTCAGTACACAGATGTGAAATCTTCCGCTGGGATGTGATGAGTTAATGCGTTTCACTATTGGGGTTTTAAAATGGCATTCTAATCTGGCTTTATTGTATCTTAGATTGCCCTTACACTTGTCCTTGGCATTTTATTACTCCGAGCCAAAGTTATTATCGCCTTCATTGAAATTTTAAACAGTTCATGTAAAGACACAAGTCTTGATCAGAGGAAATCGTTTACCTCCTCCCTAACCTGCTGTGTATGCGTTTGCTTGGTTATCAGAGGCTGAAATGCGTGGAGCTTCTTGCAAGATATATCTATAAATGATAGTGCTGCCAGGGGCTGATTGCTTAAGTAATTAAATGCATGATTCCATGAGTAAAATGAATCACCTATCTACAGAATAGGGGATAAATTTAAGAACGGGATCCTGTGTTATATATTATAAGGATTTATTTGGGAATCTAATAGCAATGGGAGCAAAGACACACTGGGACATAGTTTTTAAAGATGAACAAGTCTGTATTGAACACACGTGACAGAAAACAAACGTGAGTTGCAGCAAAGTGAGCAAGTTTATCAAATATGCAATAAACAGAAAAGTCTCTTGAAATAATTCTTACACAGTGGAGCCAAAAGGGAAAGTCTCTCAGAAGCAGAACACATAGGGAGGTGCAAAAACAGAAAGTCTATGAGAGAGTTTAGTTACACCCAGGAAGGCCTGGGAATGGTAGTCACAGAGAACAAGTCCTGAACTTGAAGCAGTACAGTGTAGTTAAAGACAGTCCTGCACAGTCCAGAAAACTACTGCACAAAATAAACTGAGAAGCAAAAGCTAACATGCACACACTACTTATGTATAATGGGCAGGCAGGCTTGAAGCAAAGCAAGAGAGAAATGCACTAGAAGAGAATTTGCAAAGGAAACACTGAAGCAGGTGTGGTAGCCGAAGCTGAAACTGCAGAGTTTGGAAAAGACGGAGAGGATTTGCTGGAGGAGGAACATAGGGGCAGGAAGCCAGGAATTCAAACTGAATACTCAAGCATGGCTAGAAGGTAGACAAAAGTATATAAAAGTAGGGAAGGAGGATCACATAAACAGGAGTAAAGCAGTGAAAGCCATCTTGGAAAAGGGCAAGGATGTACAAACAGTTAGAAGATCAAGAGTCCCAACACCCTGCCCCCATTCCAACAACAAGGATACAGTGTCCAAACTGGAAATGGAGCAGTAGTTTTCATCCATGACCAGTTCCCCATCTACCTCTATGAGTCTATAAGAGCAGTAGAAAGTATGCGTGACCTGCACTCCCATAACCAGTAAATGGACAAGGATCACTGAACCCCACTCTCAGATTTAGGCCCTGTTCACACAGTGCGTTTTGATCACATTTTTTTAAGGCATTTTTAATGCAGTTTTGTCACAAAACTGTAAGCAAATCCTTACACCAGCAAAGTCAATGAGAATCCTGAAAAATTGTGCACACTTTGCTTATTTTTACCTTGCAGATTTGGTGCAGAAATAAATCTGAAATATGTCACTTCTTTAATCCCCAGAATTCATAAAAAAGACACCCAAAACGTGTAAAAAAGAGGGGATTTTTTTTTTCCTGCCAGGAGATGTGGATTTGCTGTAGACGTTTCTGCAACCAAACACTCAATGAGCACAAATAGCTTTAGTCAAATCGATTGATCATATATTTCCTATGGATAGGTGATTACTTGTTGGTGGGATCATTATTATCATTATTATTTATTTATAGAGCATCACTGATTCTATGGTGCTGTGCATGAGTAAGGGTTACATACAAACAAGTGAAAAATACAAAGAACAAACTAACAATGGCAGAATGGTACAGACAGGAGAGGACCCTGCCTTTACGGGGTTACAGTCTATATGATAATGGGGAAGGAGACAGTAGGTTGGATCACCTTCGATGGTGGAGGAGCGCCCGGTCTGGTGGTGGTGGAGCGCCAGCTCTGGTGATGGTGGAGTGCCAGCTCCAATGGCAGAGGGTCATTGCAGTCTGTAAGCTGTTCTCAATAGATGAGTTTTCAGGTTCCCATTGAAAGTTCTGAGTATAGGGGATAGTCGGACGTGTTGGGGTACAGAATTCCAGAGGATGGGGATGCTTTGGAGACGTTTTGCAAGCGGTTAGATGAGGAACGTACAAGTGTGGAAGAAAGAAGGAGGTTTTTGGAGGATTAAAGATTACGAGTTGGATAATGTCAGGAGATTAGTTCAGATATATGAGATATATTGTAGATGACTTTTTAAGTCAATGTTTGTAGTTTGAATTGGATTCATTGGGAAATTGGGAGCAAATGAAGAGATTGCAGAAAGGAGAAGTGGAGGAGCAGTAAGGGGAGAGGTGGATGTGTCTGGCAGCAGCGTTAAGGAGATTGGAGAGGTGCGAGAGTGTTAGCAGGGAGACTGCAGAGGATATTGCATTAGTCAAGGTGGGAGATGATGCGGGCATGCACTAGTAGTATTTTAGTAGATTGAGGGTTGAGGATGGGATGTGAAGTGTCAATCACAACAGGGTGTGTGTTGGACTGCCATACATGTGCCAAAGTAGTCCTGTAATGGTAATTACCAGGTGATAAAGCCATACGTTTAAGTAAACAATAAAACAATAGCACAGAATCTTATAACAGTGGGTCAGTTGTTGTTTTTTAAACCCTTACAACATGATGTCCTCATCTTACATAGCAAAGACCTGCTGCCAGACTCCCTTTAAGATTTTCCTTATTCCGGGAATAGTGGCTGGGTGTGAGCACTGTTTATATCCTGACTACTGCTGTCGTCATTTTTTACATATAAACACAGCTTCTACCCTGTACTTATTTTCTCTTCGTGTGCTGTCCTCCATTCCATTAGAATGCTTTCTTTGCTCTCCCTGAGATACTTTCTCTCCTCTCCATGCTGTGAAGATTTGTGTATAGCCTCCTCCACTCCCTGCCGGTCCCCATCACTAAAGGCCCTGTCACACACAACGATGCTCCAGCGATAAAGACCTGCCGGGATCGCTGGAGCGTCGTTACCTGGTCGCTGGGGAGCTGTCAAACAGGCAGATCTCCCCAGCGATCAGGCCTGTAAGCAGGGAGGACACTGGTAACTATAATAAACAGTGGGTATACAGGCAGCACGCGCTGCCTAGATACCCGGTGTTTACCATGGTTACCAGCCAGTGAGGTCACTGATCGCTGGTTTCTCGCTGTTACACGCAGCGATGCGTGCTGACCAGGGGGAGACCAACGATCAAAAAATGACCCAGAGTACTTTGCAGCGATCAGCGAACTCACAGCAGGGGCCTCATCGCTGCTAAATGTCACACATAACGACATCGCTGGAGAGATCGCTGTAACGTCACAGTTACAACGATCTCTCTAATGATATCGTTATGTGTGACTGGGCCTTAACACTGAAAGAAGGGAGGGGGAGAGCAGAGAGGGCTTGCAGACACTTTGCAGTTGTAAAATAGAATATGTTTTTAATGAAGACTGTTTAGAAAGTTGCTAAATTTTGCATTTAGAAAGCAAATAATAAAAATAATTGTGTGCAAAGGTACATAAGACCTTTAAAAGTGAACTCTGTGAACAAAAAAAAGTGCAAATTTCTTATCTCATTGAAGAAGGAAATAGTCAAATGCAGCTTTTATCGAGAAGAATTTATGTCCCTGGTTGACCTATCTGAGAGGTTACAATACAGAGACCGTTTACCGCGAGGACCGCTCTCGCTCATCACTGGAGATTATATGAGATCACAACTGCGAACCTCAGTGATGTCACTGCTCTCACAGCTGGGGCTCCGTCAGTATGAGAGTGCTCCTCACAGTGAGCGAACAGCCTCTCACCATAATGCAGCAGTGCCAGGGAGCTTTGCAGGATATACCATTGGAGCTGGGTATTTTGGGGGTTAATAAATGGGAAAATGGGAGTTGTCTGCATGCTTAATTTCACATAAGGATTTTTCTCTGTGTCCGTGTTTGTTAACTATTTACCGTATATACTCGTGTATAAGCCGACCCGTGTATAAGCCGACCCCCCTACTTTTGCCCCCAAAACCTGGGAAAATTTATTGACTCGTGTATAAGCCGAGGGTGGACCCCAGCACAGGTATACAGCCCCCAGCAGTGTGGTATACAGCAGCCTCCCCAGTGGTATATACAGGCCCCAGCAGTGTTACAGCAGCAGCCCCAGTGGTATATACAGCAGCAGCCCCAGTGGTAGTATACAGCAGCCCCAGAGGTATATACAGCAGCCCCAGTGGTAGTATACAGCAGCAGCCCCAGTGGTAGTATACAGCAGCAGCCCCAGTGGTAGTATACAGCAGCAGCCCCAGTGGTAGTATACACGCAGCCCCAGTAGTATATGCAGCCCCAGTGGTAGTATATAGCCCCAGTGGTAGTATATATACAGCCCCAGTGGTAGTATATAGCCCCAGTGGTAGTATATAGCCCCAGTGGTAGTATATAGCCCCAGTAGTAGTATACAGCCCCAGTGGTAGTATATAGCCCCAGTGGTAGTATATATACAGCCCCAGTGGTAGTATACAGCCCCAGTGGTAGTATATAGCCCCAGTGGTAGTATATAGCCCCAGTGGTAGTATACATACAGCCCCAGTGGTAGTATATAGCCCCAGTGGTAGTATATAGCCCCAGTAGTAGTATACAGCCCCAGTGGTAGTATATAGCCCCAGTGGTAGTATACATACAGCCCCAGTGGTAGTATATAGCCCCAATGGTAGTATATAGCCCCAGTAGTAGTATACAGCCCCAGTGGTAGTATATAGCCCCAGTGGTAGTATATAGCCCCAGTGGTAGTATACATACAGCCCCAGTGGTAGTATATAGCCCCAATGGTAGTATATAGCCCCAGTAGTAGTATACAGCCCCAGTGGTAGTATATAGCCCCAGTGGTAGTATATAGCCCCAGTAGTAGTATACAGCCCCAGTGGTAGTATATATACAGCCCCAGTGGTAGTATATATACAGCCCCAGTGGTAGTATATAGCCCCAGTGGTAGTATATAGCCCCAGTGGTAGTATATAGCCCCAGTGGTAGTATATAGCCCCAGTGGTAGTATATAGCCCCAGTAGTAGTATACAGCCCCAGTGGTAGTATATATACAGCCCCAGTGGTAGTATATAGCCCCAATGGTAGTATATAGCCCCAGTAGTAGTATACAGCCCCAGTGGTAGTATATAGCCCCAGTGGTAGTATATATACAGCCCCAGTGGTAGTATATAGCCCCAGTGGTAGTATATAGCCCCAGTGGTAGTATATAGCCCCAGTAGTAGTATACAGCCCCAGTGGTAGTATATAGCCCCAGTGGTAGTATATATACAGCCCCAGTGGTAGTATATAGCCCCAGTGGTAGTATATAGCCCCAGTGGTAGTATATAGCCCCAGTGGTAGTATACAGGGCCCCAGCAGGGCCCCCCTCATAATTTGGCGCCCCCACCTCAGTTTCTGGGCCCCCCCGCATGCAGCGCTGCACATATACATTACGTGTCTAGCAGCTGTTACCCTCCGGTGGCAGATCGCGGCTCCCGGCTCCGGGCTCCATCTTCCTCGCTGTCTTCCTGCTTTGTGACCGGCGCGATGACGTCATCGCGCCGGTCACATGACAACCAGGAAGACAGAGAGGAAGATGGAGCCCGGAGCCGGGAGCCGCGATCTGCCACCGGAGGGTAACAGCTGCTAGACACGTAATGTATATGTGCAGCGCTGCATGCGGGGGGGCCCAGAAACTGAGGTGGGGGCGCCAAACTTTGAGGGGGGCCGTATGACTCGCGTATAAGCCGAGGGGGGGACTTTTCAGCCCAATTTTTGGGCTGAAAAACTCGGCTTATACGCGAGTATATACGGTACTTAAAAGATTAGTAATGTGGGATCTCATAGAGACCTGAATATTACGAATCCAGGACTTGATGACAACTGTCAATTCTCAGATGTCATCAACCCCTTCTATTACCCCAATTGCCACTGCTTCAGGGCAATAGAAGAGAGCTGTTTAAAGTGCCAGGATTTGGCATTTTAATGAATGCGCCAAATTCTGGGGTGTCCATGGACTGCTAATCTTAACCCCGGGGGGGCAATAACTATGTGCCTCTCGAAGGTGAGAAAACTAACTCCCAGCTATGTGCTTTATCCTGCCAGTGTATGAAATTAGGGGGACCCCATGTTGGTTTTTTAAATAATTGATTTAAATAATTTAAAAGAAACGTGTGGTTTTCCGTATTTACTCAGCCACAGTAAAGCGCAAAACTACAGCTGTTCGCTTTATATTGGCTGAGTATCACATACAGGGGTCCTCTGCATATATTTTTCCAATTATTTATTTATTTTTACGTGTGTACGGGCAACCAATCACATACTCCAGGACAGAGAGCATCTGACTGCAACCAATCACAGATGCTGTCACAGAGGTAGGCTGGAGAAGCAGAGGAATATTTATTATTATAATAAGCAGACCCGGAAGTAAAGTGAGAGCAGCATGGGAGTCAGTAAGTATAATTTGGCTAATTTTATTCACCATTTTGCTTCTATTTACAGCCCCTCTAGCCGAACCTGAACAATAACATGGACTTACCTGAGCAGTCCATGCACGGGCAGTAGGTGTTCGGTACGGACTCCAAACTTTACAGTTCGGGTTCGCCCATTTCTAGTGACAATATGTTGATAAAACAGTGATTTTATCAAAACTACAGCAAGTAGACCAGTTAGTAACAAATCACTGGAATGAACTCCTACATTATGCTGCTCTCAGATTAGGTGGCAAAAGCTTGGTGATGGATTCCCTATAATATAGCAAGCAAGAGGTTAATGACTGGGCACCAAGCAGCATATATGAGTTATGGACTGGCCAGGTCCTGCCTTTATGAACCTGTAGGTCATCTTATGGAGCCAGTGTTGCACGCCAGGTGAACAAGACAATGAGATAACTTTGTGTAGAAGGAAAGAGGCAGCAATCACCGGGTTAATGTAGCTCCTATTTATTCAACCGTGACAGTTGACACCAACGCAGGGAGAGGGAGGGAGGAGTCGGCGGATGATGGCACGCCCTTTCGCAGGGTCTCCGCTTCAACAGGTACTAGTTTCGTGGGGTCTCTGCTTCAACAGGTCCTAGGACCCGTGGAAGCAGAGACCCCGTCAAACGGCGTGTCGTCGTCCGCCGACTCCTTACTCCCTCTCCACGCACTGATGTCAACTGTCATGGTTGAATAAATAGGAGCTACATTAACCCGGAGAGTGTCGTCTCTTTCCTTCTACACAAAGTTATCCCCTTTAATATGTTATCATACTGAATTGAGTGGTACAGAACCACAGATTCCATTTAAAGGTTAATTTAACATTTTTAATGCGCAATTGTTGGAGACTTGTCCATTTTCAGACAACTCCTTTAACAGAAGGTCTAACCTAAGATTCATCACCTCATTTTTAAGACAGCTGATCATGGGGACCAGTTGCCAAAGTTTTGGTGATCAATTGATCTCACTGGTGGATGGTGTTGACTAGGACAATCTCATGTCCTTTTACACTGGCCATTGTAGACATTGGGCTTCGTTGTAAAACATACAAGTTGCCTGAGCCCAAACTTCCTTTTTTGTCTAGAGAATATTAATATGAGTCACGCAAACACTTTTGTATTTATTCCAGATGTTGTCCCTGATCTCTCAACCTTTTTGGAGGTTGCGTGATATATTGGGTTTTGCCTGGGGCAATGTCACTCTACTAATCCAAGTCCAGTCGTCTAGAAACCATTAGCTGCTGAATGCAAAACACTAGAGACTAAATTTAATGCAGTTAAGGGGTCATAAAAGGTAAAGGTCAGAACAGAGGTCATATAGTGGTCCACAAGTTTATTCTCTGTCTACAAAAAGAATTAAAATAGCATTTCTACAAAAAAAAAAAAAAAAAACAGCTTTTATTAAAAGTATGATGAACCTCTTATGAGAACAGAATTTGCTTAGTAAGCAGAAAAAAGCGAGCGGTTATCCAAAAAGTGCTGGTTCTCATTGTGAAGATCAGGCAGGTAGGGAGTGCTCTTCTAGAATGCAAAACACTAGCGTCACCTATAACTAGTTGATACTTTTCTTCTTTCTAGAGAGTAGCGATTTTGCTAATTTAACAAGTTCGTTAGCAAATACTTATTAGATTTTTAAAAAAACATTTAGAGAAGGCAGTGGTGTAAGTAGAGTGTGATGTGCAAAATTTAGACCTGCCCCTCCCATCTTGCATTTTTGACTGATGTTTGGGCCTTTGTAATGTTCCAGATTCTGTGAAGATATACGTGTTTGCCCTCTCATGTAAAAGTTTCCCCCATTCTGTAGTAATGCCTCCATCCTGGTCCCTTTCATTTATAATGTCCTTCAGCCCGGGCATTTTCCTAGTATAATGTCCCCCTACCTTGGTTTCTTCCAGTAATAATCTCCTCTTTTCTGGTATTATACCCCCCATCCTGGGCACATTTTAATAATATATGTCCTCATCCTGCTATAAAGCTCCACATCCTGGGACCCTTTGATGAATATATGTCTTCTATCCTGGTTTAATTCCCCCCTTCCTGGCCCCCTTCCAGTAATATATCACCCATTATGGTATAATGTGCCACCTCCTGGGAGCCTTCTTGTAATTTATGCTTCTCATCCTGGTTTAATACCCCTCACCTTGGGCCCCTTCAAGCAATTTATGTCCCCCATCCTGGTATAAAGTCCCCAATTGTGGCCCCTTACTGTGATATTGTCCTCCATTCTGGGCTCCTTCCAAGTATAATGTCCCCATCGTCTGACCCTTCTTTTAATAATATTCCCCATCCTGGGTCGCTTCCAGGTATAATGTCCTCCATCTTGGGCCTTTTCGTGGTATAATGTCCACCATCTTGGGTCCCTTGAAGTACTAATGTTCATCCTGGAATAATGTCCCCCATTCTGGTACCTTCCTGTAATAATGTCTCCCATCCTGGGCCCCTTCCAGCTATAATTTTTCCATTCTGGGTAGCTTCCAGCAATAATGTCCCCCATCCTGATATAATGTCTCCATCCTAGGCCCCTTCTAGTAATATATGTCCCCCTTCTTAGTATAATGCCCCCCATCCTGGGTTCAAACAAGTAATTTGTGTCCCCATCATTTTTGAATGCTCTACATCGGGTCACTTACAGTAATATATGTCCATCCTGGTATAATGTTGCCCATCCTAGGCCCTTCCTGTAATAATGTCTCTCATCATGGGCACCTTCCAGTATTATTTGTCCCCCATTCTGGCCTCTTCTTGTAATAATGCCCCCCATCCTGGGCCCTTTCCAAGTATAATGTTCTCCATCCTGGGCCTTTTTCTGGCATAATGTCCCTCTATAATTGGTTCCTTTCAGTAATAATGTTCCCTATTCTGGTATAATGTCTCCAACCTAAGCCCCTTTCAGTAATATATATATTCCTAATCCTGATATAATGTTTCCCATTCTGGACCAATTTCATTAATATATGTCCCCCATCCTGGTTTATTGCCTCTCTCCTCTTGGGCCTTTTCCAGTAATATATGTTCCCCTTCCTGGTATAATGCTCACATCCTTGCCCACTTCCAATAATACATGTCTCTCATCTTGGGCTCCTTCCAGTATTACATGTCTGCCCTACTGGTTTAATGCCTCCATCCTGGGCTGCTTACTATAATATGTGTCCGTAATCCTGGTATGATGTCTTCCATTGTAGCATCTTCCTGTAATAATGTCGTCTATCCTGGGCCCCTTCAAGGTATAATGTCCTCCATCCTGGGCCTTTTTCTGCTATAATGTCCACCCATCCTGGGTCCCTTCCAGTAATATTGTTCGCTATCCTGGTACATGGAAAGGTGCAAGAGTGCTAGAGGGGAGGCCATAAAGCAGGAGGTTGCAGTAGTCAAGGTGGAAAATGATGAGAGCATGCACAAGTGTTTTTGCAGTTCCTTGGCCAAAAAATGTATAGATCCTGGAAATATTTTTGAGTTGGAGTGAATAGGAGATGGCAAGGGCTTGGATATGTGGCTTGAAGAAGAGGGCAGAGTCGAATATTACCCCAAAGCACTGAGCATGCAGAGCTTGGGCTATGATGGATAGGACTGGTGGGGTGGTAGAGTGAGATGTGGAGGAAGGAGGTGATAATAGGCCTAAAGAGGTAGATCTGCAAGTCATCATTGTAGAGATGATACTGAAAGCCATGGGACTCTATGAACTGTCCCAAGCCAAAGGTGTAGATGTAGAAGAGTTGGGCTCCTAGAACTGAACTTTGGTGGACACTGACAGATAGGGGGCAAGGTGAGGAGGTGGTGAGGGAGAGGGAGACGCTCAATGTCAGGTCTGTTAGATATGAAGAGATCCAGGAGAAGGCCAAGTCTGTAATGCCAAGAGATGAGAGAATCTTTAATAGGAGAGAATGGTCTAGTGTCGAAGGCAGAGGACAGAGCCAGGAGAAGGAGGACAGAGTAGTGTTGCTTGCTTTTGGTAGTTAGTAGATCATTGGTAACTTTAGTTAGGGACGTTTCAGTTGAGTGGTGCAGTTGGAAGCCAGATTGTAACTGGTCAAAGAGGGAGCAGGAGGAGAGGTGGGAGGACAATTCAAGATGAACATGCTGTTCCAGTAGTATTGAGGCATTAGGGAGGAGTGATATGGGACAATAGCTAGACATTAAAGGATAAATAGAAGGAGGGCTTTTGAGGATCGATGTGATCTTTACAGAAGAAAGGAGAGCTGACCTTTTTTTCATGGTGGAGAAGCTGGTTTTGGAAGAAGAGGATTCATTAGTTATGAGGAGGGGATGTGGGAACTGTGAGTCAAAGCCTTTTCTGATGTATCAATCTTCTGCTTGAAGAAAGAGGCAAAGTCTTTAGCTGAGATGAGAGGAAAGGGAGGAGGTGGTGGGGGACAGAGGAAAGAATTTAAAGTCTTGAATAGCTATTTAAGGTTGTAAGAATAGGAGGATATGAGAGATGATAAGTAGGCTTGTTTTGCAGCAGTGAGTGTGGACTTAAAGTTGGCAATGGACTGCTTGTATGCAATGAAGTACGTGGTAGAATGGGATCTCTTCGATCTCCGCTCAGCAACCGGAGGCCCACCTCAGCTCTTTAATCAGGCTGGTGTGTCCTGGATGCCTGTTGATTGTACAAGTTTTTCTATGCATAAGGGAGGCGGCCAAATTGAGAGCTGTAGTTATTGTGGTGTTATATAAAGTGCCAGCAGCATTTGCATTGTGTAAGGAAGCTATGTCTGTGAGAAGGAGAAGGAACTTAGAAAGTGAATGTAAATCAAGTTGATTGAGATTTCTGCAAGGGTGATTATGTTTGTGGAGTGGGGCTTGCGTGGTAGGAGAAGAGAGATAAAACTGCTGGGGAGATGAATCGGAGGCAAAACAAATGATGTCATCTGAAGCTCCTACTGAGTACAGCTGCAGTGTGAGGGTCAATGGTAGGAGGACAGCCTATTTCCAACACAACTACGGAGTGAGACAGGACTGCAGCCTCAGTCCAATGCTCTTTAACATCTACATCAATGAGCTGGCGGTGACCCTAGATTCCTCCTCTGTACCAGGATTCACCCTCCATGACACCGAGGTTAAATTTCTGTTGTATGCTGATGACCTCGTGCTGTTATCACCAACTGACAAAGGCCTTCAAGATCATCTGATAATACTAGAGACCTTCAGTAGCACATGGGCAATGCCAATCAACCAGAAGAAAACTAATATCATGGGGTTCCAAATAAGAAAGCAGAAACCTGATGGCCATCCTCCCATTATGATAGACAACTATTCACTTACAGAAAACAACAAGTACAACTACCTGGACCTTAAAGTCAGCCAACAAGGGAGCTTCAAGCAAGCCATAGAGTTACTGAAAGACAAGGTATTCAAAGTCTCCTATGCCATCAAAAGACGTCTGTACCATCTCAAGGCACCTGTAACCGTCTGGCTAAAAATCTTTGACTCCATCATTGCCCCAATCCTTCTTTATGGCATTGAGGTCTGAGACACAGTCTCATACCCAAACTGGTCAAAATGGGATGCTGGGTCAACTGAAATATTCCACCTAGAGTTCTGCAAGCACCTTCTCCAAGTCCATCGGAGCACATCAAACAAGGCCTCCCGAGCAGAGCTGGGCAGATTCCCTCTACACCTCGCAATCCAGAAGAAGGCTCCATCATTCAAGGCTAATCTACAAAGTAGTAGTCCCAGCTCTAACCATCTCAAAACCTTCCAATACAATCACATTCCCCCACGCACAAAGTACCCAAAGGCAGCCTGACCAAGCCAACAACCTATATGGCCTGACAAAAGGCGAAATCCGTAAGATGGTGCACAAAGGCAAGGAGGAATTTCTCAGCATCACTGAGCGCCCACAGCCTACTCATCAAACCCAGGCGCACCGACAGAACTACAAGCCCCGGGAGAGCAGCCTATGCCAGCAGTGCCCCCAGGAGGCAAGGGAGGATGAAGTGCAATTCTTGCTCAGGTGTCCCAAATACTCCACATTGAGGGACACTCACTTCAAGAGACTGTGTGATCTCCTCCCAGACTTCACCTCCATGGAGGAGGAAGAGAAACTGCCAATACTGCTGGGGAAAAAGGAACGTGCAGCAGCCATAGCAGCGCAGCGCAATATGCTAGTGCCTGCCACAGACTAAGGGGAGACCGATATGTCATAGACTTGTATACTACACCCAGGACATATCCCTACCCCCAACTAAGAGCAGGATATGTCATAGACTTCTATACCTGACGCATATATATTCTGGATCTCTATATGCCTCCCTACCCTGGTCCCCATCTTTTTACCATTTTTACCATTGCTTTGGCTATGCTAACATGTACTTAGTCCTGCCAATAAAGCTCATTTGAATTTGAATTTGAATTTGAAAAGGAATTGAACAAAACCAATACAAAAATATATAGCGAACAAAATCCCCTAAAATAAATGAAAAAATAAATTGCAAAGTGCAAAAAAGTAAAATAGGGTACTTAGTGACATTATTTGATCAAAAATTAACAAGCTGCCCCACCGCGTCAAGGCAACCCCATCAGGACAGTTGAATTGAATTAGCCAGGTGGTGAAGTGGTCTAGAAAAGTGGTGGCTGGCCCTAAGGGGCAGTAAATGACAGCCAGCTGAATGTTGGAGGGGGAGCAGATACGGACAGAGGGAACAGTAATAATTGTTGGCAATGGAATTGGGGTAAAGGAGCAGTAATCAGACAGGAGCAAGCAAATTCTTCCAACATGCTTTTTGGTAGGGCGAGGCATGTGAGAAAGATAGAATCCACCACAAGAGAGTGCAGCTGGGGTGGCTGTGTCAGAGGGGGTGAGCCATGTTTCAGTGATGCCAAGGAAGGAGAGTTTAATAGTGATGAAGAGGTTATGGATGTTATGTTGCAGCAGAGCAAACATTGCATAGGGTTTCTAGCAGAGGTACTGGGGGAGCAGGGGGCTGGATGAATGGTATAAGGTTATTGGGGTTGCAAAAAGTTGTGATGAATCATGGGTAGTGGTTAGAAATGAGTGTGGGGATGTGATGAAGAGGGGCATGATTTGCAGATTGTAACACATATGTTGATACATTTGTATGTAACACATATGTTGATTGTGTGGGACGAGACAAGACTTGAGACAAGGTTTTTGGTATGTAGTCTATATTGACAAATAATCAAACAAAGGCAAGTGAAGAAATCTTTGAAGCAGAAACGAACCGAAAATAAGTCCAGAGACTATATGCAGTGTGCGACTAGCACAAATAAATGTAAGTCCAGAACAGTCTTAGCAGGAGACAGTGCAAACAAACAAATAGTTATCAGTGTACACAGTAATGTACACAGGTAACTTTAAACAGAAAGCCAAAGTTCTTACAGGTCAAGGCAGTCAGTAGAGATCTTCTCCCTAGAAGTCAGCCAGGATCTGGAAAATACACCGAAAACTGCAGGCAGCTGAGAAGCAGTAGACAGAGTAGCAGGGATAACGAGCAGCAGCAGGCTGTCTGGAAGCAAGAATGGAGTGAGTCAAAAGCCAGGAAGCATAAAATACTCAGGTGGAGAATAAATCCAGGAGCAGAGCTTAAATAGGCAGACAAACAGGATGTGCAAAAGCATGATGAGGCATCAGACTCCATCTTGGGCAAGGGCAAGAAGACACAACAAGTTCCATGGAAAACACAGAAAGCTTACAAGGATATATCTCCAGCAGTGAGTAGAAGCAGAGAGAGTGTTAGAAGGTGGGAGCAGGAGAGGGTATGAAGTGGCTATGTGTGTCTGGAGACTGAGGATTGTATGGTGAGGAACTGTTGTGAGGAAGAGGGGATATAGGCGGGGAGGATGAATGGAGAGATGACCAGTACATTACTAGGTGGAGGAATTAAAGAAGTTAAAAAAAATTAAGAAATTAAGTAGTATGGGTGGTGAAAGTGAACAGAAACAGAAGTATTGTTTACAGTAACTATGTATTCCAGTACCTTCAGGTCCCTTCTGTCTTATTCTTGTCTAAATCATTATAGCTAGGGATGAGCGAGTACTGCAATAATCGGACTCGCTATACTCGCAACGAGTAGGTCCTGATACTCAGTACTCATTGCAAGTATAGCGAGTCCATTGTTAATGAATGTGCGGGTGAGTACTTTTGCAGTGTATCTATAAATACACTGCGAAAGTGCACTAAAAGTGAATAAAAGTTGTTAAAAAATAAAAAAATATCATACTCACCATTTCAGATGGCTAGAATACACAAAACAGTTCTAATCTCAACATCATCGAGAAGATCATTGGTGGTTAGTTCGTCAAGATATCTAGAGCATCCTCTTTGTCGAGCACCTTTAAACGTGGTCTCAGAGTGTCTTTGCTCCCATAAGCCAATAGATTCCTGAGTATATCCTTACAATACATTACACACCAATTGGTAAACAGTTTTTCATGGCAGTGCTTTCCCATTGGAGGAGGCTGATGGACAGGTCTGGTCACATGTTCCCGTTCCGCCTCCAGCAGCCATTGTGAGAATAGGAGAGTAGTGCAGTCTGTGAGAAAGGAGGAGAACCTGTAATACTGATATATTATATTGGTCTTTCAAAAGTATGTCTACCACACATTTATTTAAATAAAGTGGACAACCCCTTTAAGATATATTAACTTTATATTTGTAACTGTGAGAACTAAATGGCTTACATACCGTACTCACTGTCTTTAACCTGTTGCCTTTCATTAATTAATAGAATCGAATAGAAACAAAATGCCAGTTTGACTCTTCTTGCTCTTTAAAATATGTAATCACAGGCCTGGCTTCCTAATCTTTGACTTCTAAATATCCCCCTTTATCTGGGTGTTAGCAGAGTTGAATGCCTTTATCATATTCGTCTGTCACACGCCCACAGCCTTTATTTTATCCCGTTCCCTCATTTCTTATTCTGCTTTCAAGTTCAGCTATTGTAGCAATTATGAACATATTCCCCACTGATCTTTTAATCCTTTGTTCCTCACTCAAAAAGTGAATGCCCTTAAGGAAAAGTTTCCTCCCCTCCTGTGTCTGCCATCGTCTACCATTTTATTATTTTTCTCGAATGCTTATAGTATAAATTAGTCAATGAATTCATTTAACAATTAAAGGGGAAAAAAATCATTCTCTGTTTATCTCATGAAATTTTCATTACGTTTTCTTCGGCATTTAGAAATCTAATTTGTCTCTATCAACATGAGGCCTTGATGCGGCTTTCAACATGGTGCGAACACAATATATCTGCCTGTCTATAGACCCCCTGAGTGGTAGGAACCATCTTCCTCTTTAATCATGAAAGAATCTGAGAAATGAAATTCATTGTACAAAGTTTTTCAACCATAGTAGCACACCTTTCCAAGACACAATGCAAAATTCTAATCTCGATTGCCTAATTAAAATGTAAAATGAAGGCCTTGAGGTGGCGACATGTAGGAATTAATCCAATATCAGTTAGAATAAATCATATAGACGACTCACATAAATATACAAGGTTGAACAAAAAGATTAACAGGACCCAAATCGGTAGACAGTGACCACTAGACCGGAGACCTACGTACCTCCACCAACTTGACAGTATCCCTGGTTTCTCTTCTCATGCAAAATTATCATTGAGGTGTAACACATCAATGACTTTGCAAAAGGTCATCTAATGAGTAGAGGCACCAGCGATGCTGGAAGTAAGAGGAGGTATGACAGGCTTCGGTCAGGTGGCCACAAACTACTCAAATGGCCTCTGGACTAGGCTCCCCTGCAAAACAGTTTGCTCAACTCTAATATATGCAATTTTTTGCTATTTTCACCATGTTATTTGTCTTCCACTAGTCCAGATTTCAGATGGTTAGTATACACAAAACAGTCCTGATCTCAACATCATCGAGTCTGTTAATCAACAGAAGATCATACAGGGGCGGACCTACCTTGGTGCAGCTGGTTCAGCTGCACCAGGGCCCCGACCGGGTAGGGGGCCCCTCAAGCACCTGTAGGGGGCCCCCCGTGACCCTGTGTCAGAGGAGAGGAGGATACCTGAGGGAAGCTTCCTGCTTCCCTTGGCTGTTCCCGCCCCTCCTCTCCTCTGCAGCCCTGGCTCCCTGACATGCAATGCGCGGCTCGGCGCAGGTAGGAGCTGCCCGAACTTCCCCCTGCTGGCACCCCCCCACCCTCCAATCACCTAAAGCTGCCAGCACCCCCTGTCCCCTCTCCTCACTTAAAGCTGCCAGCACAAAAGCACCCCATCCACCCACCCCCGCTCATCACCTAAGGAGGCTGCACCAGGGCCCGCCGGGGTGAGGGTCCGCCACTGAGATCATTGGTGGTTAGTTCACCAAGATATTTTGAGCATCTTCTTTGCCGAAGACCTTTATAAGCTTCATGTAACAGTCCCCAGAAGATTTGATGCTGCTTTAAAGGCAACGGGCGGTCACCCCAAATATTGATGAGCTTTAGGTTTCTCTTTTTGATGCATTCATTTTGTATTTTGTTAATTGATAAAAACAATCCAAAGCGGTTTATTAGCAGGGGCAACGTTTCGGTTCTGAAGTGTGAACCTTATCTATTATATAATCACGAATGGAGCGAGTGCCCCTTTTGAGACCGCACTCGCTGCGAGTCAGCGTGGTCATGTGGATACGAAAAATGCATTGGCCGCGCAGCGGCCATTGCGAGCAGTTGTAAGGCGACTCGCTATGCCCGCGCAGCGGGCATGGCGAGTCGCCTTAGCAGCGCGAAGCATTGGCCGCGAAGCGGCCATTGCGAGTCAGAGACTCGCTCTGCTAGAATCCCGATGCATTGTGCATCGGGCACCCATCTAGTATATATATAAATATGTTGTAGAGGGAGCAAAAAGAAAACATTCTCCATTTCAAAGTTCCTTCGGTTTACTCATCCTTCATAAACTGCTCAGGATAAACAAGCTTGAACCTTTCTTCAGGCTTTACAGCAACAAAAACCGTGTCATAGAGGCTAAGGTCACACACGCCAATCAGTTTTCTTTCATGGATCCAATAACAAATCCATTTTCTTGGCTGTTTTTTGAGCCTCCTGTGCAGCTATGCATTTTTTGGACTTTGCCATTTTTTGCCAAAAAATGTGAGCAAAAACGGATCCGTTAACCTTTCTTTAACGGATCCGTTTCCCATAGGGCCCCATGTTAAAAAAAGGATCCGTTTTTTTTACTGCACCCAAAAAATGCTGCTGGCAGCATTTTTTGGGTCCTGTTAAAAAACGCATAGCAGAGCAGTCACACTTGAGTCCAGCATCTGATAACAGCATCAGCTTTTGGACTTAGAATTCTAAAGTTGAAAAACTGAAGCAAATATCGGATCCAGGGCTAATGTGTGACCCTAGGCAAAGAGTATTCACTGGCCTTGGTCAGTTTTTACATAGGGATTTCAGGTACCTCTCTATGCCTAGGGTCACACATAAGCCCTGGATCAGTTATTTGCATCAGTTTTTCAACTTTAGAATTCTAAGTCTAAAAACTGATTCTGTTAACAGATGCTGGACTCAAGTGTGACTGCTCTGCTATGCGTTTTTTAACAGGACCCATTTTTTTTGGTGCAGTAAAAAAAAACGGACTCGGGATGCTCAGCGAGCGCAGAGTACCGGCGAGATGCTCGGGCTCATTCTCGGCTCCCCCTCCCTGCATGTTGGTGCTCTTAACAGAGCCAGCCCACATGCAGGAATTGGCTGCCACACACTATAATGCCACAGCCATGTTGGTTGTGACATTACAGTGATTGGCTGGCCACAGAGCGTCATCAGGTCTAAATCAGACCTGACGGCACTGTGCTCATTCCTCCCTCCGTGTGACATATTACTTTCGCTTTAGCAGCGTATGTGTGGCAGCCTGTACATTCACTGCTAAAGCGAAATTCAAGTTAAAAAAAAATATAGCATACTCACCTGTCCGCAAACTCCTGTGACACGTCCTATTGGCTCCAGGACCTGCCGGCTGATCACCTTTCGCCTGGCCAGTTTAAATGATCAGCTGATGCTGTCAGGTGATCATTTAAAACAGCTGAGTGGTAAAAAAAATGGCTTTTTACCGGGACTTAAGGCCACTTTACACACACTGATATCTCTGACCAACTTCTGAACAGATCTCTGGTTGCAGTGGGTTATGTATTTGGGGTTTTATTTATATATTTTTTTATTTTTTAATGATTTAAAAAAAAAAGGAAATCAACATGGGATTCATCACATTTTTGTATGCCAGCCAGGTACAGCAGACAGTTACGGGCTGCCCCCAACCCCCAGCTGCCTACTTGTACCGGGCTGGGAACAAAAAATATAGGGAAGCCCTATTTCTTAATTATTTCATGAAATAATGAAAAAAAAAACAATGTGGGACTTCACCCTATTTTTGTGTCCAGCCAAGTACTACTAGGCAGTAGGGATGGGCGAGTACCGTACTATTCGGAATCGCTACACCCGCAACGAGTAGGTCTCGGTACTCGCTACTCGATGCGAGTATAGCGATTCCGAATACCTTTGCAGTGTATCTATAGATACACTGCAAAAGTCCTGTAAAAGAGAGGAAAAGTGGTTAAAAAATAAAAAAATCGGATACTCACCTTAACCGACGGCTGTACCGGGACCGGCCGATGGACATCTATTCATGTTAAAGGACCTTTCACTCTCTCAGCCAATCAGATGGCTGGGAGAGATCTGGCCAATCAGATGCCGCCACGTCACAATCACGTGATCGCTAGCAGCCACCTGATTGGCCAGATGGAAAGGTCCTCTCAGGTACACCGAGGACCTTTCCATCTGGCCAATCAGGTGGCCGCTAGCGATCACGTGATTGTGACGTGGCGGCATCTGATTGGCCAGATCTCTCCCAGCCATCTGATTGGCTGAGAGAGTGAAAGGTCCTTTAACATGAATAGATGTCCATCGGCCGGTCCCGGTACAGCCGTCGGTTAAGGTGAGTATCCGATTTTTTTATTTTTTAACCACTTTTCCTCTCTTTTACAGGACTTTTGCAGTGTATCTATTGATACACTGCAAAAGTACTCGGTACTTGCTACTCCCAAGTAATCCTAATTTACTCGGCGAGTAGCGAATACACGAATACCGCTACTATTCGGCGAGTTCCGAATAGTAGCGAGTATACTCGCCCATCCCTACTAGGCAGTTGTGTCCTGAAATCCACAGCGCAGGGTGGCCCAAGCTTTCTAGAGCCTCTCTTTCCCCCCCGCCTGCTGCAAATTGCAGTCCCCAGCCGTTCTAGAAAATGGTGAATTCATAGAATCTTCTGTTGCTGTATATAACTCTTCCAGCGGCCCAGGTGCCGGGTGGCTTGTGGGTAATAATGGGGTTAGGGCCAGTTGTGTATTATCAGCTGGCCCTAAGCCCAAAATTGATGGGGTTCTGCAATACTAGACATGACCACCATGAATTTATAGTAATCAGATAAAATAACAACAACACAGAGAAAATATTTTTATTAGAAATAAAACACAAACACAATTAGTGACTTCATCTTTATTAAAGAGCCCCCACCCCCTCCGACATAGTCCAGACTCGAGGGTCCAATCCGGACCCAATAGTATCTGATCGGTTTGCTGGCTGGTAAACCGATCAGATGATCAATATCAGGTTCAAGGACCTGAATCAGCTGTCAGATCACCGGACAGCTGATGTCGGCGTGGGTGATTTAAACACAGTTGACCTGACAGCTGTTTAAATCTCCTGCACCGAAACCGAACAGCTGATGTCGGTGGCGGACACAGCTGATCTGACAGCTGTTTAAATTGCCTGCACTGACATCAACTGTTCGGTGTTGGCGCGGGTGATTTAAACAGCTCTCAGATCAGCTGTGCCCACCGCCGACACCTCAACCGATGGGCGACCGATGAGCTGATGTGTCACGTCACAATCAGCTGATGCTGTCACATGACACATCAGCTGATTGCTACTGGCCAATTAGATCTTAAGGTCCTGACAAGCCGATCAGACGTTTTCCTTTCGGGTCCCGGGGAGAGCAAGTGGAGGGCTGGTGTATCACACTTAGATGGCGTTGACATTGCTGGATGCTGCTGTGTATGTTTGTCTTTAAGAGCTGCATGGTTGATAGTTGTGAAGGTCCTGGCCTCCTTTGTTGTGCTCCAGAACTGCATTCACTATGAGGTTCAAATGCTGGTTGAGGGGTTAATGTGTGACTCACCTGAACTCCCCTCCCCCTAGCCTTTAAGTAGCCTCTCCTTCCACCAGGCGGTGCTGCTGATAGAGTTTCACTCTATGCCTGGAAGCTGTGCTATGCTGACCTGTGTGTTTGTGTTGCTGAAGTCCTTTCCTTTGGAGTTGCTGTATCCCAGTTCTGTGGAGGGAGGTGACGAGGGAATAATGCAGGGCTGGTGAAGGAGGTTAGGGAGAGGCTGGAGGCCCAAACCTTCTCACCATCAGAGATACCTTCGGGATCAGTGCCATTCAGGGTTCCTAGACTAGGGTCACACTAGTCTTCCCTGGTCACCCTGCCCATAACTGCCATTCCCTCATCAGCATTCTCACTACACCGTGACATCAGCAGCAGCCCATACCTTTTTCATTGAGTCATTATGTCTCAGACTGCATCAGCTGATGCATGTTCTCGCCTGATGCAGACCATCTCTGAAGAGGTAACTGGTCTGCGGACTCAGGTAGTGCAACAGCTGCAGCAAGTCGTGGGTTACCTGGCGTCGGCTCATGCTCAGGCCATGACAGAACCCAAGGTCTCTCTTCCAGATAGGTTTTCTGGGGGAAGAGACAATTTGTTTGTGCTTCGGGAAGCCTGTAAGCTTTATTTCAGGTTCCGGCCCCGTTCATCGGGAAGTGAAGAACAGTGGGTGGGGATTATAGTCTTCCTTCTTAAAGGGGGCCCCCAGCCTGGGCCTTTTACCTCCCGTCTGACTCACCATCGTTGCAGTCAGTGGACCGGTTTTTTGCTGCTCTGGCTCAGGTGTATGGCGAACCTGAAAGGGTGACCTTTGCTGAGTCTAATCTCCGTAAACTCCAGCAGGGCACACAAGCAGTGGAGGACTACTGCTCAGAGTTTTGGAGATGGGCGATTGACACCCAGTGCAATGACCAACCCTCCGGAGTCAGTTCTGCTTGGGGTTGTCAGCTAGACTGCAAGACACCCTGGTTCAGTACGCCGCACCTGAGTCATTGGAGGCTGCGATGTCCCTATCCATACGGGTTGACAGATGCCTGAGGGAGAGACCGAAACCTACTATGTCTCCTTTACCTATCCCTGCTGAGGAGACTATACCCGATAAACCCATGTAGTTGGGGGCAGTAGGTTCTCATGTGGCTACTGTTCACCAAGTGGGCGGAGCATGTTTTTTCTGTGGAAAATCTGACCATTTTATTAAGGTTTGTCCACTTCTCTCCAAGACTACGCAGTCTCAGAAACAGCCTACCTCAGGCCATTCTGAAGGAGACGACCAGAGAGTTTATCTTTCCATCCTCTCTAAGTCTCTGTTCACACTGTCTGCCAAGGTGGTGGTAGATGGTAAAACTGAGACTGTGCCAGTTCTGGTCGATAGCGGAGCGGGGGTCAATTTGATGGATTCTTGCTTTGTTCAGGCTCATAGTCTCACCAGCAGTGCTTTAGTGAGACCCATTCCCATCGCCTCGATCGACTCAGTTCCACTCAGCTAGAAATTCCTCTCCCATGTGGTGAGTAATGTGAACTTGAGCATAGGAACTATCCACCAGGAGGTTCTGTCCTGTCACCTCTTGGAGAACCTGCCCACTCCCATTGTATTGGGCCTTCCCTGGCTGGAGAAACACAACCCAGTAATTGACTGGTGGGCCAGAAAGGTTGTAGTTGGGGGTCTTTCTGTGTAATAGCCTCGCTACAACTATTTCTACTGTACTGGTTGCACCGACTCCTACCCCACGTCCAGAAGTGAATTGGGGTGAGCCTTAAAGACAGGGTGGAGTCCAGACTACGCCGCAGAATAATGGTGGGTCTAGGTGTCGTTCCAGGAGGAGGGGCCGGGGAGGGATGGTGGTTCCTGCTGAGCACTCCAGGGGAGGGAGCCCTGGGCCCTGGGGGGACGCTGCTGCAGATTTCCATCCTGGATGTGTGTCCTCTAACTGTGACTGCAGATTTAGAAATAAACGTGCAGGTCCAGACCTGAGAGTTAATGAGTGTGTGTGTTGTCCAAACACGTCAGGTGGAGGTGTGCTGTTGGGGCTCCTGGTTCTGGGGTTATTGGAACGTTTCAGATATCGGTCATTTGTAATCTTGTGCTGTACCGCCTTGATCTACCCCCAGGTTTGGCATCCCATCGTGTCTTTCATATCTCGTCACTCAGGGGATGTGGACTTCTTTTGGATGTGCCGTAGTCGAGTCCGGAGCCCTCTCTTACAAGAGAGGGTACTGTCAGCACTGACATTGCTGGATGCTGCTGTGTATGTTTGTCTTTAAGAGCTGCATGGTTGATAGTTGTGAAGGTCCTGGTTTCCAGTGTTGTGCTTCAGAACTGCATTCACTATGAGGTTCAAATGCTGGTTGAGGGGTTAATGTGTGACTCACCTGAGTCCCCTAGCCTTTAAGTAGCCTCTCCTTCCACCAGGTGGTGCTGCTGATAGAGTTTTACTCTATGCCTGGGAGCCGTGCTGTAATGACCTGTGTGTATGTGTTGCTGAAGTCCTCTTCTTTGGAGTTGCTGTAGGGTGCAGGGCTGGTTGAGGAGGTTAGAGAGAGTCTGGAGGCCCGAACCTTCTCACCTTTAGAGATACCTTCGGGATCAGGGCCATTCAGGGTTCCTAAACTAGGGTCAGACTAGTCTTCCCTGGTCACCCTGCCCATAACTGCTATTCCCTCATCAGCATTCTCACTACACCATGACAGCTGAGTATTCTTTTTTTTTATTTTTAACACCTTTTGTTAACTTTTATTTCATTATCAGAGTGTATGTACACAAACTCCGAAATTGAAACTCCATGTCACACATGTAACACGTGGGGAGGAACAAGGATTCTTCCTCCCCCTGTGTGACATCACTTCCCCTTGCGCTCGCAGCATTACAGGCACTACAACAGGTATTGTCTAAATGACAATGTAAATTCCAGCTCCTAATACTCACACAGCATTGTTCACAGCAGTGACCGGGGATGCTTAAAGGAGTCTTTCCCATGCTGTTCCCATGTCATTTGAGCACTGTTCTTATACAATTGTGACTTTTTTAGGGTTTTTCCAGGCTGCCGAGGGTGCTGTCGGAAAAATGCTCAGGTTTCCCATAGGTTAACATTTGGCTCAGTGCTCGGGTCGACCACCCGAGAATCTCGATATGCTCAACCCGAGCATCGAGCACCCGAGCATTTTACTGCTCGGTCTTCACTACTCCCCACCCCTCTACAGTACTGTACCTTCCTCCCTCCACAGATACAATACTTTACTAGTTATATCACCGCTTGTAGTACATGCGCATAATCCATCGATCGCAATCTGTTCCTCACTTCCGAGTTCCAACCATTGCTTGCATACTTGATACACCGCAATTTAACCAACTTTAGGCACTGATTAACTTCCTGTACACCTGTGATACGTGTGGGGCACTTAAAGGGCTGTATATACACGTGTATAAAATGTTGTATTACTATAATAATTTTATATGTATACAGTACATTTTTATGGGTTCCGGAATGAATCGTCTGCATTTTCATTAATTCTTATGGGAAAATTTGCTTTGACGTATGAGTGATTGGGATTACAAGCACATTCCCGGAACCAATTATGCTAGTTGTCCACTGTATATGAGATGTGTATATATATATATATATATGTATATATATTTATATCTATATACAGTATATACCATATACAGTGTCGCTTACCTATGCCCCTCGGAGCTCGGTCCCATGGCGCAGTGGGTCCACACCCACCAGCGTGTAAGTGCCCCAACCCCTATATAGATCTATATATACACACACTTCATGCCCTATATTCATGAGGCCTCTTTTAGAATTTACAATCCGACATGCTACTTTGACTTGCATCGAGTGCTATGTCTCAGACGATAAATTATAATGAATCCTGCCATGATTATGACAGCACTTTCAAGTCAAGCATAGGTCTTGCATCTATGTTAAAATATATTAATGCACGGCATAGAGCGGACCAAATTACAGTCTTTATCCATGACTCTTTCTTAGCCATAAAGCATGCTGACATACTCTCTCTAGTCCTTCAACAGTAAAACGCAGCGCTCCATTACATCATGAAATAATAATGGAAGAAAAAGAGATGACAATCAGGAAGAGTTCAAGCCGGGGAATCTTTTCTTTAACTACACGAGAATATAATGATGGTGACAACGATCTTCAGTTTCCCATGATTGTCTTCTTCCATATAACAACCTGTCCAAATTTGACGCAAATATAACCTAAATACTCTGCACAGTGATACGTGAGATCAGGCACAAGTCATTCTGTGCACAATTTGCCCACCGGCCAGGTTCAGTAGCTGCCACAAGCTGCTTCATATCACAAATGCCTTCAACCCTGACCTAGAGGAAGCACAGTGTCTCTGGGTAAGGGATGATTAAATCATTATACTGGATCAATCCTGGGCAGAATACCAGCTGCGGCAAACACAGCTCAGCACAAACACCAATTCCAGGTCCTTTCAGAGTCTAGCGATAACCTAGTCCCCTCCAATGAATCGCTCTTCTTCAGACTCAATTGTTCGCTTTCTGCCTCTCCAGTCTACTACTGTTAACTCGTTAATGTCTTCAAAAGCGTCAAACGCTTCATTGCTGCTTTACAGGCGATCGTGAAATATTTATCCCGTGGAACATGAAGAAGAAGCTTCTATACACTCGTAATGATCCAGGCAATTCATTAAAGATTTATTTTTTGGGGGGGTATTAGACATTGCTGCATATTTTGGGTTAACAGAGTTTATTAAGATCTCCTGTGGTAGGTGATACAATGACAGAATAAAAATCAACATAATGGTCCAAAATATTAAGAAATAATAAGTCGATTAACAATGCAGCATAAAAAATGTATTTGTTCAGTGGAAAGGGTAAATCTATAAGTATAGTTATAGATGAGTCAAATATTGCCTAGACATAGTCACCTCCAGGGGTGTAACTATAACAGGTGCAGGGGTTGCACTCGCACCCGGGCCCTGGAGCCTAGGGGGGCCCAAAAGTCCCTTTGTCCTATAGAAAAAGACTAATGCTATTAAAGATTTGCTACCATTGGGGGCCCTGTTGGAGCTTTTCGAGCATCGGGGCCCATGAGCTTCAAGTTACACCACTGCTCACCTGTATAATAATAATAATAATTATTATAAACAATAGACATAATAGTTATATACACTGGCAACTTGGATTTTGATGATTCATTTTATGATTGAACTCCAGTGCTATCGGTCAATCCAAAAGGTTTAATAAATCTGAAACCTGAATATTTAGGAAAGTAGACATGAGGATTTGTCTTTCTTAGGAGAATAGGGGGACCAATTTTCACTTAGATGTCCCAGACCAATACAATTAAGTCTGGTCCCTTTAAAATACTCCCCATATGAGCACCGCTCTATGTATACAATTATATTGGGAAGACAAGGAGGATCGTAGTGATATTCACATGTATATATCAACAGTCATGCTATTAGACACTAGCAACTGCTTAGGACCATCTTAGCACTATTAGATTAGAATTAGTACCACATATATAAAGATTTTTAGGTCTATTTAACTTAGTTTGTAGTGGATTTAAGCCAGCAGCGCTCAAATGCGCATTTCGGTCATATACCTTCGTCAGGGAGTATGTAAGTCACATGATATCAGCCCTCACCACACCCCTAGAGGAGGTGTGTTAACTCATACCCACACACACTTGCATTAACTCTTTCTACTGCTGCAAGACACAGTGAAACATTCACATTGCATCAGATCTCTGCCTGTGCAATGTATACCAGCCATTCAGACCATGGCTGGCCGACATACCACAAGTACTAAACGAAGTAAGAAAGTCTAGAGATAAGGTCAAGTCCTAACAGTCAGGAAAAAAGCACACCAAATAAGCACACCTAACCTAACTACTGATCTTTACCACGCAAGCACAACTGAATAATCAGCATTAAACAGAGGATATGGTAAGTATAAATCTTTCACAATTTCCACAAGGACAACTTCTCCTGAGAGGTCAGCATATAAGAACTATAACTGGCAAATGGGAGAGTAATGATTAAGTTTAATTAATGAAAGGGGGTGGCAGCAAGGAATGACAGCTGAGATTAGAGATATACAGAATCTCAGCAGGATCAAAAAGGAACTCCTAACTGCTTTAACATGACCCCCCCCCCCCTGTTGTAGTTCACGGGAGATGTCACGGGGCCTGTTGCCAGTCCCGTGGCCCTGGTGGTCACTTAAAAAGGGGGTTTAACGTCAATAGAAATAAAATAAAAGATGATTCGTGACACCACCTACGCTTCCGGTAATGTTACCGGTGCTGTGGGAAAGACCTCCGGGGTGATGGTGGAGCAACAAGATGGTTACGCTCCCCATAGGTGGAGCAGGATCCCCGGGGCAGTATTGGAAGTTTATGATTTCACACACAGGGAAGCAGTTTACACCAGGCCTTATCACTTGTCCTCTCCCTGCTGTGGTCGGCGGCTCATCAGGTGGAGATAATAAAGTATCCCACACAGTCTTTTCACTCTGTACAGGTTTACTGGCAATTCTTTAAAGCAAGTTGACAGATAGCACAGTCTTTTTGGGTCTGCCTGGCCTGGGTAGTCACTGGGGAACCAGGATGCTTTACTCAGGACCCTCGGTGGTATGCCTGTCGTTCCTATCCGGTCCCTCACTGCGCTCTCCCCTGTCTCCTTCGGAGCTCCCACGCGCAGAGCCTCAAGCCAGCTCCCACGAATCCTCTCTGGAAGACTCCTCTCCAGGTCCTCCAAACCCTAAACGGTGCCTTTTCAGGATGCACCATGTGTTCGGGCCGCAACTTTCTCTAGAAGCTCGTGAGTAGCCCAGGATATGGGGACTCGGGTATCTTGGCCCTCTGCTGCAGTAGGGATGTCAATGGTGCCCGGCCTAGACCCGTGGCCCTGGTGATCAACTAAAAAGGGGAATTTGAAATGGGAAGAAAAGTTTTTAAGTTTATCGTGACGCCACCTGTGGTATCTGGTGACTGCACCAGCGATGCATAGGGCCTCCAGAGATGATGGATGAGCAGCTAGGTGTTGAAGCTCTCAGCAGGCGGAGCTGGATCCCTGGGGTGGTTGATTATGAAGATGATGGATGCAGCAGGGAGTTGGCCGGGCTGTTGAATAACGGGACTGTCTCTGTGGATGGCAGGGGCACGGGTAAGGAACTGACACACACACCGCCGGTTGTTCTTTACCTTTTACTGGTGTTGATGCAGGTAAATGTCCAGAGCACTGCCGGGTGTTCAGGATGCACTTCTGGGTCTCCACAGCGAGTGGGTATAAGGCCTCCTTGTCTCTTTCCCCATGTGTGTGAAGCCCTTGCCCCATGCGTAACTTGGTTGGCCTCCTCTGCTCTCTCTCTCCACCTATGCTGTTGTCAGGACACCCTCTATGGACTACCGCTGTTCCTCTATCCGCGGTGCCATGGCTACCTGGTGAGTGACTGCGCAGATGTCCGGGAGACTGAAGTCTCCACAGTATACCAGTGTTCTCTACTGAGCCGGGTGCTCTCCAGTAGACTCCGGTGTCTGGTGTGTTGTTTGGGTGAACCTAACACTGGCTCCTCAGTTCCCACTTTGTTCTTTCTGTTCTCCTCGCCTCTCGACTCCACTCTTCGGCCTTGCAGGACTACTCGAAGGCTCTTCAAGGTAACTGGCTCAAACCTAATGCAGCACAGACCACCAGCACATCTTCACAGCTCTTGTAGCGTCTGCACACTCCAGCTAACTCTGCCCCCAGCACCAGTATTTATAGGGGATCTTGCCTAAGGGCAGCAAGTTGAGTTCCCCCTACTGTGCCGAGATGGAAGCTGTTGTTCATGTCCATGTACCCACTGTGGAAACCCATCTGTGCTGTAGGTGTGTCTGTGGTTACCTGTGAGAGCCGTGCGCCACATTCCCCCCTAGGTAAGGTCAGTACTCCTGGCCTGAGGAACAATTTTTGGTTAACATACACATATATATTATAATAACAGGTAACATATTTACAAAGTCTCAAAATTAAAAATTTACAAAAGCCACTGAAAAATGACAAAACGGGTACAGTCCATACGGGGCTAGTCCATTCACCACAGGCTGGAAAAAGAATTTAGTTGTCACACAAGTCCTGTGACTATGGTCCTTTTTAAGTTGAAAAACAAGAGAAAAGGTTGTTTTGAAGAGTTTTTACAGTAGTCTCTGTAAGCTCTGGGGAAAAAGGATAAAGTTTTTCAAAAGTTCAACAAAGTTCATTAAAGTCTTTACAGGTAAAGTGTCTGTAGGCTTAAGTTCAGAATACACAACAACATTTACTACAGGTGCCTCGGCGTAGGAGTCCTAGGTGCTATAGGGGCTTTTACCGGTCATAAGCGCTGTAGGCCTCCTGGCTCTGGGGTCACCTATTGGCCAAGATTTTGCTCTCCCTACACCAACTCCACTCACCCCTCTTTGGATGTTGTGTACCTGTTTTGGCCTGAATGGGGCTTGCCCATGTGCGCTACGACTGGATCTACAAACTGCGGGTGTGGCTATCTCAGGTGATGTGTCTGGAGAAGGTGATGTGGGTATGTCAGGTAAGCGTCTGCGTGGCCTTAGTCTCACTACGGGACTAGCAGATGTACCGATTGCAGGATCCTCTAATTCTCTGGCAACGGGTGTTTCTTCCTGACTTCTTTGAATTTCTTGTGGTTGATAGAAGTTGATAATTGGGACTATGATTGTTCCTTCATGTTGGGGCCAATCATCTGGAAAGTCTCCAAGTATAGTTGAGATAATTTTTTCCTTGGGCTTTACACATGGAGCTGGGGGCTCGAATAACGTGTTTCCTTTCTGGAAGATTCTGAAAGTCTAGGGTTTTCCATTCTTCTGGACATTTCTTTAAAAGATCCCGGGATACCGTTTGGGTGGGTTTCCCTCCGTTTTTGCTTATGAGGCAAACATTTGTATTGTCAAAGTTGGAATTCAAAACGGTGAAAGGTTCTTTTTCCCATTGATCATCGAGTTTGTGTCTTCTTCTTTTCCTTTTTAAGACAGTACTTTCGGGTAGTATTGGTTCTGCTAGAGCATTCTGGTTGATGTTTCTTTCTTGTCTTTTTCTGGACTTTTCCAAATTTTCTTCAACACAGGCCTGAACTTGTCTGTACTGGTCTAGACGGTAGGTATTCCAGTCAGAATTGGAAGTATCTGCTTTGGGTTCGACAATTCCGAGTTCCAGATCTAAAGATAGTCTTCCTGTACGGGCTTTCATGAGGTAGGCATGTGTGCAGTTTGTAGAGCTCACTGGAATGTGGTTGTACATATCTACCAGATTAGGCAGTTTTTCTGGCCATTGGTTTCTTTTTTTCAAGAGGTAGTGTCCTGAGCATGTCAATCATGATGTTATTCATCTTTTCACATAACCAATTGGATTGGGGATGATATGGTGTAGTTCTTATCTTTTTACAACCATAAAGATGACAAAACTCTTAAAAGATCTCTGCTTGGAATGCTGAGCTTCTGTCTGTTAAAACTTGTTCTGGAAAGCCTAGTGGTCTACAAAAGACATTCTGGAAGGTCTTTGCGGCTGTTGAAGCTGTAAGATGTTTTACGGGTGCGACCATCAGGAATCGGGAATAGTGGTCCACCATTGTCAAAGCATAGGTGTAGCCTGTCCTGCTTGGAGTCAATTTCACATGGTCCAAGGCTAAAATTTGTAGTGGTTGAGTTGTTACGATGGATTGGAGTGGTGCTCGTTGACTTTGCTGGTGTTTTCTGCGTAGGCTACATGGTCCACAGTCTTTACATCATCTTTCTATGGATCCTCACATGCCAACCCAGTGGAATCTGTCTTTGAGCAACATTTCCCGCTTCTTCCACCCAAAGTGTCCAGTTTGATTGTGGTAGGCATTCAGTACTATTTGGATCTCTGTTCGAGGTACTATGATCTGCCAGACCATTTTGTGGGTTCTGGAGTTAATGTACCTTCTGCAGAGCTTCTCCTGGTAGATGAACAGTTTGCTTCTTTCGTTCCACAGGTGTTTAGTTTCTGGTGGAGGATTTGAAGGTAGTTTGCTGACTCATGAGTTATCAGTCCTTTTACTAAACTGATAGCTGGGTCACTGTCTTGAGATTCCTTCCAACCAAAGTGTGGTAACGGGTTCACTACTCTCTCAGAAAGTTCTGTATGGACTTGTTGACACTGGAGTACTCTCAACTGATGGAAGGCAGGTAGCTCTATCTCTTCCAGCTCATCCTCGTCTCCTCCCATGTCAGCTAGGTAAGGCATCTGCATTGCCGTTGTTATGCCTAACCTGGTACTTGATGGTGAACTGGTAATTGGATAATCTTGCCATCCATCTCTGTTCCATGGCTCCCAATTTTGCAGTTTCCAGGTGGGTCAAGGGTTATTATCCGTGAAGGCAGTAAATTTGTTAGATGCTAAGTAATGCTTAAATCTTTCTGTGACGGCCCAGACCAAGGCTAGGAACTCCAACTTGAATGAACTGTAGTTGTCAGAGTTCCTTTCCGTAGGGTGAAGCTTCCTGCTAGCATAGGCAATAACTCTTTCTTTGTCTACTTGCTTCTGGGAGAGCACCGCTCCTAACTCCACGTTACTGGCATAGGTGTACAGCAGGAATGGTAGGTTGTAGTTGGGGTAAGCCAGAATCTCTTCTCCTGTTAGGGCCTCTTTCATCTGTTGGAACGACTCTTCTTGTTCCTTGCCCTACTGCAAGGGAGGATCTCTGGACTTGCCTTTCTGAGGTTGGCCTACCAGGAGGTTTTGCAGGGGAGCAGCCTTCTTCGTGTACTCCTTAATGAATCTCCTCTAGTATCTCACCAATCCCAGGAACTGACGTACTTCCATGAGGGTCTTTGGTTTTGGCCATTCCTTGATGACAGTGACCTTGTCTGGATTTGGGGCCACTCCTTCGGAACTGACTATGTGTCTCAGGTACTTGACCTTCGGCTTTAACAGGTGGCATTTGGATGGTTTCAGCTTCGTCCCGTACTTGGACAAGGCTTCAAATACCTCTGCTAGATGGGTTAGGTGTTCTTCATAGGATTTTGAATACACAATAACATCATCCAGGTAAAGCAGTACCGTTTCAAAGTTCTTATGCCTCAGGCAAAACACCATCAGCCTCTGGAACGTTCCGGGTGCATTACATAGTCCAAAGGGCATGCTGTTGAATTCACATAGGCCCATGGGAGTAGTAAATGCCGTCTTCTCATGGTCGTCTTCTGCAACGGAGACCTGCCAATACCCGCTAGTGAGATCTAGGGTTGAAAAGTAATTAACAGACTTCAATGCAGCTAGTGATTCCTCAATGCGAGGTAACGGGTAAGGATCTTTGTGTGTTATGCGATTTATTTGCCTGTAATCTACACAAATTCTCATGCTGATATCTTTTTTTCTGACTAGGACTAGTGGAGCTGCCCAGGGACTACAACTATCTCTTATAACCCCTGCATCCTTCATGTCCTGTAACATCTCGTTGGCTTTCTGATAGTGTGTGGGTGGAATTTGATTGGTGGATGTGTACCTGTGGGGATATGATGGTATACCCCTTTGATCCTACTAAAATCAAGTGGATGCTTACTAAATACTTGTTCAAATTCTTGGACTACCTGGTAGACACCTTGCTTTTTATGCATGGGAGTGGCTGCCCCTTAGCGTTGTTATCATCTGCCTCTTTGGGTAGAGGTAAGGGTCCCACTGCTTGTATCTCGTTGTTATGCACAGTGTACAGCTTAGCAATGGTGGAATACCTGGGTAATTGGACCACATCACTGCCACAATTTAAGATGCGAACTGGTACTCTTCCCTTGTGTACATCGACTACCCCCCTGGCTGTCAAGAGTGTAGGCCTGTGTTCTGAGCTGATGGGCTCCACTACCACCTGATAGTCCTGCCCTCTTAGACCTATAGCTGCTCAACACCAAATCATCATTTCACTCATTGGAGGTATTACAATAGGAAGCGGGTCTGTTATGTCTCTACTGGTTGCAGCCATGGCCGCTTGGGGGTGATTCACGGGGTCTTCAAAGGTATTTTCATCATTGCTGGACATAGCAGACATTTTTGGGGCCCCCCTAGTGAATCACGGCCAATCTTTAAACAGTTAAACAGTTCGGGAGTTTCCGGATTAGGCCGCAGCGCTTTGGAAGTGTTTGGCAGAGTGAGGAGCTGATTTCGTTTTCGCGCTTTGCAAGCTGTTACGCCCCCTTTCTTCCCGCTCCGCGGCGCAGTAATGGCGGCTCAGTTTAACAGTCACAAATTACAGTCTTAAACACGGCACACAGTACCCGGTAGAATCAGGTACAGGATCCTGTTTGTGACATGCCAGAAATTGACTAACCCAGTCTCCACGGTATACTGGTGTTCTCTACTGGGCCAGGTGCTCTCCAGTAGACTCAGACCCCGGTGTACAGTGTGTGTTGCTTGGGCGAACCTAACACTGGCTCCTTGTTTCCCACTTTGTTTTTTCTGTTCTCCTCACCTTCCGACCCCAATCTTGAGCATTGCAGGACTACTCGAAGGATGTTCAGGGTGACTGGCTCGGGCCTAACGCAGCACAGACCACCAGCACGTCTTCACAGCTCTTGTAGCGTCTGCACACTCCAACTAACTCCGTCTCCAGCACCAGTATTTATAGGAGGTCTTGCCTAAGGACAGCAAGTTAAGCTCCCCCTACTGTGCCGGGGTGGAAGGTGTTGTTCGTGTCCATGTACCCACTGTGCAATCCCATCCGTGCTGTAGGTGAGTCTGTGGTTACCTGTGCGAGCAGGGCGCCACTCCTCACTCTCTCCTCAGCAACTCACTAACTCTCCTCCCACCCACACACTTTTCTACCCTGACACTCCTCCCATGGGACTGGGTCCTCCCTACAGCGGGTCCACCCACAGTCCCCTACCTAGGATGTGTGTGAATGTGTTGTGTAAGGGTCCTTTGTGTGGTATCCCTATTCCCTAGTCACAGGAATACTACACACTCTTATATGGGTGCAGTACCCCTATGTGGCTTCCCGACCAGTGGGGTGTCACAAACACCAAATGAATATAAATCCTCTTCACTAATGCCAAGCGGAGTCCAAAAACTACCTGCGATCTGCTAATCGCCAAGACCTTCTGGAGCACCCCAGGGTCCCAATAGTATGCCTTGAAGCAAAAAGGGGGTTCCCTATTCAGGTGGCACAGCATCCAACAGTTTCCTGTCTCCAGAGCAGAAGGGGAAGCTCTAGAACCCGGCTTGAGGGGAGCTTCCTTGTATAAAGGTCTGGTCTGGAGGTGAGAGTCAGAACAGCCATGGAGTGGATCTGAGGAGGAAGGAGAGGAAAGCCTGGGGAATCCGAGGAACATCATGCTCTCCTCAGAGGAAAGCGCAGAGAATGGACACTGGGTCTGAGACTGTGCAGGGTTACACATCTCGGCAGTTAATAACGGAAGGTAGGGAAGTCCAGGTTTCCCAGCCACACAGTGTCAGGAGGCGAAGCAGCATACTAGAGCCCGGGGTCTTCAGCGAGGAGCGACCCCTGAAACAGGACTCGAGCTGCCTGCCATATGGCACACGCAGGACAGAGAGGGCAAGCAGCTTAGCTTCAAGCAAATGCAGATGTCTACAAGCAAAAGTGCAGGTAGAGAAAGTGGGGACAGAGGTCGAAACCTGAAGGAACATTGTAGAGGGCCTCAAAGACTACCTGGCCAGCTACCCGTGACTGTGTGACTGTGTACCATCAATGCCATAGACAAAAACCAATATTGCACTTGCAGGATGCAGTCAGACCCCACTTGTGTAGCAAGCCCAGGTGCAGGCTGATAAATCACCTCAACCAAGGTATGGGAGGCGACTTGCCATGCACAATAAGGGCCTGCATAGAACACCATTCACACTGATACATATGGTGCAGAATGTCTGAAAGCTACCCAAAGGCTCTGCTGTCTGAGCCATTGGCCGCACAGTACAATGTTTCTGCACCACTAGATGAATGGCGCCCCCTAGGGGCCCAACTACACCCTGAAATGAATAAAAACGTGCAGAAAAGTTCTCTGTATGATGAACAAAAAAACTTTTATAGATGGGATATTGATTCATGTGTTGGCTATGACACTTAAGCTGATGATCTACGTCATGGATTCCCATGCTCATCAGTCCTATCAAAATTATACAAAAACTACTAGAAAAAGCAGCATCAAAAAACTTACCGTCAATGCCATAGACAAAAACCAATACTGCACTTGCAGGACACAGTCAGACCCCACTTGTGTAGCGCCATTCATCTAGTGATGCAGAAACATTTTACTGTGCGGCCCATGGCTCAGGCAGCGGAGCGGTTGGGTAGCTTTCAGACATTCTGCACCATATGTATCAGTGTGAATGGTGCCCTATGCAGGCCCTTAGTGTGCATGACAAGTCGCCTCCCATACCTTGGTTGAGGTGATTTATCAGCCTTCACCTGGGCTTGCTACACAAGTGGGGTCTGACTGCGTCCTGCAAGTGCAATATTGGTTTTTGTCTATGGCATTGATGATAAGTTTTTTGATGCTGCTTTTTCTAGTAGTTTTTGTATAATATGTGTGACTGTGTACCAGTGAGAACTGCCTTAACAAGTTGCCAGTAAACACCCGTGCAGAGCAAGAAGGTCTCCTGTGTCTCATTCCTATTAAGCTGCAGAGCTGCTACTGGGACAACAAGCACTGTGACTACCAGTACTACTAAAGTCTGCCCTGGGGACTCTGCTCCACCTGTGGGGAGTGACATCATCTGGCTGCCTATCCATCATCCCCAGTGGTCTGCAGCAGTGCTGGTGTCATCACCAGATACCGCAGGTGGCGTCACGAACAATATAATTATATTATTTCATTTCTACACAATTTCTAGACACCCGGGATCCGAGTACTCCAGGCCTGGGGTGGGTCACTTCTAATCCAAGATATCACAAAGGTCTCAGCCAGTCGCAACACTTGTGACACAAACATTGTGGATAAAGCAGGTAGGACCAATTAACACTTACCACTGGTCCAGCTGCACTACTCTGAGTGTCACCACTGGATCTCCGCAGCACCTGTTGCTAGGCAACCACCAGAATTTAGTCTGGCACCTCATACTGAGCACAAAAATAATTCATTACAAAGTACTCCCTAATAAATAATTATAATAGGAAGCCCGGCATTATTTTCCTGAGCTTTCCCTGTAACCCCAATTTAGGTGAGCAGCAGCTTTACATTTTTATGAGATGTTGATGAAATGAGATCAACAAATCTCAATGCGACCAAATCATCAGATTTAGCTTTTAGCACTATCTGTATACTGATGACACCCAATTATACACTTCTCATGACATTACCACATGCATTACTACAGAACACAATAAATGTCTGGTGACTGTCTCTAACATCATGTCTTTCCTATAAGATCCTCTTGGTAGGGGTTCATCATTTGCAATTTTTTTGTGTTGTGGAATTTTTTATGCCATTTTTTTGTGCCATGTCCTGTAAAATGTTGCATGCAGTTCATGAATTATGAGTGCATCTCAATGAATTAGAATATCATCAAAAAGTTAATTTATTTCAGTAATTCAAAACATAAAGTGAAACCCATATATTATATAGAGTCATTACACACAGAGTGATCTATTTCTAGTGTTTATTTCTGTTAATGTTGATGATTATGGCTCACAGTCAATGAAAATCCAAAAGTCATTATTTAAAAAAATTAAAGTAGGGAGGATGAAGGGTTAAAAACCGCGCTGCCGTATTCTACGAGACATCAAATGGTGAATTTAATATTGATTTATTAGTCAACGTGTTTCAGGGCTCCCAGAAACGCACTTAAACATGGCAATGTGACATTGATTTTTGATAAGTTTCTAATTCATTGAGATGCACTAGTAGGTGCAAAGTAAATAAAATTGTCTTTATTTATTTCTTTAACCTGTTTTGTGACGTTACAACCAAATGTTGCATTGCATTGGTCTCCTAGTACCTACATATATGCAACCTCCGATTATCTCAAGATCTCCTTGTCTCCTGCCCTCTTATCTCTTCTTCCCATAACCGCATAAAATATTTCTTCTGAGCATCCCCCATGCTCTGGAACTCTCTCCCCCAACACATCAGACTCTCACCTACTGTGGAAACCTTCAAAAGGAGCCTAAAGACCCACCTCTTCCGACATCCTACACCTGGCAGTAACCCTCAGTCCACTATACCGCTGCACAACCAGCTCTACCCTCCCCTAGGGCATCCTCCTCACCCATCCTGTGTAGACTGAGAACTCTCACGGGCAGCATCATCTTGCCTCACCTACTGTATCGTCACCCATCCCCTTTGAACTGTGAGCCCTTGTGGGCAGGGAACTCTCTCCTCTCCTACTGTATCCTCACCCATCGCTTGTAGACTGTGAGCTTTCACAAGCAGGGTCCTCTTTCCTCACCTACTGTATCCTCACCCATCACTTGTAGACTGTAACGCCTCATAGGCAGGGTCCTCTTTCCTCACCTACTGTATCCTCACCCATCCATTGTAAACTGTGAGCCCTTTCAGGAAGGGTCCTCTCTCCTCACCTACTATATCCTCACCCGTCCCTTGTAGACTGTGATCCCCCGCAGGCAGGTGTGGCACCCCATGGTTCGGTTTCCATAGGAACACCTGGAGCAGAGAGGGATTTCAACAACAAGTAAGCTTATGCACAACACTTTTCATCCCAGACCTGAAGGGGGAGCTCTACTTGCTGACTTCAGGCAAGGT
Organism: Allobates femoralis; assembly: GCA_033576535.1. Taxonomy (NCBI): domain Eukaryota; kingdom Metazoa; phylum Chordata; class Amphibia; order Anura; family Aromobatidae; genus Allobates; species Allobates femoralis. The sequence goes on along the minus strand of JARQOC010000002.1, from coordinate 59,342,655 downwards.
CCCCTATAAATTCAGGCCTGGGGGCGGATATGGCAGTAGAGATGAGCGGAGTTCGATTTGAAATGTTTGCCAATCTCAAATTCGAGCTGTTTTGGGCGGTGTTTGAGTCATTCGACGAATGCGAACAATTTGCTTAAAATTCGTCAGTTCAAGGTTATGTTAGATAGTGGTTCTATCATCAAAAGCGTAACTGGATTTTCACAGTATTACTGTTATTGATTGTTAATATCCAGTTTCAGTGTATAGTGTTGTAGTGAGGTGAGCAATTCAGATTGTATCATAGAAATGGATATGGAAATGAAGTGTGCACAGTCTTCTACTGCCCCTTGTGGACAAGTGCTGAAACAAACGCAGGGAAGTGGGAAATTCCCTTTTCAGCAAATGTGTTTACTCAGGAAGAGAGAGCAGCAGGAAGTCAGTGCAGACTCAGAGCTGAGCTAGGGAAGATCTGCCTGTGGATGTCTGTTGAAAGAGGGCTACTTTGCGACACCTTGCCGGAAAAATCACCCCACAGAAGCCCTCTTGACGGATCCTGGGCCACTGGACTTTGGTGCTGTGACTCTAGCCGCTCTGCAAAACCTTGCCTGCCGAGCACCCGGAGTGCATGCGCAGGGGCCGTGACCGACATAAGGGAGCCATTTGTACTGCCGTGATCTCCCTCCTGCTCGGTGTGCCCTGAGACTGGGAGAGACTAACAAAGAAAATTCTGTTACCTGCGGAAGGAGACCAAAGAAGAAGACTGAGGAGACCCCCAGGCCTGCTACGTGGGAGCGACATCTTCTTCTGTGGTAAGACTGGTACGTGATTTTAGGGAAAGTTAGGGAAAGATACCTTCATTGTTGTGTTTTTTCTTTTCTTGCGGCGTACCCGGAAGAAGTGAAGATCCAGAGACTCTAATATATACAAGTGCGCATATAGTTCGGTTGACTGTGATATAAACATGTTTGCTAGTAAAGAAAAGTTATTATCGGTTAAACCTGAGTATGGGGATTCTGTTGAGAAAGATCATGCACACACACCCGCGGCCTTACCACCGGTCGCTACATCTGGCGTAGTCGGCAGGATGTGTGATCAACAGAATCTCCTCCCGGTAGTGACTTATAACCAGACTTATACTACGGCCTGCAGGTCCATATCCGGTGCCAGCACTCCGAACAGTGACACGGAAGAATTGAAGCAGATAGTAGCAGAATTACAGAAACAGATACTACAGCTACAGCTCATGCTAGACCAACAGGCGGACAGGCAAGCGAGACAGCAACCCAGCCGGCCTATGGGAAGGTGCTGGACATGCGGCGACCCCCGCCATAGGGCAAACCGTTGTCCGCATCCTCCACCCGTGGTCCGATATACCAGAACCAGCAAGTCATGCCCCACAACAGCAGCCACCTTTAAACTAGATGCCCCCGCCAAAGCGGCTCGCTCGGCAGGGGAGATCAGGGAAAAGGGTGTGAAGAGACAGAGCCAGACCGATAAGCAAGTGCTGGCCACTCGGGTCCAGGGGACGGTGAAGTGGTTTAATGTCCGCGATGGGTATGGCTTCATCAGCAGGAATGACACAATGGATGACGTGTTTGTACATCAGACTGCCATAAAGCGTAACAATCCTGGTAAGTGCCTCCGCAGCATTGGTGATGGGGAGGTGGTACAGTTTGATGTTGTGAAGGGAGAGAAGGGTACAGAGGCCTCCGACGTCACCGGTCCTGGGGGTGTTCCCGTTAAAGGAAGCAGATTTGCCCCCAACCGGCGCCGCTACCGCCGGCGATCCTACTCTCCCTGGGTAGAAAACGTGACTGAGTTTATTGGAGATATTGTGAGCCCTGAACAAGGGAGCGAAGGTGAACGGGGGGATGACGGTTTCCCCCAACACAGGTCCCTACTCCGCCGGAGATCAATCCCTGTGGTATCCACAGCCATCACTGCCTTGGAACCGATGGTTGTTGACAGGGACTGTCAACCTTTAAGTGGGGGGTATGTAGTGAGGTGAGCAATTCAGATTGTATCATAGAAATGGATATGGAAATGAACTGTGCACAGTCTTCTACTGCCCCTTGTGGACAAGTGCTGAAACAAACGCAGGGAAGTGGGAAATTCCCTTTTCAGCAAATGTGTTTACTCAGGAAGAGAGAGCAGCAGGAAGTCAGTGCAGACCCAGAGCTGAGACAGAGAAGATCTGCCTGTGGATGTCTGTTGAAAGAGGGCTACTTTGCGACACCTTGCCGGAAAAATCACCAAGCAGAAGCCCTCGTGACGGATCCTGGGCCACTGGACTTTGGTGCTGTGACTCTAGCCGCTCTGCAAAACCTTGCCCGCCGAGCACCCGGAGTGCATGCGCAGGGGCCGTGACCGACATAAGGGAGCCATTTGTACTGCCGTGATCTCCCTCCTGCTCGGTGTGCCCTGAGACTGGGAGAGACTAACAAAGAAAATTCTGTTACCTGCGGAAGGAGACCAAAGAAGAAGACTGAGGAGAGCCCCAGGCCTGCTACGTGGGAGCGACATCTTCTTCTGTGATAAGACTGGTACGTGATTTTAGGGAAAGTTAGGGAAAGATACCGTCATTGTTGTGTTTTTTTCTTTTCTTGCGGCGTACCCGGAAGAAGTGAAGATCCAGAGACTCTAATATATACAAGTGCGCATATAGTTCGGTTGACTGTGATATAAACATGTTTGCCAGTAAAGAAAAGTTATTATCGGTTAAACCTGAGTATGGGGATTCTGTTGAGAAAGATCATACACACACACCCGCGGCCTTACCACCGGTCGCTACAGTGTGCTTTTTAGATTAGTGCTCCAGAAATAATGCCGAACTCCATTTTTTTTTCTCCTAACTGCATATACAGTGGGGTGGTGCAGGCTGTCAGCCAATCATACACACAGCAAAGTGCATTTTTTGCACACAAGCAAGGGCATGTGTCATTGGCTGTGTATGCCACATGTCCTTGCCCTATAAGACCCAGCCATTTTCCCCATCGCCGCCATTACCTCAGTGCTGCAGTTGTGGGTCAGTCAGGCACCGCTACTGCTGCTGTGGACACTATAAAGTGTGACTTAGGGCCTTTTCACATCAGCGGTAAAGCGCTGATTGCGGCAATTGCGGTGAAAAAAACGCATCTGCCGCAGTTACCGCATAACGGCCGCACTTGCGGTTCACTTGCGGCAAACCAAGCAATGTCTATGGGGATTGCGGTAAGTGTGCGGAAAGTGCGGTTTCGGCACTTGCAGCAGATGCGGCCGCGAAAAAAACACGGCTGACCGAGTTTCTTTCGCGGCCGCATCTGCGGCAAGTGCCGAAACCGCAACTATACCACAGTTGGCGCACCTGCCGCAAACCCCATAGACATTGCATGGGGCTTGCCGCAAGTGAACCGCAAGTGTGGCCGTTATGCGGTAACTGCGGCAGATGTGTTTTTTTCACCGCAACTGCCGCGATCAACGCTTACCGCTGATGTGAAAGGGGCCTTAGACAGATAGTGAGCGATTATCAAGTTAGATAGACAAATAGGTTTAGGGAAGTAAGGACTAGTTATGATATCAGCCCTTTTGAGGGCTAGTTTAGAGCAGTTCCTAGCCGTTTTTTGCCTGGCAGGTGTGTCCATGTATTTTGCACAGCATCTGGCCAAATCTAGCTCAGGCAATCCTTTAGGGCAGGTAGGGTAGCACTGCAGTGAAGAAAGCTATACCACCTGTCTTCAGTAGACAATTTGTTACTGCAGCTAGCCCAGGCAATCTTTTTGGGCTAGTAGCAGTGTCTGGTAGTCAGCAGTGCAGCCCAGCTGTAAAGTAAGCTACACCACCTGTCTATCCAGTAGTCAATTTTTTACTGCAGCTAGCCCATGCAATCATTTGGGCTAGTAGCAGTGTCTGGTAGTCAGTGGTGTAGCCCAGCTGTAAAGTAAGCAACACCGCCTGTCTATCCAGTAGCAAATTTTTTACTGCAGCTAGCCCAGGCAATCCTTTTTGGCTAGTAGCAGTGTCTGGTAGTCAGTGGTGTAGCCCAGCTGTAAAGTAAGCTACACCACCTGTCTATCCAGTAGCCAATTTTTCACTGCAGCTAGCCCAGGCAATCCTTTTGGGCTTGTAGTAGTGTCTGGTAGTCAGCGGTGTAGCCCAGCTGTAAAGTAAGCTACACCGCCTGTCTAGCTAGTAGCCAAATTTTTACTGCAGCTAGCCCAGGCAATCCTTTTGGGCTAGTAGCAGTGTCTGGTAGTCAGCGGTGTAGCCCAGTTGTGAACCAAGCTACACCACCTGTCTATTTCATACTAATTTTTAACTGCATCTAGCCCAGGTAATAGTTTGGGCCTAGTAGCAGTGTCTGTTAGGGTACCTTTACACTCGGCTACATTTCTAGGGTGGCTACAGGTAACTTACTGGTTGCAGTGAAATCATGGAGAGATTATTCCATTTGTACACAGCAACAAGATAGAACCTTGTATCCATGATTTCACTGCAGCCAGTAAGTTACCTGTAGCCACCCTAGAAATGTAGCCGCGTGTAAAGGTACCCTTATGGCCACTTTACACACACCAACTTATCTGTCCAACTTATGAACAACTTACTGGTTGCAGTGAAATCATGGACACATTGTTCCATTTGTACACAGCCACAAAATGAAGCAATGTGTCCATGATTTCACTGCAACCAGTAAGTTGTTCAGAAGTTGGACAGATAAGTTGGTGTGTGTAAAGTGGCCATTAGTCAGTGGTGTAGCCCAGTTGTGAACCAAGCTACACCGCCTGTCTATTTCATACTACTGTAATTTTTAACTGCATCAAGCCCAGGTAATAGTTTGGGCCTAGTATCACTGTTTGGCCACTCAGCTCTTCTCAATTTCCATCCAAATTTTTTTTTTGCCAAGAACTGCAGAGTTGCCAATTTGTTCACATACAAAATGAGTGGCAAAAGGCCTGGTGCTGGTGGAAAGGGGAATAGGCGTGGTGGAAAGGGAAAAAAAGTTTGTGTCCGTCGGGTAGTTGGTAAAGCAACAGTAACATCTGCTGAAAAAAGTCCATCTTCCAGCCAAACTAAGATGTCTACTTCTTTTCATGGACAATCTGATATGATCCCTTTCTTACAGACACGAGTCACATGACGATCGCTACCAATTGTAGATGAGGCACAAAAAGAGCAGGAGCTTAAATGGATAGCAAGCGCTTCATCAAGTGGGTTCTCCTGCACCTCAACTTCAGCATCACAAATACACCAGTCCTCAGAGGTGTCACCCCAATCTCACTTGCTTCCTCACAGCTCCCAAGTCTCCAGCCGCCCGTCTGAGTAGGGGGTAAGACAGATGGTTGAGTATGCAGAGATGTTCACTCATACTATAGCCTGGGAATCAGAGGTCTGCTCCAAAGGTCTGTGAGTCCAGATGAGGAAATGATCTGCACTGATGCCTAGAAGCTTTGTGAGTCGGATGCAGACCCAGATGAAGAAGTTTCTGAGCATAATGTAGACCCTCATTCCCAAACTGTGAGTCCTGTTGGTGGAGACAATGAGGAAGATGCTGATGAGACTGAGATACCTGATTGGAACAACAACTTGACTTTTCGGTCAGGGCTGGAAGAGATTGACTCTGAGGACGACGGGTGTGAGAGCACACAGGGTGATAATGAGGTTGGAGATCCCACTTACTGTCAACCCACAGTCAACCAGTCGATGAGAGTCAGCAGAGGAGGTGGAGGAGGATACTAGTAACATTTAGGTTAGGTTGCGCCTTCCTGGACAGAGATGGAGTACTGGAAGCACGTCAACAACTGCATCCTCAACCACAACTCTACCTCTGAGCAGAAGTTGTGGTGGCTCTTCTTCAGGTCGCATTGGCTCTAAGCCTTGCCTAGCCTGGGCCTTTTTTGAGATCGCAAAGGATGACCCAACTCAGGATGACACAGGGGTAGAAAAGTCCTTGCGAATGCATGTCTTGTTCATCTTGATGAACATTAGTCTGTCTACATTGTCAATGGACACAGCCATGTGCGCTTATCTGTCAGCACACCACCAGCAGCACTGAAGACATGTTCAGAGAGAACGCTGGCTGCGGGGCACGACATGAAGGCGTGAGTGGCGAGCTCAGGCCATTTTTTCCAGATTGAAAGCCCAAAATGAGCAAGGGTCCAGTTCCACCGTCATGGCATCGATGCTCACTTGGAGATACTTCTGTACCATTCTCTCTAGGCATTGACTATGTGTCAGACTTCTTGTCTCCTCTGGCCTTGCAAAGGATGGTCTAAAAAATTGGTGAAATAATTGCACAAAATTGCTGTTACCACCAGATACAGTGTTACTGTTACGGTTTGGATGATGACTCGACAGTCCCACGGTGTCGGTTGTGAGATTCACTATGTGCTATACTGGTGTTTTGTGGAAAAGCAGATCTACGATTCTGTGACAGCTTCTGCTGATACTCCTGCATTTCTGCCTTTCTATGGCAGAAATTATTTCACCAAATTTACTCTTGTATCAGGGATCTAAGAGTGTGGCAACCGAGTAGTCGGCATTACTTCAAATTCTGACAATCCAAGGGTCATGTTGCAGGTAGTGCAGCAAGAAGGCACTCATTTGTCTTGCGCATCCAGGAGGCCAAAGTCCTTGTTGTCTTGGTGGCGGCGAGGTAAGAATTTTGCTTCCTTCCTCTGCCCTTCCCCCCAACCTCGCACAACAGAAATGTGATCAAGGTCTCCCTCATCTGATGAGTCTTCCATGCCCATCGCCAGTTCGTCCTCCATATGTTCCTTGGCTCCTGCACCTTTCTCAACAGTTTGGCTGCTACCATGCGCCCTCATTTATCCCTCTCCCCCACCCTCCCATGCCTGCCACCTTGGTGCTACCGACCGTCTGGACCTTGGAGATCTTGTTATTCCTTCCGCATACGACTCCTCCTGTACTTCCTCCCCTTCCTCTTGTCCCACCCCCTGACTCCGAATACTGTTTAAAGTGTGCTCCAGCATGTAAATGACCGAAATAGTCATGCTGATAATGGCATCGTCAGCACTAAACATCTTCGTCGCCATTTCAAAACTGTGCAGAAGGGTGCATAGGTCCTTGATCTTAGACCACTCCAGCAGCATGATTTGCCCCACCTCTAGATCTCATTGGCCCAGGCTATACGTCATAACGTATTGCACCAGGGCTCGTCGGTGCTGCCACAGTTGCTGCAACATGTGCAGAATAGAATTCCATCGTGTCGGCACATTGCATTTCAGACAATGAACTGACAGGCCGAACAACTTCTATAGAGATGCAAGTCGTTGAGCTGCAGGATGCGAACGGCGGAAGTGAGCATACAGCGACCGTGCCCTCTGCAGAAGCCCATCTAAGCTGGGATAGTGGGCTAAAAATTGCTCGATAACCAGGTGAGCCATACAAGGCATGCGGTCACATTGCCCCGGTGAAGGGCTGCACCCAGCATTGCAGCATTGTTGCACACGGCCTTCCCTGGCTGCAGGTTCAGTGGAGACAACCTTTGATGAAACTCGGCCTCCACAGCTGACCACAACTCCTCAGCTGTGTGACTCACATTTCCCAGGCGGAAAGGCAGCATTTCTGTAGCCAACTGCTTGCTGATGGTGAAATTCAACCTCTTAGCTTCCTCATGGCTAGGAGGAAATGGTCTTTTACTTGTCCACATCTGAGGGACCTAGGGCTGGCTGCTGTGCTGAGACGGGTTTGAGTAGGGTGTCCCCGGAAACTGCTGGTCTGTGAGGAAGGTGCAGGTGAAGATATTATGTTGCCTTCATCCAAAGGTAGTGATCTCGATGTCGGAGAGCGCTCAACACCAGCAGGTGTTTCCACTTCCAAAAGAACTGGCCAATCACACTGGCTGTTGTGGGTAAAGAGGTGGAAGGTCTGCATCCAAAAGCATGAGTGACTGCTGTCCCCACAGTCACAGAGGATGAAGAGGCCGCGGATGCACTTGATGGGGCAGACGGTGGTTGGCCCAGCCCGCTAGGTCGCATTGTAACACAGTGAGCTTCCCACTGCGAGTTTTGCTTCATATCCATGTGACGGTTCATGCATGAAGTACTCAAACTATTGATTTTTCGGCCTCTACTTAGATTTTGGTGACAAATCTTACAGATAACTAAAGGCTTGTGGATTTTTGAATGTGCTGCATAAAGGTCACCTCACCAACAATTGCGACTCTGGGCAATTTTTGCCACTTAAGTGGTGTCTGTACACACATTTTTGGAAAAAATGGAGACTCTTGTTGGAGTCCCCGTGCTATGTTTTACACGATTTTAGAAGGGCATGCCATGCCTATATCTGTGTCTCCTCCTCTTTTTACTCAACCAGCTCTTTTCTTTTTGCATTTTCATATGTACTTGTCACTTTTCCATGTGTTTGTTGTGTCTTCTGAGTAGTTTGTCACATTCTGGACACCTTAGAAGGTATGTTCTATGTTTTCCATGTGGATGTGACTAACCCGGGTGACCGTAACAACCCCCCCCACCCCTCTCCCCCCCCCCCCGGGTGAATTGTTCAATCAATAATTTGTTTTCATCCAGTACACTAGCAGAGCTGACTTGTTTCAGAGCCCACAGTGCCTCCTGCAGGGACCAGGCATATGCTCAGATATCATCCTCCGCCAGTTGATCACGGTGGTAAAAGTGCATTCTGATGTCAGCCTCATTACAGTCTTCAAAAGCAACTTTCAGTTTGTCAAAGATTATAACTACTGATCCCGTTCAGCTGCGGACCAGGCTTCAACCTCCCGCTCGGCTACGCCGGTTAACTGTCCCAATACAACATCGTCGTGCTGCTTGCCAGTCATTGCATTGCATACACACTGCAGATCTTTAACTTAAAAGTTGACAAGGTATCTGGATGACCATTGTACTGAGGCAGCCACTTAGCACCCGGGATATATGGTAGCTAGAGCGGCATGATCGGGGCTACAGCGCCCGGTGGGTCGGAGGCTCTACCGGCGGCAGCCATGCTTGTTTCAGGGTGATTTGCGGGGTCTAAGTAAGGGTTTTCATCGTCGCTTGACATAGCAGACATCTTAGGGCCCCCCTAGTGAATCACGACCAGTCTTTTTAATAGTTCAACCATTTTAGGACTCCGTAAACAGGGAGTTAAGCGTTTGGGAATTTCCGGATTAGGCCGCTGCACTTCGGAAGTATCCGACAGAGTGAGGGACAGGGTTTTGACTTTGCGCTCTTTCGGCCATTACGCGGTGGCGGTGGCTTAATTTAACAGTTCACAAATCACAGTCATTAAACACGGCACACAGTACCCGGTTGCACCGGGCATGGGATCCTGTTTGTGACGTCAAGGTTGACTAACCCAGGGTTATATGGGGACTCGGGTTACTGAGCTCTGCTGTGGTTGGGATGTCACTGGTGGCCTGCCCAGACCTGTGGCCCTGGTGGTCAACTGGTAAAGGAGTTGGGGAATGGTAGTAAAGAGTTTGAAAGTTTGTCGTGACGTCACCTGTGGCTTCTGGTAATTACACCAGTGCTGCCTTGGGCCTCCCGGGATAATGTACAGGCAGCTAGGTGTTGAAGCTCCCCACAGGCGGAGCTGGGTCCCTGGGGCTCTGGTAGTAGAAGGTTAGGGATGAAAGCAAGGAATTGGCCTTGCTGACAGGCAGCTGGAATAGTCTCTATAGATATTATTGAAGAGAACAATGTCTAGATATGTACAGGCACAAGATTTTATGTAATTTTGATACGTATTGATATATGATACTATTTGCACGTCACTTTTCTTTGCACTATGCACAGTAAAGGGTTAATGAAATGGTAAGGTGGAGATAAAAGGCCGTCCATCATTGTGTGTAACCTGTTGAAGCACCAAGAGGAGGCGCGAAACGGTCCGTGATTGAGGACCCCCCATCCTCCCCCCTGCACCTCTGCTGCACCGCTATGTAAGCAAAAAAGCGTGAAGTAAATAAAGGAATTCTCCTGCAACTGGTGAGCGCTGCCGCTTTGTTTATCTCTATGACTACTGGACTCGTGACTGAAAGTGCACCACAAAGTCGCAGAACGCAGGCAAGGAAAGCCGAGGCGGTTTGAGGAGCTGTGTGAAGCGGCTCAGCGTCCCCCGAAACATTACAGCCCCAGAAAGGGTGAAAGGTTGTGTGGTGGTGCCCGGCTCTGATAAGAAGTAAATCCGTCATCAATGTCTGCGCTGTACCACTCCATAACTGAACAGTTCTGGCTGCTGCTGACACTGGGAATTGGTGGCAGGGGTTCTAAGTGTTGAACCCCCACCTATAAGACATCGATGACCTATCCTACAGATAGACCAAGGGTCAGGAACCTATGGCTCGAGAGCCAGATGTGGCTCTTCTGATGGTTGCATCTGGCTCGCAGCCAAATCCGGTGCCCGCTGCCGTGGTACCGTGTTTCGGGTGCCGCTCTGTCTCTGCTGTTGTACTCATACGTGAAGCCAATCAGAGGGCCGGAAACTGTGGTCCAATCAGAGGGCCGGCAGCTGGCCAATCAGTGGCGCCTGACGTCACCAGCTGGAATCTGATTGACCAGCCGCTGCCGGCCTCTGATTGGATCATGACTGCTGGCTTCTGATTGGCTTAATGTATGGGTACAACAGTAGGGAAAAGCAGCACTCGGAACACGCACCATACAGCACAGATCGTGGAGGATCGGAGGGTGATTATTGTTTGTGTGTGTGAATTTTATTTTTCAGCAAGTACCGACACCATGGTGGGGGCTGCAAAGAGATGCAAGGGGATGATGGAGGTACTGCATGGGGTTAATGGGGGTACTGCATGGGGATGATGGGGGTACTGCATGGGGATGATGGGATTAATGGGAGTATTGCAATTGGATGATGGGGATAATGGGGGTACTGCATGGGGATGATGGGGTTACTGCATGGGGATGATGGGGGTGCTGCAAGGGGATGATGGGAGGTACCATATTGGGGCTTCAAGGGGATGAAGGAGGTCTGCAGACTTATTGTACTTTAAAAGGGTTAGTCTTACATAAAATGCACACATTTACTTGTATTTAGTTTTAAAGTTTAAAAAACATTAAAATTAAGTTTTAAAGTGTAAACATATTTTATGGCTCTCACAGAAATTTTAAAATATGTGGCATTTATGGCTCTCTCAGCCAAAAAGATTCCTGACCCCTTAGATAGACCATCAATGTTAAAGTAGTGGACAACCACTTTGAAGGGGTTATGGTGAACTGAACTTCTTTTGATCCCGAGCTCTACCAACCTCCCTAAACCTAACATTTCCCTCTCGGTGTGCGGCACCACGATAATGCCCAGGCAGCAGGCTCGCTGTCTGGGTGTTATGTTTGACGCTGATCTCTCCTTCACCCCATATATACAATCTCTCACCCGCTCCTGTCGCTTGCACCTGAAAAATATCTCCAGAATTCGCCCTTCCCTCACCATGGAAACAACTAAAATCCTCACCGTAGCCCTGATCCATTCCCGCCTTGACTACTGTAACTCTTTATTAGTAGGCCTTCCCCACAGGAAGCTTTCCCTTCTCCTCTCTGGTCTATCCTCAATGCAGCAGCCAGGATTACCTATGTAGTTGTTACTCAGATGTTTCCGGTCTGTGCCAGTCACTGCACTGGCTGCCCATACACTATAGGATCCTATTCAAGTTGCTTGTTGTCACCCACAAAGCTATTCATGGTGTGGCACCTCCTTACCTCTCTACCCTCATCTCTGTCTACCACCCCACCCATCCCCTTCGCTCTGGAAGCGACCTTAGACTAACATTGGCATTAATGCGAACCTCCCATTCCCGATTCCAAGACTTCTCTCGAGCTGCACACCATCATCTGGAATGTCCACGCCAAGAAATTAGGACCATTCACAACTTGCATAGCTTCCGACGCTCCCTAAAAACACATCTTTTCAGGGCGGCCTATCCTTCTCCCTAATAGTAGTCATTTAGACATAAGATATTCATTGTTATAAGCCCCTGTACTTTGTGTCACCCCCATCCCGTCGTAGATTGTAAGCTCCTTCGAGCAGGGTCACCTTTATTTTTTTTGCCTTATTTATTGTATTTCCTACATTGATTCTATGTTTATTGTATGTAACTACTGTTCTGTATTACCTACCATTCTGTATTGTATATTTTTTCTTATACGAACCATTGTACTGCGGAATATGTTGGCGCTATACAAATAAAGTTTTATTATTATTATTATTGGACTGTGTTGTCAATAGTAAAAAAGAAAAGACGCCTTTGCCAGTAGGGATGAGAAAATCTTCTGAAATTTGAATTCTCCATCATTGCTGAATTTGTCTTAAATGCGATTTATGGCAAATTGTAGGTACTCCATAGCCTCCGATTGTTCTGAAGAGACGTGTACAGTGAGGTCTTCTAGATTGGTATCATGCCCCCTTCAAGCTTTGCTACACAAACAGCCTTAGCAATGTCCAAGTGATCCAACCATACTATTGATAAACAGATGGTGCCCGTTCTTCACTGCTCTGTTGTCTCACATTATCTGTATAGTATGTTATGGTTTTCTCTCCCTATCTCTACAGCAAACGTATAAGCTGTAACATCTTGTCACTATCCAAATTCACTACAACGGCTACTGCATTCCCTGTTTTGGCTTTTATACAGGCTATGATAGTTCAGTCTAGGTGGCAAGGCTGTACCATGTGATGTGATAGCTGCAAGGCATTATGGAGAATGACCGTCTGGCCACACTTGAGCTCATGTAACCCTTCTCTGACTAATGCAATGTTCTGCAATGTGTAAAAATAAAACAGGCAGCATATTGATTCAATTTGCCAGGTTAAGCAAAATCATTTAAAAAAAATCAATGCAAATTTAATCAACATCAAATTGATTTGCTCATTTTTAGTTTCCAGATATAAATGGCGGAGGTGACCCGCCCCAAGGCCGTGGGGATTCGGTACCCGGTTTCTGTAGGGGGAATGTCACGGGTGGCCTGTCCGTGGCCCTGGTGGTCGCTTAAAAATGGAAAATAAAAGTAAAAGAATAAAGTCTCGTGATGCCACCTGCGGACTCTGGTGAAGGCACCAGCGCTGCCAGCAGACCTCTGGGGACGGTGGGTAGGCAGCCAGATGTTGTAGGTCCCCATAGGAAGAGCGGGGTCTCCAGGGCAGGATCTGGAACACTTGCTGTCACAGTACTTATAGAAATGAAATATTTGTGACTGGATAATTCTGTACTGATGTTTACTGGTAACTTGTCACGGTAGGTCAAGACAGTTACACAGGATCAGGAGCTGGCCGGGTCGTCACTGAAGAGTGCAATGTCTCCCTGAGGCTCTCTTAGATGTTCGTTCACCTTGCTTTCAGTGCCTCTGTGTCTTTCCTTGCACTCTCCTTTCTATCCGTGTGCTGCCCTGCACAAACCCGATTCCTACCAGGCCTGTTGGGTGTAATGAGGATACCCTTCTTCTCTAAGGGGCTCAACCCGGTTTGGAGCTCCTAGTGAGGCTGTGCTTCGTGGACAAGATCAGGGGCTGCTTAACAAACCTGCGACCCACCGGTGTTGGCGGCTTAGGGTTGGACTCACCTGTACCGCGACTCGGAGACGATTCCCCGTTCGGGACTGGGATTCCCTCAGACCGTGCAGTCGGAAGGTCTGGCACTGGGTTTCCCCCTTCTGGGTCGCTACTCCTTTTCGGGAGCCCTGGCTGCGACTTCCCTCTAGGACTCGTTTCACACTCTCTTCTCGCCTTAACTGTCTGTTCCTGCTTTTTTCACTACCCTAAAACTCCTCTCACCGGGACTGGTTAACCTAGTAACGAGTTGGCCAATTGGTCCCTTAGTCCTAGGTGTAGGAATGCTGGGATGAGAGCCTCAGTTTAACATCACACTCTCCAATGACTGGGATATCACACGCGCTGTCTTGGGTGCAGTAGCCCTGCTGTGGCGCACTGACCAGTGGGACGCCACCAGGGGCTGGCTGGAGCCTCTATACCCGGGTGGCAGATTTCCATTGCCGGCCCCGACTTGAGGAGCGGGGGGGGGGGGGTGCTGTCAGCCTGACTTGAGGAGCGGGGGGGGTGCTGTCAGCCTGACTTGAGGAGCGCGGGGGGGGGGGTGCTGTCAGCCAGCCACAGCCCTTACCTCATCCCGGACCTCCAGCGTCATGTGCTATCGCCGCGCCAGCCGACTCCCGACTCCCGCGGCCCGTTTCTGTAGGGGGCGGCCCGAAATGTGGACTATACCACCAGCCCAGGGGGCACCTGCCCCCCTGCCACCTGGGCGGCCCGAAATGTGGACTATACCACCAGCCCAGGGGGCACCTGCCCCCCTGCCACCTGGGCCAGCCCGCCCCTGGGCGCCACAGAGTTTTATCTCATTCAGTAACAGAGGATCGGGCATGTAGAAATCCAAAATGTGGATTCCTTTCTCTTGCAAATACCATTAGGGAAGGGTAACAAAATGACATGTAATGTGTAAAGGCACCTATAGGCTGTAATACGTCTATCATCTGTCTGCACAGGGACCTTTATAGGAATAGAAGGGCAAATGGACAATCCCTCTAAGGCTTCCAGTGTAGCTTGTCAGATTACCCCTAAAACCTATGGAAAAAATGGTAGGAGCTCAGTAGTATGTGACATAATTGGAGTGATACCTCGCTGCATAGAATGTTCCTATTCCATTTCTTCTAGTTTTTAAGTTATTTTAGTTCTTTATTTCCTGCTTAGGAACAGAGGGGCAAGTGATTCAGCTCTGACTGCAGACTGGAGAAGGAAAGCAAGACTCAAAGGTCTCCAGAGGTCATTATTTTCACATACTTTGGAATAATGAGAGCATCACATGTCAACCAGAGGAGTACAAAATGTCACATTCTCCAGCTAAAGGTCAGTGCTGGTCAGAGGTCACTCAGAGAAGGCCAGGAAGTGACCTCAGAGGTCAGACAGAGTGCACAAAGAAAGGTCGGCAAATGTCAGGGAAAGCATGCAGCTGTTTTGGAGATGAAACAAGCAGGGCACCTTTTGTGCTGACTCTCTCTAAGGTGACATCTCAAGAAGACATTCATTTACTCAACCTTTTTTTATTCCCCTTTAAAGCTTATATCTTTGGGATGCTGCATATGATTATTAACCCTTCACATGATAAAGGAGGAAGATTACAATTTGCTGCATTTTTTACTACACCAAGCATCCCATTAAAAATCTGTCTAAAAGAAGTACCATTAAGCAATGGGGATCTAAGCTGTATGGTTTCTCCTTATGAAGAGTGGCATGCCAGTATATGAGGAGACTTAATTTCTTGCCTGCTCCTCTGGGAAATTTTATCTGCAAATTGCCTCTTTAAAGAGGACTTGAATGCTAGCGCTACCTATTGGTAGTAGCAATCCTACAAGTCTATATTGACCCTTTAACAAGCCTTATCATAGTCTCAATTTAAGAACACAGTGTACACGTAGGCAAATCATATCTCGTACTTTGCAGTGACGAGAAGCAAACACTCCAAAACACCGTGTCTGCAAATTGAGAATATGATTTGGCTTATATCCTTAGTCATATGATAAGGCTCCTTAGAGGGTCAATATTGACTTTTAGAATTGTTACTACCAATAGGTGGTGCTAGAGTTCAATTCTGATCTGGCTTTGTGAGAGGCTAATGGTGGGGTTACACGTTCCGATATCGCCGCGATATCGGAGGCAACGCCGCGGGAGCGCTCTTTTTTTCAGCCCCTTTCCCGATATCGCATCGCCAGTTTACACGCTGCGATATCAGGAAACAACGTCCCTCCGATGTGTACGCCCACCAACCCAGTAACATGTAAGAAAAAGAGAGAGAAGGGGCGCATGTGTAGGATCACTATAGCTCAGTTAATATGGCGTTATTACAGGTGGCCACTCACCTGTTTGGGTTGTGCACGACCTGCACAACCCGGTGTAATAGCCTCTGATATATGGGGGACCCCCGGCAATGTGCACACTCCGCTCCTTCGACCTCGCTGGTCCCCAGCTGTCCGTACAGGACCTTTCCGGTCACGTGGCGCCGGTCCCGGATGTGCGTCACTGCTTTTTATCTAGGGAACGCCAGATCCTTCACCACTGTGCCCTCGCTGTGCTGCTCCAGCCGCTGATCCCTTTTAAAACCTTTATAAAACCTTTCTAAAATCCTAAATTCTTCCTCTGTTGGTAAGACTCCTTAGATATTTGATGTTAATTGCTAGTAGGTGATCCTTTTGCAGCTCCCTGTTTGGGTTGTGCACGACCTGCACAACCCGATGTAATAGCCTCTGATATATGGGGGACCCCCGGCAATGTGCACACTCCGCTCCTTCGACCTCGCTGGTCCCCAGCTGTCCGTACAGGACCTTTCCGGTCACGTGGCGCCGGTCCCGGATTTGCGTCACTGCTTTTTATCTAGGGAACGCCAGATCCTTCACCACTGTGCCCTCGCTGTGCTGCTCCAGCCGCTGATCCCTCAGGGGGAATAGAAGCTTGTAAGAATATGATTTAGCGGTCTTGTAGAAGCGCTACTAAAGCTCAGGCACCAGGATGATAAGGTTTATGAACAGCAATCTTTATTTTCCCCTCACAGCTCCACAACATGTTTCAACTGCTCAAGGCAGTCTTCCTCAGGTAGTAGACACTACCTGAGGAAGACTGCCTTGAGCAGTTGAAACATGTTGTGGAGCTGTGAGGGGAAAATAAAGATTGCTGTTCATAAACCTTATCATCCTGGTGCCTGAGCTTTAGTAGCGCTTCTATAAGACCACTAAATCATATTCTTACACCAACCCAGTAACGACCATT
Source organism: Allobates femoralis (assembly GCA_033576535.1). Taxonomy (NCBI): domain Eukaryota; kingdom Metazoa; phylum Chordata; class Amphibia; order Anura; family Aromobatidae; genus Allobates; species Allobates femoralis. The sequence goes on along the minus strand of JARQOC010000002.1, from coordinate 59,325,955 downwards.
TAACATGGGAGTTAATGGGTGAGGTGCGAGTACAGATCGGAGTTGGGCTGTCACACGCAGCGATGCTGGTACAACGGCCATGCGATATCGGGGAGTTGAATAGCTCTGCTATTCAACTCCGATATCGTTTTGGCATCGTTCCAGCATCGCGTTGTACGCTCAAACCGTACAACGCGCGAACGATATCGGGTCCAACTCGCGACCCACGTGACTTTTTGTCGGAGTTGGGTCGGAGTTGGACGCCGATATCGCGGCGTGTAAACCCACCATCAGACGAGGTCTTAGCTACTCACACTGCCAGATCAGAATATCCCACACACTGCACTGGTGAGGGGGCAGTCACCCCGAAATGCAGTGTCTGCAGTTTGGGGTTCTGATCTGGTACAAATCCTTGGTCATATTAAAAGGCTTGTTAAAGAATCGACTATGACTTTGAAGATTGCTACGTAAAAGTGGCGCTAGATTTCGTCCACTTCCTCACTGAAGTGACAATTTGCACATTTCCCAGAGGAGCATTGCGGCTATAAGTCTCCTTATCAGCTTATCTGTCTCCTTATGATGGCAGGCAGATTCCTCTCCATGAGGAAAATAGCTAGTTCCCCATACCCTTTAGTTAAACATATACATTTCTCTTCATGTTTTGATTTAGAAAACAGTGTGGAAAGTTCCCAATGTATGAAATGAAAACTATTATAATGAGTTGGAACTTATCCCATGTTTTTGAACACACTGCTATTATTTTGAACACAACTGTATGTGATATGCACATCATATTTGAGCCGAGTAACCAAACAATTTTAATTTTATGTTAGCAGGTCCTTTTGAAGCCATGTATAGGTGGTATTTTTGTCCCAAAGGCTGGTTTCACACCACCAGTTTTTGTAATTCGGGTGAATCAAGCTGAAACCGAATGCACCCTCATCTGTTTCCTGCTCCATTGACTTTCATTGGGGACTCGGGAACTTGCGGGTGCATCTGGTTATATACGGTTCCACCCGGATCCGGGAGTCATCGGTTTTTGGCTGATACCAAAAACTCAAAATGTTGCAATTTTTGTGTTCAGTTAAAACTTGGAAGCGCACGGATCTGTTGCTATCTGGGTGGCATTAAAATGGAGGTATATGAAACCCGGATCTGTTGGAAGTCGGATCCAAGTTTTTTAACTGAGCATGCCCAGAAGCCAGTTTCATATAAACACCCACTGGGGGCATGTCATTTTTCACTATATTCCTCAAAAAACATACACAACCTGATGTAAGTGGAGGCTACTGCACCGGTATTGCACCAGATCTGTCAGCCAGATCAGTAATAGTACCGCTGCAGGAGCATCCAGTTGCATCAGTTTTGACAATTGTGGGGGATACGGGCAGATGCGGTTTGCTCGCCAGATCCAAAAACCAGTCGTGTGAAATCAGCCTAAGGCCAGGGTCACACTGGCGCTGGCATTTTGTCCAGAGGGAAAAAGATAGAATCTGGCAGCATTAACGCAGCGTAACTGTAATGGTAACGCTGCCTTAATGCTGCCAATACAATCCTGTTGGTGACTGACCCCCGAGCGCAGTCAAATGACGGCATGTAAGTGCATGAGTTTGAAATCTCGCGCTATTTCCAAGCGCATCACATGACACGGAAGCGTTAGTGTGACCCTAGCCTAAGAGAGACATTCATTACATCAAGACCCAGTAGAGAGATCCATCTTGATGTTTGGTTACTGGGCTCAAATAAAATATGCCTCTTTTATCTGCTAAGTAACTCAATTTTCTCATTATGTTTTTCCTAAGCAGTAATGCACGTTCATTTTTCTGTATTCATGGTTTGCATCCTCAGCATTTTAGAGTGCAACTAGTTTTGCTATAAGATATTCTATGGTCATTTTGCCCCTATTCAGACTTGCAAGATAAGATGCGTCAGCAGTTTTTCTATTTATGTCTGCACATGGAGCATCTCAATAAGTTCTGCCACTGAATTAGTCCTTTTTTGGATCCTAGGATTCCTACCTCCCTCTTTTGTTCAATCCTTGTGGTTCTTTCTTTAATGGATGTATGGACTATTGCCAAAGAGTTCAAAAGCAGCTGTGTACATCATTAAGCATTGTGCTGCCTCTGGTGGCCCCTGCAGGATGACACTGTTTTATCATTAAATGGAGATGTCAAGGATTTTTAAAACTTTCTAAAGTACTGTAACTTGAGTACTGTATTGTTATTTGTAGTGATGCGCCCCAGGGCCATGGAATACTCGAAACCGAGCTATACAGTCTCTGGGGGAGTCACAGGGGTCGAGATCCGTCTTCTGTGACCCTGGGTTCTGTTGAAATGGGGAAGTAGTTTTTGGGAATTGAGTGGTTTAAATAAAAGTTATTCGTGACGCCACCCGTGGTATGTGGCTATAGGTGCCCACGGCTGCTGCAGAACCTCCGGGGTGATGGATGGGCAGCTGGGATGGAGCGGCTCCCCAGGGGCGGAGCAGGTCCCCGGGGCAGTGGATACAGTAAAGGGTTGGGGTGCAGAACGACGGGCATAAAGCAACAGGGAGACTCACTGTTTTGTAGTTACTCAGTCTTTTACTGGAGCATCTGCATTCAGCGCATTTGTCAGCGGAGTCCTTGCTGGAGAGCAACTCGGGGTTCTCTTCACCTGGCCTGGTCGTTGGCCTCCTTATTGCGCTCTGTGTTTTGGCTCCTGCTGCTGCATGAGCTAAGCTGCCGGCCCTCATCTCAGGTGACAGTTTCTGAACTCTCTGCATTGCTTTGCCTCCGGGCACAGTGTGGCTGGGGAACTTGGAATTCCGGTATTGACTGCCGGGATGTTAGTGTGGCGCCCCGCAACGAGTGCATCACAGGAGGGTATTGCAGCCATAAATGCAGCAGCAATATTCTCTGACCCAGCAGTCACACGGTTAACTCAGAGATCCATACCCTGCATGCATCACCTAGCATAGAGGGCCAATCAGGTCCTGGTGGGCGGAGTGCAAGGGTAGTGGGTAGTGGAAAGTTTAGTTCGATTACAAGAGTCGAGTCTGGGAGTGCAACAGCAACGTAGAAGACCTCTGCAGAATCCCAGCTCTGCAACCTCGGAGAGGGGGTTGCACAGTCTCGTGCGGCCCCCTGGCCACCTTCTACCGGCCATCTCCCTACCGTCACCATGGTTGAGCACCATTACTCCCGGTGCATTACCAACCGATCTACGGGCTTCAAAATGCGGGCTCAAAATTATCCCATGGCCATCTACAGCCGGTTTGCTGGTACCGAAGCTAGAAGCAGTTCAGCTCTGCTATGCGAACCAGAAGAGTGGAGGGACCGCTCTACAGGAGCACCCCACCATCGCCAAATCCAGTCTTCTAACCAGCGGTGTACCCACCAAGGGACCCAAGGCTCCCCAAAGCATCCGGAACGTATACCCCGAATAGGGCATTCAAGCAGCCTTCCTGTACCCGACCTGGTATTCCTGGGCGACAACGGCAACTTACTTAGTTAGAATGGAGGAACACCGCGAATCTCTGAGGGACACCTATCACTGCTGAGTCCAGCCGGTCTGCTACCTACAACTGTATACCATGTATTGCCTGCTGGTTACAGTAAAGAACTCGTTACAGAGACTTACAGTGTCCGTGCTTTCTTATGAACTGTCTGTCCGCACTTCGAGGTAACAGCAGCTGCCGCACAACATCTTAAGCAGCTCCAGCCTCCGGGGATCATCGCTTAGCCTGTGGGGAGCGTTCCATCTTGCTGCATTCCATCCCCCGGAGGCCCCGCAGCATCGGTAAGACTTACCGAAACACTCATAGGTGGCGTCACGAAACAATTAACCCCTTAATCTGTTCCCACAAGACGTCTTCAACTTTTTGATCTGCACTCAACCGGGCCCCACTACTGGCAGGCGCGGTCCACCTGTGACAAGGAGGAAGAAGCTACTGCCTGTCTAAACCGGAGTCCCGGCCACGGTGAGTCAGAATTTGGTGTCACGAACAGGATACGAGCAGGCCCGTTCCCTAATGTGCTTAAAAGACTTTATTTCAACAAATTGGACTTTGTTCGTCCCAAAAAGAACTTTTCCAGCCATTTCACCATTGGGCCAAGATGGCGCCCAAGATTGCGTTCCCGCCATGAGGATTCGCCACGTGCAATCCCAGGGGTGAGCCACCGCCCCTCTTCGTGGGAGGGCTAAAGGCAAAGGCGCCAAAAATCATTGTCCGCCCTGATTGCTCAAATCAACCATGGGGGCGGACCAAAGACTTTTTCCCACCATTGGACTACAAAAGCCCCCAAGGAAGTGGGAGTATCGGACCAGTCTTCACCAGCTCTTCACCAGAACAGTTACCGGGTAGAGACGGGTGTGGCTCCTCCAAGAAAATGACCAGTACCAGACTCCATGACCTGATGCGAGAAGTGGAAGCCGAGGCCAGAGCAGCAATAGGCCATCCGGATCCTGTCCTCAACATAGACGGCAGCCCCGACTTCTGGCAAGAAGCTCTACAAGACCTCCGGGAACGGCTCCTTGAAACCGTTGAATGGACGTTCCGCAGTTGGAGCGCGAGCTTGGGCCGCAGACTACATCATGCGATGCAGCAGAGCCGCTCAGGTGCAACCACTCCAGGACCGGACGACATCTCGAGTTTCAGCACTGCCTCGCCCATGCCAACCACTTGTCCCGCCTCGTCCCCGGAGCCGGTAGACTGCATCATCCCGGTAGAGACCACCGCTAATCCCACTCCAGAGCCTGGAACTGAAACCGTGTTTGAGCCGGAGCTTACAACTCGCTCCCAAGAAGATATGGACATTCACCTGGTTCCCTCTGCGGAACCCGCGACTAGTTTCACCACTACTGAGACTGTCGCCTGTTTCTTCCCTAGACCGGAGGTCTCCTCTGCTATTACAGAGGCCTACCTGGTTACCGGGATTGAAACACCGCTACCAGCTGCAACAGAAGAAGAGGCAGGCAGCCTGGAAGCCCTGCAAGACGACCTCGAGGAGAATTATGCAGCGCAGCCGCCCATCGACCCAGAAGACCCCGTTCCAACATCTCCGTTTGCCGAGCAGCCCGATGTGATCGTTGAGGGAGAGGAGGATGATGACGACACTGAGACCCACAGCACCACTGAGGACCTCTACACCGGGTTCGCCTGGGGAGATACCGTGGATCCTTCTGCCGGGCAATCCGCTCGGGTACGCTGGTCCGGTGCTATTGCAATGCCTTCTCCAGTGCCGTTCAACCGGGTCCCAATCCAGACTGCCCACCAAGCTCAACCCGTTCAACAACCAGCACGCCGTAGTGACTTCATCCACATTTCGCATCGCTCCGACGAAGATGTACGTCGCATCCGAAGGGAGGAGTGGCAGGCTCGTCTGCGTGCCAACATGCAGGCTCGTGCTGAAGCCCGCCGCCAATCTCCGTTGCCTGATGAACTCCGCAAGACCGGACGGGTGAGCACATTCAACCTATCCACTGGGTGGGGTTTCATCAGGGAGGAGGGTGTATGTACGGAAGTGTTTGTGGGGCGTCGTGATGTGGAGTCGCACCTACCGCGAGGGCATCCAAACCGCGACTTATATAGAGGGGACATTGTAACCTACGAGCTATATGTATGCTGTGATGGGTGGTTCGCTATACGGGTCCGGAACACTGCCCTCCATAAGTGACTCTGTTGTTTGAACTTTGCAAAGAGACTTCTTCCTGTTTGGTAGAAAACACCGCAACTTGGCGGCTACAGCCTGTATTTTTATTAAGGACAGCCGACCGCCTGCCGGGTCCGCGAATGTGTTAACCTGTCTCCTTCTTTTTGCTTGCAAAATCTTCAGCAAATCTTTACCTGTTAATAAAAGTGTATCTTTTATGCCTGTTATAAAATACAAAATCCTCTGTAATGTTGAGTAGTATGACACTTGGGGACAAGCGTATTTCACCAAGGGGGAGTGTGGCGCCCCGCAACGAGTGCGTCACAGGAGGGTATTGCAGCCATAAATGCAGCAGCAATATTCTCTGACCCAGCAGTCACACGGTTAACTCAGAGATCCATACCCTGCATGCATCACCTAGCATAGAGGGCCAATCAGGTCCTGGTGGGCGGAGTGCAAGGGTAGTGTGTAGTGGAAAGTTTAGTTCGATTAGAAGAGTCGAGTCTGGGAGTGCAACAGCAACGTAGAAGAGGGGGTTGCACAGTCTTGTGCGGCCCCCTGGCCACCTTCTACCGGCCATCTCCCTACCGTCACCACGGTTGAGCACCATTACTCCCGGTGCATTACCAACCGATCTACGGGCTTCATAATGCGGGCTCAAAATCATCCCGTGCCCATCTACAGCCGGTTTGCTGGTACCGAAGCTAGCAGCAGTTCAGCTCTGCTATGCGAACCAGAAGAGTGGAGGGACCACTCTACAGGAGCACCCCACCATCGCCAACATCTTAAGCAGCTCCAGCCTCCGGGGATCATCGCTTAGCCTGTGGGGAGCGTTCCATCTTGCTGCATTCCATCCCCCGGAGGCCCCACAGCGTCGGTAAGACTTACCGAAACACTCATAGGTGGCGTCACGAAACAATTAACCCCTTAATCTGTTCCCACAAGACGTCTTCAACTTTTTGATCTGCACTCAACCGGGCCCCACTACCAGCAGGCGCGGTCCACCCGTGACAAGGAGGAAGAAGCTACTGCCTGTCTAAACCGGAGTCCCGGCCACGGTGAGTCATTAGGCCATGCACAGTCTCGGACTCCGGTATCCGTTCTCTGCGTTTTCCTCTGGGGCGAGCACTGTGCAGCTCGGCACTCCAGGTGCTCCTTCAACTCTCCTCAGACCCTAGCCATAGGGCTATAACCGAGGCAGATATACCAAATCCCAATAAGCACAAAATAATATGCTCTCCCCCGATCCAAAGTGAATCTTGTTATGGGATAAGTTGGAGGGATAATCCCTGGTCAGGGAAGCAAGGCTTGACAAAAGGTGCCAGGACAGTGAAGTGTATATTGGTAGCAGTGCACCCATTCTTTAACGGAATGGTTCTTCTTGGGATCGGTTTACCAGACTTGGGGATTCTTGTTTACGTAATGTCATCCATGGGTTGTGGCTAATGATGGCCGCCGCTGCTTTACAGTTCGACTGGGGAAGGGGAGTTAGTAATACGGCAGCTTGGTGGTGAAGCCCTCCACGGGCAGGGCCGACCCCCCCAGGGAAGCAGATGTTATCAGTGAGTTGGTACTCGTGTTACAGCGCAGGGGCGCAGCAAGAAAGTCACAGACACAGCGGAGTGCAGTCTCCAGATGTTTACTCACAACTTTGTCGTTCCCAGTTACAGCAGTCCACACCGTTGCAACAGCCTGTGGAGTGCTGCGGAGTGCTGAGTCCTTGGAGATGGAGAAGGGGATCCAGCTAACTCCTGAGTAAGGTGGTGGCACAAACCAGTAGCCCTTTCTACTGTCCTTTCACGGTCGACTCTTCTTCTGCGCTTGCTACACCCTCCTGCCCTGCTCCTCCACACGGCTACAGTCGCTGTTGATGCGGGCGTCCCTGGGTGTATTTCTCACTACCCGGTCACTGGGACCCATTCTGTCCTCTCGAGCACCATTTTTCTCTTGCCCTTTCTCTCTCTAGATGTTATTCCTCTACTTAACAAACACTCTGGCCCTCACAGATTCCTGCCAGCCATTCTCCACCAACTACCAACTGACTCTAGATGTTTTCATCATCCCTTTTATATTGTCTGTCACGTGTCCCACGTCACCTATGTGTGACCTCCCTGACTTCACTCCCAATGCTCCCATGAACTCTACTCTCTGCCCAACCTCACTACCTCGGTTCCTCCCTTCCAGACAGCCTGTACTCTCCCATAGGAGGAATCTCACCCTGACCTCGACCTGGAGCAAGGTGTAGTGTCTGAGTGCTTGGGTACCCGTTATTGCCCCCTTCCTTTAACCCAGAGTGGGGTACTACACCTCTAAGTGGGGTGCAGTACCTCTGTGGCGACTGGATCTGTAGGAGCACCACATTCCTTCCGCCCCCTTACACACAGTATGTCTTCGGGCTGGAACAAACAAGAAAACAGGTTGTTTAAAGTCATGCAAAAATATTTTTAGGAATGCATTCCAACAATAACAATAAAACGTTTCATCCATTAACAGGAGGCACTTATTCTTGAACGTTGCAAACCCCATGAATTCATCTCCCCGGACATGCACTTTAGGGCAACGCACAGGAAACAGGGTCTGCAGCGTTTCCTGTGGGCTGTCCTAAAGCGCACACCCGGAAACTTTGAATGGAGCCGGTTAGCAAGGTAAACATCGGGTTGTCAAGGGAGCAATAGCATTGCAGCGCACAACGTTACCCGCTACTAATGCTGTGCACTGAGGCAGAAATGTCAAAGCTTTTAGCCTTACACTGCCTCCCCCTCCTGATGACTGGGGGCCCTTGGGCGCTGTGTACTTGCCCCTGACAGGAGCCCCCTGCCCAGTGTGCAGCCCCCCTCGTTCTCCCTCTTAACCTGATGCTGATCACAGTGACCGGCTGTACTGAGACTGTACTGATTTCTATCTCCTTCACTTCCTGCTCCTCCTGCAGATCATAGAGATCAGCCGCTGGCACAATGCAGTCTCAGTACAATCGGCCACAGCATCAGAGTAGGAGGGAGAAGGGGGGGCTCCAAACAGGGCAGGAAGCCCCTGTCAGGGGCAAATACACAGCGCCCGGGGGCTCCCAGCCACCCACAGCGCATCAGCACATCACCTGACATGCTGGTGCAGAGGGGGGGCACCAGTGCTCTGCAGATCACATGTGCACAGTGCTCTGCAGACTGCAGATCATGTGTGCACAGTTCTCTGCAGATCACGTGTGCACAGTGCTCTGCAGATCACGTGTGCACAGTGCTCTGCAGATCACGTGTGCACAGTGCTTTGCAGATCACATGTGCACAGTGCTTTGCAGATCACGTGTGCACAGTGCTCTGCAGATCACGTGTGCACAGTGCTCTGCAGATCATGTGTGCACAGTGCTCTGCAGATCATGTGTGCACAGTGCTCTGCAGATCAAGTGTGCACAGTGCTCTGCAGACTACAGATCATGTGTGCACAGTGCTCTGCATACATACAGGGTAGAGATAGACGCAGGGGAGAGACACAGCGCACAGGGGGACTGTCAAATGTTAAAAACTGATGTGTGAATGGGACCTTATTCTGCAGCATTCTCTACATGATCTACATAAACATTCAGGGCATTCATCAAGGTGCTAACTCCAGAATTCAAACATCTTAAAATTGTCCTACATTTTTTTGCTACTCTGAGTTGTTTTTTTAAAGACAGATGTAGACAAGTTCCCCAAAGTTGGTGGGTAACAGGGCATGGCAATTCCTGTCTGACAATTTAATAAAAAGTGGTTTAAATTACAACAGAGATGTACTCTAATTCCTGTGTAGGGATCAGTCTCTATAGCAGCAGCAAGTAAGGCAGTGACACTCAGGCTCAGTCCAAAAACAAGTGTGTTTTATTTCACACAATGGCAAAACAAACAAAAAAACAGTCCTTACATCAGGATAATAGCGTCGGCCCGAAACCTGCTCCTCCTGGAGCTCGCCTAGGGGTCCTACCCCACCTTGGGGTCCGGTACACGCTCTCTGTGTGCTCACAGGCTACTTTCCCACCGACTGAACTCCTCTCCAGTCTGATCTCATCTCACAACACCTTGACAGCCGTCTTTTTCCTTTTTCACCTGTCTTTCCCTCCCAGCTACTTCAAAAGCCTGGGGCGGGAGATGAGGAATGGAGGCCCGCCCAAAAACCTTCCCCCATTCCTCATAGATGAGGTCCCATAACAGGCTTTACCAACAGCCACCGTTCTCAGTAACGGTGGCCACACCTACCTCACCTATGCTCATGTAAGCATCTCCTGTCCCATACATGCAGTAGCTCACCATCCTTGGGGAAACATAGCGTCCCTCTACCACCATTCCCCTTGCTACCTCACACACCCCCTCCCTCAGTTCAACCCGGGGGGGGTGAACTCCTGTCACCAAACAGTGAGTCCGGGACAAAGCATCGGCATTGCCCTGCAGCCTCCCGGCTCTGTGTTCCACCGTGAAGTTGAAGTTCTGGAGCGACAAGAACCACCTGGTGACTCGCGCATTCCTCTCTCTGGACTGGCTCATCCACGTGAGTGGGGAGTGGTCAGTCACCAACCGAAACCGTCGCCCCAGCAGGTAATACCTCAACGCTTCCAAGGCCCATTTGATGGCTAGGCACTCCCTCTCGACCACACTGTAATTTTTCTCTGCAGGCGTGAGCTTGCGGCTCAGGTAGTTAACGGGGTGTTCTTCCCCATTCACCTCCTGAGAAAGGACTGCACCTAGCCCTACTTCTGATGCATCGGTCTGCACGATGAAGGTCTGGGTGAAGTCAGGTGTGATAAGGATGGGTGACCCGCATAACACCGTCTTCAAGACTAGAAAGGCATGCTCGGCCTGGGGGTTCCACTTTACCATGACGGGCCGTCTTCCTTTCAGAAGGTCTGTCAATGGGGCTGAGAGGGTGGCAAAATTGGGGATGAACCTCCGGTAGTATCCCACAATTCCCAGAAAGGCTCTCACCTGCTTTACTGTCCTTGGTTGGGGCCAACTCTGGATGGCTTCGACCTTGTTGACCTGCGGCTTAATCATACCTCGCCCTATCACATACCCCAAATAGCGTGCCTCCTCCATTCCCAGAGCACACTTTTTGGGGTTGGCAGTCAGCCCCGCTGCCCGGAGAGAGTCCACCACAGCCTGTACCTTGGCCAAGTGGCTCTCCCAGTCGCTGCTGAAAACGATGACGTCATCCAGATAGGCCGAGGCGTACCTTTGATGAGGCTTCAACACGATGTCCATTAATCTTTGGAACGTGGCTGGAGCCCCATGTAGGCCAAATGGCAACACCAGGTAGTGAAACAGACCCTCCGGGGTGATGAACGCGGTCTTCTCTTTGGCGCTATCCGTAAGGGGTACTTGCCAGTATCCCTTAGTTAGATCGAGTGTGGAGAAGTACCGGGCCTTCCCGAGTCTTTCAATGAGCTCGTCTACTCGTGGCATTGGATAAGCGTCAAATTTAGAGACCTCGTTCAGCTTCCGGAAGTCGTTGCAAAACCGTATCGTCCCATCGGGTTTGGGAATGAGCACAATGGGACTAGCCCATTCACTTTTTGACTCCTCAATAACCCCTAACTCCAGCATTTGACGAACCTCCTTTGAAATGGCCTTTCGCCGTGCCTCAGGTACTCGGTAGGGCCTCATCCGAACTTTTACCTGGGGCTCGGTGACAATGTCGTGTGTAATCAACGAGGTACGCCCTGGCAGCCTTGAAAATACATCCGTATTCCTGGCCACAAACTCTCGAGACTCTTGCTGCTGGTTTTTCGTGAGGGTTTCGGCTATCGTCACTTCTGCCACTGCCCCCTCAGGCACCACCTTGGCCTGTAAAGTCAGTGCAGGAGGACGGTCAGCTGGAGACCCTTCTGTACCCAGACCCTCTCTGTCTTTCCAGGCTTTTAGCAGATTTACATGGTATATCTGCTCGGTCTTTCTCCGACCCGGCTGATATACCTTGTAGTTGACCTCCCCAACTCTTTCTAGGACTTCGTAGGGCCCTTGCCACTTCGCCAAGAATTTACTCTCCACAGTAGGCACTAGTACCAGGACTCTGTCTCCCGGGTTAAAAGTTCTGACCTTAGCGGATCTATTATATACCCGGCTTTGAGCTCTTTGGGCTTCCTCTAAGTGTTCTTTCACTATCGGCATCACCGCTGCCATCCGGTCCTGCATGGTCGCGATGTGCTCTACTACACTTTTGTGAGGGGTGGGTTCCTGCTCCCATTCCTCCTTGGCAATGTCGAGCAGGCCCCGGGGATGTCTACCATACACGAGTTCGAACGGAGAAAAACCTGTTGAGGCCTGTGGTACCTCCCGAATCGCGAACATCAGGTATGGTAGAAGACAATCCCAGTCCTTCCCATCCCTGGATACCACCTTTTTCAGCATGCTCTTTAGGGTTTTGTTGAATCTTTCAACTAAGCCATCTGTCTGCGGATGGTAGACCGAGGTGCGCAACTGCTTTACCCGGAACAGTTTACATAGCTCCTTGGTAACCTTGGACATGAACGGCGTCCCCTGGTCCGTAAGTATTTCTTTAGGGATTCCTACCCGGCAGAACACGGCGAGTAGCTCTTTGGCTATCAATTTCGCCGAGGTGTGCCGCAGTGAAATTGCCTCTGGATACCTGGTAGCGTAATCCATGATTACCAGGATATGCTGATGCCCTCGGGCAGACTTGACCAGAGGACCCACCAGATCCATGGCGACCCTTTCAAATGGTACGTCTATATTGGGCAGGGGTACCAAGGGACTACGGAAGTGCGGCATAGGAGCGGATTGCTGACACTCGGGGCATGATTCGCAATACCGCTGCACCTCCCGAAACACTCCCGGCCAGTAAAAACGCTGCAGAATTCGTTCCAGAGTCTTTTTATGGCCGAGGTGTCCGCCCAGCACATGCCTATGTGCCAAGTCGAGCACCGTCGGACGATAAGGCTGCGGAACCACCAGCTGTTCCAAGGTCTCACCCCGCACTCTGTCAACCCTGTATAACAGATCCTGGTTGACAGCCATATGGGGAAACACCTGGTCTGCTCCTGGGTACTGAAACACCCCATTAATACAAATAACGTTTTCCCTTGCCCGATTTAACGTCGGGTCTTGGAGCTGTGCAGTACCAAAATTGTCACGGGGAACTCCCAACTCTGCCAACTCAGGTACTGACCCGAGCTCGTCGGCTTCACCCGCTAATACCTCTAGAGGGGACATTGTTACTCCCACGGCTGGCACCCCTGAGTCGGGATCACGAGGTTCAGGCTCAGGGTCCGTGACATTCTGGACTTGTTTACCACTTAACCCCGAGTTTCCCGGTAACAGAGTCCAGAATAGAGGAAAGTCTCTCCCAAGGATCAGTCCATACGGCAGGGACTCCAACACTCCCACCTCATGACGACACTCCCCCTTCGGGGTTTGGATAGTGATTATGGCGGTAGGGTACTCTTTCAAATCCCCATGAATGCATAAGACCCCCACATTACGTCCCGTGTAGGATGCAGACCCAGCCAAGGTGGCATGCACCAGGGTGATAAGGCTTCCCGAGTCCAAGAGGGCAGCTGCAGGACATACCGCCACCGTAACCTGACACATGGGAGAGATAGGTGCAGGCTCTGGGGAAGCAGCGGTATATACCGGGAAGGCATAGAGGGAGACACGCCGGGCCACACTGCAGTCCATAGGATCGGTGGTGATAGGGCAGTTTGCAGCAATGTGTCCTCGCTCTTGACACCTCCAGCACACAACAGTCTCTAGCTTCCTTGCCTGAGGGCCTGCAGGGGTGGGGGTGTGTGTCAGAGTCCTGTATTTCTCAGGGTCTGTGACCTTGCGGGATTTGGGGAGCACACGGGCTGGGGAAGAAACTTTTAACAAGTTCTGGGTGGCCTCATAACGTTCCACCAAACCGACCAGCTGGTTGGCATCGACAGGGTCCCCATGTCCCACCCACTGCTGTATGGCTGGGGCAAGGCCCGCACAAACTTGTCCAGTACCACTCTTTCCACCATCTGCGCTGGGGACAACAGCTCCGGCTGTAACCATTTTTTTACAAGATGGACGAGATCATACATCTGAGACCGGACCGCTACAGTCTCTACATAGGCCCAGCGATGGACTCTCTGGGCACGGAGATACACATTCACACCTAATCGAGCTAGAATCTCGGCTTTTACCTTTTGATAGTCCCGGGCGTCCTGCTCGCTCAGGTCGTAGTACGCTTTCTGGGGCTCTCCAATCAGATATGGCGCTACGACCTCCGACCATTGGTGTAGTGGCAGACTCTCTCGCTCTGCCACTCTCTCGAACCCCGCCAAGAAAGCTTCGACATCGTCCCCTGCGGTCATCTTTTGGAGGGACGCACGGACCCTCTTCTTGATGTCCTGCTGTGGATCAGATGGTGCGCTTGACCTCAGGGCTGTTAACTGTTCCATCAGGAGTTGGTTAGTTTGCTGTTGAAGTCTCAGGGCCTCCGTATGGCTGTGCTGCTGGGCCTGCAGCGCCTCAGCATACATCTGCTGTTGCTGCTTCTGCTGCAGGTTGGCTTCAATCAATGCCTTTACAACGTCCTCCATTGCTGAGCGCTGCTTTAGGGCTTGCTTCACCCAGGACATACAACTCGTCCTCCACAGCGATTAGTGTATGCCTTACTGCATTGCCCGCATTCTCCACCATATGTAGGGATCAGTCTCTATAGCAGCAGCAAGTAAGGCAGTGACACTCAGGCTCAGTCCAAAAACAAGTGTGTTTTATTTCACACAATGGCAAAACAAACAAAAAAACAGTCCTTACATCAGGATAATAGCGTCGGTCCTAAACCTGCTCCTCCTGGAGCTCGCCTAGGGGTCCTACCCCACCTTGGGGTCCGGTACACGCTCTCTGTGTGCTCACAGGCTACTTTCCCACCGACTGAACTCCTCTCCAGTCTGATCTCATCTCACAACACCTTGACAGCCGTCTCTTCCGGCCTAAACCTTTTTCACCTGTCTTTCCCTCCCAGCTACTTCAAAAGCCTGGGGCGGGAGATGAGGAATGGAGGCCCGCCCAAACACCTTCCCCCATTCCTCATAGATGAGGTCCCATAACAGGCTTTACCAACAGCCACCGTTCTCAGTAACGGTGGCCACACCTACCTCACCTATGCTCATGTAAGCATCTCCTGTCCCATACATGCAGTAGCTCACCATCCTTGGGGAAACATAGCGTCCCTCTATCACCATTCCCCTTGCTACCTCACACCTGATTGAGGTAATATTTTTGGCGGATGCACATGACATCCATAAGATGCATATACGGTAATTCATTTAGTGGGGTGTGCTTCTTAATGAATTAGGGTCTCATTTAGATGCCCATTTTTTGTGTGAGAGTGTTATCCATGTTTTACACAGATAGCAGTAGTACCTATAATAAGTAATTGGGTCATTTGCATGTCCGTGAATTTTCTGCGGCCTAAGTAGGCCATGCAAAATTGTGTAGACGTCCAATTCTCATCCAAGTGTTGAAACAAAGTTGGCAATGCACGTCTATATGACCGTGAAAAAATTGGACAGCACTCAGATACCATCTGAGAACAGTTCGATTGTCATGGACTGTTGCATAGGAAAAGAATAGAAGTTTGTTTTTCATGTATAAGAAAAACTGATGACACTGAAAAAACGCTGATATAAATTGAGTAAAACTCTGACCAAAAAAAGTGGTTCGGGTTTCTCATATGTGACAAAAACGGATGTTTGAATGAGGCCTTTATTAAGACTGACATGCACAACACCAATCTTAATGAATACGCTAAGGCTAGGGTCAGACCTGCGTCAGCCACTATGCAGCTTCACTCCGAAGGTCCAGATATGCGCTTTTGCTGAGCGCACAGGAAAATGCTGCAAACTGCGATCTTGTGCGCTCAGCAAAAGAAATCCGGTCTTTCGGAGTGAAGTTGCCGGCTGCGCAAGAAGTCGGGTAACCATAGGGATGAATATGCAGCCTGAGCACAATATTACATTACATTAACGCTATGCGCTCAGGCTGACATATTCTAAGTTTCAAACGGATTCGTCAGCCTAGTGGCTGATGTTGGTCTAACCCTAGCCTAACAATGAAAACCCTACGTATGACATACAAAGCCATTAACAACCTGTCTCCTCCATACATATGAGACATGGTATGCTGGTACCTACCTGCATGCAACCTGCGATCCTCTTAAGATCACTTCTCTATTCCCCTCTTATCTCTTTTTCCCACAACCACATACAACATTTCTTCTGTGCATTCTCCATACTCTGGAACCCTCTGCCCCAACACATCAGACTCCCGTCTACCGTGAAAACCTTCAAAAGGAACCTGGATACCCAACTCTTCCAACAAGCACACAACCTGCAGTGAGCCTCAGAACACTATACCGCCGTATGATCAGCTCTACCCTCTCCTAGTGTATCCTCTTCACCCACCCCTTGTAGACTGTGAGCCCTCGTGGGCAGGGTCATCTTCCCTCACCTACTGTATCCTCTTCAATCCCTTGTAAAAGGTGAGCCCTCGCGAGCAGGGTCTTCTTCCCTCATTTACTGTATCCTCACCCATCCCTTGTAGACTGTGAGCCTTCACGGGCAGGGATGTCTCTCCTTACCTACTGTATCCTCACTCATCTCCTGTAGACTGTGAACCCTCGCAGGCAGGGTCTTCTCTCCTCACCAACTATATCCTCACCCATCCCTTGTAGACTGTGAGCCCTTGCAAGCAGGGTCCTCTCTCCTCAACTACAGTATCCTCACCCATCCCTTGTAGACTGTGAGCCCTCGTGGGCAGGGTCCTCTCTCCTCCTGCACCTGTGTGTGCCTTGTATTGTTCATGAATATTGTACATGTCTATGTATGCCCCTTTTTCACATGTAAAGCGCCATGGAATAAATGGCGCTATAAATACAGTGTTGGCCAAAAGTATTGACACCCCTGCAATTCTGTCAGATAATACTCAGTTTCTTCCTGAAAATGATTGCAATCACAAATTATTTGGTATTATTATCTTCATTTAATTTGTCTTCAATGAAAAAACACGAAAAACATTTTTCCTAAAGCTAAATTTGATATAATTCCACACCAAACATAAAAAAGGGGGTGGACAAAAGTATTGGCACCCTTAGAAAAATCATGTGATGCTTCTCTAATTTGTGTAATTAACAGCACCTGTAACTTACCTGTGGCACCTAACAGGTGTTGGCAATAACTAAATCACACTTGCAGCCAGTTGACATGGATTAAAGTTGACTCAACCGCTGTCCTGTGTCCTTGTGTGTACGACATTGAGCATGGAGAAAAGAAAGAAGACCAAAGAACTGTTTGAGGACTTGAGAAACCAAATTGTGAGGAAGCATGAGCAATCTCAAGGCTACAAGTCCATCTCCAAAGACCTGAATGTTACTGTGTCTACTGTGCACAGTGTCATCAAGAAGTTTAAAGCCCATGGCACTGTGGCTAACCTCCCTAGATGTGGACGGAAAAGAAAAATTGACGAGAGATTTCAATGCAAGATTGTGCGGATGGTGGATAAAGAACCTCGACTAACATCCAAACAAGTTCAAGCTGCCCTGCAGTCGAGGGTACAACAATGTCAACCCGTACTATCCGTCGGCGTCTGAATGGTAGGATACCCAGGAAGACCCCACTTCTTACCCCGAGACATAAAAAAGCCAGGCTGGAGTTTGCCAAAACTTACCTGAGAAAGCCTAAAACGGTTTGGAAGAATGTTCTCTGGTCAGATGGGACAAAAGTAGAGCTTTATGGGCAAAGGCATCAACATTGAGTTTACAGGAGAAAAAAAGAGGCATTCAAAGAATAGAACACGGTCCCTACAGTCAAACATGGCGGAGGTTCCCTGATGTTTTGGGGTTGCTTTGCTGCCTCTGGCACTGGACTGCTTGACTGCGTGCATGGCATTATGAAGTCTGAAGACTTCCAACAAATTTTGCAGCATAATGTAGGGCCCAGTGTGAGAAAGCTGGGTATCCCTCAGAGGTCACGGGTCTTCCAGCAGGACAATGACCCAAAACACACTTCATAAAGCACTAGAAAATGGTTTGAGAGAAAGCACTGGGGACTTCTAATGTGGCCAGCAATGAGTCCAGACCTGACTCTTATAGAACACCTGTGGAGAGATCTAAAAATGGCAGTTTGGAGAAGGCACCCTTCAAATATCAGGGACCTGGAGCAGTTTGCCAAAGAAGAATGGTCTAAAATTCCAGCAGAGCATTGTAAGAAACTCATTGATGGTTACCGGAAGCGGTTGATCGCACTTATTTTGGCTAAAGGTTGTGCAAACAAGTATTAGGCTGAGGGTGCCAATACTTTTGTCTGGCCCATTTTTGGAGTTTTGTGTGAAATGATCAATGTTTTGCTTTTTCATTCTCTTTTGTGTTTTTTCATTGAAGACAAATTAAATGAAGATAATAATATCAAAGAATTTGTGATTGCAATCATTTTCAGGAAGAAACTGAGTATTATCTGACAGAATTGCAGGGGTGTCAATACTTTTGGCCACAACTGTATAATCATAATGAATAATAATAATAATTAAGCTCACAGCCTAGTAGACAAACTGCAGATAACACCAGTGTAAAGGTCCCCTCACATCTGTTTATAAAAAAAATCACTTCAGTTCTCATCCAGAAAGGTGGGGTGAGTGAAATCCGTTTGGTATTCCATATTTTATGGGGGTGTGCGATTTTTTTCTCACTTAGCATCCACAAATGCCTATGGCAGAAGAAATGCTGATCGTGTATAAGCAAATTTAATGTATCTCATACCGACAATAGTTTTATGACTAATTTCTATTTTATTGGCTCCATGTTGGTAAGCTTTTTTGATGTTCTCCTTTTTGGTGTTGACTCACCGTGGCCGGCGGACTCCGGTTGATACAGGCGATTCTTCTTCCTTCCTTGTCACGGGTGGACCGCGCCTGCCGGTAGTGGGGCCCGGTGTAGTGCAGATCAAAATTAAGGACGTCTTACGGGAACAGATTAAAGGGGATTTAATTTGTTTTCTTCGTGACGCCACCTATGAGTAGTTCGGTAAGGGCTACCGACGCTGCGGAACCTCCGGGGTGATGGACAGCAGCAAGATGTTACGCTCCCCACAGGCTGAGCGGTGATCCCCGGAGGCTGGAGCTGCTCAAGATGTTGTGCGGCAGCTGCGGTTACCTTTAGTTAATGACGGACAGTTCATAAGGAGACACGGACACAGATAGTCTCTGCAACGGGTCTTTACTGTAACCAGCAGGCAGTACATGGCTTACAGTGGTTGAGTAGAAGACCGGGTGGACTTAGCAGTGATAGTGCTCCTCAGAGATCCGCAGTGTTCCTCCATTCTACCTACTTAGTTTCCCTTTTTTTTTTGCCAGCATCGCCCAGGTATACCAGGTCGGGTACGGGGAGGCTGCTTCGATGCCCTATCCATGATGTACGTTCTGGATGCTTTGGGGAGCCTTGGATCCCTCAGTGGGTACACCGCTGGTTAGACGACTGGAAACTGGCTGGTGGTGGGGTGCTCCTGTAAAGCTGATCCTCCACGGGGCTGGTTCGCGTGGCAGAGGTGAACTGCTGCCAGCTTCGGTACCAGTGAACCGGCTGTGAGTTGTGGGCACGGGAGTCTTTTGGGAACCCGTGTAGAAATGCCCAATCCCGGTAGTTAAGGCCTCAGGTGCGGACACCCGACCGGTGACGGCCCAGGGGCCCGCACGAGGTGCGGAGCCCCCGCTCCTCTCCAAGTTCTAGTCTGCTCTCCTCAGGTTCTAGATTCTTGACTAGACTACTCTAGACTACTGTGTGTTCTACTTCACTACCCTAACACTCCACCCACCAGGACCTAGGATTGGTCCTCTGTTCTAGGTGTTGTATGTTGGGTTGGATCTCAGAGTTAACTATTGCACTGCTTTGTCAGAGAATATTGCGGCTGCAATACTCCCTTGTGACGCACTCGTTGCGGGGCGCCACACTCCCCCTTGGTTAAATCAGCTTGTCCCCAAGCGTCAAACTACTCACATTACAGAGGTTTTTGCATTTTTATACACATATATGACACACTTTTATTAAAATAGAAAAACAGGTAAAGGTATGCTTTGGTGATATAAGCAAAGAAACAGGTAATCACTTTGTGCGGACCCGGCGGGCGGTCGGCTGTACTTTAACTAGAGTCCAGGCTGTAGCCGCGAGATCACACGGTCAGTGATTAACGGGAACAGAGTCATTGATGAAGTTCAAGTTTTAAAGTCACTGGCTCTGAGAACGATGGCGCACCCGGATAGCGAACCACCCATCTGCACAAGCATAGCGCTCGTAGGTGATAATATCGCCCCGGTATAGGTCGCGATCGGGATGTCCTCTTGGCAAGTTTGACTCAACGTCCCGGCGCCCCACAAACACCTCCTCATTCAAACCCACCTCCCAAGCGAACCCCCACCCGGTATTTAAATTAAAGGTGGAAATTCTACCTTCACGGCGGAGTTCATCAGGCAGCGGCGGCTGGCGGCGAGCCTCGGCACGGGCCTGCATGTTGGCGCGTTCTCGGGCTTGCCACTCCTCTCGTCGTCTCTGGCGTACATCTCCGTCGTTACGGCTCGGGGTGTAAAGATGAGTAATGGAGCTGGTGGTTTGGCGGGAAGCTTGAACTTGGCGGGCTGTCTGTATCGGAACCCGGTGGAACGGCACAGGGGAAGGTGTCGGCGTTGCACCCGACCAGTGTACCCGAGCTGTGTGCCCGGAAGGAAGTTCCTTGTTGTCTCCCCAAGCGAACCCGGTGTCGAAATCCTCAGCGGTGCTGTGGGTCTCGTCGTCATCCTCTCCGACCTCTTCCTCGATGACCACATCAGGCTGCTCGATGATGAGAGATATTGAAGCTTGTTCCGTTGTACAACAGGGCGGTGGTGCTGCGGATCCTTCCGTAGGGACGTCCTGCAGGGCTTCCAGGCTGCCTGCTTCTTCATCTGTTTCCGCAGGTAAAGGTGTTTCAATCCCGGTTACCAGGTAGGCCTCGGCAATGGCAAGGGAAGCCTCCGGTATGGGGACGAAACAAGCGACTGTCTCTGTAATGGTGAAACATGTCGCGGGTTCCTCAGTGGGAACCTGGTAAAGATCGAGTTCTTCAATGGAGCGTGTTATGAGCTCCGGCTCAAGAACGGAATCGGTTACGATGTTGGTCGCTGGAACGGGTCGATTTGCGGCCTCCACCGGAATGACACAGTCTATTGGCTCAGGTGACGGAGCAGGACAGGTGGCAGGCGACAATGAGGCGGTCGAGAAGCTGGTGACGTCGTCTGGGCTTGGAGAAGCTGTACCCGGTCGGCTCTGCTGCATCGCATGGTGTAGTCGTCTGCCTAGGGTCGCGCTCCAGCTACGGATCGTCCATTCCACTGTCTCTAGTAACCGCACCCGGAGGTCTTGTAGAGCCTCTAACCAGAAGTCGGGGCTGCCGTCTATAGTAAGGGCAGGATCCGGACCCGGTTGGCTGACGGCTGCTCTGGCCTCCGCCTCGACCTCCCGCATCAGGTCTTGGAGTCTCATGCTGGCCATTCTTCTTGGAGGGGAACCACACCCGTAGAACCGGTAAGACGTCCTGGTAGAGCTGGTGAAGAAGTCTTCTCTTTCTGTCGGTGTGTCTATGACACTCCCATTTCCTTTGGGCTTTTGTAGTCCAATCGTGGGAAAAGTCTTTGGGGTCCGCCCCCATGGTTGATTCGAGCAATCAGGGCGGACAAAGAGTTTGGCGCCTTTTGTCTTTAGCCCTCCCACAGTGAGGGGGGGGTTGACTCACTCCTGGGCTTCACGTGGCGGCTTCTTGTGGCGGGAACGCCATCTTGGGCGCCATCTTGACCCAATGGTGTAAAGGCGGGAAAGTTCTTTTTAGGACGAACAAAGTCCAATTGTAGACAATAAAGTCCAGTTTAAGCACAATATACCCGTTGGATAACGGGCCTGCTCGTATCCTGTTCGTGACGCCAAATTCTGACTCACCGTGGCCGGCGGACTCCGGTTGATACAGGCGATTCTTCTTCCTTCCTTGTCACGGGTGGACCGCGCCTGCCGGTAGTGGGGCCCGGTGTAGTGCAGATCAAAATTAAGGACGTCTTACGGGAACAGATTAAAGGGGATTTAATTTGTTTTCTTCGTGACGCCACCTATGAGTAGTTCGGTAAGGGCTACCGACGCTGCGGAACCTCCGGGGTGATGGACAGCAGCAAGATGTTACGCTCCCCACAGGCTGAGCGGTGATCCCCGGAGGCTGGAGCTGCTCAAGATGTTGTGCGGCAGCTGCGGTTACCTTTAGTTAATGACGGACAGTTCATAAGGAGACACGGACACAGATAGTCTCTGCAACGGGTCTTTACTGTAACCAGCAGGCAGTACATGGCTTACAGTGGTTGAGTAGAAGACCGGGTGGACTTAGCAGTGATAGTGCTCCTCAGAGATCCGCAGTGTTCCTCCATTCTACCTACTTAGTTTCCCTTTTTTTTTTGCCAGCATCGCCCAGGTATACCAGGTCGGGTACGGGGAGGCTGCTTCGATGCCCTATCCATGATGTACGTTCTGGATGCTTTGGGGAGCCTTGGATCCCTCAGTGGGTACACCGCTGGTTAGACGACTGGAAACTGGCTGGTGGTGGGGTGCTCCTGTAAAGCTGATCCTCCACGGGGCTGGTTCGCGTGGCAGAGGTGAACTGCTGCCAGCTTCGGTACCAGTGAACCGGCTGTGAGTTGTGGGCACGGGAGTCTTTTGGGAACCCGTGTAGAAATGCCCAATCCCGGTAGTTAAGGCCTCAGGTGCGGACACCCGACCGGTGACGGCCCAGGGGCCCGCACGAGGTGCGGAGCCCCCGCTCCTCTCCAAGTTCTAGTCTGCTCTCCTCAGGTTCTAGATTCTTGACTAGACTACTCTAGACTACTGTGTGTTCTACTCACTACCCTAACACTCCACCCACCAGGACCTAGGATTGGTCCTCTGTTCTAGGTGTTGTATGTTGGGTTGGATCTCAGAGTTAACTATTGCACTGCTTTGTCAGAGAATATTGCGGCTGCAATACTCCCTTGTGACGCACTCGTTGCGGGGCGCCACAGTGTTCTATTCAATCAGTTTAAGGACTTACAAGTGTAAGGACCCTTAACATATGGGTTGCCAGCTTCCATATTTTGGACCAGAATATCAACTAATAACATGTTATTTTTTTTGCATATTCTATACATTTTTACAGAGTGTAGTTGGGATTTCTGAATTTAGGTGGCACATTGGTGAGTCTGTGACGCACCCCAGGGCAGGGGAACTCGGATCCCGGGCGTAGCTTTAAGGGACTGTCACTGGTGGCCGGTGCCCGGATCCGTGACCCTGGTGGTCACGAAAAAGGGGTTTAGTAAAAATAGAATAGTAAAAGATTTTTTTTTTTATCGTGACGCCACCTGCAGTATCTGGTGATGGCACCAGCGCTGGCAGCAGACCTCCGGGGACGATGGGTAGGCAGCCAAATGATGTCGCTCCCTGCATGCGGAGCAAAGTCACCAGGACAGTGAGGTAAAGATAATGGTTTTTCACAGAGAGAGAAGTGCAGTCTTCTCCTTGAGACTGGAACACGGGCAACCAACTTAATAGAAATAAGACACAGGAAACCTTGCTCTGCACGGGTGTTTACTGGTGACGTGAAGCAGCTTTCCAGGTTACACAGCCATTGTCATTGGTATACAGTCACTTGGTTTCAGGTAGCTGGCCGGGTAGTCACCAAAGGATGTAAAGTCTCTCTGAGGCCCTCAATGATGTTCCTTCTGGTACAATATCTGTCCCTTTCAGTGCGCTCTCCTTACTATCCGTGCGCGGCCCTACACGGAGCCCTCTTCCTACCAGGCCCGTTGGGTATATAGAGGTTCCCTTCTCTCTCTAAGGGGTTCAACCTGGTTTGGAGCTCCTTGTGGGGACGTGCGTGTCGGACCAGGTCGGGGCTATATGAAAGGCCTTCGACCCACCGGGTTTGGTGGTTCAGAGCTAAACTTTCCTGCACCGCACTTGTGGCACCCTGTACCAGGTGACCACAGACTTCGCTGGGACACTGAAGGGTTTCCCGAAGCGAGTAACCCACTTACACACAACACCTTCCACTCCAGGCCTGTAGGGGGAGCCCAACTGGCTGCCTTAAGCCAGATCCCTTATAAATACAGGTTCTGGAGGGAAATCAGCAGAGTGTGCAGTCAGTACAGAACTGTGAAGAGCTCAGAGTCTAGTGAGCTGAGCTGGTACTGGAACCGTGCTAGGCCCATACCAGTAACCACCTGAGACAGTGGTAGACCCGTAGAGTACAGGTCGAAGGCAAGAGGAAAGAAACGTGTTAGAAAGTGGACAGAGGGGTCATACCGACTCACCCCACCAGAGTTCTGTACTGGGTCCAAGTCTACAGGGACAGAGAGGATAGGCCCAGCAGAGAATCCAGCACCACGAGGAGGCTTAGCTTCCAGGACACCCGCAGGACCAACAGTTGAGAGCCAGGGACTGTGGAGGACGTCCGGCGGGATCTCAAGAGAGAGCCCTCAGTGCAGCAACCCAGGTGTGGAGAGAGAAAGAAAGAGAAGTGACGGTCCGGTCAGGTTCCATGCCTGCCAGACTCCAAATAGGAAAGTTGAACAAAGAGGCGTACAACCCTACTTGTTGTGGAGATCCTAAAGTGCTTCCCTCATCCCGGACGAGTGTACCTGCAACCGAACAACAGTAAAGGTACCAAAAGACTTTTATGTGTGCGTGTCCCTCCTTCCACCTGCACCACACTGACTGAGCTCCCCTACTTCAACCTTGCACAGAAATGACTGTGCTACCCTATTCCACCATTACAACTCTCAGCCCCGGGGATCCCTCTCCTCCTGTAGGGAGCTATTTCATCTTGCTGCCGCCCATCACCCTGGAGGCCCTAGCAGCGCCGGTGCCATCACCGGACTCTACAGGTGGCGTCACGACTCGACATTTTTATTATTTTTCACCCCCCATCCATTGCTGTCCCCCGGGCCCACAGTCTTGGGCATCGCTGCCCGTGACATCCCAACACCGTGCCTGAGATCTGAGTACCCCTGGCTCGGGC
Source organism: Allobates femoralis (assembly GCA_033576535.1). Classification (NCBI taxonomy): domain Eukaryota; kingdom Metazoa; phylum Chordata; class Amphibia; order Anura; family Aromobatidae; genus Allobates; species Allobates femoralis. Next base: position 59,301,290 of record JARQOC010000002.1, on the reverse strand, counting down.
GGAACACACTTGTAGCCGGTACTCCTTCTTGGACTGGGTTCCCTCTGGACCGGTTTTCGGCACGGCCTGGCCCCGAGCTTCCTCAAGCCAGGGATCCCTCTTTAGTCTGGGTTGCCTTGCTTTACAGGCACCCTCTACTTCACTCTCTTCACGACCCACTCACTGACTAACTGTCACTCCCGCTTATATCAATACACTTTAGCTCCCCTCACTGGGACTGATTCCCTAGCAACAGGTTAACCAAGAGGTCCCCTAACCTAAGTGTATGAATGCAGGGATGAGGCCTCAGATTAACAATACCATCCTCTGGTGACAGGGATACCACACACGTTAGTCTGGGTGCAGTACCCCTTTAGTGGCGCACTGACCAGTGGGGCGCCACATCTGTCCTGTGAGATACACTCTTATAGTGTCAACTAGTCCACCCTACCTGGCGTCACTAATAGGCTATTGTTCAGACACTGTGTATCTCACTGTATCTATGTGACGGCCTCCTTATGCAAGCCTTATTAGTTTGCAGTTCTTATGCTAAGCAGCCGCCCCCTCCATTTTGGAAGGTTGTGAGTGGCTGTCTCATCAGCATTTTGCACCTGGGCTGCGACAATCTCTATAATGGAGGTTCCCTGCATGCTATGTGTGCATTTATAGTATTAGGTTTGAGTGTTAGACCAAACAGGGTAGACGGAACAGAGGGGCACTCACTGGTCGGTTTCTTCAGGCATATTTATTGAGCACACAGTGCAGACATTGTTCAAAGGTGCATCCCCTCCCCGCCCGTGATGCACCTTTGAACAATTTCTTCACTGTGTGCTCAATAAATATGCCTGAAGAAACCGACCGGTGAGTGCCCCTCTGTTCCGTCTACCTTGTTTGGTCTTACATTGCAACTTTCTGTGTGAGGTTGCACCGCTGGGTTTCCTGGCACAGTGTAGCTGCCACCCCCTGACCAATGCGCAGTGTCAGCTGCTGCTCCATGCTGTGGTGCCCGGAACTTCTTCCATTGTTTATAGTATTAGGTTTGGCTCCATGGTGGAATATTTTATTGATGTTCTCCTTTTTGGTGTTTTATTTCACAAATGCCTAGAGCAGGAAAAGTGCTGATCGTGTGGAAGCAAATTTCATGCATCTTTTACCCACAACAGTTTTACGAATAATTTCTGCTTTAAAGGGCATCAAGACCACTTGGTCCATCAAAAGCTGTTGTCGTAAGTCCAAACATTAATGAGTCGGGATGTTTTAATTCTGCTGCTCATTTCCAGATGGGATGTAATCTGTGGCGAATATGCAACAAGATCAACAACAAATCCAACTATCGTGGATTTTCTGGCGAATTTTTAGCAATTTCCGTGGCAGGTTGTGTTCTTTCACAGTTTACGTGGCGCAATCTGAACCACCGAATAAGTTTGATGGAATCTTCTTTTACAAACAAAACTAACATAAAGCCAAAATCTTCAGCGCCAAATATTTTCCAGTGCATATGAGGACTCGGTCTCACTACACATTTTGTAGAATTACCTGCTGCCAAGCCATCAGGAGCAAACTGTTCACATTCTTTCCTACATTAGATATAAACACAGGGAGCAGACTCCCATAGCCGAAGTAATGGGAACGGAGCATGCTGTACTGCGGAAATTGGCCCGACTCCCCTGATACAGAAGTCCGTATACTGTACTATATACATCTTCTGCAATCATCTCATTTTCATGGGAGTAATAAAAAAACATCATCTGTCCATTAAAATCTTTAACACCTTCATGATGGGGGTCATATTTCATGCCTGAACCTTTTTATTTTTCCTCCACTTCTACTTAGAGCCAAAACTTTTCTTTTTTTTTGTGTGGCAACGTGATGTTTTGCATAACATCATTCACTTTACCATTTAATGTACTAAACGACAGGACAACATTAGTGTTTAGTGTAATAATCTGTTATGTTCTGTGAATGGGATTAATTCATTTTGTGTTTTTTTTGTGCTATGTATTGCATTTTCCCTAGGCTAGGTAGAAGTATTGCCTTTGAGATTTTGTTCCCTTCCTCTTCCTATAGCCCTGTGATGTCAGCTTTGCTCCTCCCTTCTTCCCCATGAGTGTTTTTTCTACCATCTTGTACACACATGTTATACTGCTCTCTTCAGAATCACTCTTTCGACCTACTGCATTGTACTTTAATACAAGATTTCAGTGAAATTCATCTCCATTTCTCCAGGACTCTTTATCACAAGGCAATGTGGTTGAGTTAGAACTATCTGGGGATGCTTGCATGTGATACAATGGTCAATACGAATATTAGAGGAAATGATACTTCAGGCACCTAGATTCTTGCACTGCACAGAACAGCCAGAATATAACCCGTCAATATGATTCTTCAGGAATAATCATGCCCACACTAAACTTGTATAGTTTTCTTCATACTTTGGTGTTTCCAAAAATTCCGAGCATTTACGATAAGGATTAAACATGTTTGTGTTTTCATAGATCTTTTGATACCAAATATGTTTTTTTTAATTATTATTCTTTTATTTTGATTTGGAAAAAAGGTTCATTCAATATTTTATGGTGTTTCTTTAATTTTTTCAACTTTTTAAAAATCTTTTTACTTGTATGTGTTTAGTTCATCTGCTAGGCGTCACGTGTTGACTGCTTTGCAGTCCATGTGTGATGCTGCTGTAGTTAAAATCAGAGTTAATTTCCTTTGGCACTTCCGAAGATAATGCCAGAAGCTGATGATGTTCGGCTCTGCAGGTGTAGGTAGGGGGTGTGTCAGATCATTCAGTTCTCCCTCCCTCAGCCTTTAAGTAGTTCCACTTCCTTCCACTAGGTGTCGCTGATATGGTACCTTTACACGCCGCCCCAACAGGATGGATACAACCCGCTACAGGCTACAAATGTAGCTTGTCGCGCCAATATCGCCCGTAGTAGCGGCGTCTGAAGACGGGACGACACAGCCGGCTACAGATACCTCTGTATCCGTGCACTGCCCATAAACATATGGCTACATCGCCGATTGTAGCGAGCTGTATCGGCGTGTAAAGAAGCTACAGAAGGGAACTCGGGACATCCGGCGATGTAGCTGCAATGTGGCTAAGGCGTCACCCAGGCTCCGTGTTACCCCGCCCCATCTGCGATCATTGGTGGAAGCTCCTGCATGACGATTGGTAGTCGCTGCATAGGGAGGCATATTTAAGGAGCTGACCAGTCACACTACACAATTGCTCGAGCGTGCTGTATTAACCAGCCTCCTGCGATGCCTGCCCAATCATGATGTTCTGGCTTTGTCCTATCAGCGTACGGACGTCTTGTAATCCACAATTGTGGCACGCCTATGTGCTGTCTCTGCTGCACCAGGTCCGCCCATATTAGCTTGTTGTAGCGTTGTGTAAATGAGGTACGCTGAGCTACAGATGGCTACTTGAGACACCCGGCGATGTAGCTAGCTGTAAATGTAGCGTAGCGTAGCGCACCTTGTGGCGGCGTGTAAAGAGGGTGCGGTTCCCGTTGGTAACCGTTCGGCCGTGCTCGTGCACGTGAAGTTGCCGTTGGTATCCATCCTGTTGTGGCGGCGTGTAAAGGTACCATTAGAGCTAACTAGAGGTAATTGTCAGCTGTGTAAAAATGCCAGTGCCTGCCAGTCGGGAAGGGGCTAAGAGATTATATTATTTTATTGCTTAAATTAAATATGTAGCATGTATTTAAAAAATAGCAATAATTTCCCACTTTTTAAATGATCCAGAAATTTTGCAACCCTCAGATTATAGATTACTGAGCATCACATCAGGTAGGATTATCTTAACACATTAAAGATGGATCCATCAATGCACCACAATCAGATGTAAACCTACAATAGGTGCAGGGGTTGCAATCGCGCCCAGGCCCTGGAGCCTAGGGACCCCCAAAAGTCCATTTGACTTACAGGAAAAGACTAATGCTATTAAAAATTTGCAGTAATTAGGGGTGCGTTGGAGCTTTCGCATCAGGGCCCATGAGCTTCAGATTATGCCACTGCCCACAATGACCTCATAGGCAGAGCATTTCCACTACACTTTTGTGGCGCCCCTGCGGGTATTAGCCACAGTATAAGATCATAATAGTTGCACTCACTTAGAAAGCCATGCCACTGGACTACCACCTTTGGCCAGTAGGGGGAGCTCCAGAGACACCAGAGACTTCCCTAGAGATAAAACACTGGTCTGAGGTAAATTTTCAGACAGTTGGAGCCAGGAGCTCAGAGTGACAGGAGCTGCATTGAGTTCCTGAGGACTGACTGACAATTTCCAGGGCCAAGCCATCGGTCTGAGGAGGAGAAAACTGATAAGAGGAACACTTTCAGAATCGGGTAGCATCATTATCTACCCTAGATAAAAAGCGCAGATACGGATACCGGATCCGTGGCTGCATTAGTTATATACAATACAGCAACCGGAAAAAAACGTGAGGTAACATCAAGCTTCACAGGGCCAGACACAGCAACATACTAAGAGTTCAGCAGTACTCCCGGAGGGGGTAAGCAGAGAGAGACAAAGGACTCAAGTTGCCTGTTGAGTGGGACCCAGAGAGGACAGATTTGGGCCGGCAGCGAGTTCACACACATAGACACATTTGGGCCACATAGACAGCGCAAGCAGGAGGTAAAGGACCCGGTGGGGCCTGAGCAACTGAACCCCTATTGCAGACTCCGGAGACGGGACTTGTTGTATTATAGTTTGGTTGAAAGTAAACCAGTTAAACCTCATCTGTGCCTCAGCCTCTGATTTAACAGCTACCATCTATCCAGGATTGGGACCATCACCGCTGAGAGAATTTGCTGTGAATCAAGTAAGTGTCTGTGTCCTTAACTTCTCCTCACCATACTTCCATCTTCATCCATCATTAACTTTAACATCACCTGTCCAGGGGACCCTACAGCCCTACCCGGAAAAGGGCTATACCATCTCAGCTGCCTCTCACCATCATCCCCTGGCCAGTACAAGGCAGCGGTGGCCATATATAGCCACATTATTCCGGGTGGCGTCACGACAATAACATCTACAAACTTTATAAATTATATAAACTTCTAAATCCCCTGTAAATACCCCCTTTTAGGAGTGTGCCAGCCTGGGGCCACGGCCTGGGTCCAGCCACCAGTGACTCCCCCAAGGAAAGGGACCCTGCGCCGGGTATCCCGGTCCCCTAAGCTGGGCGGCACATCTCTCTTTGGCGTCACGAACAGGATTTACCGTGCCTGGTTAAATCGGGTACTGTGTGCCGTGATTAATGCCGAAAATTGTGAGAAAATCCGAGAAAAATTGACTTTTTTTATCAAAAGGTGATTTTCCCATTGGAAACCATTGAAATAGACTTTTCCCCATTGACTAACATTGAAACAAAATGGCCGCCAGCCTCTGAGGTAAAATTGCATCATCACTAATTACATCATAACTGCCACAGCACGAGACTGCTATTTGAACTGTGTCATAGCCCTGAGCTCTGATCTGACTGAAAAATTTCAGATTCCGCCATTACTGAGCTCGCGGCGAGCAGAAGCAGCAGGGGGCGTGTCTTTGTGGGCGGCACCAAGCTGAGAGCTCTGATGTCGGCAAAAGGGGAAAACCATTCCTGCTGCACAGCGGAACGATTATACGCCATCCCGACGGAAGCAGAGGACCGGAAGGGTCCGTATTAACTAAGGGGGCGCAACATGTCGCAGCACGGAGACGCCGAAACACTCGGCGACACAAATGCAGCTGAATCACAGAACAGAGCGCTCGGCAGCACAGCGGCGCAAGGTGCAGCGCCCATTATGTTGATGCCATATACCCCAGGTGCTCCATGGCTTCCAGTGTATGAAGGTAAGCCTAATACTTTTGATGATTTTAAAGAAAAACTGCTGGCCTATTTAAACATGTTTCCAATGGCAGAAGCTCAGCGTGTCGGTTTGCTCATGGCACAGTTAAGTGGTAATGCCAAGCGAGAAGTCACAGCATGGTCCGCTGATCTAAAAGACACTGCTGAGCATATTCTAGCTGGATTAAAGGCAGTATTTGAAACTACTGCTGGTAGCAAAGCAAAGACCAAATTCTTCAATTGCAAACAAAAGGCCAATGAGAGTGTGAGAGACTTTGCCCTGAATTTACAGGAGGCCTTTAAAGCGCTTACACTGGCTGAACCAATGTTTAACACTGGCGCTGATAAATTGCTAAAAGATCAATTCATTGAGGGACTATTAACCCCTTCTCATCGAGGGCATGCGAGTATGCTGACTTTCAAGGACCCTGAAGTGACATTTGCCCAGTTAAAGGAGAGCGCTATTCGTCTCCAGCAGGCAGAGGCACTTTGGGATCAGGATCCTGAGCAATCCATTACAGAAACCCCTCAACAACAGAGAGTGCCAGTGACATCAGTTAAGCCCCTGGAGGCCAGTGCTAATGATGCTTTCCAGCAAAAGCTTGACTCTCTAACAGACATTGTCACCTCAATGGCTAAAACCATGCAGGAAATGAGAGAATCACAGACTACACCCAAGATAGAGTTGGCGAACCGCAGAGAGGATTTTCCCTGGATGAGACCCCAGAGATACCCAGCGTGGAGAGGACGACCCAACGACCGTTACCTGCCGGATGGACAGCCTATTTGCCGCCGTTGCCGGAAGCTAGGCCACATCGCCCGCAATTGTGATTTAAACAAGGATCCCCTGGGAATGCGGGCCGCTTCGCAGGAGTGAACTTTCAAGGCCCAACATCCTGGCACGACAAGTACGTCGGAGGACGTCCCATTATCCCCATCGTGCTGGACGGTATTCCCCTCAATGCCTTGTTGGACACTGGTTCCCAGATTTCATCTATACCACATATCTTTTATAAGAGGTACTGGGCAGATTCAGACATTGATAAAAGACCATCTAATGTTGAGCTAAGTATATATGCTAGTAATGGAAAATTGGTACCGCAAGTAGGATTTAGAGAGATGACCATTAAGATTGGTAGAGCAGAATTAAAAAATCAGGGTATCATAATTGTTGATGTTAACCGACGGGAACCTTTTGTATTGGTAGGTATGAATGTTTTAGAAAATTGTTTTTCCGAGGTTATTACTATTTTACAGCAATTTGCGGAAACTGCCCAATCCTGCCAGCAGAGAATTCTCCGGAGAGAGATAAAAGCATTGGTGCTGAAGCAACAAGTAGAGGTTGCAGGTGGAGAAATCGGCAGTGTGAGGGTAAGTGACCCAACTCCTATAGTAATACCTCCAAAAACTGAAATGCTGGTATGGTGTAGAGCAGCCATTGGTATTAAAGGACGAGATTACCAAGCCTTGGTAGAGCCTGTGTACACTGATAGTAGACCCACGATATTAACGGCTAGAGGAATAGTCGAGGTACACAGGGGAAGAGTGCCCATACGTCTTTTGAATTGTGGAGAGGAAGAGGTCACTTTACCAAGGTACGCTACAATGGCCAAGCTATACACTGTTGACAACAATGCCATCATAGCCATTGGGCCCTTGAATCCGTCATGTCAGGCGGACGACAATGGTTCAAGTGGAGAATTAGAAGATTGGTGTCAGCAGCTGCATATAGGTACAGATTCAACACCTACCCACCAAAAACAAGGGGTGTACCGACTAGTAGAAGAATATGAACGGGTCTTCAGTAAACACCCATTAGACTTCGGACAGATTAAAGGGGTAGAACATACAATTCCTACCGGTAACCACCCACCAATAAAAGAGAGATATAGACCCATACCGCCCGCTCATTATCAATGTGCTAAAGACATGCTGAGGGAGATGAAACAGGCCGGGGTAATAAGAGACAGTTGTAGCCCCTAGGCAGCCCCTCTGGTAATAGTTAAAAAGAAAGACGGAACCATGAGAATGTGCGTAGACTACCGGCAGATTAATCACATTACCCATAAAGATGCCTACCCCTTACCTAGAATTGAAGAGTCATTAGCCGCTTTAAGATCTGCTAACTATTTTTCCACCTTAGACTTAACAAGTGGGTATTGGCAAGTCCCTGTGGCTGAGGAAGATAAAGAGAAGACAGCGTTTACCACACCGATGGGTCTCTGTGAATTTAATTGTATGCTGTTCGGACTCTGCAACGCACCCGGTACCTTTCAGCGATTGATGGAATGCTGTCTCGGACACAAGAACTTTGAAGCCGTCCTTCTGTACCTAGATGATGTAATAGTCTACTCAAAGACTTACGAACAACATCTACAAGACCTGGCAGAAGTGTTCGAGGCCTTATCCCGGTATGGTATGAAGATCAAGCCATCAAAATGTCACCTTCTAAAGCCAAAGGTACAATACCTGGGACACGTTGTAAGTTCAGAAGGAGTAGCACCGGATCCCGAGAAAGTAACCGCAATAAGGGATTGGCCAAGACCTACCAGCGTGAAACAGGTGAGGCAATTCCTGGGACTGGTGGGCTACTATCGTAGATTCATCCAAGGGTTCACCAAGCTAGCAGCACCTCTACAAGACATCCTGGTAGGGCAGTCGAAGAAGCCTTCAAACCGTAATCCTCCTTTCCAGTGGAGTGATGAGAGGGAAGATTCCTTTGAAAAGTTGAAGAAGGCATTGACCGGAGAAGAAGTTCTGGCATACCCTGATTACCATCAACCTTTCATCCTTTACACAGATGCCAGTAATGTGGGACTGGGAGCAGTACTATCTCAGAAGCAAGGAGGCAAGGAGAAAGTCATCGCCTTTGCAAGTAGAAAGCTCCGGCCTACTGAAAGAAATGCAGTAAATTACAGCTCCTTCAAGTTAGAACTACTGGCAGTAGTCTGGGCTGTGACTGAGCGTTTCAAACACTACTTGGCAGCTGCAGAATTCACCGTCTATACTGATAACAACCCATTGACCCACCTGGATACAGCCAAGCTAGGTGCGCTGGAACAGCGATGGATAGCCCGGCTGTCTAATTACAACTTCGTGATCAAGTATAGAGCAGGCCGAAAGAATGGAAATGCAGACGCCTTATCCCGGATGCCGCACTTGAGAGACGTGGAAGAAGAACCGGTAGAACTTGAAGAAATTGAACTACCCGCCTTCCATCGTCCCAAGGTAGGACAGTATCAATCCAGTGCCTACCAGAAACATCAACAGGTGAATCTCAACCCATTAGCACACCACAGATGGGCTGACACTCAAGACAGCAATTCAGCTGTGAAGTTGGTGAAAGAACTGCTGACTGAGCAAAGTGCGTATCCCAATGAAAATGCACCGAAAGAGACACATCAACTCTGGAAAGAGAGAGGCAAAATGTTTCTGTACCAAGGAAAGCTGTGCAGAAGATATACCAATCCAAAGACGCATGAGCTAGTATGGCAGATCATTGTGCCTAAACAAGATGTAAAAATGGTCCTAGAAGCTTATCACAATGGTGCTGGTCACTTCGGGTGGAAAAAGCTAGAAGTACTTTTAAGAAAAAGATTCTACTGGGTTGGAATGAGAAGATCAATTGAAGAATGGTGCAGAAACTGTGGTCCGTGCAACCTCAGAAGAAAAGATCTAAAAAACCAAAGAGCACCACTCCAGCCTATAGTTACCAAGCAACCACTTGAGCTCGTAGCAATAGACCACGTGAAATTGACACCAAGCCGGTCCGGCTATGTCTATGCTTTAACCATCGTGGACCATTACTCACCCTTCCTGGTAGTAGTGCCCGTGAAAGATCTCACTGCAAAGACAGCAGCTAAGGCGTTCCAGACATACTTTTGCAGACCTCATGGATATCCGGAACAAGTACTCGCAGACCAAGGTACAGCATTTGAATCAGAGATCTTCAGAGAATTTTGCAATATGTATGGCTGCAAGAAGATCCGTACAACAGCCTATCATCCGCAAACAAATGGCTTATGCGAAAAGATGAACCATATTGTAATCGATCTCTTAAAGACTTTACCAGAAACAGAGAGAAACCTATGGCCAGAGAAATTGCCTGACTTGGTAGACCTCTATAACAATGTCCCGGTAAGCTCCACAAACTGTACCCCAGCTTACCTTATGCGTGCAAGACCTGGCAAGCTACCAATAGATCTAGAAATGGGCATCGTAAAACCTGACGCAGAGGTGCAGGATTCCAACTGGGACTTCCTACGCCAACAACAGTATCGCCAAGTGCAAGAATGCGTAGAAAGGAATCTCCAGAAAACTAGAGAAAGACAAGAGCAATACTTCAACCAGAATGCTCTAGCAACCCCATTAAAACCTGGTGATCAAGTGCTCAAGAGAAACCGTCGCACTAATAAACTGGACAATCAGTGGGAATCCGTCCCATATACAGTTTTACCAATGAGAGTGAACAATCCTAAAATGTGTCTTATAAGCAAAGATGGTGGATTAACATCAGTACTAGTGTCAAGAGACAATCTAAAACTATGTCCAGAGACATTGAAAGAAAAAGAAGTCATTCAACATGAACCAGAAGTTATTCAACCAGTACCGGTTCAACCTGTTAAAGAAAAAGAAGAAGATGGAGTATATCACACCTATCTAGGAGACTTTCCTAAAACCTGGCCAACCTACAATGGTGCAGTAGTAGTTCCCATGATGGCTTTCTATCAAACACCAGACCCTGTACCACAAGAAGTCCCAAGACAGGAAGAACAAATTCCTAGTAATAATAGTCCTGGACACGGTGGAATTGCCAATCCCACAAATGTGGAATTATCCCTAGCAGAACCAGAAGTACTTACTAGGTATACGTCCACTCACACCATCACATTGAGTACACCCAGTACACAAGCGTTACGCAGATCACAGCGTAGTACTCAGGGTCAATTACCAGCAAAATATGCAGACTACCAAATGTAAATAGATATTTCAACCAGAAATATCTGAAAGGAACTTGTTTAGTTGTTAATTAGTAGTTATTAGATGTAACGTTAAAAAGCTCAGAACCTACAGAGACTATTCTGTATGAACTACTTGCATATTCTTGAACTCTTTTCTTCATTTATCAGCCCGGAGGCGGTAAATTAAAGCTCCGGAAAGACTGTTTTTTGAACATTCTTAATATATTCATAAACTTTGTTGGAAAAATGGACGCTAATTGCAGTGCCTTTCCTAACAAATAAATAGCCCTCAAGGACAGAGCTGTATTAATGGACGCTATTTGAAGTGACTTTTTACAAGACTCTATTTTTTAAACTTGAGTGGTTTTTGTAACTTTTTATTTTTTTTTTAAGACTCTATCAATATTATCTGTTATATCTTATGTTTATTGTCCCACAGTCCCGGAGTACTGTTCTTAACTAAGGGGGAATGTGGCGCCCCTGCGGGTATTAGCCACAGTATAAGATCATAATAGTTGCACTCACTTAGAAAGCCATGCCACTGCACTACCACCTTTGGCCAGTAGGGGGAGCTCCAGAGACACCAGAGACTTCCCTAGAGATAAAATACTGGTCTGAGGTAAATTTTCAGACAGTTGGAGCCAGGAGCTCAGAGTGACAGGAGCTGCATTGAGTTCCTGAGGATTGACTGACAATTTCCAGGGCCAAGCCTTCGGTCTGAGGAGGAGAAAACTGATAAGAGGAACACTTTCAGAATCGGGTAGCATCATTATCTACCCTAGATAAAAAGCGCAGATACGGATACCGGATCCGTGGCTGCATTAGTTATATACAATACAGCAACCGGAAAAAAACGTGAGGTAACATCAAGCTTCACAGGGCCAGACACAGCAACACACTAAGAGTTCAGCAGTACTCCCGGAGGGGGTAAGCAGAGAGAGACAAAGGACTCAAGTTGCCTGTTGAGTGGGACCCAGAGAGGACAGATTTGGGTCGGCAGCGAGTTCACACACGGCAGCAGGGCCACATAGACAGCGCAAGCAGGAGGTAAAGGACCCGGTGAGGCCTGAGCAACTGAACCCCTATTGCAGACTCCGGAGACGGGACTTGTTGTATTATAGTTTGGTTGAAAGTAAACCAGTTAAACCTCATCTGTGCCTCAGCCTCTGATTTAACAGCTACCATCTATCCAGGATTGGGACCATCACCGCTGAGAGAATTTGCTGTGAATCAAGTAAGTGTCTGTGTCCTTAACATCTCCTCTCCATACTTCCATCTTCATCCATCATTAACTTTAACATCACCTGTCCAGGGGACCCTACAGCCCTACCCGGAAAAGGGCTATACCATCTCAGCTGCCTCTCACCATCATCCCCTGGCCAGTACAAGGCAGCGGTGGCCATATATAGCCACATTATTCCGGGTGGCGTCACGACAATAACATCTACAAACTTTATAAATTATATAAACTTCTAAATCCCCTGTAAATACCCCCTTTTAGGAGTGTGCCAGCCTGGGGCCACGGCCTGGGTCCAGCCACCAGTGACTCCCCCAAGGAAAGGGACCCTGCGCCGGGTATCCCGGTCCCCTAAGCTGGGCGGCACATCTCCACCTATGTAATAGTTTTTGTTGCAAATTTTCCATAGCAAATCAGCATTAAAAAACTTTGGCAAAATCAGTTTGCTTTTTATGAGCTGATTTTGTCTTGGATTTGTCACTGATTTCATTCTGGGCAAAGAGTGAAATTTGCAGTGAAAGGTTACTTTACTTTTCTGTGTACCCCGTCAAGTCATTCAAATTCAATAGTTATATGCTAGGATGGGCTGCAGTCTGCAAAAAAATCTCACAGGACCTGTGTCTCAACTGACACGGGAGCTGTATCATAAGCCAAGGAGAAAATTGTTACTAGAGAAGAAATAAATCTTCCTTTGAGCTGATTGAGCACAAAGGATTTTCTTTCTCCAGCCTTAGGCTACTGACTCACCGTAGCCGGGGTACACGTAGCGGGCGTTGTCTCTCCTCCAGTCACGGAACCGCGCCTGCGGTGGTGTAGGCCCGGTGGTCCAGATCAATAGGGGAATGGCGGAACAGTGGGGTGATTTGTCTTCGTGACGCCACCTGCGGGTGTTCTGGTAACTTTACCAGCGCTGTTCGGGTCTCCGGGGGATGGTACACAGCGAGATGGAACGCTCCCCACAGGATGAGCGGGAATCCCCGGAGCCGGGAGCTGCGCAAGATGTTGTGAGGCAGCTGCGGGACGCTGCGCTGAATCCAGGAGTAATGTACAACCACACAAAGTCTCTTTTCGGTACCTTTACTGGATGGTAGTCAGGTACACTCGGACCGGGATAGTGAAGTTGGCACTTATGGAGTTTCACAGCAAGCAGTGTTAGGCTTCCTTTCTCTACTTCTGATGCTAAGGTCGGGTGGATATGGAATCCAGCCGGACCGGGCAGGGTGTTCAATGGAACTTGCTTCACCTGGTTAGCAGCACTGAGGGCACTGTAAAAGGGTCTGAGCAGAATCAGTACTCTCCCCTGGGCTCTCGTGGATGGGTGCATCAGGTGGAACAGGTGGCTAAACCTCCTGTTGATGGTGCTGGTTCTCTGTGGTGGCTGGGTAGCTCTCACAGCTTCGGTTCCAGTAACCGGTTGATCTGGAAAGAGTTGGATTAACTCTGTATTCCTGAGAGGTGATCTCCTTCTTCCTATTATCCCAATTGCAGGGATCTCCACGGGCTAACAGGCTGGTCGGGCCTAGTGTGTTCCTCATAGGGTGGAGGTTTCACACAGGCTGGCAGCTCTTGTAGCGTCTACCACACTCTGAAGTTTCTCCCTCCAAGACTCTTTTTATAGGGGGAACTGGTTAGAAGTCACCAGTGTAGCTCCCCCTAGAGGCTCGGGGTGAAACCAGGTGTTCTAAGTGTTGTTTGTGTTGTGGGTTTTGCTGTGCTGTTACTTACTCCATTTGTACCTAAGGATTTCTGTGGTGCCCAACAGGTGCCAGGGTGCCACATTCCCCCTTAGTTAACCTCAGTTCTCCCGGCTGAGCAAAAAGTTCTTTTTACAACTTAACACTAAGCAGTTTATAACAGTTCAATTTACAAAGTCTTAAAGAAAACACAAAAATCACTGAAAAGGAGTGAAAAATATGGAAAAGGTGAAAAGCAGTCCGTACGGCACTAGTCCATCTGCCGCAGGCTGGAAAAAGGTAAAGTTAGTGGTCACACAAGTCCTGTGACTATTGTTCAAAGTTTTTGAAAAGGAAAAAGGTAAAGTCCAGGGATACATGGTAAACTTTATACATTCCCTACGGGTGTCTCTGCTTGGGAGGCCGGTACTAACCTTCTATACCTTACCAGGCGCTTTCTGTCCCCAACTTAGTATACTTGGAACATAGCCCAGTTCCTCCACCCTTCTGTACACTACTTTTTACAGGTTTTTGAAAACTGGTTAATATTTACAACACTTACAGGTTACATTTTCCACTACATTTTAAACCCATTCTCCAAGCTTGTGTGGGGGTTGACCTAATGTACTACGTGTGGATCTGCGTAGTGTAGGTGTTTCCAAAGCTGTTTGTGTAGTGTACGAAGAGGTTGGTAATACTCTATGTCTGCTTTGTGTAAGACCATAGTAAGTGCGGAGTCTATCAACTGGACTGACCTCTGTAGGTAGTTGATTAGGAATGGCTTCTCTTACTGTGGGACTAGCAGGCTGACCGATTACAGGAATCTCAGGTTCCATGATAACAGGCTGCAATTCTTGCACTTGGACTTCTTCTTGTTGGACTTGGGGAATTGGATTTGGTTTTGGCTGATCTTCAACAGGTTGGTAGAAATGCATAACTGGTATGAGGAATGCTTCACCTATTTGTGGCCAATCAGCTGGTAAGTATCCAATTTCTGTAAGGACGAGATTTTCTTTGGTTTCTTCATCTGTAGTTACAGCAGGGTAACTGGTTGCTTGTGGGATTAACTGTGGCGGACATTTTTTCAAATGATCCCTTGAGACAGTCGCAATAGTATTCCCATTGTCTTTGCTAATAACACAAGTTTTTGAGTTATCATAGTGTGACGGCATAACGGTGTAGGGTATGGATTCCCAACTGTTATCCAATTTGTTGGTTTTTCGCTTTCTTTTCAGCACTACATCACCTATAGCTAGCGGTTCAGCTGAGGCGTGCTTGTTGAAGTCTTTCTCTTGCTTGGTTCTACTGATTTCAAGGTTCTTTTCAACACTCTCCTGTACTTTCTTGTACTTTTCTTGGCGTTGGCTGACCCAGTCTTCATCAGAAGAATCTTCTGTGGGTTCAATGGTTCCCATCTGCAAATCAATAGGCAGTTTACCTGGTCTTGCTCTCATCAAGTAGGCAGGTGTATAGTTTGTCGAACTGACGGGTATGTGGTTGTAGATGTCCACGAGATCTGGAAGTTTCTCTGGCCATTGATTTCTCTCTTCAACTGGTAAGGTTTTGAGCATGTCAATGACTATGTGGTTCATCTTCTCACATAAACCGTTCGTCTGAGGATGATAAGGTGTTGTGCGGATTTTCTTACACCCATACAGCCCTAAGAATTCTTGGAACAGAGCTGATTCGAAGGCTGGCCCCTGGTCAGTTAAGACTTGGTCTGGATACCCATGAGGGCGACAGAAGTAACTCTGGAACGCTTTGGCTGCTACCTCGGCAGTTAAATCTTTAACTGGAACAACTACCAGGAATCTTGAGTAGTGATCGACGATGGTGAGAGCGTAGGTGTACCCGGTTCGACTTGGGGTAAGCTTCACATGGTCGAGAGCAACTATTTCAAGAGGTTTGGTGGTAACAATTGGTTGCAACGGAGCTTTCTGAGTTAGATGGTCTTTTCTTCGAAGGTGACATGGTCCACAGTTTTTACACCATTTGTCAATGGAACCTCTCATACCGACCCAGTAGAACCGATCCTTCAGGAGTCTCTCCAGTTTCTTCCATCCAAAGTGTCCGGCATCATCATGGTATGCTTCAAGGATCATTTGGACTTCAGTCTTGGGAACTACAATCTGCCAGATGAGTTCATGGGTTCTCGGGTTGAGGTATCTTCTGCATAGTTTACCTTGGTAGACGAACAACCTTCCTTTCTCCTTCCACAGGCGTTTAGCATTTGGTGAGGCATCAGAGTCCATGTTGGCGTGTTCTTGAGTGATCAGATCCCTTACCAGGCTGACATCTGGGTCGTTGGCTTGAGCCTCCCTCCAGTCATGGTGAGGTAACGGGTTCACGGTCCTCTCTACACGGGTCTGGTTTCTCTGATGACATGTTGCTGTACCGGAACGGTGGAAAGCAGGTAGTTCAATCTCTTCCAGGTCATCTATGTCTTCTCCCTCTTCAGGAAGATGGGGCATTCGGGACAGGGCATCAGCATTGCCGTTCTTGTGACCTGCCCGGTACTTTACAGTGAAATCGTAGTTAGCGAGTCTTGCTACCCAACGCTGTTCTAGGGCTCCCAGCTTTGCAGTCTCTAAGTGTGTTAGAGGATTGTTGTCTGTGAAAGCTGTGAACGGGGCGGATGCCAGGTAATGCTTGAAACGCTCTGTGATCGCCCAGACCAGGGCCAGGAACTCCAGCTTGAAGGAGCTGTAGTTTTCCGGGTTCCTTTCGGTGGGACGGAGCTTTCTGCTTGCGTAGGCTATCACCTTCTCCTTGCCCTGCTGACGTTGAGATAGGACTGCTCCTAAACCTTCATTACTTGCGTCAGTGTACAACAGAAACGGTAGATTGTAGTCAGGGTAAGCCAGGATTTCTTCTCCAGTTAAAGCATCTTTTAACGTTTGGAAGGACTTGTCTTGCTCTGGGCCCCAGTGGAACGGGGGTCCCCTGATCTTGCCATTTTTGGATTGACCTACTAAGAGATCTTGCATGGGGGCGGCTATCTTGGTATAGCCTTTGATGAATCGTCGGTAGTACCCGACCAGTCCTAGAAATTGACGTACCTCTTTGTGATTGATTGGTGCTGGCCAGTCCTTGATGACGGTGACCTTATCCGGATCCGGTGCTACGCCTTCGGCGCTGACCACATGTCCTAGGTATTGGACCTTGGGTTTCAGCAGGTGGCACTTGGACGGTTTCAGTTTCATCCCGTACTTGGACAGTGACTCGAACACTTCACTCAGGTGTTGGAGGTGATCTTCATAGGTCTGAGAGTAGACAATGACATCATCAAGGTATAACAAGACAGTCTC
Organism: Allobates femoralis; assembly: GCA_033576535.1. Taxonomy (NCBI): domain Eukaryota; kingdom Metazoa; phylum Chordata; class Amphibia; order Anura; family Aromobatidae; genus Allobates; species Allobates femoralis. The sequence continues at coordinate 59,284,292 of JARQOC010000002.1, read as the reverse complement.
AAAATTCTTGTGGCCCAAACAACACTCCATAAGTCTCTGAAATGTTCCTGGGGCGTTGCACAAACCGAAGGGCATACTGTTGAACTCGCACAATCCCATGGGAGTCGTGAAGGCTGTCTTCTCACGATCCTCCTCTGCAACGGCAACCTGCCAGTACCCACTAATAAGATCTAATGTGGAGAAATAATTGGCAGATTTGAGTGCAGCTAGTGACTCTTCTATGCGGGGTAACGGGTATGCATCCTTGTGTGTGACTTTGTTGATTTGCCTATAGTCTACGCACATTCTCATACTACCATCTTTCTTTTTCACCAGGACTAGTGGTGCGGCCCAGGGACTACAGCTATCCCTAATGACTCCTGCATTCTTCATGTCCTGAAGCATCTCTTTTGCTTTCTGGTAGTGAGTAGGTGGTATAGGCCTGTACCTTTCTTTGATAGGTGCATGGTTGTTTGTGGGGATATGATGTTGTACCCCTTTAACCCTCCCAAAGTCAAGTGGGTGTTTGCTGAACACTTGCTCATACTCCCGAACCACCCGGTATACTCCATTTTTCTGGTGAGAGGGTGTATTGTCAGTTCCTACACTGAGTTCTTGACACCATTTTTCTAACTGATCTTTGGAGTGAGGGGGTTCATCAGTGACTATTTGGTTTGAGGATTTTACATCAATCACAGCATCATCTTTTACTTGGTACAATTTTGCAACAGTTGCATATCTTGGCAGTCTGACTTCGTCATCACCATAATTTAATATGCGTACGGGGACTCTCCCCTTTCTTACGTCGACTAACCCTCTGGCTGTCAAGAGCGTAGGACTACTGTCGGACATTACAGGTTCTACTACAGCTTGGTAGTCCTGCCCTCTGAGGCCTATGGCTGCTCGACACCAGATCATCATTTCACTTCTGGGTGGTACCACAATTGGAATGGGATCTGTGACTCTTACTCTGCCAATCTCACCATTTGACAAGGTTACCTGTTGTTGATACACCAAAGCTCTGATCTGCTTTTGGATAGCCCTCTTTTCTCTGGGTTTACCGGCTTCAGCACTCTGTTGGAGTAAAAACAACACTTCATCGAGGCATTTAATCATGACATTGGTACCCAATATGACATATGGATCCTTGTGGTTAGGCTTATCCTGGACCACTAAGATACCCTGGTTTTTCAACTGCACCCTCCCCACCTTTACTGTAGCTTCCCACTGTCCCTCTATGGTAACCGGTATACCATTAGTGGCTTCAAGGTTCATCTCAGGGTTAGGGGGTTCTAGCTTAACATTTGGCCAGAACTGCTTGTAAAGGGTACTGGGGATGGATGTCACCTGGGATCCAGTGTCTATCAAGGCGGAGATAGCGATGCCATCGATGACGATTGGTAAGTATGGACAGTCTCCCACATACTTGTGTTCCCAGCTGGACGTAGGGCCTGGACAGTCTACTCCTGGGGTTGGCCCTTCTCGCCCAGGGGTCGCTCGTTTAAAGGACGGGATTGCAGATTGCGTCCTCCTAAGTCGTTCTGCTTAGGGATGGGCGAGTCTACTCGCTAGGACTCGGGACTCGGCGATTCTGAAGGTACTCGCAGGACTCGTTACTCGGCGAATCTCCCAGCTTGGACTCGCACAGTGACGAGTCCAATGGAATTCAATGGCAATAAGCTTGACTCGTCACAGATACCCGCTGTCAGCAGCGAGTCTGAGCGAGTCTACGATTCCGAGTCCTACGAGTCTACGAATCCGAGTCCTGTATACTGTATTCGGGATTCGGACTGTGGAATACAGAATCTGTTATGTTGCGAGTCAGCACAGCGTGCGTGTTAGGTCAGAAAACTTGTGAAGATAGCCAATCATAGTCAGTAATGGCATAGCAAAGTTGGTTGTGTCAGGACTATGATTGGCTGCTGTCCAGCGTCATGCCTATGTCATCTATGACAGGCAAGGCAGTATATAAGGCTTGTCCCCGCCATTTTGGGCACATTCCTGAGACGATCTGACCTAGTATAGGGAGAGAGAGATATATGCTGGAGCAGATCAGGGATTGTCAGTGTAGGGAAGATTCCTTTTATTAACCCAAAAAGCTCTTCTGAGAGCTAGGAGGAGGACGGAGTAGTGCTGTGTAGGCAGGCAGGCAGGGAGGGAAGGAAGGAGAAGCCTTAGTGCACACAGGACGGACCTCATAGCTTAGCTTACTCACTCAGCTTTGCTAACAGCTGCAGTCAGAGGCTTAGCTGAGGTGCTGTTTCATTTTTGTTTTTGCACCAGATCGATTTTTGTTCCTAATAAGCCATAGAGCGTTATTTTTTCTGTGGCAGACCAGTGCGTTGCTGCTAGCAAGTACTCCACCTTAGGGAGTGTAGTGTGCGGCTTCACTGCCAAGTGTGAGTGCGCACACTTACCCCGCCAGCAAGTGACGCATTCAGCTAACCTAACCACATCTCGGTGGCTGTGCGCACTTGAAACTAATTTTTTTAGGGAGTGTAGTGTGCGGCTTCACTGCCAAGTGTGAGAGCGCACACTTACCCCGCCAGCAAGTGACGCATTCAGCTAACCTAACCACATCTCGGTGGCTGTGCGCACTTCAAACCAATTTTTTTAGGGAGTGTAGTGTGCGGCTTCACTGCCAAGTGTGACAGCGCACACTTACCCCGCCAGCAAGTGACGCATTCAGCTAACCTAACCACATCTCGGTGGCTGTGCGCACTTGAAACTAATTTTTTTAGGGAGTGTAGTGTGCGGCTTCACTGCCAAGTGTGAGAGCGCACACTTACCCCGCCAGCAAGTGACGCATTCAGCTAACCTAACCACATCTCGGTGGCTGTGCGCACTTCAAACCAATTTTTTTAGGGAGTGTAGTGTGCGGTTTCACTGCCAAGTGTGAGAGCGCACACTTACCCCGCCAGCAAGTGACGCATTCAGCTAACCTAACCACATCTCGGTGGCTGTGCGCACTTCAAACCAATTTTTTTAGGGAGTGTAGTGTGCGGTTTCACTGCCAAGTGTGAGAGCGCACACTTACCCCGCCAGCAAGTGACGCATTCAGCTAACCTAACCACATCTCGGTGGCTGTGCGCACTTGAAACTAATTTTTTTAGGGAGTGTAGTGTGCGGCTTCACTGCCAAGTGTGAGAGCGCACACTTACCCCGCCAGCAAGTGACGCATTCAGCTAACCTAACCACATCTCAGTGGCTGTGCGCACTTCAAACCAATTTTTTTAGGGAGTGTAGTGTGCGGTTTCACTGCCAAGTGTGAGAGCGCACACTTACCCCGCCAGCAAGTGACGCATTCAGCTAACCTAACCACATCTCGGTGGCTGTGCGCACTTGAAACTAATTTTTTTAGGGAGTGTAGTGTGCGGCTTCACTGCCAAGTGTGACAGCGCACACTTACCCCGCCAGCAAGTGACGCATTCAGCTAACCTAACCACATCTCGGTGGCTGTGCGCACTTGAAACTAATTTTTTTAGGGAGTGTAGTGTGCGGCTTCACTGCCAAGTGTGAGAGCGCACACTTACCCCGCCAGCAAGTGACGCATTCAGCTAACCTAACCACATCTCGGTGGCTGTGCGCACTTCAAACCAATTTTTTTAGGGAGTGTAGTGTGCGGTTTCACTGCCAAGTGTGAGAGCGCACACTTACCCCGCCAGCAAGTGACGCATTCAGCTAACCTACCCACATCTCGGTGGCTGTGCGCACTTCAAACCAATTTTTTTAGGGAGTGTAGTGTGCGGTTTCACTGCCAAGTGTGAGAGCGCACACTTACCCCGCCAGCAAGTGACGCATTCAGCTAACCTAACCACATCTCGGTGGCTGTGCGCACTTCAAACCAATTTTTTTAGGGAGTGTAGTGTGCGGTTTCACTGCCAAGTGTGAGAGCGCACACTTACCCCGCCAGCAAGTGACGCATTCAGCTAACCTAACCACATCTCGGTGGCTGTGCGCACTTGAAACTAATTTTTTTAGGGAGTGTAGTGTGCGGCTTCACTGCCAAGTGTGACAGCGCACACTTACCCCGCCAGCAAGTGACGCATTCAGCTAACCTAACCACATCTCGGTGGCTGTGCGCACTTGAAACTAATTTTTTTAGGGAGTGTAGTGTGCGGCTTCACTGCCAAGTGTGAGAGCGCACACTTACCCCGCCAGCAAGTGACGCATTCAGCTAACCTAACCACATCTCGGTGGCTGTGCGCACTTGAAACTAATTTTTTTAGGGAGTGTAGTGTGCGGCTTCACTGCCAAGTGTGACAGCGCACACTTACCCCGCCAGCAAGTGACGCATTCAGCTAACCTAACCACATCTCGGTGGCTGTGCGCACTTGAAACTAATTTTTTTAGGGAGTGTAGTGTGCGGCTTCACTGCCAAGTGTGAGAGCGCACACTTACCCCGCCAGCAAGTGACGCATTCAGCTAACCTAACCACATCTCGGTGGCTGTGCGCACTTCAAACCAATTTTTTTAGGGAGTGTAGTGTGCGGTTTCACTGCCAAGTGTGAGAGCGCACACTTACCCCGCCAGCAAGTGACGCATTCAGCTAACCTAACCACATCTCGGTGGCTGTGCGCACTTGAAACTAATTTTTTTAGGGAGTGTAGTGTGCGGCTTCACTGCCAAGTGTGAGAGCGCACACTTACCCCGCCAGCAAGTGACGCATTCAGCTAACCTAACCACATCTCGGTGGCTGTGCGCACTTCAAACCAATTTTTTTAGGGAGTGTAGTGTGCGGTTTCACTGCCAAGTGTGAGAGCGCACACTTACCCCGCCAGCAAGTGACGCATTCAGCTAACCTAACCACATCTCGGTGGCTGTGCGCTAGTGATGGGCGAATCCTAAATTACTCGGAATCGCTTGACTCTAGCGAGTCCGAGCCCAGGACTCGCTACTCGTTGCGAGTCTAGCGAGTCCAATGTTAATGAATGGGGACGCGAGTAATAGCGAGTAGTGTGAGATTTACAACTCGCAGATGTGTCTCGGAAGCTTCAGCCTGAAGCAATCCTAGTTTTGTCATTTATTTGCATTGCTCGTTTACTTTGTAAGTAATCGCTGACTCGCACAGATAAGAGTCCTGTCTCCTCTGTGCTGGCTGCCAGCTCCAGGGTCCTAGAGCCTGCCTGCTGCCTGATGTAGTAGTGCTGAGATTGTTCTCAGTCTGCTCATTCCCTGTGTACAGACATGAATGTCTGTGCACAGAGATGATGTAGCAGAGCTGAGATTGTTCTCAGTCTGCTTATTCCCTGTGCATAGAGATCTATATCTATACACAGGGGATGTAGCAGAGAGGACATCGCGTTTTGGACTGCGTCGGACGGAAGAGGATTTTTTTAATTAAAGATGGAGTCTCTAATGGCTTTTTTTTTTTTATTTCTAATAAAAAATGTTCTTTGTGTTGTGTTTTTTTTAAAACAATTTAATAGAATTTCATGGCGGTCATGTCTAATATTGGCGTGACCACCATAAATTTCGGGCTTAGGGCCAGCTGATAATACAAAGCTGGCCCTAACCCGTTCATTACCCAGCGTGCCACCGCTACCAGGGCCGCTGGAAGAGCGGGGTTCAGCGTCAGAGGATGGCGCTTCAATGAACGCGCCATCTTCTGGGGCGGCTGCGGGCTGCAATTTGCAGCGGGGGGTGCCCAGAAAGCTTGGGCATCCCTGCGCTGCGGATTCCAGCCCCCAGCTGCTTAGCTGTACCTGGCTAGACATAGAAATTGCGCGGAGCCACACGCATTTTTTTAAAATTATTTCATGAAATTCTGAGATTCTGACTCTGAGACTCTGACTCTGAAATTCATTAAATAATTTTAAAAAAATGCGTGGGGCTCCGCGCAATTTCTATGTCTAGCCAGGTACAGCTAAGCAGCTGAGGGCTGGAATCCGCAGCGCAGGGATGCCCAAGCTTTCTGGGCACCCCCCGCTGCAAATTGCAGCCCGCAGCCGCCCCAGAAGATGGCGCGTTCATTGAAGCGCCATCCTCTGGCGCTGAACCCCGCTCTTCCAGCGGCCCTGGTGGCGGTAGCACGCTGGGTAATAAAGGGGTTAATACCAGCTTTGTTATACAAGCTGGTATTAAGCCCGAGATTCTTAATGTCAGGCCACGTTTGACCCAGCCACTAAGAATCTCCAATAAAGGGTTAAAAAAACACAGAGAAAATCTTTTATTTGAAATAAAAAAAAAAGCCATTAGGGACTCCATCTTTAATTAAAAAAATCCTCTTCCGTCCGACGTAGTCCAAAACGCGATGTCCTCTCTGCTACATGCACAGGGAATGAGCAGACTGAGAACAATCTCAGCACTGCTACATCATGTCTGTGAGCAGGCAGGTTCTAGGACCCTGGAGCTGCACAGAGAAGACAGCTGGACTCGGCTCGCAAAGAAACAGCAGTTACTTTGCGAGTCTCCCTGCTATCACTGGCACAGTAGCCAGTGATGACTCGCACGAGTCCAATGCAAACAATGGCAATCCTAGTTTTGTCAGTGTTTCTGACAAAACTAGGATTGATATTGATTTGCATTGGACTCGTGCGAGTCATCACTGGGAAACTCGCCGAGTACCGAGTCCTGCGAGTCCCTTACTACTCGCCGAGTAACGAGTCCTAGCGAGTAGATTCGCCCATCCCTACTGTGCGCACTTGAAACTAATTTTTTTAGGGAGTGTAGTGTGCAACTTCACTGCCAAGTGTGACAGCGCACACTTACCCCGCCAGCAAGTGACGCATTCAGCTAACCTAACCACATCTCGGTGGCTGTGCGCACTTCAAACCAATTTTTTTAGGGAGTGTAGTGTGCGGCTTCACTGCCAAGTGTGAGCGCGCACACTTACCCCGCCAGCAAGTGACGCATTCAGCTAACCTAACCACATCTCGGTGGCTGTGCGCACTTATAACCAATTTTTTTAGGGAGTGTAGTGTGCGGCTTCACTGCCAAGTGTGAGCGCGCACACTTACCCCGCCAGCAAGTGACGCATTCAGCTAACCTAACCACATCTCGGTGGCTGTGCGCACTTCAAACCAATTTTTTTAGGGAGTGTAGTGTGCGGTTTCACTGCCAAGTGTGCGCGCGCACACTTACCCCGCCAGCAAGTGACGCATACAGCAACACCTAACTCCAACTTGGTGACTGTGCATTCATCTACAATGTCTCAAAAAAAAACAATTACCAAAAAGGATGTTGCAAAGGGACAGGGACGAGCTCGTGGCCGCAGCAGTCTTGCCCAAGAAGGCACTGGTACAAGTACACAGCCTAGGATTGATAGAACGTCCTTTTTTCTACCTAGAAATCCCAGTACTCAAAGAAAATGTGTGTTGAGGCCGGATGAGCATGACAAGATAACATCTTGGATGGCTCAGACGCCCTCGACCACTGGTTCTTGCAGTACGCAATCATCCGTGGCAAGACATTCTAGTGTCGCTACAGACAATGCAGCGCCATCCAATCCTCAAAGTCGTCATATTGCCTCAACCCATCGGCAGCCAGAGGAAAATTTGAATATGGACCTTGGTCACTCGGATGACTTATTCGGTTCTTATCAAGGGGTTTCTTTGTCACTGCCTGACGAGATACTTGAAGTAGACGAAATGTCTACTCATGGCCAAAGTTTGGAAGTAGCGCGTCCTGAGGAAAGACACTTTCACGAAATGCAAACAGTATCTCAGGAGGTGGATGATGATGAGGATGATGAGACACACATCTCATCTGGCCAGCCTGCTCAGTCAGTTTATCCAGAATCCTTTGAACTGGAAGGGGTGGATGATGACACCACAGATCCTACCTGGATTGCTGAATTGCATAGCCAAGAGAGCAGCCAGGAGGACGAAAGTGGCTATGTACCACTGGCAAAATCACAAAGGCGTACTGTCTCCAGAACACAAACTGTGAGAACAGTTGCCCAAATAGCGTCAACTGTGGCACAAACTGTGCCAACTGTTGCACAAACTGCAAACACAGTTGCCCAAAATGTGTCCACAGTTGGTGTTGAACAGAGTCATCCTCCTCTTCCTCCAATTAAAAATAAAGGACGAACAGCCAGTGTGTGGAAATTTTTTAAGGATAGCCCAACATTACCAAATATGGTTATCTGTAAGATGTGCCAGGCAAGGCTTAGCAGAGGCACGGTAAAAGGAAACCAGAGCACCAGCAGTATGCGCAAGCATATGTCTCTTAAGCACCCAATTCAGTGGGCACCCTATCAGGGTTCAAAATCAGTGCCTTCTGATCCAAACACTTCCAGGCCACCTCAGATACATCCTTCACCAGCAAGTGTTCAGGCTTCAGCTCCTGCTCAAGCGTACTCCTCCCAAGGTGCTTTACAAGACAGACATGACAGTAGTCAATCCTCTTGTCAGTCTGGTCCAAACGTGCAGTTGTCAGTGCCACAGCTGTATGAAAGACAGCGGAAGTTCCAACCGACACACCCATATTCCCAAAAAGTGACAGCGAAAATAGCCAAGTTGTTAGCTGTGGAAATGCTGCCGTTTAGGCTTGTGGGTACAGAGTCTTTTCGGGAGTTGATGGCTGAGGCAGCACCACGATACTCTGTACCCAGCCGGTACTTTTTCTCACGTAGTGCCGTTCCCGCCTTACACCAGCACGTGGTTAACAACTTAAAACGTGCTTTAACAAATGCTGTCACCGCCAAAGTCCACCTAACTACGGACACGTGGACAAGTAGTTGTGGACAGGGCAGATACATTTCACTAACGGCTCACTGGATCAACCTGGTGGAGAGTGTCCCAACTTCTAAAACTGTACCATCTGACATACTTCCAACTCCACGAATAGCGGGCCCAACATCATTCCGGGTGTCTGCCTCCTCATATATGTCCAGTGCCCAATCTGCTTCTGCCACTTCCTTGTCCACTGCTGAGCCTCAAGCACCATCACGTCCGAGTTGGGAGCTTTGCAGTACTGCTTCTGCAAGGCGACAACAGGCTCTTCTGAAGCTTATCTGCCTAGGTGACACACGTCACACTGCAACAGAGTTGTGGAAAGGTCTCAAGCAACAGACCGATGAGTGGCTGGCCCCACTGGAACTACAACCAGGTCTAGTTGTGAGCGATAATGGTGCAAACCTTGTGGCGGCAATAAAGCACGGTAAACTTGTACATGTGCCTTGCATGGCTCATGTCCTGAACCTGGTAGTTCAGAAATTCCTCAAAATATACCCAGAGTTATCTGAGCTACTGGATAAGGTGAGGCGAATTTGCGCCCACTTTAGACATTCGTCCACAGCAGCTGCAAGTCTTTCTGCCCTTCAAATCCAATTTAACTTGCCGAAACACAGGCTAATTTGCGACATGCCTACGCGATGGAACTCCACCTTCCATATGCTGGCAAGGTTTAATGAGCAGCAGAAGGCAATAGCGGAATTTCAGCTGCAACATGCCCGTCAACCTGGAAGTCATACCACACACATCGGTACTTTCGAGTGGGTCTGGATCGCTGACCTTTGCGAGTTGCTGGATAACTTCGAATACTGTACCAAACTCGTCAGTGGGGATCAGTCGATTATAAGTCTCACCATCCCCATGCTCTGCCTGCTCCAAGAATCCCTATTGAATCTCAAAACAGATGCTTTGAGAGCACAGCGGATGGCTATGGAGCCAGAATTGAACATCGCTGATCCTAGCCACCCTAGCCAATATCAGCAGGCTACATTGGTTCAGGAAGATGTTGATGAGGGTGATGATGAAGAAGATTTATTTTTCTCTGGTACTGATGTGAACCCTGATGGGACTCCCAACCCTACGTTTATGTCGGTACAGCATGGGTGGGCTGAAGAGGAGGAGGCGGACACCGATTTAGAGGCCACGACGCGTAGTGATCTTCATTCTGTTGTAACCGAGGAGATGAGTCTTTGCAGCTTAGCACACATGGCTGAAGTAATGTGTCAATGTGTCTCCAAAGATCCACGCGTCATACACATCTATGACAGCGACCTCTACTGGTTGTCAACGTTTTTGGACCCACGGTACAAAGACAAATTTCAGTCGCTGCTGTCGCACTCATCCAGGGGCTTAACGATGGATCATGTAAAGAGGGTTCTTCTTGATATTTTGCTAGCAATATCACCGTCTGAATCCGCTATACATCGAAGAACCAGCTCTTTCCAACAGCAGCCTTTGGTTGGGACACAAACGCCATCAATGACAAGAAGAGGTGGGGGTAAGATGTCCGCCAACTGGGCGATGTTCAACAGACCTTCCAATCAAGAACGTAATTTGACTACGGTGACCTTGAGTAGGAGACAACAATTGTCCAACATGGTGCAGCAGTATCTCAGTGACAGTACCAGCTTCCTAACCGACCCTTCTGTACCCTTTAATTACTGGGTTTCCAAGCTGCACACTTGGACTGAGCTGTCATTGTATGCCTTGGAGGTGCTGGCATGCCCAGCTGCTAGTGTGACATCAGAGCGTGTTTTCAGTGCCGCTGGGGGTATAGTCACTGATAGAAGGTCCCGCCTCACCACAGAAAATGCCGACAGGCTCACTCTAATTAAATTCAACAAGGATTGGATATCATCACAGTTCCTAAGCCCTCCTGACGACAGTACACAATCCTAGATAAACCTAATCATAATTAATATGATTGGGATATTGCGCTGTTAACAATATGCCCATTTTTGACAAGTCCCGTAGCTCTGTTGATTTGATTCGGCACCCAGTCCAAGCAATAATATGCTATGGGCCAAGCGCCCTGCTTTATGTAAAAAAATACTTTATTAAGCCCTTTGGGCTAATTTTTTGAGGCACAAGCCTAGGACTGCATAGTTGGCCTTGCTTCTTCTATGCTCCTAGTCCAAGCAATAATATGCAATGGGCCAAGCGCCCTGCTTTATTTATAAATAGACTTTATTAAGCCCTTTGGGCTAATTTTTTGAGCCACCCAGGCTAACAAGCTTATCATGCTTTGGGAGACACCCTGGCTAACAAGCTTTTTATGGCCCTTAGGCCTACATTTATACCAAAAATGGGATACAGCCCCTTGGGCTAATTTTTTGAGCCACCCAGGCTAACAAGCTTATCATGCTTTGGGAGACACCCTGGCTAACAAGCTTTTTATGGCCCTTAGGCCTACATTTATACCAAAAATGGGATACAGCCCCTTGGGCTAATTTTTGGAGCCACCCAGGCTAACAAGCTTATCATGCTTTGGGAGCACCCTGGCTAACAAGCTTTTTATGGCCCTTAGGCCTACATTTATACCAAAAATGGGATACAGCCCCTTGGGCTAATTTTTGGAGCCACCCAGGCTAACAAGCTTATCATGCTTTGGGAGACACCCTGGCTAACAAGCTTTTTATGGCCCTTAGGCCTACATTTATACCAAAAATGGGATACAGCCCCTTGGGCTAATTTTTGGAGCCACCCAGGCTAACAAGCTTATCATGCTTTGGGAGACACCCTGGCTAACAAGCTTTTTATGGCCCTTAGGCCTACATTTATACCAAAAATGGGATACAGCCCCTTGGGCTAATTTTTGGAGCCACCCAGGCTAACAAGCTTATCATGCTTTGGGAGACACCCTGGCTAACAAGCTTTTTATGGCCCTTAGGCCTACATTTATACCAAAAATGGGATACAGCCCCTTGGGCTAATTTTTTGAGCCACCCAGGCTAACAAGCTTATCATGCTTTGGGAGACACCCTGGCTAACAAGCTTTTTATGGCCCTTAGGCCTACATTTATACCAAAAATGGGATACAGCCCCTTGGGCTAATTTTTGGAGCCACCCAGGCTAACAAGCTTATCATGCTTTGGGAGACACCCTGGCTAACAAGCTTTTTATGGCCCTTAGGCCTACATTTATACCAAAAATGGGATACAGCCCCTTGGGCTAATTTTTGGAGCCACCCAGGCTAACAAGCTTATCATGCTTTGGGAGACACCCTGGCTAACAAGCTTTTTATGGCCCTTAGGCCTACATTTATACCAAAAATGGGATACAGCCCCTTGGGCTAATTTTTTGAGCCACCCAGGCTAACAAGCTTATCATGCTTTGGGAGACACCCTGGCTAACAAGCTTTTTATGGCCCTTAGGCCTACATTTATACCAAAAATGGGAAACAGCCACTTGGGCTAATTTTTCCAGGCACCAATCCTATGCCTGCATCGTGGGCGGTGCTTGGACTATCATCCTGCTGGAGCCTGTTGAAGGGTCCCACTGTACGCTCCATACAAAACGCGTAGACGCGATGTGTAGCATGTAGACGTCCCAGCCTCTCACATGTGTGTTCATAATCTTGTTGCCATAGCAAGGCATAAAGTAACCCCCCAAACACAGGCACTGTTTGTCAGCAACAGTTGTATGTGGAGTCATGATTTGACACTTAGTAACCAAGGTGACTTCATGCGCCATGCGGGCCGTAAAGTACTTGCTAATGATGCTCTCTCCCCTGTCCCCCACGCCAACTGTCTCGGGGTAATCCTTGACTCCTCCCTCTCCTTCAAGCCCCACCTGTAGTCCCTAACCAAGTCCCTGTGACTCCAACTCAAAAATATTTAACCAATTCGGTCGTTCCTCAATCCTGACACTGCTGAAACACTCATAAATGCCCTCATCATCTCCCGCCTTGACTACTGCAACCTCCTTCGCATAGGTCTCCCTGCCAACTCTCTTGCACCTCTCCAATCTATACTAAACTCTGCTGCCCGACTAATCCATCTGTCCTCACGCTACTCACCTGTCTACACCCTCTGCCAAGCCCTTCACTGGGTCCCCGCCCCACAGAGAGCTCACTTTAAAACACTGATCATGACATTCAAAGCCTTACACAACCTATCCCCACCATACATCTCCGACATGATCTCCCGATACCATCCCTCACGCTACCTGCGTTCATCCAAAGAACTTCTCCGACACTCCCCCCTCATCTCCTCTTCCCACAACCGCATACAGGATTTCTCCCGGGCATCAACCATGCTCTGTAACTCGCTGCCCCACCTCATCACTCACTCGCCTACCCTGGGAACCTTCAAGAAACACCTAAAGACTCACCTCTTCCGACAGGCCTACAACCTGCCATGACACCCCGCTACACGCCCCACGACCGACACCTTCCCCACCCTATTGTATCCCCACCCGCCCCTCGTTGAATGTGAGCCCACGCGTACAGGGTCCTCTCCTGTTGTACCTCTATGACCTTATTGTCTATGTTTATTGTACTTCTCCTTGTGTACCTTATCCTCATGTAAAGCGCCATGGAACCTATCGGTGCTATATAAATAAATAATAATTATAATGATGATGACTTTAAGCCCACCCACAAAACAACCTACACATCCATTCCCTGAAAAAAGACAGACACAAAGCAGTTTTTGTAAACTGGGTATTATTCCGCCATAATGGTAAAAATGTCAGAAATTTTTTTTTTTTTTTTTTTGGTACAACTTTGTAAACAGTAGGAAAATATAAGAAATAATAACATAAAGAAATTGTGCAATGCACATGAACACAAAATAAAAAACAAAAAAATAAGGGGTCTACAGCTGCTGGTAGGTTGCCGCATCCTCCGGCCTTGCCAGTAAAGTGACACCATCACCCTGGTCCTGCAAGAGGTCAAGGGCCCCATGAATGGCCTCCGGCAACCCTTAAGGGTGGATCCTCTGGGCAGGTGTGGGGAAAAATGGTAGGTCCCTGTTACGTGGCCATTGTGGAAAGGTAGGTACAGGCCTCTGGGGTGGCACATGGCTGTCCCGGGGTGTGGGCCTGTCTTGTAGGTTGGAGTGTCTGAATTGCCACCCCTCCAAATAATTGAAAACCTCACCTGGGTGGTTTGGTGGGCGACTGGCGTCAAGCACAATCTGTAATGCTGACCTTGCCCGCAGTAGCCTGTGAAATGGAATTTCATCCAGGAATGGTATCAGACTGTGGGCAAAGTCAGCATTACTTTGTGCACGCCGCCTATTAGGTGACCCCGGGATCAGACCATGGCTGCTGTGAGGTGGGCATCCAGGTTCCTCCTCTTGCGGCCGGACATCCCCCAAAGCTGGGGTTGGTGCTGGTGGCGGCGGTGGTGGTGTTGGTGCTGGTGGCGGCGGTGGTGGTGTTGGTGCTGGTGGCGGCGGTGGTGGTGTTGCTGGTGCTGGTGGCGGCGGTGGTGGTGGTGCTGGTGCTGGTGGCGGCGGTGGTGGTGGTGTTGGTGCTGGTGGCGGCGGCGGTGGTGGTGGCGCCGGCCGTGGTGGTGGTGGTGGGTTTTCTCCACGCCGCCTTCTGTTTGGCGGTGGAGGGTTCACAGCACGCCGCCCTCTGTAGTAAGCTTCTCTGTGGGTAAAGTAAAAAAAAATTTGGTGAATGCATTGCATTTGGAAACAAAAACATAGGTCAAACATTAAGTTGCACGCTTTTTAGACTCTGTGTATCTGTGTATTATTAATCAGATATTTGTTATTATTATGAAAGAATAACCAACTGTACATAACATAAAGGAATACGTGACTTTCTTTGCTAATTCCATACTAATACATAATTTTTCACCCCCTGATTACCACCCACCCCCCCCCATCCCATCTAATCTAGACGATCAATAACACCAATGGTTCACATGAAAAAAAAAAGTCCCCCTGACTTCACTTTTAACTTGACATACTTAATTCACAAAACTTTTAGCTTATATCATCTATATAAAGCAGGGAAGGGGTTGAAAGGTATACAATATATATATATATAATCTATTTATATAATCGGGAGTTTGAAATTCCGGCACTGTAGCCTAATCCCAAACTCCTTAGCGTCACTGCGAGCGGAGACGCGTATGCGCCTTCGCGAGCCGCAGACGCTTAACTCACACAGCCGCTATAGCGTTTTCTCGAGCGGCCTCGCGCCCTCCGCTCACAGCAAGACCTGCGCCCCTCACAGCGCCCAATCCGCCCCGGCATGCTGGCATTTGTACTTCCCCCGTCTGTGCACCCACAGGTCTTAGCAGATCACTGATGCTGACAGCGGGGGGGGACAACACAGACAATCAAATCAGGAGGAGGTCAGTGTCAGGAGGAGATGACAGACGCCCGCCGGGGCCTGTGACACTGCAGAGGTCACAGCGGGGCTGTGTGTGCGGACAACGGGGAGGCCGGGGGCTACGGACGTACCGGACACGTCCTCTGCTCCTGGAGATGTGCCGCGGTTCCGCGCTCGCAGCGTATCTGACGCTGGAGCCGCGCTCACCACGCCCACACCACGCCCTCTGCCAAACAACCCACACCTCTCACTAACCTCCTGCAGCTAACCACACCCCATGTTTACCTTTGCCATGATGTCATTTAGCTGCGGCCGCTATCTTTAATAAGGTCAGAAATGATGGCAGTAATCGGATCTCTGCTCCCTCTAGCACGCCCCAACACTGTAGCACCATCTATTAACCCTATTCTCATCACCTATATACTCTGCTACCCACTGAGCCGCCTGTATACTCTGCTACCCACAGACCCGCCTGTATACTCTGCTACCCACAGAGCCGCCTGTATACTCTGCTACCTCAGACCCGCCTGTATACTCTGCTACCCACAGACCCGCCTGTATACTCTGCTACCCACAGAGCCGTCTTTATACTCTGCTACCTCAGACCCGCCTGTATACTCTGCTACCCACAGAGCCGCCTGTATACTCTGCTACCTCAGACCCGCCTGTATACTCTGCTACCCACAGAGCCACGTGTATACTCTGCTACCCACAGAGCCGTCTTTATACTCTGCTACCTCAGACCCGCCTGTATACTCTGCTACCCACAGAGCCGCCTGTATACTCTGCTACCTCAGACCCGCCTGTATACTCTGCTACCCACAGACCCGCCTGTATACTCTGCTACCCACAGAGCCGTCTTTATACTCTGCTACCTCAGACCCGCCTGTATACTCTGCTACCCACAGAGCCGCCTGTATACTCTGCTACCCACAGACCCGCCTGTATACTCTGCTACCCACAGACCCGCCTGTATACTCTGCTACCACAGAGCCGTCTTTATACTCTGCTACCCACAGACCCGCCTGTATACTCTGCTACCCACAGAGCCGTCTTTATACTCTGCTACCTCAGACCCGCCTGTATACTCTGCTACCCACAGACCCGCCTGTATACTCTGCTACCCACAGACCCGCCTGTATACTCTGCTACCCACAGACCCGCCTGTATACTCTGCTACCCACAGACCCGCCTGTATACTCTGCTACCACAGAGCCGTCTTTATACTCTGCTACCTCAGACCCGCCTGTATACTCTGCTACCCACAGACCCGCCTGTATACTCTGCTACCTCAGACCCGCCTGTATACTCTGCTACCTCAGACCCGCCTGTATACTCTGCTACCCACAGACCCGCCTGTATACTCTGCTACCCACAGAGCCGTCTTTATACTCTGCTACCTCAGACCCGCCTGTATACTCTGCTACCCACAGACCCGCCTGTATACTCTGCTACCTCAGACCCGCCTGTATACTCTGCTACCCACAGAGCCAAAATGGAAACTAATGTATATATTTATAAATAATACTAAATGTACACAACAGTGCTGCAGACACATACCTTGGCATAGCGGCCACCGGGTGAAGGAAGGACAGCCGGTCATAAAAGTGGTAGTGGTTGAGCAATGGAGCGGCTCCCGGTTGTCTCTCTGAGTACTGCCGGTACTGCTTCTTATGCTGGTCCCGGCAGCTCCTCCACCGTTTTTTAAGATGGTCAACTGTGAAATGATTTGAAACCGGGTTTAGAGATGTGTAATATTTGAAACAACAAAAGTATGTGTACAAATCAACAATAACATTTTATTCATTTTGTGTGTGTAATGTGTATACAAGGCACAGTGACACGACAGTGTGGAACATCATCAACAGCATTACGGACATTGAGCTCACGTGGCCACAATCACAAATGAGGCAGGACACATGTCAACGCATAGAGAATGTAATAGTGCGGGCACCAGACTCTGGTCATTAGTGGTATTTATATACACCCAACCCCTTGGCCGAAAGAGCCAGGAGGATCAGACATTAAACTCATTGTACTGTTGTGAGCCCATCCAAATATAGGCAACTATGCGGTGGAGCATGATAACACATTCAGGGTCCTGTATACCCTGCTATGGGGGCCCTGTATTCCCACTGCTGGGGGCCCTGTAAACCCACTGGGCCACTGTCTACCCACTGCTGGGGGCCCTGTATACCCACTGCTGGGGGGGCCTGTACACACACTGAGGGCCCTGTATACAGGGACTGACTGGCAGCCTACAGTTTGGGTCGCAACCCTCCCTCACCGGCCCGACACAGGTGAGGACGGGGGGTGGGGAGGGTGATGACTGGCGGCCGCCTCACAGTCACCGCAGCTCCCGCATTCTCCTATGGCTCGCTCCCAGCCGCAGCCTCGCGCTCCTCACAGCCGCTCGCTAACAGTCGCAGCCGCACGCCACTCACAGACGCTCACTCCCGGACGCAGCCGCGTGCTGATGACGTCATCGCGCGCCCAGGAGCTTCCGTTTCCGCCTGCTGCTTCAGGGACATGCGGATTATTCATGCTCCTGCAGCCGCATGACCCGTGGCACCTGGGCCAGTCCGCCCCTGCCTGTATACCACAATATGGGGGGATGTATACCCATCTGGGGGCCTGTATACTCTGCAGGGGGAGGTGTATACTCTGATGGGGGGCTGTCTACCAGTGATAGCCGCTGTATACCAGGATGGCGGTGAATATGTTTTCATAGTTTTTCGGGGCAAAAATAGGGGGGTCGGCTTATACACGGGTCGGCTTATACACGAGTATATATACAGTAAATGCAATATATAACGTGTGAACTCATTTAACTTACTTAGATTGCTCTGTTCCTCATGGTCACTCCGATGGAACGCAGGGAACATCTCTTGGGCGATCTCTCTCCAGGCTGTATTAATTAGGGTCGTATCCCCATACTCAGGATCTGTAGGGAGCCATAGAAATGGACGAGCCTCCACAAGTGCAATAAGACGCAGTGTGTTCACCGTGCCACGTCCTGCTGCCATGATTGCACTGATGAATGGATCGCTCTGTGTGTGCGCCTGTCAGCGCGACTCGCTTCCTGTTTCCTTAAACCATGGTGTGTGCTGGAGAATCCCTTCCCTCGCATCATCGGCTACAAGCCTCAAAATAAGAGAAAAACCAGCGAGTTTGGACTCGCACACTTTCAGAGACACATCAGCGAGTTGTAAATGTCATTATTCGCTATTACTCGGGTCCCTATTCATTAACATTGGACTCGCTGGACTCGCAACGAGTCCCGAGTCCTTGACTCGGACTCGTTGGGGTCTTGCGATTCCGAGTCTTTTCGGACTCGCCCATCTCTAGTTCTGCTGACTGTTGCGGCGTCTGTCAGGACTGCGGCGGTCTGCAGGTTTTCCTCGCGACGGCTGTGTCTTTCTCCTCATCCACGGAACATCATCTGGACTGTCGGCGAGTTGAATCTTGTCCGATGGCCTTGCATCTGTCTTGGGTCTTCTCCCAGCTTGTAGCTTGGCCACGTCCTTCATCAGCTGCTCGACATTAGCACACAGTTGATCAAACCGGTCAGGTGTTACAGTCTGTGCACTGGACTGAATCGCAGGGATTGGAGATGCTGCTGCCGGCACGGAAGGGGTGTCAGCGTACTGCTGCTGCTGCGGTGAAGCGGGATCAGGTACTTCAGCGAGTCGCTGTCCCCAAACTGTTAAATCCCTCAAGGTGTCAAACTCTGCGCCTGGATTTTGTATGGACCACCAGCTTGCTTGCTTTCTATCCTCAGATAGTTTAAGGCCCACAATAAATTGTCCAATTAACGCTTTGTTCTCATCTCGAGCACTGTCAGGATCGACTTGTTTTAACAGTCTGTATGCTTCTTGCAAGCGCAGTGAATAATCAAGGACACTTTCTTGTGCCCCTTGATTACAACGGTAGAATGACAGTCTTAATCCAGCTTCGGTATGGCACTCAAAGACCGGGTTAATCTAGCGAATATCTGCTCCACAGATTCCTGAACTTCTACAGGCCAGCTGCGGCTCTGCAGTTTGGCTGCACCGGTTAACTGTCCCATAATAACTGAAGCTCTTTGCTTACCGGTCATCGGGTACATGTCCAGGGCTTGGCATATCTTCCTCTGGAAGTTCTCCAAGGTGCTGGGTACACCGCTGTACTTGGGTAACCAGGTCGCACTAGGAACGTAGGGTAGAGACATCGGCATAATCGGAGCGGGTTGTGGTAGCATACCGCCGACTTGTTGCTGTCCATCAAGAGGTATGTTTTGAGGTACCGCTTGGTCTAGCGGGGGTACCGCGTGATCGGGAGCCGGGTTACTCATGGTCGCTCCCCCTTAGTTAAGCGTAGCCTTTCCCTCGGTTGCAAACGGAAGTGTCGGCCTCGCGGTGAGGAGATAGGCACCACAGGAGTTTCCGGTTCCTGCTGCGTACGGAGGAAGTCGTCAGAGCGTGGGGGGCGGGGCCAATCTTCGCGCCCTCTGTACAGTCACGCCCCTTCTTTTCCTGCCTTTTCGCGCAGCAATGGCGGACCAAATGTACAGTTCGATATTTACAGTCAATAAATAGCACACAATACCCATGATAACGGGCCTGCTCGAATCCTGTTCGTGACGCCAAATTCTGACTCACCGTAGCCGGGGGTACACGTAGCGGGCGTTGTCTCTCCTCCAGTCACGGAACCGCGCCTGCGGTGGTGTAGGCCCGGTGGTCCAGATCAATAGGGGAATGGCGGAACAGTGGGGTGATTTGTCTTCGTGACGCCACCTGCGGGTGTTCTGGTAACTTTACCAGCGCTGTTCGGGTCTCCGGGGGATGGTACACAGCGAGATGGAACGCTCCCCACAGGATGAGCGGGAATCTCCGGAGCCGGGAGCTGCGCAAGATGTTGTGAGGCAGCTGCGGGACGCTGCGCTGAATCCAGGAGTAATGTACAACCACACAAAGTCTCTTTTCGGTACCTTTACTGGATGGTAGTCAGGTACACTCGGACCGGGATAGTGAAGTTGGCACTTATGGAGTTTCACAGCAAGCAGTGTTAGGCTTCCTTTCTCTACTTCTGATGCTAAGGTCGGGTGGATATGGAATCCAGCCGGACCGGGCAGGGTGTTCAATGGAACTTGCTTCACCTGGTTAGCAGCACTGAGGGCACTGTAAAAGGGTCTGAGCAGGATCAGTACTCTCCCCTGGGCTCTCGTGGATGGGTGCATCAGGTGGAACAGGTGGCTAAACCTCCTGTTGATGGTGCTGGTTCTCTGTGGTGGCTGGGCAGCTCTCACAGCTTCGGTTCCAGTAACCGGTTGATCTGGAAAGAGTTGGATTAACTCTGTATTCCTGAGAGGTGATCTCCTTCTTCCTATTATCCCAATTGCAGGGATCTCCACGGGCTAACAGGCTGGTCGGGCCTAGTGTGTTCCTCATAGGGTGGAGGTTTCACACAGGCTGGCAGCTCTTGTAGCGTCTACCACACTCTGAAGTTTCTCCCTCCAAGACTCTTTTTATAGGGGGAACTGGTTAGAAGTCACCAGTGTAGCTCCCCCTAGAGGCTCGGGGTGAAACCAGGTGTTCTAAGTGTTGTTTGTGTTGTGGGTTTTGCTGTGCTGTTACTTACTCCATTTGTACCTAAGGATTTCTGTGGAGCCCGACAGGTGCCAGGGTGCCACACTACTTTCACATTAGCGTTCCCCTCCGCAGCGTTCTGCGGAGGGGAGCCGCAATGTAAGCGCAGCACCGCAGGTCCCTATCTTTAGAATGGGAGCGCACGGTGCTGCGCTTGACTGCGCATGACCATGCGCACCCATTCACTCCAATATGTGATCTGTGCTCAGGCGGATGCCCGCGCACAGATCACCCAGTCTCGTCTGGGTGATTTGTGCGCGGGCATCCGCCTGCGCACAGATCACATATTGGAGTGAATTTGTGCGCACGGTCATGCGCAGTCAAGCACAGCACCGTGCGCTCCCATTCTAAAGATAGGGACCTGCGGTGCTGCGCTTACATTGCGGCTCCCCTCCGCAAAACGCTGCGGAGGGGAACGCTAATGTGAAAGCACCCTTAGTCCTCTGTGCTCAGTTACCTGAAGAGATTTATTACTTCTGATGTCACAGCCCTTCTCCAGTTGCTCACAAGTATGTGTGCTTACAATACAGCTCCTCTGTCAGTTGAGGCACAGGTCTCGGGAGCTGTGTTTCTTCGGACTGCGGCCTTCCCTGACAAATTACCAGGATTAGATGCTGTTTGCATTACATGATGGCGCCAATTTATTACATTCTTAGAAAAGCCCTTTAAAGGGAATTTATCAGTGAGATCAACCCCCACACCAAACCGCATATATGTACAGGTATTTGAGATCTAAGTTCATCGACACCTTAATAGCTTCTGACTGTTGCTGCATTCCATAAAATTAGCATTTTAATCTCTATCCAATAAGGTGTTAAGTGTTATAGGTATGGCAGAGCACGTTGCCTCCCAAGATCATCTCCCTGCTAAGCCTTCTTAGCTTGACTTACAGTTCGCTTTTTGATTTACTTGCCTTACACCTGACATCACATAACTATGAACCAAGCTAAACGGGCTGGCCCTGGTGGGAGACAGAGGCTCTGTAAGTGCTATACCACACTCAGAGCACTTAACACTTCATTTGCATATGTATTAAAACACTTTTTACAGGAATGCAGCAATAAATAGAAGTTATAAAGATGTGGACAAAAGTATGTCAAAGACTTACATGCCCATGCATGCGGTTTGAGAGGGGGGTTGGTGATTTTACTGACAGATACCCTTTGATTGAAGCATTGCCTTTGAACTGTTTTATGTTTCATTATGTAATACTCTGGTTTTAATTAATGTCTGAAGTTTTGAACATTTGGGGTAAAGACCATTTTAAAAAGTCAAGAGCAGCTTATTATAACTGTAAGGTTCTATTACATCATGTGCTGGCAAGAAGCCTGGATACAAGCGAAATAGCTTAGAGTGTTCAGGTTAATATAGGACACTGTGCACTGACCATCCTCCTTGTATTATGTAAACCCACGGGGCACAGGACTTTAATCGAAGCTCCATTTCAACCTGCAGCATTATTAGCGTAACATGAAGACTCAATAAAATATCATCAAGAAAATAAATGTGGAAGACAGACGCTAGTAAGACATGGGCTCAGCACAATGTAACATGTAGCGATACCACACAGATCCATCATCCTGGCAGCATATTGATTCGACATGAGACATGCTGTTACCCGCAGGTTGGGGACTTCTTCAGATAAAAAGTATGATAAACCATAATAACAAAACTGGACTCTTTAACAGAACATTGGTAGATCTAAGATATACTAAAAGAAGTTGTGGTAACTTAGAAATGAGGTTCTCTCATCTGCACGCCTTAAAGGGACTCTTTCAGGTCATTTTTCAGTATGATACCAAAAGTACACTTTAATAGTGCTTGCACAGCCCTTTCAGAATATGTAAAAATTATTACTGTACCCTGTGTAGTTCTCTTGCTATAAGCACCTGCACACCCTGCAAGCAGCTGTAAAAGTAATTTACCAGACTAGTGAATAATTTGGGTATGTAAATGTTATTTAAATAATCATGCCTGTCCAAGCTGTTATTCTGTCCCTCCCCTCTGTGCTGAAGTTACACTGAGTGTAGTAACATTACTAGCCTGTGCTGCCTGTGAGAGATTTATGTTTATATGAACATTTGTCTTCCTTCATACATGTAATGTTTGTATCTGCTGAGCAAATAACTGCTGTTATAGGGGGCACTCCAGAGTACACAGCTAGACTGCTGTTATAGGGAGTGCTCCAAAATACACAGCCACACTGCTCATTTAGGGGGCGCTCCAGAGTACACAGCCAGACTGCTGTTATAGGGAGTGCTCCAAAGTACACAGCCACACTGCTCATTTAGGGGGCACTCCAAAGTACACATCCTGACTGCTATTATAGCGGCACTCCAGAATACACAGCCAGACTGCTGTTATAGGGGGCACTCCAGAGCATGCAGCCTGACTGCTATTATAGCGGCACTCCAGAATACACAGCCAGACTGCTGTTATAGGGGGCACTCCAGAGCATGCAGCCAGACTGCTATTATAGGGGCACTCCAGAGTACACAGCCAGACTGCTGTTATAGAGGGCACTCCAGAGCACGCAGCCAGAATGCGGTTATAACGTGCACTCCAGAGTACACAGCCAGACTGTTGTTATAGGGTGCACTCCAGAGTACGCAGCCAGACTTCTGTTATAGGGGGCACTCCAGAGCATGCAGCCAGACTGCTATTATAGGGGCATTCCAGAGTACACAGCCACACTGCTGTTATAGAGTACACAGCCAGAATGCGGTTATAGGGAAGCTCCAAAGTACAAAGCCAGAATGCGTTTATAGGGGGGTGCTCCAGAGTACATAGTCTGACTGCTGCTATAGGAGGTGCTCTAGAGTACACAGCCAGACTGTTGTTATCTGGGGAACTCCAGACCTGAATCAGATGACAGATTCATTTTAACTGGTTATTCTGGTTTCAACAGTCTTTGAAAAAATCAATAATACAAGATAATATAAGAAAGTTTGTAATGTATCATATCAAAGAAATATGCTTCTTTCTTCACTTATAAGCAAACTCTTTCTCTGCCTCCCGCCTCCTAAATTCATCATCTGCAGTCAGCTTGTGTTTGTCTCTGTCAAAGCAAGAAGCATTTCCATCTCACTGAAGTATCAGGTTGCTCAGTCTATTAAATTGAGGTGAGGGAAAAGGTGACTCAGCACAGTGACAGAATCAGAGACACAGACAGATCCTGCTACAACATCTAGCAAATGTGTTTATCTTAAAGGGGCTGTAAAGGACTTTCATATTGATGGCCTATCCTAAGGATAGTTCATTAATATCTGGTTGGTGGGAGTGCAACACTCGGCAGTCCTGCCAATCACAGTAACAGTTCACAGTCCTCTCCAGTCCATCCTTAATGCAGCAGCCAGGATCACCCATCTGGCCAATCATTACTCAGATGCCTCCGCTCTGTGCTAGTTATTGCACTGGCTGCCCGTATACTACAGGATCCAATTCAAATTGCTTGTTCTCACCCACAAGGCTCTTCACGGTGCAGCACCTCCCTATATCTTCTCCCTCAGCTCTGTCTATCACCCCACCCGTTCTCTACGTTCTACAAATGACCTTCGACTAACATCTGCGCTAATCCCATCCTCCCACTCCCGGCTCCAGTCTTCTCCCGAGTTGCACCAATTCTCTGTAATGCTCTACCCCAAGAAATCAGAACTATCCACAACTTGCATAGCTTCAGACACTCTATAAAAGCACATCTTTTTAAGGTGGCCTATCATGCTCTCTAATAGAAGTCCCTAGTGAATGGGCTATATACAGTACCATCTCTCTGGACATAATGTCTTCTTCAAACTCCACCAAACCCAAAAGCTCTACACAGATGTCTGGTGACCATTCATGTAACTTTATTTCTATCCCCTTCTCCCTCAAGATGCCTGGACCATCATTGTAATAAGCCCCTATACCTTGTGTAACCCAATCCCGTTGAAGATTGTAAGTTCTTTTGAGCAGGGTCACCTTTATTTTTGCTTTCATTATTCTATTGTACTTTTTATATTGATTCTATGCTTATTGTATTGTATCTAATTACTGTACTGTATTTTTTACATTGTTTCTCTGCTTTATTTTGGCACTCCAGGTCTTTTCTTCTTAGATTACAGGGTCCACCTCTCTATGGATCCACGCATGACGACTCAAAAGAACCTGTCCTTAAGTAGCATCTCAAGCTTCTTCCACCTAAAATTACCAGTCTGGTTGTGATAGGCGTTGAGTACTACCTGAACTTATGTTTTTGGTACTATGATCTGCCATATCATTTCATGGGTTCGCGGGTTGATGTGCCTTCTACAAAGCTTCTCCTGATATATGAACGGCTTACTTCTCTCGTTCCACAGGTGTTTAGCTTCTGGTGGATGGTTCAATGGCAGCTTCGCTGACTCTTACGTCACCAGTCCTTTCAACAAACTGATAGCCGGGTCACTGTCTTGCGCTTCCTTCCAACCAAAGTGTGGTAACGGGTTCACTACCCTCTCAGGAGGATCTTCATGGGCTTGTTGGCACTGGGTTACCCTTAACTGATGAAATGTGCGTAGCTCCACTTCTTCCAACTCGTCTTCATCCACTCCCATGTCCGACAGGTGAGGCATTCTACATAGACACTAGGTGTTCGGTATGGACGCCAAACTTTACACTTTGAGTTTGCCCATCACTAGTTTTAAACCCTTCAGCTGATACAACGAACCCCATGAACAATATTTCTAACATAGAAAAAAGACATTTCTTCAGTTTAGCAAACAATGAATTTTCTCTAAGCTTCTGTAAACAAAGTGAACATATTCATAGTGTGAATCCACAGAGGGCAAAAAAATATGAACATCGCTAAGATATGCTACAAAAAACTTCCAGGACAATCATAAAAGATATGATTCATAAAGTTTTGAAAAACTGCTAGAGTATTGGTTAACCTGAAAGATATGAGAACATTTTTAAATAGGTGATCAGACATTAAAAAAGCCTTCTGCCACTCATCACCCTTCCTGATGTAATTCAAATTTAGAAATCCAATTAGCTCCTGTAAAAAGATGTACAGTTCCCCGACTATTTGAGATAACCAGTGCAGGTAATGTAGTGTGCAGGCTGAAGCCCCAGCTGTGAGCATTATCTGTGCTGGGTATCACAAACAGGGGCCCCCCAACACCTTTTTGCTTAATTACTTAAATAATTTAAAAAACATTGTGGGGGTCTTCCCCCTTTTTGATAACCAGCACAGATAAAGCAGACAGCTGGCAACTGGTATTCTCGGAGGGTCCATGGTTATTGAGTGCTCCCTAGCCCCAAAATAGCAGCCCACACCCACCCCACAATTGGGCATCCATTGGATGCCCCAACTATGACAATTTACCTCGCTCATCCCAATTGCCCTGGTGCGGTGGCAATCGGGATAACATAACGGGTTAATGACAGCTGTGATTTGTCAAAAATCACAGCTGCCATCAAACCCTTGATTGGGAATCGAGAGGTGTCTATGAGACACCCCCATTACGTACCATATCAGTAAAAAGTAAAAAATAAAACACAATCTTTCACCAATTTATTAATCCCAAAAAACACCACTGCAGGTCTGACGTAATCCAAGCACAAGGTCCGGTGAAGATGCTGGCTCTGCTACATGTAGAGGCCACAGTCAGCAGTGACAGTACAAGATGTAACTGCTCACTGCAGCCTCTGGAACACACTAACAGCACTGTGGGAGCATCCAGAGTGACTTAAAGTGAAGTCAATGCCGGACTGTCGGAGTTCGTGTCATGGCACAGTCCAACAGTCCCGCACTGAGTTCACCTGAAGTCACTTCTGGCGGTACCTGCTGTGTGAGCTGCCAACTGCAACCTCAGTTGAACTCAGTGTCGGACTGTGGGGGTACGTGTCATGGCGGCAGCACACTCCAACAGCTGTGAGAACTGGAAGACTTAAAGTTGATTTTCAGGTACACTCACATTAGGTTTGATATTCGTGACGAGTACACGAATATTAAAAAATATTCGTCAAGAATAATCCAAACCCAAATATTTTGTCATTCGCTCATCATTTGTTATAAGGGATAATATTGATAGCACAGTTATAAGGACGATGGAGAGGTGCTATCTCTGCCTTTTTTATTGAGAACACATCTCTAAAGTCTTTTGGTTACCCCAGGAGACCCTCAACACTAGTGTAAAAATCCTGGACAGAACTAAGACATCTCTAATGACAAATGGGGCTTCACTTAAGAATATCCTTTCAACACCAATCAATAACAGAATTTTGAATACGAAGCCATGGAAATCCTTATACCAACCGAGCTGGACAAAGTTCTGGAGTAACAGTGTCCGGTCAATGGCAACAATTTGAATGTGTCCTTCCAATCTAACTGTTCCTAATCCTCATCTCAGAATCAGTTCTTAATCAATAAAGTTCGCTGCAGACCCACATTCAATGAAATCGAATGCAGATAATGACTGATCTTGGAAAAATAGTTCAACATTCAGCAGTACTTTATCTGAGGAGTAGTGACGGGCGAACCCGCTGATGTTAAGACCGAGTTTGAGGCAGGAAGTAACTGCAATTTGCATCCAAACCCCAATTTTGAACTTCACAGTTATGGGATGGGGCCAGGGGAACTGTTAAAGAAAGCATATAATTAATAAACATCATCATTATACTTACCAGGTCCTGCCATCGCGCGTCCTGCCGTCCCACTGTCTCAGCTGCATCTACGTCCGAGGCCGCTCATTAAATTCCAGAGATATTCACTGCACTGCTGAGAACTGCTCAGTTCTTGGCATTCTTCGCTGTGAAGTCAGAGTCAGGTGATACCCAAGCTCTGCTATGAACTCGATTGACCTTTCTCACAGCACCCAGCTCAGCATGAGCCTGCTTGTCTCTCTGGACAGATGCTTGTGTGGAGCCCACTGGGACGGGGTACTCGGTACCGGACCGGGGTTCTGCGGGGGATGTCACGGAGTTCCTGGTCCGAACCATGTCCCAGGTTCTCACAAGGAAAATGTTTGTCGTGACGCCACCCACAGGTTGTGGTCAGTAATGGGACCACCGCTCCAGCGCTGCTCTGCCAGGAGGATGGATGGGCTGCAGCCAGATGGATGAGCCCGCCGCGGGTCGGGCTGTTCCTGACAGGATAAAAGGTATTTTCAAGCAGTTCAGGGTACCTGGAATCAAACACGGACACGCAGGCAGGGTTCACCGGGTTTACTTGTCAGTGTCTTCACAGCTAACAGCAGTTAACAGTGCAATTCAGTTCTTAACAGTTCACAGTCAATTCACTCCGGTAACACTGAACCCACTGCAGCCAGGCTGTCCCTCTGAGACCCCACACTCCTTTGTCCTTCCAGGCTATTGTTTCTCTCTGCGTTCTGTCTCCGGGTAGTATAGCGGCAGCTCGGACCCTTGTGGGTCCTCGTGGTTGCTGCTGTGCTTTCTACCCTTGGTGTGGGAACTCCAACCTGGAGTTAGAGCTCCCCGTCGGTTAATCTGGGAATCTGGTATGTAATCTCTGTTCCCCTCAGAGCCGACACTCTGGTGTATGCCTTGTCTGCAGTAACCCTTTCCTGCAAGGCGTTACCAGACTCCTTCTCACCCATGTGACTCCAGCTTCAATAGGGAAAGACTATTCCGCCTGTAGTTGGTCGGTGCTGCTGTGTCCCTCGGACCCAGTGCTGCTGGTCCGGTCTCTGTCCTCACACTCCCCTGGGATGCCGGCTATGGATGAGCTTTTTCTCCATGGTTTCTGTGACTCTGTGGATTCTGCATCTCCATCAAGCCCAATCCCACCAGGACGTGTGTCACTCTCTCACTCTCTTCTGGTCTTGTCTTTACTGGTCAGCCTACCTCGGCCTACTCCTGGTCTGTGCTGCTCAGCCTACTCCGGCCTACTCCGGCCTGCCAACTCCTTCCTCCTCCTCTTCCTCTATTTGTACCTTCTGTCACCTGACCTACATGCGTTCCCACCCACTTTCCTCTAAACCCACCACCCCTTGCCCGCCTAGAGTTCCGGGCTCGGGGTTGGGTGCTGCCTCTAGTGGTGTGTGGGATGTCCGTGAGGGTGTTTAGTGCATAAACCGTCTAACCTTCTACCTGGCTGCAGTTCCCTATGTGGCCACCCTGGTCACAGGGGCGTCACACTTGTCTGTTCAGAGCGATGAAGCAGGACTGAACCTTCTCTGCCTGTGGATTATGTTGCAGGGATGTTTTTTTTTAAATAAAGATGGAGTCCCTAAATGTGTTTTTTGTTTTATTTCTAATAAAAAAAAACTTTTGT
The DNA here is from genome assembly GCA_033576535.1 of Allobates femoralis. NCBI lineage: Eukaryota > Metazoa > Chordata > Amphibia > Anura > Aromobatidae > Allobates > Allobates femoralis. The sequence goes on along the minus strand of JARQOC010000002.1, from coordinate 59,255,466 downwards.
CTCTGTGTTGTGTTTTTTTAATGTTTACTAGAATTTCATGGTGGGTGGGTCAAATTTGGCTTGACACCATGAATTTCAAGCTTAGTACCAGCTACCAATACAAAGTTAGTATTAAAACCATTATTACGCAACTTGCCACCCCCACCAGGGCCACTGGAAGAGATGTATAAAGTGCCTGGAAATGGCTCTACAATAAATGCACCATTGTCAGGGGCAGCTGCAGGCTGTGGCTTTTTTTCAGTGTGGGGGGCCCAGAACAGTTGGGCCTTACCACACTGAGAATCCCAGCCCCCAGCTGCCTGGTGTTACCTGACTGGCGATCGAAATATGGCGAGAGCCCACACATTTTTTTTTTTATTATTTATTTAAATAATTGAAAAAAAATAATGGGCTTCTATGTGATTTGATTGCCAAAACTAGGCAGCTGTGGAGCAGTATGTCATTTTTTACAAAAAATTTTAATTATTATAATTTTTAAAAAATTACGTAGCGCTCTGCAGTATTTTTGATTCTCAGCAGAGATAAAGCGGACAGCTATAGGCTACCATCCCCAGTTGGCTGGCAATCAAAATACAGGGAAGCCCATTGTTTTTTTTAAATAAATAATTTTAAAAAATGCATGGGCTCCCACCATATGTTGATCGCCAGCTGGGTAAAATCAGACAGCTGGGGGCTGGGATTCTCAGTGTGGTAGGACCCAAGCATTCTGGGCCCCCCATGCTGAAAACCGCAGCCCGCAGCCACCCATGAAAATCGTGCATTCATTGTAGCCTCCACAAAAAACAGGGGGACTTATGTAAAGTCAGAGCGTCCATAAGTGTATCTGAAAGGCCCCTGCGAAACTGACACCTGATAGCTGCATCATTCCACAGAACATCCGTGGACCACTACGGGAACTCGGTACAATAATCCTTAGCGGTGCGGCCCCCCTGTGTCAAGTTCATGATCTTTGCCTCTGTGACTTGGATTTTGTCAGGTTCGTCATAGATTAACCCTAAGGCAAAAAAGGCATAGATGGCTGTGCTGGGGCTTGTGGGGGCAAAGAAATGTTCAAGTCTGCGAACTCCCTCACCGTAGGGACATGATTATTCCAACCCGCTGGGACTCATTCCCTGGTGACCGGGGTTACAGGGTAAAAAATAGCCTGCATCTCTCCCTGAATACCCCAAACTGGTCTTTGTCCCCCCAAAATTTTTCAGGGAGGGTTATTACTGATTTGGTAGAGACCAACTGTGCATCAGAAGATACAGGCATCAAAGCCACTGTCGGCAGCTAAGGCTCTTTGAGGCACCCATCACACTAGATAACTGACTCTGCAACTAGGACTGCAACATTTCTAGTCTCTGGTGCTTCCTGGCCAGATCCTGAACCACCTAGCTCAGATTCCTTACCTGATCACACAGTGTACAAATAGGATCACTACTGGTTGGAAGGAAAAAATTCTTGTTCAGTCGTAATGTGAATCTAGTCACTACTCAAGGACTACAAATAAGGTTGGGTAGTCAAGAGGTCTGAGGTCAGATACCAGGAGGGCCAGCAATAAACAAAGGGGTGAGACAAGAGAGAGTTCATGCTCCAAGATCAAAATTCCAGGAAGGTAGAAGATCAAGACAAAAGGGCTAGGCAAGTGGATAGTCAGAAGCCAGGTCCAATAGATTAAATTGAGCACAGGAACAACAGGCCTGAAGACACCACTGAGCTAAAGCTATGAGTGGCAGTTATTGAAGGCAGAGAGGTAGCTAAATAGCAAGGTAATATTTCCAAACAGGAGACACATGGAGTAAACCTTGCATTCTCAAGCCCTGATTGGAGGCCGAACTGCTGTTCACTACATTAAGATACACTGATAGGAAAAATTGTGACAAATACTAAACGAAGCCCCCATTAGTGAGTGCAGCCCCTTCCTGATGGTCAGTGTGCCCTACAAAGGTCATATGATGGTGAGCAGTGTATTATATTACTGAACAGAAATAGATTTTATTTTTTTTGCCTCTATTAGTAACCTCTCTTTCCATTACTATCATTCATCTTATGATGTCCATGACAAAGGCATTATGGAGACTGTTAGTACCAATAGGATATCATGTTAGTGAGGTCTACGTGGATAATCAATAGGGCACTGCTGGGTTAACACAATAATATACAGAGGTGTCATTTAAAGCTGCTGACCACAATGCAAAATCTATAACTGCACCCACACCTACTTTGTGCTATGTAAAGTGTGAAGGTCACACGTGTCGGATTTGCCATCAGCTACATGGATTTCTGGATGGGATTTCTTACATTTGCTAACAAATTTCCATGTAGATTAGCCACATTTTAATTTAATTAAGCGAATTCATGGAATTTCACATACAATCCATGGCTAGAAATCTGAATGTGTGAACAAAACAATACAAGACTCCCCTATGTAGCTGGGGGGCTGGAGGACTAAGACGAGACTCTAGTTATACACCCACTATAACAATATCCCTGGTAATAATTTTGACTCACCATAGACTATGGTTTCTTGAGTTAATTATCCAACTGCAGGTCAATAAATGCCAAGAGTGGACTGTTCGGAGCTACTCCAGTATGATTAATATTAGACAAAAGCAAATCTGCCGAAGTTCGCCTCCCTAGACATGCGTGAATTCGGCTTTGAGTTTAATGTATCCAGCACAAATCGAATTGCTGAAAAATAAACTACGGTATACTGCTCTGAGGTCTCTTTATACCCCAAAGTATAATGAACAGGGATTTGAAGAATCAAAATTTTTTTGTTAAATTAGAATTTAATTTTTTTGGCCTCCAACAATTTATTCATAATTAATTAATATGGTAGCTAACTTTATAGAGTAAGAAGAGGAGTCATATCAGAGTGTCTTAAAGCTGACTACTAGGATTCTGGACACTGCTTTACATGGCATCTTGTAAGGCTGGTTTCACACTGCCATTTTTTGGTAAAACCTGCTTCCTCCCAGATTCCCTTGGAATCCTCCGCAATTGACAAACTGGATGACCCTGCACTGGTATTATCACTGATTCCATCTCACAGATCGGAGATAATGCCGATGCGGGGACATACAGTTGCTTCAAGATGTGTACCTTTATTACACCGATGCGACATGCTCAGACCAAAAGTCCGGATTCGGCATCCAAATACAGTGGGATACAGATTCCCCCGGATCCGGGTTCAATAGACCACCATGATAATTTAACCCATCGTGCCCAGTTCAAGATTTTGTCACAGAGACCAAATTCACAACAAAATGAGTTTTTGGTCTCAGCGCAAAAAACATGAACACTAGGATCAGGGGAAAAGTAAAGAATTGGAAGTATCCGCAAGTTCCTGTGGCCCCATTAAAAGTCAACGGGCCGAAAACAGATGCAGGTGTGTCTAGTTTAAATTGGAATCACATGGTTGCCAAAAAATGACAGTGTGAAACCAGCCTAGGATTATACAAGAGGCCCCACATGGGTGATTTTGATTCTAAACACACAAATTCCTGATGACCCTTCTACTGTCAGATACAGACCATAATTAAAAGGTCATAAACACTTTTAAACAGTACCCTATATAAGATAGCACCCATTGAATCAAAATATAATGAACATGTTATAGGCTGGGGTCACACACACAGATATCTGGGCAGATATTGTTCACAGATCTCTGGTTGCAGTGAAATCATGGACAGATTGCTCCATTTGTACACAGCCACAAAATGGAACTATGTGTCCATGATTTCACTGCAACCAGAGATCTGTGAACAATATCTGCACAAATATCTGTGTGTGTGACCCCAGCCTTAGGTAGATAAAACAGCATCGGAGTCAACGTAACAATTCTTCTTGTATACTCATCTCCCACATCTGTGTTTATTTCTAATACAGTGGGGGAAAAGTATTTAGTCAGCTACCAAAACTTCTCCCACTTAAAAAGATGAAAGAGGTCTGTAATTGACATCATAGGTGACCTCAACTATGAGAGACAAAATGAGAAAACAAATCCTGAAAATGACATTGTCTGATTTGGAAAGAAATTTCTTATTCAAATTTTGGTGGAAAATAAGTATTCGGTCAATAAAAAAAGTTCATCTCAATACTTTGTTATATATCCTTTGTTGGCAATGACAGAGGTGAAACGTTTTCTGTAAGCCTTCACAAGGTTGGCACACACTCGTGCAGGTATGTTGGCCCATTCCTCCATGCAGTTCTCCTCTAGAGCAGTGATGTTTTGGGTCTGTCGCTGGGTAACACAGACTTTTAACTCCCTCCAAATGTTTTGCATAGGGATGAGATCTGGAGACTGGCTAGGTCACTCCAGGGTCTTGAAATGCTTCTTATGAAGACACTCCTTTATTGCCTTGCCGGTGTGCTTGGGATCATTGTCATCCTGTAAGACTCAGCCACGTTTCATCTTTAATGCCCTTGCTGATGGAAGGAGAATTGCACTCAAAATCTTACGATACATGACCCCATTCACTCTTTCATGTACACTGATCAGTCGTCCTGGTCCTTTGGCAGAGAAACAGCCCAAAGCATGATGTTGCCACCCCCATGCTTCACAGTGAGTATGGTGTTCTTTTGATGCAACTAAGCATTCTTTTTCCTCCAAGCACGACGGATTGTGTTTCTACCAAATAATTCTACTTTGGTTTCATCTGACCATATGACATTCTCCAATTCTCTTCTGGATCATCCAAATGCTCTCTAGCAAACTTCAGACATGCCCGGACATGTGCTGGCTTAAGCAGGGGAACATGTCTGGCACTGCAGGATCTGAGTCCCTGGCTGCGTAGTGTGTTAATGATGGTAGCCTGTATTATGTTGGTCCCAGCTCTCTGCAGGTCTCTGCAGGTCATTCACTAGGTCCCCTTGTGGTTCTGGGATTTTTGCTCACCGTTTTCAGTTATCAGTGGTCTTGCATGTCTTCCATTTTCGAATTACTGCTCCCACAGTTGATTTCTTCAAGCCAAGTTGCTTGCCTAGTGCAGATTAAGTCTTCGCAGCGGGTGCAGGGCTACAATTTTGTTTCTGGTGTCCATCATGCCTGTACAGCGACTTGGAGCCGGTTCCCCGTTCAGGACTCGGATTCCCCCAGGCACTGGGTTTCCAGCTTCTATCTGGGTCGCCACTCCTTTTTTGGGTGCCCTCTCCTCACTCCTCGCAGGGTTCTCCTCCTCTCCTTCCCTCACGGTTCTCAACTGCTTTCTCTTTCTTCCCGCCTTTCTCTCACTACACCTAAGCTCCCCCCACCAGGGCTGGGTCTCCCAGGCAAACAGGTTAACCCTTCAGTCCCCCTATTCTAGGTGTGTGAATGGAGGGATGAGAGCCTCAGTTCAACATCACATCCTCCAATAACTGGGATATCACACTCACTAACTTTGGGTGTAGTACTCTTACTGTGGCGCACTGACCAGTGGGGCGCCACATACCTCTGCTCCAGGGCGCGACATATGCATACTGTACCAATAACTTTTTATAGGGCTTTTTACAAGTTTTATAATAGAGGAAAACGTCTAAATGTGGCACAACCCCTTTAAAGCAATGTGTTTTGATTTAAGGAAATAATGATCTCCTTATTGATGAGTGTTATAAATACAGACAGAGACAACTGATTACATCCTTAAATGCTCCCATGTGTATTGTTGCATGGTGTAAGATGCTATATACCCTGTCTATGCTCCCATAGGGAGAACCATAAAAGGTTATTTTAACCTTGTGACCCAGGATTGCCAGTAACGCTGTCAAATGTGGATAGCAACACAATTTATTTATATTGTCTTTAGCCCATATAATAGATAGGTCCAGGTAGTGGAGGCTTCAGAGAATTTTGAAAGTGACTATAAGACAGCAGTAGCAATGTACCATCAATCCAAATTTTTCGCTGCATCAATACATTGGTCACAATCATTTCCCCACATAAAAAATAACCTAGTGTTGAATAATTTTATCATATACCAGTACATTTTTTGCATTTTAATCCTACCTTCCGAGAACTATAATTCTTTCTTTTGAGATAGTGTTGTATACTTATAATGGTACTATTTTGGGGTGCATACAAACATTAAACAAATTGTGTCTTTTTGAGTTGGAGAGGGTAGAAAAATGGAGTCTCTTAGGTTTAATTTTACAGTGCTCATCATTCTACAAATCATTATTATTATAATTATTATTTATTTAGCGCCATTAGATTCCATGACGCTTTACATATGGAAAGGGCAGACAAGGACAAGTACAATATATGTGGACAATCAAGTCATACAGATACAGGAGGGGAGAAGAACCTGTCCGCATGTGTGTGAAAGAGGTTTTCCATTGCTAATGTGATCCCTTTCTTTTGTCCTAACTAACACTTTCCCAATATACTTCTGTTATCTCCCATGCTCCTATAAGTCGATCTCCAAGAGACTCATAAATAACGTTATAGTTGTACTAGTTTTGATCCTACTTGGTCTGGAGACCGCATTGAGACCACATGAGCAGGACTCGTCACTGATTTGGGCAAGGTTCTCTCTATGAGTGACAGTAGTCTGAGCAATTATGTCCACTTCACACTTGACTCTCCTCTCAACCCTCATCAGTGGCTCACCCTGCTCAGTTGGTCCAATTCCAGTCTGCAGACAGGAAGATCAAAGCTACAACAACAATAAAGGTATTTATAAGCCTCTTATGGTACCTTTGGGGTAAGTTCACACAGGAAGGTTGAGTGGCGTTCAAACCGTCATAAAACCGCTGGAAATTATCAGTTCTGAGCTCTGAAGTCTCCAGCTGTGTTCCAGCGGTTTTCCAGCGTTTTTTTACAGCGTGTGCACAGCGGTTTATAGTCGTTTTTCCCAGCGGTTTTTCCAGCGGTTTTCTATGAAGGATTTTGTTCATGGAACCGATCCAAAACCGCTGGGAAGAATTGACATGTTGTATGCTGCTAAACCGCTCGGAAACCGCTCAACCGCTGGCGGATCCGCTCACATAAACCGACTATGTGTGCACAGCGGTTTCTAAATTGCATAGGGTTACTTGTAAGTCCTAACGCTGCTAAGGATTTACATAAATTTAAATAAAACCTATGCTAAACCGCCGGCGGTTTTCGCTGCTAAACCGAGGTTAAAACTGCATGTGTGAACTTACCCTTACACGCTGCCACAGAGGGCAGCAACAGGCAGACACCGCACGTGCACGAGCGCGTTTTCAACGGTTCCTAACGGTGCCTGATGCCGCATATACACGCTGCCACAAGGTGCTCCACAGAAGGTATTTTCGTTCCCCGGAAGTGCCGACGGGTGGCGGGGGTTACCTTCTGTGGAATACCTTCCCTGATTTACACGCCGCTACCAAAAGGGAATATGGGCGGACCTGGAGCAGCAGGGACAACACATAGGCATGCCAAAGTTGTGTATTACACAACGCTCATACGATGATTGGACAATGCAATAGCATCATGATTGGCCAGCCAGCGCAGGAAGGCTGGCTAATACATGACGCTATTGCAAATGTGGAGTGTGAATGGTCAGCTCGCTGAATATGGCGCCCTGTGCAGGGATAGCCAATGGTTACACAGTCGCCCCGACCAATGATAGCTGATGGGGCATGGTATACATGACGCTGTGGCATGCCCCAGGGAATTCACTAGGGCACGCAAATACCTTGCCTTTGCCCGGATTACACGCCGCCACAATAGGGTTTATACCTGCTTGTTTTTGAGCACGGCTGAAACACAGGTATCCAAAGGCACAGGAAGGAACTTCCTGAATTACACGCCGCCACTTTGCGGTCTTTTCAAGGCAAAAGGAACAATTGTGTCCGATACCTTTCGGTGGCGGCGTGTAAAGGTACCATTAGAGATAAGCTTACAGGAGCAGAGTGCATAGCAGAAGTATATTGGGAAATTGTTAGTTAGGAATAGGTCAAAAGAAAAAGGTCACATTGGTATTGGAAAACCTCTTTAAGGTTTTGGAGGATCTTTATGATTACAGCGGTATCATATCACTTTATTTTTTTTCAGTCTTTTACTACTTTTCCTTTTTCATGTTATTTTGTGTTGCTGATTTCTGAGTGCCTCAGCTTTGATTTTACCCATTATATAGCTGTGTGAAGGCTTGATTTTTTTGTCTTATTTTTTTATAGCCTCTATAGTTTAGGTAATTTTGAATGTAGTAACAGTTACATGATTTTTTTTTTGCATGATAGATATAGTTGGCACAAATCAATTCACATCCATGTCCCATTCTATTGACCCTTACAGTGATTAATGGGTGATCGATGGGATCTGGAGAACTGACTCTAAAGGCCGCTTTACACGCTAGGATCTCGTTAACAATATCGTTGAAACATCATGGATTTGTGAAAGTTCTAATGATATCATTTGTGCGTTCTTGCATGTAAATGAACGATTTAGGATGGCAAAATCGTTGGAACGTTCATCCAAAAAATGCAATCCTGACCTCAAATCTTTCGTTCGTTGTCCAATTAACGCTGCTTGAAGAAGCTACATCGTTCAGTGTGACACCTTTATGAACGATGACATTCAAAAATCTCCTATTCCTGCTGCTTTAAAAGATCATTCAGTTCTTGCTCTCCTATTTAACTGGTGCATTGCTGAATGGTATATCGTTAATGATATCGTTGTGTTTGACAACGCACTAATGATGTCGGAACGATCACTGTCACTGTCATCAACAATATCCTAGCATGTGAAGCAGCCTTTACATGGCTGCATTCATGGCTCTTCTTTTGATAAGCTTCACTGGTGCAATGTCATCACTGTATTGTGATGCACGTGATGTTGACATAGGCTAATCAATGGAGGCATTGCGGATGCCATCAGGTAAGAAGTAGTTCTCCCGATCCTGTCTGACAGCCATCGATTACCATAGATACTGATCAAGGCAGATTCTACCGTGTGATTTGATTCACACCAACTCTAATACTAAGCCATTTTTTAACAGAAAAAATGTTTTTGTGTTTTCTTTAAAGGGAACCTGTCACTTGGATCTAAGCCTCTACACTATCACTACCTGTCCCTGCACCTTCCTAGCTGCTCCCTATCTATCCCTCTCTGAGCTAAATTTGCACTATAAAACAGCAGAAAAAATAACATAACTTACAGAAGTCCCTGAGGCTGGGGACTGAAAAGGCGGCCCCAGGCTCCATTCTGCCCCTCCTCGATCCAGCAGCACACGCCCCGCTGGGCGGCATTATTCTTTCTTCATCGCCGCCTCCTCCATTTGGAATCTCCCGCCTGCTTTACACCTATCATGTTGTGGTGATGCGACCTCGATGTGTCCCATGACCGGGACACAGCATATGGGAGATTGTATCTTCTGCTCGGTAGCAGCACACACAGGGTTAGCTGCTGCTGGAGCTGAGTGCTGATTGAAAGCACTGACGCCCAGGTGTGCGGGTGAATAGGAGATGATATGAACTGCCCTGGGCTGTGGGGAGGGGGTGGAGTGTGTCAGGACAGCAGCAGGAGCTGCTGTATAGAGAGCTGTGTGAAGATTTAACACAGCCTGGGAGCTCTCTGAGTGGACGTTCATGAGGCTAATGAGCGGACGGTGAGGAGAGAAAGGTTGTTTGCTGACCTAACACAGCCTACCCGGGGGAAGGTACAGAGCTTCTACATCAGCTGTTGGGATTGTATGAGGTTGTACTCGGCTGCGCCCCGGAATCTGGAGGTCTGTGAATTCCTGAACTGTGCCATTAAACGGGGTGTGCTGCGTGAGTAAATACCTGAGTCACTGCCTTCTGTCATGCTGATCCTAACCGCTACCTTACAGTGTAAAGCAGGTGGGAGATTCCAAATGGAGGAGGTGGCGATGAAGAAAGAATAACGCCGCCCAGCGGAGTGTGTGCTGCTACATCAAGGAGGGGCAGAATGCAGCCTGGGCCCGCCTTTTCAGTCTCCAGCCTCAGGGACTTCTGTAAGTTATAAGTTATTTTTATGCTGTTTTATAGGGTGGATTTAGCTCAGAGAGGGATAGATAGGGAGCAGCTAGTAAGGTGCAGGAACAGGTAGGGATAGTGTAGGGGCTTAGATCCAGATGACAGGTTCCCTTTAAAGGAAACCTGTAATGTGAAAAAACGCTATTAACCTTTTGATATGGGGCTAATGTGCAGGGTAATAGCATTCTGAACCTGAACCTAATGCAGAGTCAGCTGTTAGTGCAGGGGGCGCAGTTAAGGCCCCGTTACACGCTACAATATCATTGCAACGCCACCGGTTTGGTGACGTTGCAGCGATGTCGAAACGACATCATGGCGTGTAGCATGTATCAACGACCAACGATAAGTTTGTTGATCGTTGATCGTGGAAGAATGGACTGGACCATAAATTTATTGTTAGTCTCCCGCTGGGCAGCCAGCATCGGCACGTGTGAGAGCTGGAGATCAACGATGAACGACCTCCCAGCGCTTGCAGCGCAGTGCTCTGCTTATTTACATGCTGTTTGCCCTGGTTACCAGCGTTCTCGCTGGTCGCTGATCGCTGGTGAGTCTGCCTATTTGACAGCTCACCTGTGATCAGATAACGATGTCCCAGCGATCCCGGCCACGTCGGATCGTTGGTCGGATCGCTGGGACATCGTACTGTGTAACGGGGCCTTTACAGCCACTGCTCAATATACACTGAGTGGTCACTGAATCGGCACCGGTACCTCCCCTATAACTGGAAGCCCAGAACTGTAAGGAAAAAAATAGTTATTTTCCTCCCGGCAGAAAAATATTTAGTTTGGTAGCCGGGCAGGTTCAAACTTCTATTATCCTGCAGAATTACCCCAAGTCTACAGGATAATACTGTTTTTCCACAAGACCGATGACTTTTAAACACATTTAAACATGTTATTTAACTACTCTTATATTTTTTTACAGAATTTTAACTATGCAGTATTTTGATCAGTTCTATAACGCACTGCAATACTTACAACCCAACAACTGCATTACATGACGAACCTGGGGGACTTTGGTTAGCCTTAAACTCGAATAACCATATATTGACCCACTGGGATAACCCCTCAGTCTTCGATGCTGTAGTCCTTATTGATATAAGGATATGACCAGACAAGATACACCATGTCTGAAGAAAGTAACATTTTGATGTATTGGTTGCTATGTGCTGTATAACAGGATTTACCCCAGCATCTCACGTTTGGGCTGTTGCAGGTTAGCTAGCTGGGGAGGAAAGGATTAGCAGCTGGTGAGCCCATTGGATAAAAAGGGACTAAGTTCCTGGTTGTTGGACAGTGAAAAGAAGAATTGAGTAGTGACAGTTAGAGGAAGATGTAAAGCTGCGTTCACATGCAGCGTATTGCCAGCGTATTCCTGCATTTACGTGCCACTTTTATGCGCTGGCGTAAATGCAGTGCCAAACAAAGCTGCATACGCCTTCAAGCAAAAGCTATGGCTTGTGCTGGAAGGCGTGCAGATGCCGCGTTTAACCGCATATTTTTCTTTCTGCATCGCTATCGCCCTCTCACATGCCACGAAGCGCTGAGATTGTCTGGTGGACTGAAGTGCAGGGCGATCAGGCGACGCTCCACCAGCAATTTGTCGATGTAAAATCGCCCTGTCTCACGCCACTATGCACAGGCAATGTGGTTTCTGCATCGCCGAATTAAGGAATTGCCAACAAAATGGCCGGCGATATTGCCGTGTGTGACGGTACCTTAAGATGGAACACCCAAATTAGTTATGATGTGAATGTTAAAAGTGCTTTGCAAGCCTTATGCCGCCACTTGTAAACATAAAGCCTGTGCCTCTGCTAAATGCAGATGTGAATTATTATTTTATTATCATTATTATTATTTATGTATATAGCGCCATTGCTTCCATGGCACTTTACATGTGTAAGGTCAGAACAAGGACGAGAACATATATAATGATGAATAAATCATACAGGTACATTAGGGCAGAGATCCTGTCCACAAAGGCTCACAGTCTATAGTGGGTGGGTGGGAGACAGTAGGAGGGGGAGAGGTGAGATGGTGCAGCAGATTAGGTCTCAGTGTGGGTTATAGGCTTGAAGGAAGAGGTGGGTCTTCAAGTTTTTCTTGAAGGTTCCCAGGGTAGGGGAATGTCTGATGTGGTGTGGAATGATACCTTCTGTACCTGCTACCTACTGTACATTTGTTTGAAGAATTAAATTAGTAAATTTCAATTACCTTACAATAGGCTGAAATCCTCCTTGAGTTTGGAGTTCTTGTATCAGCTCTTCACATGTGGTCACATAGACTGACATCATCCACACACCAGGGTAACCTCTATATATAGTGTTAAGGTCCACAGCACTACACAGTACCTATCACGTTTCCCTATATTGACAGAGTGGTTTAAACTGTTTACTGATCAATATTATACATCTGACTCCCAAAGACAATGGGCCCCACCATTACAGCAGCATATATATTGTTATGCTCAAGGATGCAAGAGGGAGGGAGTGGAACCACTGGCTGCAGCACCGATATAGTGTAACTATACAACTACCTCATCTTCACTAGAGACTCTGATGGTGAGATTAGGCTTGTGCTGGTAGATAGCCGCCATGTGCTGCTTCAGGGAATCACAGTATCTCGAGAGCTAGCCCAGGAATCAGGGATGCAGGCAGGTACAGCCTCTGGTGAGAGTAGTTGCAGACTAGACAGCTGGTAGAGCAGGTGCAGTAGGTATGGCAGCAGGACTGGTTCAGGCTGGTGCAGAGTTTATGGCAGAAGGACTGGTTCAGGCTGTAGCAGCGGGTACAGCAGCAGGACTGGTTCAGGCTGGTGCAGAGTTTACGGCAGGACTGGTTCAAGCTGGTGCAGAGGGTATAGCATTGGGACTGGTTCAGGCTGGTGCATAGTGAACAGCAGCAGGACTAGTACAGCAGGTATGGCAGAATGGCAGGTTCAGATGGGTGCTTGTGGGTGCTGCAGTACTAGGATTCAGACAACTGTTAGGTATAAGCATGGGACTAAGAAAACAGAAAAAGGAACATGGGCATGACAACTAGCAATGCATCTTTAGGAATAGACAATGTTACCCAGGCACCTCTCATAAGGGTAAGGTGCCTTAAATACTCTGTGCCTCTCAGCCATAGGATAAAGGGCAATTCCAGGTAAGGCACACTGACCATTTATGAAAAAGGGCGTGTCACATTCACACGTCCTAAGCGTGCTCCTGGGAGACCTGCAATGCAGATGCCGGACCAGGTGGCAGGGTAGGGAATCAGAGCAGATATAGGGGAGTAGTGGGAGAGTTAAGAGCGCCTCCCGGCTATGTCAGAAGTTACACATATATGGCCTAGCTATTTGCACAAACACCCTGGTGGCTGCATTACTACGGTATAGTATATCTCTATTACTCAGCAGATGTGTGACCTCAACAAGAAAAGGCCTGGGATCCATTAGGGTTTTTCTCTTTACAATATTTGCGAAATGACTCACGATGTGTGAAAATAAACTGAAGGATTCACTGGGTTAAATAACGTAGGCCGCAAAAGACTTTGCAGACAGACAAAAATACAATTGCTTACTACTAAAATTTATCTTTTCATTTTTTTTTTTTTGCTACTTAATTTTGCTACTTTCAATCTGTCCTATAGTTCTATGTATTGCAGTCTAGTATTAATCTGTCTCCATATTTTGTTAATATCTCTGGCCAGAAAGGGAATGAAGGACCTACAGTGAGGACGGGCTGACGTGACGAGCAAAGGGAAGATGTAACGGTACAAACTACATATCAATATGCATTTATGTGTTACTCAGTATGCCAATTCTCCTTAAAATTCCAATTCTTTTCCACCTTGTATTAAAAATCACAGTAGCTGATCATGAATGTAATAAGCCTTACCCCAATATGAACTGATAGATATGACACACGTGGGACACTTTATTGATGGAGAAGTGACTCTGGCGACAGTAAGAGACGGCTTGATAAATGACTTTATAAAGTATATGCAGTATTAATCACTTCAGTTTTATTGAATCTCAGTATATTAATTGATTTACCATAATAAGCTGGACTGCTTTAATGGAGATCATCCACATGGATTAATTGTCAGTTCCTTACCGATCGTTTTACCAAGTAGAGTCTTAGGCTTAGGTATCGAGTGAAGGCTAGTAAATGAAATCACACTGACTCCATTGCGGAAGTGTGGGTAATGCATTTTTTAATAAGCTATGCACATTTATAATACTTATACAATAATCTTCACGGCAGTTCCTTTGCCCTGTGACATCCATGTCTGAACATACTGCGATCACCACTGCCCTGGCCTCTAGGTGGTGCCATAGTTACAACACACAACTGGTTGTCCCTTTCCTGCCTACCTGTGTGCTGCTGCAGTGAGCTGGTCTTGTATCTAGCTCTCTGCTGGGAACCATGGGCAGTGGTCATTTCTATATAACCCCAGACAGTTATTTGGTTCAGACAGACTTACTGCTCTGAACAATTGCTTCTGTATTCTACTTTGACTACTGACGTAGGCTTGTGTTTGCCCACCCTCTTGTTTTCTGATTTTTTTACCTTGGTGATCTCTTGGTATCTACCCACATGATGATCCTTCATGCAGCTAACTTGCTCCATCGATCAGCTGACTCCATAGACTCAGCAAACGGGCATGTAAGTCCAGGTCCCTGTACAGGAGTTAAAAGATGACGGCTAGGGCAACCTCTGGTACCTGCTAGCCAGAATGACTTGAACTAAGTTTGTGCTTGATAGTCCTAACAACGTCTAGGCTGAACAATGAGGTAGTTTGCCCTCTGTTGTGTTTCCTGAGAGAAGACCCACTAAGGCTATTGTGTGGCATGGATGTCACTCATCTTGGAAGTGTCAATTCATCAAATACAGCCAAAAGGTCTGATATCCAATGCACTTAGGCTGCTTTCACATCTGCGTTTCTCGGCATTTCCAGCAGTTTCGCCTGATATACCGGATGCCGGAACACTTGGGGCAAGACTGCGTTCGGCCTAATTTATTCCTTTTGGGACTATCATCAAGTGATTGTCCTAAAAAAGGAGAGTTGAACTCCAAAACGCATCGAATAAATCACTTTTTCAGGAATCGTCTCAAGTCCAGGTGATTGTCCTGAAGAAGGAGTTTTAAACTCGAAACACATTTAATAAATCACAATTCCAGGGTTCATCTCAAGTCCTGAAGAAGGAGTTTTAAACCTGAAACGCTTTGAATGAATCACTTTTCCAGGAATCGTCTCAAGTCCAGGTGATTGTCCTGAAGGAGAGTAACTCCGAAACGCATAGAATAAATCACTTTTCCAGGATTCGGCTCCAGCCTTCCTTCAACTACAGCACATTTTTAACCTTCACTCTCCATATGAAGCATTTACAAGCATTTTGGGGCTTCTGCAGATATTATCACGGTAGGGGTTGTATCTCATACACCATTTCCAGGAAAGCAAGTTTTCATTTTCATCACCCAGATTTCCTCACAGATAAAGCCCTATCCCGCTACTGTCTCTCTTGTACCTATAGCATCTGGACCCTTTGCAAGACAATGTCTCAACCATGGCTAAGCCTTGCACCCTAGTCAGTGACATTAGCAATAAAATGAGTCATCTGCTGACACCTGTTTTGGGGATATTGCCCCCTCATCAGTTTTTCTTAGGCAAAAGTCAACACAATATAATTATCCCAATGAGACATTATAAAAGAACACTTGGTATTTAGAGACTGCGTGGCCACACAGGAATCCATGGTAATCTCACAGCTCTTCTTTATGTATTGGCTTGTATTAGGTTTCTATTTCTTCTGGCATGTGTTCAGTATATTTGTATATGTGTATATCCAGTGCAGCAATTTAATACTAGTGGACTGATTGTACACAGCCGAGGTGCAGAGGTTGCAGCTCTTTTCAATATTCATTGACGTTCACATTAAGCTCAGGAAACCAGTACGAATCTATCACGGCCATAAGTTAATGTCAGATAAAGCAAATTATGGCTTCCACCAACAACTAGGAGCAATAGATGATTAATCTTATCAATAACCATAAAAATCATAACCACTTACTGCATAACTATAAATTACACTTCACCAAGGAGGTTGAGCAAATCATTCATGGGATTCCCAGCGTCAGCATTAAAATTAGTTAATTTACTTTGTTAACCATATAATGGATTTAGGAGGAGGGGTGGGCAAAATAAAAGAGAAAATCTAATTAGAGACAACTTCTTTGAAATGAGGCCCTGGGTTGATCAGGTAATCGCTCCAGATCCAGCTCTCGGCAACCTCAGTAAACAGCTGATTTTGCTGTGCGAAGCCTTTGCTAGTCATTACTAGTCCTCCAAGTACAAAAGGAATGAGTGTTCCTCTCAGCAGGCTTTTACAAGAGATTCCTGAAGGAGAACCCCCCCTTCAAGATAACAACTTCTCTCTGTGTATATGCTTTTATGACCACTCTTTTTAAATAGTAGTAAAATTTGACATTTTTGTTATTTAGACTACTGATTTGATTTTGGGCATCATAGGTTTAGCGATGTTGTGTTGCCTATAGCAAGGGTACCCAACCATCAGTCCACGGACCGGGACTGGGCCATTGTTTATTTTCAGTCCGCCGTGATGTCGCTGACAGCACTAAACACTGACAGTGTGCTCTGCTATGCGGAAGTTCAGAGCACACTGTGTGGGGTGAATGCTGCCCCGTCACGTCCTGTTACAGGGCATAATGGGTCAGGGAAGTGACACGCCCCTCCAGGGCCTTAGGATACTTGGAGCCAGGCTTTCTTGAGGCTTCATCACGGGGATCACAGAGACCAAGACCCGGCTCTGTGACCCTTGCGGTGTCATTAATAGTTCGGTGTGGGTGGCTCTCACTCTTAGGGACAGGGATCTGGCGTGCAGGGTTCACTCTGGACAAGGATGACTAGAGCTGGGGATACTTGTAAATTTATACGTGAGGCTACGCGCAGGTTGCGGCTATATCCGGCCTTTGCTGCTCGACAGTTTTCCTAGGGGCCGATGGTTGGGAGGCAGCAATATTCTTAATCCCTCTACAGGTAGGGATGACCCCTATGGTGGCCAAATGTACCTGAGTGAATTAGTAGTTGTGTTTCTGGTGCTTTAGGCACGGTAAGAAAGTTCACAGACACAGCGGGTAGCAGTCTTCAGGTCTTCTACTCACAGACTTTGTGCAGCAGCCCCCTGAGCACTGGGTTCTTGGAAGCAGGGATCCAGCTACTCACTGGTAATAGGATGGTATGTAACCGGCACCCCTTCTTTGTCCTTTCCAGGTCGTCTCACACAGCGCTTGCCTCTCATTTCCTGCCTTGCACCTCGCCACACAGAGCTCTGAGTCAGTGACTGTGGGCTTTTCCTAGGGTTTCCCCTGCAGTGTCTCTCCTTAGCTTTATGGTTGCCACCTTTTCAGCAGATGTGTCTCACCTTGAAAGTGGCACAGCCTCCAGGTTGCTAGCTGAGCCTGGTCTTCTCCACTAGTCTTTTGGGTTACTGGTGTCCCTCGCGGCCTAGCCCCTCCACTTGCCTGTGCTTGACGATGGATTTGAGTCTCACGGGTGGATTGCTCACTTCCCGTGCCTCTGGGTCCCCCTCTTCCTCCCGGAGCCACTTCGGTGATGTTGTGCTCTAGGGTTCGACCTTAGGACAAGCTACCACTTGCTCCAGTCCTCTGGACACTTTTCAGGCGTATATTCTCTAGCTGCCCTCCAGCTCGACCTTGGTCTTCAATGGTCTCTCCTCAGCTGTCACTCTCTCTGTTAGCTGTCTTTCTCCTCACTGTCGTCTCCTCACTGTCGTCTCCTATGTTGTAGATGTCTCTTGTTATTTTTATACCCCTTTGTTAGGTGCCTCACGTCATTTACATGTGTTCTTTCTGACCTCACTCCTCCCAAAGTGCTCCGTCTAACTAACTGCCTTCACCACCCAACCCCATTACAATCGTTCCTAGTGTGATCTGGGTGTCCCAGTACCCGTCTGTGCTCCTCTTACCAGTGAGTGGGATGGCCTCAGTAGACGTGGCTCCAGGCAGAGAGAGAACATTATGCGGCCACGGTGGGGCAGGTTGGCAATCTGGCCATAGTATCATGGTTCCTGTGACACTTTGAATGTCACTGTCTTCCATCACCCCTAGATGAGATTGTCTTGTTGCAAGAAAACAAACCCAGTGCTCTCACTGATCCAGGGAATCAAGCCCGATGCCCCCACTCATTCTTAACCTATGGTGAGTTGAGTTACATTCACATTATAAATGTCATAATGAAATGGTAAGTATGCACTAAACTCCAACTGCCTCCATAACCCTGCCCCCATATGACCAAAGCCCCACCCTGCCCTGCCAGTCCATGGAAAAATAGTCTTGCTTGAAGCCAGTCCCTCGTGCAAAAACGGTTGAGGACCACTGACCTATAGCATTTAAGGTAAAGGCTTGCCTTGTCATTAGAAATGGGTAAAATTTACATCTTATTAAAAACCTTCCTGTACTCAAGAATGAAGATCTTATTTTTTTGTTTATTGCTTGTTGCCTAGGGTACTGGCCACCTCGGCAATCTATCTGTGGTGGTCGATTACAATGCAAAGGAGTGCTAGCTTGCAAACACTGCTTTTTGGTGGCTGGACTATATCCAATTTTAATGCTTACAGCTACAAAGAGTCTATAGTTCTGGTTGGCAGTGAAACAATGCTGCTGATCTGATCTATCAAAAATCCAGAGCACACCAATGCCGACACGTAGGAAGAAGTGAGGTAGGAGAACTGTGTATTCTTGAACAGTAAAGCTGGGAAAAACCTTTAAATACATTTTGAATATGCAAATAGAGTCTGTGGAGTCTCGTTTAGGAGTCTCAACACAGGACTAGCCAGATCTTCCTCTAGTGAAGGACCTAGCCATGATAACCACCATATTAAGTGGCCCTATGAGTCAATATCCAGCTCTTTACAAGCTTAAAGATATGATAAGGGAATACCAAGGCCAGGTATCCATCCACAGACAGCTGTTTCAGGGTGTTGCCCCTCATCAGTGTGGAGTAGGATTCTGGCTAGGTGGGAGCAATGCCTAGTAGACCAACAAAACAAAGTATTCACTGATCTCAGGGAGACCAGTTCAAGAAAACACTGCGGGCAGCCGGCTAAAGCGCTCAACACAGTGAATTCCTAGGCCCATTGCCCCCTAGGAATTTTGAATATGCAAATAGAGTCTGTGGAGCCTCGTTTAGGAGTCTCAACACAGGACTAGCCAGATCTTCCTCTAGTGAAGGACCTAGCCATGATAACCACCATATTAAGTGGCCCTATGAGTCGCAGTGTTTTCTTGAACTGGTCTCCCTGAGATCAGTGAATACTTTGTTTTGTTGGTCTACTAGGCATTGCTCCCACCTAGCCAGAATCCTACTCCACACTGATGAGGGGCAACACCCTGAAACAGCTGTCTGTGTATGGATACCTGGCCTTGGTATTCCCTTGTCATATCTTTAAGCTTGTAAAGAGCTGGATATTGACTCATAGGGCCACTTAATATGGTGGTTATCATGGCTAGGTCCTTCACTAGAGGAAGATCTGGCTAGTCCTGTGTTGAGACTCCTAAACGAGGCTCCACAGACTCTATTTGCATATTCAAAATTCCCAGGGGGCAATGGGCCTAGGAATTCACTGTGTTGAGCGCTTTAGCCGGCTGCCCGCAGTGTTTTCTTGAACTGGTCTCCCTGAGATCAGTGAATACTTTGTTTTGTTGGTCTACTAAGCAGTGCTCCCACCTAGCCAGAATCCTACTCCACACTGATGAGGGGCAACACCCTGAAACAGCTGTCTGTGGATGGATACCTGGCCTTGGTATTCCCTTGTCATATCTTTAAGCTTGTAAAGAGCTGGATATTGACTCATAGGGCCACTTAATATGGTGGTTATCATGGCTAGGTCCTTCACTAGAGGAAGATCTGGCTAGTCCTGTGTTGAGACTCCTAAACGAGGCTCCACAGACTCTATTTGCATATTCAAAATTCCCAGGGGGCAATGGGCCTAGGAATTCACTGTGTTGAGCGCTTTAGCCGGCTGCCCGCAGTGTTTTCTTGAACTGGTCTCCCTGAGATCAGTGAATACTTTGTTTTGTTGGTCTACTAGGCATTGCTCCCACCTAGCCAGAATCCTACTCCACACTGATGAGGGGCAACACCCTGAAACAGCTGTCTGTGGATGGATACCTGGCCTTGGTATTCCCTTGTCATATCTTTAAGCTTGTAAAGAGCTGGATATTGACTCATAGGGCCACTTAATATGGTGGTTATCATGGCTAGGTCCTTCACTAGAGGAAGATCTGGCTAGTCCTGTGTTGAGACTCCTAAACGAGGCTCCACAGACTCTATTTGCATATTCAAAATTCCCAGGGGGCAATGGGCCTAGGAATTCACTGTGTTGAGCGCTTTAGCCGGCTGCCCGCAGTGTTTTCTTGAACTGGTCTCCCTGAGATCAGTGAATACTTTGTTTTGTTGGTCTACTAGGCATTGCTCCCACCTAGCCAGAATCCTACTCCACACTGATGAGGGGCAACACCCTGAAACAGCTGTCTGTGGATGGATACCTGGCCTTGGTATTCCCTTGTCATATCTTTAAGCTTGTAAAGAGCTGGATATTGACTCATAGGGCCACTTAATATGGTGGTTATCATGGCTAGGTCCTTCACTAGAGGAAGATCTGGCTAGTCCTGTGTTGAGACTCCTAAACGAGGCTCCACAGACTCTATTTGCATATTCAAAATTCCCAGGGGGCAATGGGCCTAGGAATTCACTGTGTTGAGCGCTTTAGCCGGCTGCCCGCAGTGTTTTCTTGAACTGGTCTCCCTGAGATCAGTGAATACTTTGTTTTAAATACATTTTGTCATACATTCATATGAGATACTCTTTATGATAGTGTCATGCCCTCTGCCGCAGGACCAGTCTCCGCGAAGCATGGAGACCAGTGCCTATCACGCAGGTTCACTGGTTCTGCTCACCCTGTCCGTGGATCCATGCATTCATCTCCTTCATTTTCTGCTAGCAACCTGCACCCTCTTTGCAGGTCTCCTGGATATGCTCTTAGGATATGCACTCTGTTTCCTGCGCACACTTAAAGGATACACCTGTTCCCTATTAGGACTCAGACTGAGTGCTGAGCTGCTCTGTGCATAAAAGGCATCCTCCCTCTAAGGGGGGTGCCTGGGCAACTTGTTCACTCACTAGAAAGTTGCCTCTGTCCAGGTTGCACTCTGCAGGGGTCTGCAATAGTAAGTCTGTTGCCTTGCTTTATACTAATACCTCTGTCTACACAGAATTCATGCTGGCAGTTCCTTATCTTGAATCCCTCTGGACACTCCGGATCCCACCCCAAACTGGCCAAACCTCTCCTCATGGAATCATCCAGATACCTATACCGGCTGGATCAGCCTTTCCGGGATTACAAGGAACTCACAGGGTCATCTCCACTAACAAAGCCAGTGTTCCACAGTCTCTCCATTTCTATTGTCTGGTCTGAACAGGTCACCCCTCTGGTCCGGGATTTGTGACATTTAGGCCTCATGGTGCTGTATCGGGTGAATCCCTGTATGGGGATTAACTCTTTCGGTGCTTTTCTACAACTGTACAGTGTCACGATCCAGAGGATCCTCCTCTAGGGCACGTTTCCTCTTGTGATAAACTATCCACAAGTAATATTCTTGGTTTTATGAAAGTCACTTTCCTATCTCTTGAGTATCGGGAATATCACCACCACTGCACTACCAGTGGTCCAGTGAGTCCATTTAATATCATTACGCCCTGTGGGCGTAACATATAGGCTGTAGCATATGGCTAATATCGGAGAATCTGGCATCACTATATGAATAGTATTGCATTCTCCTAGCTGAATATATACTGTAGTTGAATACAATAGTGGAGTATAGAGCCATCGGCTCACTGTTCTAGCATTCAGTCTCTGTTTCTAATTATCAACATATCAGGAGTAATGGTGTCACTAAATAATGTCTGCTGTGCACAACCTCAATCCATATGCTGCACAGACCTGATCAAATCATCAGTGGAATGGGGTTTGTGAGTAGTTTGTTTTTATTTTATCAATCAGTACTTATAGACTGTGAAGGAAATATACAGTGTGGTGGTACTACTTTGGGTACCGTCATACTGTTGAGATTCATATTGTGTGGGGCCATCGTACTGTGTGTGGAGGGCTGTGAGGGCCATCACACTGTTCACATTCATATTGTGTGGGGCCATCATATTGTGTGTGGAGAGCTGTGAAGGTATCGTATTGTGTGTGGAGGGCTATGGGTGACATCATACTGTGTGTGGAGGGCCATCACACTGTTCACATTCATATTGTGTGTGGGCCATCATAACGTGTGTGGTGTTGTATGGAAGCATCATACCATGATATTCTGTGGGGGCTGTGGCGAACATTACACTATGTGGGAGGGCTGTAGTTGACCTGCCCAGGGGTCTATGGGAACTCAGTACCCGGGCGTTGCTGCTGGGGATGTCTCGGTGGTCGGTGCCCGAGCCCGTGCCCTGGGGTCACTGGCAAAAAGGGGAAAAACATAAATGGGAAATAATGAAGTCTCGTGACACCACCTGTGGATTCTGGTGAAGGCACCACCGTTGCTTCAGACCTCCGGGGATGATGTACGGGTAGCTTGGGTGTTATATCTCCCCACAGGTGGAGCAGGGTCCCCAGGGCAATGATGAGGTGAGGGGATTTGCACAGGGATTTGATTAGGCAGACAGGCACAATTTGCTGACAGCAGAAGACCAATGCCTCCACCTGATCTGTTCTCAGGTCTAGGGGTATGAGAAAATTGGAGGCCACCATATGAGAGAGTAGCAGCAGCGGTAGTGTCAGACTGCTGAATCCAGGTCTCTGTAAGAGCAAGGAGGTCAATGTTATGTGACAGGAAAAAGTCATGGATATAGGAGAGTTTGTTGCATGCTGAGCTAGGGTTCCAAAGGGCACAGTTGAAGGAGACAGATGGCATGCAGGGTATATTCAATTCTTGGAGTTTCTGAGAGTAGTAGGAAAAGAGTTAAGTTTACTATTATAAGAAGGGCCTGGATTCGGTTCAATATCCCCTGCGACTAGGAGCAGAAGAATAAAGAGTGTGAGTAGATGGTTAAGGGGTTTGTGAAGCCGTCTCTTATATTGTATGGAGGGTGTGGATAAATCTGGGTTAATTAACATTTTAAAAAGAGCATGAGAGCTGTACATAGGAGAGGGGAGCCGAGAGGGACTGATATTGATGGAATGAACCGAGTGTGTGGAAGAGCAGTAGATATGAGGCATGGAAGCAGCTAGCACAAAAATGATGCAAATACAAATAGTGAACACATTTTGCAGCACAAGTGAACAAGTTATATGTCTGTTTGTTTGTCTGGCATGACTTACTCGTTTCCTGCCCCATTTAACTGCCAGGTATAACTGCATATTGCATTTCTTAAAATCTGCACTTATTTAAATTTTCACATCATATGCTACCCTAGCATCATATGCTACCCCTATGCTATATCTAAATTTTTAGGGGAGCTTGTGCTTAGATCAGGGTCACTTTAACTCGTTAATCAATCAATCACACTAACTCTAGACAGCAGGGGAACATGCAAGCCAGATAAAGAAACATGGTTGCAGGCCAAAGTGGGCTATAAAGCCTTACAGACAGATGACCTTACTACAGCATTCCTGAACAATCTAAAAATAAAATGATTATATACCATTACAATAGCACAGAAAGATGGGTGAATCACAGCACAATCACATCAGATGAATGATTGGGATGAGATTAAATATTATATACCATTACAATAGCACAGAAAGATGGGTGAATCACAGCACAATCACATCAGATGAATGATTGGGATGAGATTAAATATTATATACCATTACAATAGCACAGAAAGATGGGGGAATCACAGCACAATCACATCAGATGAATGAATG
Source organism: Allobates femoralis (assembly GCA_033576535.1). NCBI lineage: Eukaryota > Metazoa > Chordata > Amphibia > Anura > Aromobatidae > Allobates > Allobates femoralis. The sequence goes on along the minus strand of JARQOC010000002.1, from coordinate 59,231,593 downwards.
GGATGAGATTAATTCAGCGGTGTAACTAGCTTTCATGGCGCCCGGGGCAAAGATCTATTTTGGCCTCCCCCCCCAGAGTAGGTGAGGGGCGGGGGGAAGTTTGGGGGGGGTGCTGTCAGCTTTCAGCCCCTTCGCCCCTGCAGCCTTAGGTGCGGAGCGGGGGGGTGATGTCAGCTTTCAGCCCCTTCGCCCCTGCAGCCTTAGGTGCGGAGCGGGGGGGGGGTGATGTCAGCTTCCAGCCCCGACGCCCCTGCAGCCTTGGATAAAGAGCAGGGGGGGATTTCTGTCAGCTCTCAGCCCCGCCGCCCCTGCAGCCTTAAGTGCGGAGCAGGGGGGACGGTGTGTGTTGTCAGTTTTCAGCCCGCTGCCCCTGCAGCCTTTGTTGAGGGAGATAGGGGTGCCGCCGGCGCCACCCTCTGAGTTGCGCCCGGGGCAAAGGATCCGGCTGCACCCCTAGATACGCCCCTGGATTAATTATTATAATACCTTTATGGAGAAATGAGATGAAAAGACTGTTAGATCTACCATTGTTAAGGCATAGGTGTAACCTGATCGGTTTGATGTTAGTTTTACGTGAACCAAGGCCACTATCTGAAGCGGTTGAGTGGGGACAACTGGCTGGAGTGGTGCTCGTTGACTCTCTTGGTCTTTTCTCCTCAAGTTGCATGGTCCACAGTTTTTACACCATCTCTCTATGGAACCTTTCATGCCAACCCAGTAGAATCTGTCTTTCAACAGCATCTTGAGCTTTTTCCATCCAAAATGTCCTGCTTGATTGTGGCATGGATCCAACACGATCAGGACATCCTTCTTAGGTACCACTATTTGCCAGACCATCTCATGGATTCTGGGATTAATGTACCATTAACACAGTTTCTCTTGGTAAATGAACAGCTTACTTCTTTCATTCCATAGGTGTTTCGCCTCTGATGGAGCATCAGGAGTAAGACAGGAACCCTCCTGGGTTACCAGCCCTTTGACTAAACTGATAGCCGGGTCATTGTCTTGGGACTCCTTCCAACCATAGTGAGGTCATGGATTTACTGTTCTCTCAGGGTATTTTCTGGTGGCTTGCTGACATTTGGATGCTCTTTGGCGATGGAAGGTGGGTAGCTCTACTTCTAGCTCATCCACATCTTCTCTCACATCTGGTAAATGAGGCATCCTTGACAAAGCATCAGCATTGGCATGGTTATGGCCTGCCCGGTATTTGTTGGTAAACTGCTAATTTGACAACCGGGCCACTCAGCGTTGCTCCATTGCACCTAACTTTGCGGTTTCCAGGTGGGTAAGATGATTATTATCCGTGAAGGCGGTGAATTTTGCGGACACCAGGTAGTGCTTGAACCGTTCTGTGATGGCCCAGACCAAATTCAGGAATTCCAATTTGAATGAACTGTAGTTCTCGGGATTCCTTTCTGTAGGGCGGAGCTTCCTGCTAGCATATGCAATCACTCTTTCTTTGCCATTTTTCTTCTGTGCTAAGACAGCTCCTAACCCCACATTGCTGGCATCAGTGTACAGCAGGAATGGTTGATCGTAGTCAGGGTAAGCCAGGATCTCTTCACCAGTCAGGGCCTCTTTCATCTGTTTGAAGGACTCTTCCTGTTCCTTGCCCCACTCAAATGGAGGACCTCTGGACTTGCCTTTCTTGGGCTGGCCTACCAGTAGATCTTGTAAAGATGCTGTTTTCTTAGTATACTCCTTGATGAATCTCCTGTAGTACCCTACCAGTCCCAGGAACTGACGTGCCTCTCTGACACTTGTTGGTTCAGGCCATTCTCTAATTACGGTGACTTTATCCAGATCTGGTGCCACTCCTTCGGAACTGACTACATGTCCTAGGTATTGGACCTTTGGCTATAGCAGATGGCATTTAGATGGTTTCAGCTTCATCCCAAACTTGGATAACGCTTCAAATACATCTGCCAGGTGTTTCAGGTGTTCTTCATAGGTTTTTGAATACACTATGACGTCATCTAGGTAGAGTAGTACAGTCTCAAAGTTTCGGTGCCTCAGGCAACACTCCATCAGCCTCTGGAACGTTCCGGGTGCATTACATAGTCCGAATGGCATGCTGTTAAATTCACACAGACCCATGGGTGTTGTAAATGCTGTCTTCTTCTGCAACAGAGACCTGCCAGTACCCACTAGTGAGATCTAGGGTTGAAAAGTAATTGACAGACTTTAATGCAGCAAGTGACTCTTCTGTTCGGGGTAACGGGTAGGCATCTTTATGTGTTATGTGATTTATCTGCCTATAGTCAACACACATTCTCATGCTGCCATCTTTCTTTTTAACCAGAACTAATGGAGCTGCCCAGGGACTGCAACTATCTCTTATGACCCCTGCGTCCTTCATGTCCTGTAACATTTCTTTGGCACGCTGATAATGAGCTGGTGGAATAAGTTTGTATCGCTCTTTAATGGGTGGATGTGTACCTGTGGGTATATGATGTTGTACCCCTTTTAATCCTGCCAAAATCTAGTGGATTCCTACTGAATACCCGTTCATATTCTTGGACTACCCGATAGACACCATGCTTTTTATGAACAAGAGTGGAGTCAGTTCCTACATGGAGCTGTTTACACTAGTCCTCAAGATGTCCCTTGGAATTGTTGTCCTCCACCAAGTCTGGTGAGGTCAAGGGTTCCACTGCTTGTATAGCGTCGTTGTTCACAGTGTACAGCTTTGCAACGGTGGAATATCTGGGTAGTTTGACCTCATCCTCCCCACAGATTAAGATGCGGATGTCCCCACAGTTTAAGATGCGGATGGGTACCCTTCCCTTGCGTACATCAACCACCCACTGGCTAGAGTGTAGGCCTGTGTTCTGTACTGATGGGCTCTACTATCGCCTGGTAGTCCTGTCCCCTTAGGCCTATAGCTGCTCGGCACCAGATCATTTCACTCATCGGGGGTACCACAATGGGAATCGGGTCTGTTACCCGTATTCTACCAATCTCACCACCGGTCAGTTTTACCTGTTGTTGGTGTAGGAGGGATCTGATCTCTCGCTGAAGAACTCTCCACTGCCCGTGTTTGGCAGTGTCCGCAATCTGTTGGAGCAAGAACAACACTTCACCCAAACAATTGCTAACTACATTAGTACCAAGAATAATATATGGATCTCTGTCGTTAGGATTATTTTCCACCACAATAAGTCCTTGGTCTTTCAACTCCACCTTCCCCACTTTTATTGTTACCTCTCTAACCCCGACTAAGTTAAGTGGTAAACCATTAGAAGCATAAATAGTGAGGCCTAGATCTGGTGGGTTAAGTTTAGCATCAGACCAGAATCCTTTATAAAGAATATGAGGTATTGTGGTCACCTGCGACCCAGTGTCCAGCAATGCAGATGTGGTGATACCTTGTAGTGCGATAGATAGGAATGGTCTCTCTCCAATGTATCTATCATACCAGTCTAATGGGTCTGGTCGGGCTACTCCTGGGGTTTGGCCCCGGCCCCAGAGGTTGCTGGTTTAAAGGAGAGTGCTTAGCAATATAGCCTGTGTTGTTACAGCGACGACAGATGGGTTCTCCTATGGAGCTTTGGTGATCGGTGGTCCTCCCACGGACCGACATGACCTTCTTGCTTCTCATCCATGGGACACCCTCCGGGCTGTCGGCAAGCTGTATCTTGCCTAATGACTTTGGCTCTGTCCGTAGCTGCAGGGCTTCCATGACTGTGGCCAGGTTCCTACTCAACTGACGCACCTCAGAGCATAGCTTGCCAAACCGGTTGGGGGCTGCAGCCTGCATGTTTGTTTCAGCTGCAGGTGAAGGAGCAGGTGGTGCAGTTGTTATAGGTGCGGCATCACCCTGACCCACTTCATGGCAGAGTCTGGTGTTTCTGTAGGTTGTAAACTCTTGATAGCCATCTCCTTTAGGGTGGTAAAGTCTGCATCCTGGTGATCTAAGGTCCACTAGTGCACAGTTCTGCTCTCCTCTCGTGACAACAGCCCCCAAATAAATTGTTCAATTAGCATTTTATCCTCGTTCTGTACACTAGCCGAACTGACTTGTTCCAGGGCCCACAGCGCTTCCTGCAGGCGCCAGGCATAGTCTCTGATACTGTCCTGAGGTTACTGCTAACAGTGATAAAATCTCATTTGGAGGTCAGTCTCATTATGATTTTCAACAGCAGCTTGTAGTTTACCAAAGATAACAGTCACTGATTGCTGGTCTACCTCTGACCAGGTTTCAATCTCCCTCTCTGCTGCACTGGTTAACTGTCCCAATACCACAGAAGCTCGCTGCTTGCCTGTCATTGCGTACATGTCTAGCACACTGCAGATTTTTCTTTTAAATCCAGATAAGGTATCTGGCCGGCCATCTTACTGAGGTAGCCACTTAGCTCTCGGGATATACTGTAAAGATATCGGCATGATCGGTGCTACAGCCCCTGCCGCTGCGGGTACTCCACCGACCAGAGGAGCGTTCAGAGCTGGCTGATTGATGGGTCGAGATCTACGGATCTACGGGATTCAGCATGTTGGCGCCCCCTAGTGAATCACGGCCAGTCTCTTTAAGGGAAAGCAAACTGTAGCTCCGCAGGCAGGGGGCTGAGCACTCGGGAGTTTCCGGATCGGGTCATGGCGCTTCGGAAGTTGTTGGCAGAGCGCAGGGCGGGACTTGGCTTCGCACTCTCTCAGCCGTTACGCCCCCTTTCTTCCCGCTCAATGGCGCATTAATGGCGGCCAAATGTTAACTGTTCACAACACAGTCAATATACATGGCACACAGTACCTGGTTACACCGGACATGGCATCCTGTTCGTGACACCAGTTAAGTGATCTGCCCAGGGGTCTATGGGAATTCGGTACCCGGGCGTTGGTGCTGGGTATGTCTCGGTGGTCAGTGCCCGAGCCCGTGCCCTGGGGTCACTGGCAAAGGGGAAAAATAAAAATGGGAAATAATAAAGTCTCGTGACACCACCTGTGGTTTCTGGTGAAGGCACCAGCGCTGCTTCAGACCTCCGGGGATGATATACGGGCAGCTTGGATGGTATAGCTCCCCACAGGTGGAGCAGGGTCCCCAGGGCAGTGATGAGGTGATGGGGATTTGCACAGGGAATTGGTTAGGCAGCCGGGCTGCTGTGACAGTCTCTAGACCGAATGGGCTCAGGGATGGACAAACTGACACACATACTGTGGATCGTTTCTGTACCTTTACTGGTGGTATTGCAGGCACTTCCAGGGTAAGATCCAGATGGTCGGGAGGCACTTCTGGATTTCCACAGTGAGTGATGGATAAGGCCTCCTTGTCTCTTTTCCCTTTGTTGAAGTCTCTGACCCGTGTGAAACTAAGACTGACCTCCTCTGTGTCTTTCTCCCACCCGTCCTGTAGTGTCGAGAACCTCTGTGTGGGCGTCTCCTCGGTGAACCGGTATCTCTGCTGGGCTTGATGCTCTTCTGCAGACGTGGACTCCTGTGTTCAGGTTGCTTCCTGGGGTGAACTGGTATGGCTCCTCTGCCTCCAGTCTGCTTCTCTACTCTTTAAGCCTTTGCCTTTTGACCTCACTCACAGGCCCTCACACTGGCTAGGCTGGTCAACTGTCAACTGGCTTGGGCCTAGCATGGCTCCGATCACACTAGGACGTCTTCACAGTTCTCCTAGCGACTGCACACTCTGGCTAACTCCGCCCCCAGCACCAGTATTTTTAGGGGATCTTGCTTAAAGTCAGCAAGTGGAGCTACCCTACTGTTCTGGGGTGGAGGGCATTGGGTGTATGTGGATTACCTGTTGTGGAAATCCATCCATGCCGTAGGTGGTCCTGTGGCTACCTTTAATGGCAGGGTGCCACATAGTGGACATCACATGTGGGGGGCTGTGGTGGACATCACACTGTGTGGGGGTCTGTGGTGTACATCACAGTGTGGGGGGAGCTGTGGAGGACATCATACTGTGTGGGATGCTGTGAGGGCATCATACTTTGTGGGTTGCTGTAGGTGCCATCCTACTGTGGGGGAAAGAATCATACTGTGTGGGTGACAATTAGAGGCATCATATAGAGTTGTGTGTGAATGTGGGCCTGAATGTATGTGGGGAACTTTGGGAACATTGAACTACATAGTGGGTACTGTTGAGGCCTCATACTGTGTTAGGGACATTATTATGACATATTATTTTAGTGGGGGACTGTGGGGGCATCATACTTTACTGGCATCACTGTGTGGTCACTATGCCGTGTGTGGGAGTATATTGTGTGGGAATTAGATGTAGGGGTATCATGCAGTCAGTTGGATGCATTTTTGGGGGCATTATATTCAATGGGAACAATGAAAGGGGTATAATAGTGAGTGAAAACATCAAGGGGCACAATTACTGTGTAAGTGCAGCAATATGTGTCCCTCTCCCTCTCTTTCATTGTGGGGAGGAACGTTTCTGTGATTGCAGCTATTTATCATGTCCCCACCTACTCTATTAAATTTGGCTAAACACCGTGACTCCACCTATTGTACTGATTTCTTCTATACACCATGACCCTACCTACTCTACAGAATTTTGCTATATAACGTGACCCCCACCTACTCTACAGAATTCGGCTATACACCGTGACCCCACCTACTGTACAGAATTGGTTATCTAACATGACCCCACCTACTCTACAGAATTCAGCTATACACCGTGACCCCACCTACTCTACAGAATTTGGCTATACACCATGACCCCACCTACTGTACAGAATTCGGCTATACACCGCGACCCCACCTACTGTACAGAATTCGGCTATACACCGTGACCCCACCTACTCTACAGAATTCAGCTATACATCATGACCCTACCTACCCTACTGAATTTGTTTTCCCCAGGTTGTGGAGGGGGGGACCCAATTAGGGCCCTATGATTTCTATATACATCCCTAATCATTGGCTTGTAATACTATAGCTAGTTAACTACATTTCTCTACATAAATTTACATGTCGCCACCAGATACATGCAGTATGAGCCTAGTGCTGAGATCTTGGACCCTCACTTATATCATTGATTTTAATGTCTATAGTATTAACTGCCCATTCTGCTCATTACATGAACAATATTAATTTGTATTTTTTGATCTGCACGATTATATTTTACAGAGCTCAATTTTGTCAAAGTGAATTTAAAGTATGTTACATTTGTGTAGTGTATTAATATGGCATTTCTTGCCTAAGCATTAAATAAGTGCATGTAATAATTGGAAAGGCTGCCAAACCGCTATGCAGGCAATTATTTCCGTCTCAACTCTAAAGTCGCTTACGCGCTTAATTTACATTTAGTAATTTAGAATCTTATTTAGAAGATTTACAGAAGCTAAAGGAAAGGACACACAATCAATGACTTTATGGCTGAAAAGAGTCATCAAAGGGTCACAGGAAGACAAGTAAATTATGCATTTTAAGTGCAATGTTAAATTCTGTAACCTTCTGACCTTCAGGAATAAAAGAGGGGCACAAAGTAAAGTTTAGTCAATAATCTACCTTTCAAAAAAATGCAAAAACAGGATTTTATCCCCTCGCCCAATTACGTTTTATAAAGATGCAAGTGTGAAATTAAAATTATATTCATGTGTATAGCTGCAAATCTATAATTATGCCAATATATTCCTATAAATGGCATTTAAAGAGAACCTTTCAGATGATTTTTGACCCAAAATCGGCACCAGTACTATACTGTGTTCTCTTCCTATATTTACATACGGTGTGTCTCATAATCCAAGCTAATGCCTAATTTTGATTATTAAAAAAATAAAAAATAATAATTTTAATGCCGGCTAGTGCTGTAGGCAAATGAATTGATTTAAGTCTACAGAAGGAGGTATGGTCAAATCAGGCAGGTTGTGCCCTTATACCACCCGATCTGGCTTGACTGAACTCCCTGAAGACAGGTATATCACACCATCACCAGTACCTGACACTGTGCAGTTCTGAACTCAACATTAGACATCTATAGGGTGCAATAGTCATTTGAAGTTTGGTTTTATTCTAAGTTGGTATAGTAAAACGGATGCAGATGGTATGATGAACATATGAAATGTGTATTCTTGTAAAAAAAAATACAGCTAAGACAATATTAAACTGGACGCTCCATTTTAGTGCTAGTTTTGTCCCTCAGACAAAATGATTCCTCCATGTTCTTTTAAAGAACCGTGAGCCAGTTCTCCACCCTTTTGTTTGCTAACAATATAATCTGTTATGCACTTGGGTGTGGACCCATTGCGCCAAGAGACCAGGCTCCCCATGGAGGGGCATAACTATGCGGTCGTCTTGTCTTCAGTAGAGCCTCTGATGGTGAGGTTAGGCTTGTGCTGGAAGGTAGCTGCCAGGTACCACTCTTGGGGAACATTTGGTACAGAAGCAGCTGATCCTAGGGGTCGGGAATTCTGGTATGGACTCAGGGGCAGTCAGGACAGACAGAAGGGGCATACAGGCTAGTACTGGTAGGAATGGCAGATTTTTGCAGGTTCAGGCAGGTACTGGAAAGTACAGATTGGTTCTGACAAACGCAGACAGGTTCTAGCAGGCACGGATATGTTCTGGCATGTAAAGATACGTTTTAGCAGGTACCAACAAGTTCTGGCAAGTACGGGCAGACAGCTACATGGATGGCAATAGGAAAGAACACAGGTACTGGTTACAGAGCCAGGATTTGTGCTACGGGTGCATGGGACCTGACAACTAGCTTATGAACAGACCAATTGACTAAACATGTTGCTCAGGCACCTCCCAAATGATGAGAATGTCTTAAATACCCTGTATCACTCAGCCATAGGTTGAGAAGCACTTCCAGGTTTGGGCACATTGGCCCTTTAAGAGAAGGAAGAGCGGTGTGCCTGCATCCAGAAGACCTGCAAGGCATGCACAGGCCCCAGGAGTGGAGAGCCAACACAGGGACTGTAACAGAGGCGACTGCGCGGCCAGGGCAGTGAGTGTATCGGTGTCTCTATCGCATGGAGAGCAGGGATGCCAACATCTACAGTCACCCCCCTCCTTTTGATCCATCCTTGCCTGTCCCACCTCCTGCCCCTGACGTCAGCGCCTTTGCCCGTCCTGCTCCGTGTTATGCTGTATATATACAGCAGGGTGGGAATCTGGCGCTTGTGCAGGGGCAGGAGGCGGGACAGGAGAGGATGGATCAAAAGACATGAGGGAGGTGGCGAGATAAAGCAAGAAGGATAAAATAGGGAGGGGGACAAGAGGCGCAATAGTGCCCTATCACTAGTGACACTTATATACAGTGGTGGTGCTGTGAAGCTGCTCACCTGGTCCAGTTGTGATCCCCACAACTGGTTTGAAGGCGTTTTTGGAAACGATGTTCCAGCTGCTGCAGGACCTCCACCAACCACTGGATAGTGGTATGTATCAAAGAAATGATGGGAGATCCCTGATGAAGGTGCCAGGATAGGCGCCGAAACGCATAGGAGAGAGGAGGGATAAAAGGATGGAAATCGATTTGGCTCTTTGGTGAGTTTATTTAACCCTGAAGCAGCGCGGACCGTGAGACACCAGCACTCCCATCATTTCTTTGAAAGCAAGAAGGAGGCACAGAGAGGCAGGGGGCTGGAATGGCCTCGAGCATCGTGCATCGAGCTGACTCCAGCCCCAGGGAATGCCCTCCTGACTTCTAATAGTGAGTTTTACTAAGGCTATATCTTGGGGTATACAGTACATAGACACATGGGGGACCCCTTGCCTGAATGCAGCAGACATGCTGCATTCAGTGCTGCATTTAGATTGAAATCCAGGAGATGAATGACAGGTCCTCTTTAACCAGTTTCTAATCAGTGGACATTTCCATCACCAAAGGAGGTTTGATCCTGCACAATCATGGAATTACCTACGCACAGAGTCATGAAATCATGAGTAAAGGTTGAGTTGTTTATAACTATCTTGCTCTTCCCACAACTCAGATTTTGACAATCTAACTTTTCAGATGCTGCAGTCAGTAGCCATACAGCCAGCTTTATACATTTTAGAACTAGAGAAATTATTATTATTATTATTATATTTATTTATATAGCGCCATTAGGTTCCATGGCGCTTTACATGAGGATGAGGGAGACAAGAACAAGTACACTAAATCTAGGTGATCAGGACAAATAGGTACAGGAGGGGAGGGGACCTTGTCCACAAGGGCTCACAGTCTACGAGGGGCGGGTGGGGATACAGTAGGCTGGGGGAGTGTCAGTTACGGGGGGGAAATTGCCACCATTTCTATCATATAGGTATCCATTCCAAGTTCAACTTTAATCACACCTGCCCAGTAACTTAGACCAAAGAGTGACTATGTGCCTACACGGCTATTGGTGCCAATTTTTAAAGGGAATCTGTTAGCAGGTTTTTGCTAACTCATCTAAGAGTAGCATGTTGTAAAGAAAGAAACTCTGAATCCAAGGATGATTCACTTTGATTACTGGCTGCAGAAGTTCTGACACAATCAAAGCATTTAGGTATATCCATGCACCAGAGCTGAAACAGTTGCCCCTACCCAAACCAGGCTCTCTATAGAGATTGTACAGGGTGGGCCATTTATATGGATACACCTAAATAAAATGGGAACGGTTGGTGATATCAACTTCCTGTTTGTGGCACATTAGTACCCACTCCCATATACTAATGTTCCTACCACCAGGAAGGCGATATCACCAACCCAGTTTATTTTGGTGTACACATAAAATGGCCCTCCCTATAAATAGCCCACCCTGTATATTGACAGTGAGGTGTCAATCACAGCAGGGGGCATGTCAGACTGCCATGCGCTTGACAATTTAGTACAGTAGTGGTAATCACCAGGTGATAAAGCCTTTAGTTTAAGTAAACAATCGCACAGAACCTGATAAGAGTGGCACAGTGGATTTTTGTTTTGTTTTTGTTAAACCCAACAGCATTCTGTCCTCAGCTTACACAGCAACTACCTGCTGACAGATTCCCTTTAAGATTTTTTTTGGGAATTGTAAAGTAAACAAAAGTAAGAGCGGCTGAGCATGAGAGCAAGTGAGAGCTCCGGAGTGTGAAACTAAGTCATATGGGTAATGAGAGCATGTGTGAGGCAGAATGAGCGCGCTATATAACAGTACAATTGTGGTGCAGATACTGGAGAAATGTATGGTGGTATTATGGACACTTTTATTACTTTGCTGAATGGTCTCCAATGTTTTGCCTAATTTTCTCTGTATAAAGAGAAACAGGTGAACGGTAGAGCAAAATGGCAGCTCATAACAAATATCATGTGCAGATGGAGCGGGCCCGTACTGTTTATGCTGACAATAAAGCTTTCCGAGCGGATCCATTCATTTTCGTTCATTACACTGACATACCATTTGTTTATAAATTATATTGGTTTGATAAGGCGCCACCAGCGAGACAGTAATGTGAACATACAGCCGGCATCCATCACCCCCATACTTAACATGTAAATCAATTATCAGAAGTTCATACCTGCTGCTGCCATATTCCCGTTTCTTATTTATTTATGACGAGAAGATGTGAGGCGACAGCCGCTGCATTTTATAATATGATATTAATTACTGTTCTGCTGCTGTCAGACTCTGCTGCGCACAAGACAATGAGAAATTTGAGAGAACAAACATTTCAGGTGATTTTTTTGCAGAAAAACTGTCATGTGTAAACCTAGCTGGAGGAAAGGAGAGATAAAAGACTGCACCATACTCATGTACAGTGGAGTAACATGAAGCTAATGGGTCCTGATGCAAAAGCTTCAATGGAGTTAAACATCACTTGGAGCATGACGCTGATACAGTTGGACCTTGTGGTACAGCAAGGAACCACTTAACTCTTCATCCTAGGCTGTTGTAGGCCCATTGTCTACTATACATCAGCATCCTAGAGCAGGTTGAGCAATGATGTGTGCATGGGAGAGGAAGACTTGGTCACTTGGAATAGATGAGTATAAACCTTTTCTATGCCAGGGGTGGCAGATTTGGCATAATTCTTAAAGGAGCACTCAGGGGGCATAATTACTTTTTAAGGGAACATTAATTCTTTCTAAAGGGACTAATCACTACAAAAGCTAGCGTGCCGCCCCCGCAACCGGGTGGCCACAGGGTTAACGGCAGCTGGATGAGGTAACACGGTCAATTCACAAAACACCCACACACAGACACTCTGGCCCTGAGCCAATCACTGTATGTCAGACACGGGGTGGCAGGAGTATAGAGACGTGTGGGTGGAGAGAAAGAGAGAATCCGGACAAGTTGAGACTGTTATTCTATGAGCCACAGCCGAATCTCACCTGCGGAGCCGCCTATTAGTTGTCCCTGTGTGCGGGCTGGAAGAGCTGCAGGAAGAGATAAGTGCAGCATCCAGAGCACACGAATCCCTTTCTACACCTGCCTTAGGGACAACCAGCGCTACCTGTGGAGGGCTCACCACCTAGGCTGCCCCTTATCATCGTCCCTGGCAGGAATACGGCAGTGGTGGTCTATGCTGACCACACACCACGGGTGGCATCACGAAATCCTATAAACTCTTTTTACTGCCGCACCTAGGACAATGGGACTGGGCGCCCTGACATCCCAGAGACACGATAGCCTGGTCTCGAGTACCCCGGTCCTTGGGGGTACGACACTAGGTTGTGACACAGAATGTGAAGCTAATCACTACATAGACTAGGTTGTGACACAATCACTACTTTGAGGAATTGAGGCAACAGTGAAGTTATGAAATCTAGGGTCAGTGTCAGGAGAATTAGCATAATTTAAAGACTAGTTAAAAATATAGTCATGTAATGGTCCAGGGTCAGGTTTTCCAGGAGATCACAGAGAGAAGTCAGGGATTAAACAGAGGCATATTCAGGTCACAGTCCAGGTGTCATAATGCCAGTAGAATAATAACAAGTAAAAGGAACAGGGATAAGAGTAATCAAACAACAGTCTGGGTCAGATAACAGAGATCAAAGCAGACACAGGAGTGCAGGCCACACAGCACTTTAGATAGGATGTACGACTGGCAGCATTTTGGGAAAGGCTGCTCAGCTAAGTAACAGAGCAATCAATGGAAGTTGGAACACCTGAGCAACCCAATCCCTCCCTGAACCAAAATGGAAGTCTGCCCTGAAGATTAAAATTCTGACAGCTCAGCACACCCAGGTACCAGTAACAGCAGATGGATCATGACAGGGACATTCAGAGGGCAATATTGTTTAAGGGGGCACCCACGGGACTTTATTTGTTCATAATGTGCATAATCACTATGCTAGGGAGGAGCAATACATGCCTTTCCCTAAGGGCTAGCAATACACATTACACCACTGAAGTGGATGGTTTAAAAGATGCTATAAAAATGGGTACAATTACTTCTCATTGATCCCAGTTTTCACATGCTTGTACATAAAAAAAATGGAGGTAAGTGAACCCGACCACAATATACGTATGTATACGGCCTTATAAAGAACAGAAGCAGAACTCTGAATCTATAAATGTCAGTACAGCAGCTATAATGTATTAGGTATTTTGGGCAGAGATATTATACTTGTCTATTTGATGAACTGCCCATCACTGGGAATTTAATCCCTAAGTATAAGCAGGTTTTAGGTTTGTTTTAATTGCTCCTATTAAATGACATGTCCTCCTGTGATCTTTGAGATGATAGACAAAAATAAGTGATGCAAAGAAGCTGCAATATGTATTCAGTCTACAAAACAATTCCAATAATCCCCTGGCACTCACCTCGGGGTGCTTTTCACCTCCCAGGAAAACAGGGCTCTAGAATGACACAGGCACGGTCAACAACAGTAAAATTAGAACTGAAGTTCGATGCCAGCATAGATCAGACATTAGAAAGCCAGAGGACAAAGATCATTCTGTACTAAGGGGTTTCCTACGTAAGAGAAACAATGTACAAGAACTTTATCCGTATTGCCCAAATGCTGATAGGACAATAACCATAATAACCCCTGAGCATAACCCTATCCAAATGTCATCTATCAAGCATTCATGTCATATTTAGGGCTCTGAAGTACAGGAGCCATGAATTACATGGATAGCCATACAGTGGACATGTTCTGCAATTCATGGCTTCCCCTGACATAGTTAGACTTTGCTCAAGTGTGAAAGGAGCAGCTTCTATATGGAAAGGATTCTTCCAAATAAGAAACAATGTCGGTACTCACTGGCCATTTTTTCTATTTCGGAATAATTTTTTACCTATGTTCAGCCACATAGAGGCATCTGTTTTACCAATGAACTGATGTCTGTTTGGCTGAGCACCACCTTATATCCAGAGTCTAAAATTATTGGCGGAATAAGTGTCCCAATGCAAGTGGAGCATTAAAGGGAACCTGAACCCTCGCCCCCCTCCATGGGCGGTATAGTCTGTATGATGAAAATTGCGTCATATCCATATCATAGGACTAGTCTCGGATTAGCTGCCGCAGTGCCAACTCGCGCATGCGCAATGCGCAACGCGAAGTCCTATGATATGGATATGACGCGAATAGCGTCATACATTTTATACCGCCCATGGAGGGGGGCGAGGGAGCTCACAATACATTAGCACGCCCATCTGGGCGTGAATAATTGAGCTGCAGGCGGAGCTGAGAAGTCACAAGGAACACCCTGTGTGACTTCTCAAGCACTGAGAAGCTGCAGAAAGCAAGGTAATAAAAGCACTTTTACATACTTTACAAATACCATTTTTTTTACACAAAGAGATGCCTACAATGCATTCCTGGAGGTGCAGGGACAGGTATAAATGGTTTGGGGGCTGATTTTTAGGGGTCAGGTTCCCTTTAAAGCCAGGGTATGGTAAGGTTTCCAGGTTTTACTTGGACCTTGTTTTGTCTTCTTGCGCTTGTCCAAGATGGAGTCTGAGGCCTTGTCCTGCCCTTGAATTTTCTGTCTGTCGGGTCCTGGAATTATTGCTTGCCTGGGTATTTTGGTGTTAACTTGTTTCTGCTTCATTACTTTACAGTTGGCTGCAGTCTGGCACTTCACCCTGATCCAGGCTGTGGTTTCCTCCTTTCAAGGCTGCTAGAAGAAGAGCTGCATTATCGCTGGATTTCCTTGGTCTGTATGAACTTTTATTCCGTTATCAGTGTACTTATTCCGGGATTAAAACAGTGCAGGTTGTGTTGACGGAATTGTGTGTGGCGCCCTGCTCCCACAGGTAACCACAGACACACCTACAGCATGGATGGGTTTCCACAGTGGGTACATGGACACAAACAACACCTTCCACCCCAGCACAGTAGGGAGAGCTCCATTTGCTGCCCTTAGGCAAGATCCCCTATAAATACTGGTGCTGGGGGCGGAGTTAGTTAGAGTCTGCATACGCTACAAGAGCTGTGAAGACGTACTGGTGGTCGGTACTGCGTTAGGCCCGAGCCAGTTACCCTGAACAGCGTTCGAGTAGTCCTGCAAGGCCCAAGAGTGGGGTCGGAAGGCGAAGGAGAAAAGAAAGAGCAAAGTGGGAACCGAGGAGCCAGTGTTAGGTTCGCCCAAACAACACACAGGACACCGGAGTCCAAGTCTACTGGAGAACACCTGGCCCAGTAGAGAACACCGATATATCGTGGAGACTTCTGTCTCCCAGACATCTGCGCAGTCACTCACCAGGGAGACAGGCACCGCGGAGAGAGGAACAGCAGTAGTCCATCAAGGGTTTCCTGACGACTGCACAGGTGGAGAGAGAGGGAGAGTAGAGGAGGCCAGCCAAGTTTCACATGGGGCGGGGGCTTCACACACACGGGGAAAGAGACAAGGAGGCCTTCACTCATTGTGGAGACCCAGAAGTACATCCTGAACACCCGGCAGTGCTCTGGACGTTTACCTGCATCAACACCAATACAACGTAAAGAACAACCAGCGGTGTGTGTGTCAGTTCCTTACCCACGCCCCTGCCATCCACAGAGACTGTCCCATTATCCAGCAGCCAGGCCATTCCCTAACTTCATAACCAAATGTGGCGGCCTGTGCAGGTAAGCCACAGAACTCCCTGGTTCACAATGGGATTTCCACAGCAGAAACACACACATACACCAACACCTTCCACCCCAGGCCCGTAGAGGGAGCTCAACTGGCTGCCCTTAAGCCAGATCCACTATAAATACAGGTGCTGGGGGGGAAAAATAGCCAGAGTGTGCAGTCACTACAAGAACTGTGAAGGTCAGCTCAGTCCTAGGAAGCTGAAACTGGTTACCGGAGCCGTGCTGGGTCAGACACTAGTGCACACCAGGGCCAGTGTGAGGTCCAGAGAGCGAGGACGAAGGCAGAGGTGAGGAACACTCCAGACAAGGGCAGAGGAGCCATCAACGCTCATCCCACCAAAACTCTGGTCACTGGAGACCGAGTCTGCACACCGGCAGAGAGAGACCATCCCCTGCAGAAAATCCAGAACACCGCGGGGGTTTAGCTTCCCAGACACCCGCAGCACCCACAATTGAGAGCCAGGGACCGCTGGAGTGATGGCAGTAGCTCAGAGAGAGAGCCCTCAGTGCAGCAACCTGGGTGTGGAGACACAGGAGGTCAGGAATGGTTTCAAGCTAGCTGGCTGCAGGACAAAGCAAAGGACAAAGGGAGGCTTACACCTCACTCAAACTGGAAGTCCCAGAAGTGCACCCTTCATCCCTGGACGTGTACCGGTTTTCATCAGTAAAGGTACAGAAAGAGACTTTTGTGTGTGTGTCCCTTATTCCATCCCCACACACAAGATACCTGCCCTATTCCTCATTCCTACTCCATACCGGAAACCGCCCTACCTGTAGAGGGCTACTACACCTTGCTGCCGTCCATCCCCGGAGGTCTCAGCAGCGCCAGTGCCATCACCGGACCTACAGGGGCGTCACGGACACTGTTTTTATTATTTTTATTCCCTTTTTCTATGACCACTCAAGGGCACGGACTTGGGAACCGACCACCGCAGCATTCCCCAACAGTACACCCGAGATCCAAGTACCCGTTTCCTGAGTGGTGAGTACAAACACTCCAGGGATCCAGCTCCACCTGTGGGGAGCTTCAAAACCTAGCTGCTCATCCATGTCCCTGGAGGCCCTAGCAGCGCTGGTACAGTCACCAGATACCACAGGTGGCATCACATAAACTTTTATACCTTTTATTACCATTTCAATTACCCCTTTTTAGTTGACCACCAGGGCCACGGTCTGGACCAGGCACCATTGACATCCCTAACAGCAGCAGAGGGCCCAGACACCCGAGTCCCCATACCATGGGCTAGTCATGTGCAGGACTTTGTCAAACCCCTAAAAATACACCATAACCATCTGTTTGCTGTACTCTTCTCCTGCATATTATTCCTGGACAATCTCATATAGTGCTAGTAGCACTCCTGCATGTTATTTCTGGACATTCTGATATAATACTGGTAGCACTGGGTGCTGTCAGAGAGTTCACACGAGGTGCACGCTGAGTCGGTCAGCCATGCCATTGGTTACCCAATTGCTGATGTTACCGCTTTCACTGCCAACAACCGCTCACTTTACGGCAGTGTTGTGGTGACTCAGTGGAGGTTACCTGAGGCACAGCTAACCAGGCTCAGCTGTGCACTATGCAAACTCTCTGACAGCCTGTGCCTAGCTCGCCTGTGTGAGAAGACCTGTGTGTGTCTCCCTTGCACAGATGTAGCAGAGCTGAAGATGCCCACCTGTGGATTACATTGGAGCGAGGTTTTTGTGGGTAATAAAGATGGGGTCCTAAATGTCTTCTGTATTATTTCTAATAAAATATTTTTTTTTCTGTGTTTTATTTTACTATAAATTCATGGTGGCCATGTCTAATTTGGAGTTCATTTCGGGCTTAGTACCAGCTGCTAATACAAAGATGGCCCTAACCCCATTGTTATCCAAGTGCCACCACCATCAAGGCCGCTGGACAGCGGTAAAGTGCCTAGAAATGGCGCTAAGAAACAATGTTCCATTTTCAGGGGCAGCTGTGGGCTGTGGTTTTCACCTTGGGTGGCCCAGAGCGCTTGGGCCTTACCACGCTGAGAGTTGCAGCCCCCAGCTGCCTGGTTTTACCTGGTTGGTGATCAAAATATGGTGAGAGAGATCACATTGTTGTGAATATCCCAGACATTAACAAGCAACCCGCAGAAGTTCAACCAACCACACAGCGCGACAGGGGGAAGGTGGAATCCCGGTTTACGGTGAAGTACGATGATGGCTATTTAATAACTAAAATGCTTTAAAGGGTTTGTCCACTACTAGGACAGGTTCCCTTCAGATTCCCCGCTCTCCCCCAGATAAAAGTAAAGAAGCTTGTTGTACTCACCGTTTGTGCATGCTAGTTCCAGCAGTGTCAGTAATTCCCCAATCTCTGCCGGCTTTTCTCTTCCCACTATTACACCCCGAGCTGTGGGCCAACCTCTTCTGGGCAGAGAGTTGGTGCCCAGCATGCAGCCCAGGGCTCACATTTTGCTATACCTTGGCCATGGGCAAGTCTCCCACAGGGAGACCGATGCCAGCACACGGCCCCTATGGTCTGTTCATATTCCCATAAAACCCCCCCAGTATAGTTACTCAACCCAGCCAGGGTCCCGCCCATCCTCCAGCTCTCCCTCCACCTCCTTCGACTCTCAGGGTTGCGCCCTGTCTACAGAGCCCTCGGGAGCACACTCAGGAGGCACACGCCTCCCACTTAATTTAGATTGCTAGTACACCTATTCTTGTTTTTGCCTCCCAGCCTATCGGTAGAGGACTACACCTATATAAGGCACCTTCCCTCTCATGGTGGTGCCTGAGCAATACCGCCTGTGCCTAGTTTGTGTTGCTTTCCCTAGGTTCCTATCCTGATCCCTTCCTTTGCATTGTCTTTTCAATTCTCATTGCTTGTCTCATCCTAGCGCATGCCATGTGTGTCTATGGGTCATTTTACCAGGTACGGCCAACTTGTCCATCTGGCATGTGCTTCAACCTCGGTTGCACACGGAACCAGTTATACCTGCATGAGCCTGTCCAGAGGTTTCAGAAGTTACTTCATCCATGGTGCCTAATCCATTGGCCCAAGTGCCGCTTCTCCACTTCCGGTGTCTCGTCTCCTGGACTGTCTTCCAGTTGCCCTTCATAGACTGTGGTGCATCTGTGTGTATACTGTACTGGCAAGATCTTCCACTAAAGTCATTCATTTAATTCACAACTGGCATTTCCAGCCTGTTTGTATCATGGTCAGCCTCCACTTTGGTGTCCAAGTGGTTCCATATCACCACTCCCTAACCTCTGTACGCCGTACACCCGCCTTCAGACCAAATAACTTTAATCAACAGTAAGTGACGCTGCAGCTACCACTCACTTCTTGTTGATTGCTCCAGTGTTGGAAGGCGGCGAGATAGAAGCTGGCAGTGAATTAGATATGGGGTTCGCATGACATCACAGTGTTACGTGAGCTTCAAAACCACAATCGCAGACACCTCTGGAACGACACCAGCACAGGAGGTGAGTACAGGCTTTTTTTATTTTATCTGGGGAGACATGTGAAATCAGAAGGGATTTTACTAGTAGTGGGCAGCACCTTTGAAAGCCAAAAGTGCCAATATGCTGGCTAACAGTTTCTATACTGATTATTATTATTATTATTATTATTATTTATTATTATATTATTTGTTATTATCATCCACTCATTGAAATTGATGATTTTTTACAATTCCTTTAGTTATCTTATTTTGCCTTGTTCTGTCCCAAACACTATGCTTCAATGCCCATCCAAATCTCCCTAGAAGTTGCTTTCAACTGCTGCTCAGCAAGATCTGTGCACTGCATTTAATGAGTCTGTGTATGGGACTTTCCCTGTTTGAGCCTCTCAGTTCCCCACTGCCATATTCAGAACGAAAAAGTCCCTGTATAATGAGCAGCAGTCATAAGCAACTTCTCAAGGTGCAAGAAAAGGACATCAACACGATAGTGTTTTGGGGAACAAAAGAAGCAAAATAAGGGTATAAAGAATATAACAAAAATTCATAGATTTGCAAAATTTGGAGGGTAATTAAATATAGAAAAAACTTTAGTTACTCTTTTTTCATTAAATATATTTATTGAAATTTTCAACAGTAAAGACAATAGAAAGAACCAGTACAATGTCCAGGACTTATACAGATATATTATGTCCCGAAGAGAGCAGCACAGGAGTAGCCAATAAGGACAGTAGCACCTAAAGGGTACATGTTTCCCATCTTAAGAATCACCTCTGTACAAGGACCTTACATATAGAATACAGAACCTATGAAAAGGCAATTGTGGAAATAAGAGAAGAGGAAGAAAGAGAATAAAAATAAAAAAGAAGGGGGGAGAGGAGTTAAACGCCCACGAATTGACAATTAAAATATGTACGCAGCCAAGGAAGGAAGCCTGTGCTCTCCTTGAAGGACTGCCAGAGGAACTGAAAAAACTTTAGTTACTCTTACGGCCGCTTTACACGGCCCAATATCGTTACGATATTGGATACAACGGCATGGGAGCGCGCATGTTTTTGGCACTAGTCCAAGATCGCATAGGAGATGTTACACAGGGAGATATCGGCAGGCTACTCAACTGCTGATGTCTACGCCCCCTCCTTTGCGCTGTGTACGAGTGACCCAGGGAACGACCATTTAACATGGAATGAATAGGGAAAGTTGTGCTCCAAATCGTAGTTGCGCTGTCACACAGCACGATCCTGCCAGATCGTCCAAGACAATATCGGGCAGTTGGAGAGCATGCACATTTCCCCAACGATATCGTTTTGGCATCGTTCTTGCATTGCATTGCTCATTTACACCATACAACGCACGAACGATATCGGCGGCAAGGCCGAAACACGTGACTTTTTATCGTTGTTGGACAACGATATCGCTACGTGTAAAGCGGCCATTAAGCCTGGTTGGAACGTCTATGATGAAACCATTATTGCCTGTGTCTTAGTGCAGGTGGCCTCCTAGTTACTCCAGAAACCTTATGGAGTCTCAATACAAAAAGTCATAGTCCAAACAGGAAAGAATTACATTTTTTTGCACCCATTTTTCAAGCCATATCTTATTGTGTTGTATTTTCTGTACATAAAGGGTAAAAAGAAAAGAGTAGAAATATCCAGACCTTTTAAACATGATACTGTTGTTAGTCCAAATGCACTTGAAGTACTTAAGACTTCTACACATCAGAAAAGCTTTCAGATACAGGACGTGAATTCCACTTAGTGCTGAAAATTGGCAGTTACAGTTTGTCAAATGCATGAAATTTAATAAATGCGGAGTCTTTTGTTCGTCTCCAGAGAAGTTGTACGGATCGCCATTGGAAGTATAACTAGGCTCCTTCCTGCTATTGTGTTTTAAGCATAGGTCGCCTGGTTTAATTGCTAATTGGAGTCAAAAGTAACCAATTATTCTTCACCTTTCCCTAACGGAGCTGATATGAGCGGAGCAGTCCCCCTATCTGTTCTGTTATCAATCAGCAGTCCTGCACTTTCTGGAGAATGAGATCCTGTTATTGGTCCCAGCTGCTCGCCATCAACTCATACTTACAGAAAAAGAGATTCATTGTACATGCCACGCTAAGTGCATTACAGCAGGCATAATAATAACCATAAAGCCGCTCTGTCAGAGATGCAAAGGATTCTTTATGAATTTTCAAGCTATCATTTTGTTCCTCTAAGAGGGTAATGGGTTTTTCATATCTTAAGTGGATCTCGGATCCGGGCTAATGGTGTGTTCTAAAGTGGCAGATGGCATCATGTGATGTTTAGATTCACACAAGCAAATAAATATGATTAACTACAAAAAAAATCACAAGTCTTACAATTACAAGCTACTTGTCAATGCAACCCTTAAAAAAAATGTAAAGTGTGTTTCTTGTATAGAAACTGTTCTCCGTCATGTGGTTTTTTCATCTCATTTCACCCATCTTTTACATCATGTTGTCTCTGCAGCAGCTGTGTGAACCACTCATAGACCAGACTGTGATACAAGCTACTCTCTCTCCCCCAGCAAGAAGTATCAGCATATCCAAGAACAAGTACTATATCCATCAGTATCTAATCAAATTGTTAGGCCACCCTGTTATGTACATATAGGTTGGGAATTCATTGTCTCTCTGCTGCACCACCTCCACCCAACTGGTTCCTGTACAGACTAGTACTCCAACTGCACAGTCCCTAAAGGCAAGCTGCACAGATTGGAATATCAATAAATGTAGGACTACGAGATAACTGCTCGGTCTTAGCTTCCTGATTGTCCGTCGAGAGTATCATGTATCTCCTAAGGAACCAGGGGAGAGGTTGCTAAGCACAACAAATGCAGCATGGCAAGCATACAGAGGAATACTATATATCCATGACTGTAAGGTGGCAGGGACTGTAAATACCTAAACTATTCCTTCAGCTAGGGATACCTACACTAATCCCTGTCCCCAATATTACCCCTGAAGGTGCCTGAGTCTTGTATCTTGCTAGACTCCTGGATCAGACTCACCTAGATGACTCCCTTCCCCAAGGGAATGAAGGGGCTTAAGGACAAGGAAACCCACAGAGAACCCAGGTAAGGTAACAGGTATAGCAGGGTTTCAAGAAGTTCACCAGATAGAAGCTTTGCTGCGTCAAAAGCAATCACACCACAGCTTAACAACAGCGACCTCCTCCAGAGGTAAAAATACCAATTCTATATCCGGTATGGAGTGAAGTCAGAAGTGGGTTGCTATAGCGGAAGGGAGAGACAATTACAAGCAGCTGGAAAGACAACTAAGAGTATACTCAGCCAGCAGGGAGGTGGTCCTTAAGCCCTTCAGCACAGATGGTGTACATCAGCAAAACAACACTAAGCTCTACAGAAGGCTTGCGATCTATTAAAGGCTGAGACCTCCTGAACCCAGGTCCAGAGGTGACATCGGGATACAACACACTGATGTCACACTCCCATACATATTATAGGGCTGTTGGGAGTTTCCATGCCCTATACCTTTGTTTTCAGGGGAGACACATCTGCTAGCAGCTTTCCTCTATCTTCCCATTGAAAATAATGATCACCTTGTTGCACAGAGTACTTATGTCTGTAGGGAAGTCCAGAGCAGCAAACTCTCAGACAAATCAATGTTTAACCAACATAAATATATAAGTCGTTACTTACAACTCAAATATTCAGCCTCTCCAGGGATGACGCTACAAAAGGATCAGATGTGATTACATCCTGTTCATCAGTCACCTAACTGCAGCTGTCAATCAGGCCTCATCCATCAGGTGACCCATAGACGGGCGTCATCACTTCTGGTCCCATTGGAGACTATCTGATCAGTGAGCGGCTAATTGACCCAGTTACCATTGTAGTTTCCTAAGAGATCAGACGTCCCTAATTGCTAGAGTGAAAATTAGGCCTGGTTAACACAGTGCAGTTTGGTTTATTTTTTGTTTCTTATTTTAACTAAAGACAGACATGAATCCTTAAAAGAGGGATGTAGCAAAAAAAGGTTTTATTACTCATTTTCTTACTGTAGGTACTAGTTTTCAGTGGAAAAAGGTGCCTAATATTCTAAAAATGCACTGTGGGAATTTGGTCTTGAAGATATAATAATTATTATTTATATAGTGCCAACATATTCCGCAGCGCTTAACAAATATCCAGTTTAGTTGATTAATTTTAACGTATGTTCACAAATCTAACAAAAAACATTAACATGGTGTGGCAATGAGTTTGATCATTTCACTGTTCGTACAGTAAGGTAAAAAATGTTTGTCCCGTGTTAGCCAATAAATAAAAAAATATTAGAATCTGAGAGTCCTCAGTGGTTGATACCTTCTAATAGCTAACTGAAAAGATGGTAAATAATAGCAAGGTTTCGGGACACTGTAACGAAGGGCCATAGTGTCCCGAAAGCTTGCTATGTTTACCATCTTTTCAGTTAGCCATTAAAAGGTATCAACCACTGAGGACTCTTTGTTCTTGCAGTAAAGACTTAAAGGCTTTTCCCTGGACTTGGAAATATTTCACCCATTGATGTGAATGGGAATGGAGCTGCAGTACCCAAGAACGGTCACTAAACAGTGTGGCGATCTGTGGTGTCCCACAGGCTTGAACAAAAAGATTTGCAGTACCCTGGTTTAGAGGTCATATTAGTAGCATTAGTCGCCATACCAGAACCGGCTACAACCACCTAGTGACATCCCCAGGACCTCATCTAATAAGGCCTGAAACACCATCATGCAAAGGTCACATCTCAATTATGACAGCACACCTGACCTACCAGTCAGAAAAGAAGCTGGTGATTTTGATAGGTAGAATAAGGTAGGTCTCTGCGTCCTGCATCAATTTGCTTAACTCTGGTGTCCCTCAGCCCATAGTGTTGCTCAATGAGAGGTGTCGGGTTTTAGACTCTCACCAATCTGAATGTGAGGACCTATGCTAAGGAGAGGTCATCAATACCTAAGTCCTGGACAAGCTGTTTAAAGACCGCAGAAAGGTTAAATATTTTGTAATTGCGACTTAAAAAAAAAGTTGCAGGATGTCACAGCTCCAGCTGAAAGAGCACTGTGCTTAGTATTTAGACAGAAGATATTAGTATATACACCATTATCAGATCTATAAATACTATATACAGCACTCATAGGGCTCGAGAACATGACTGTTTAAATCGGTTTGAGTGCTATACGCATTTTTTACAGATGGCACTCCAATACCAATGTTGCTTTGTGGGGCTGTGCACATGTACAATTTTTCCATGGACCAAGTGGTTTGTGAAAAAAATTGGTGACATGCCCGATTTTGATTCGAGTGTCAGATCAAAATCAGCTATGCAAGTCTGTGGGTCCGTGGAAAACGTGGAACAGCACATGGTGGATATCCGAGTGCAGTCTGATTTTCACGGACTGTCTGAATAGAGAAAGTGGAGACACTATTTTTCCTCCACCTCCGAGAAAAACGGATCCTACTCTAATCAGCTGATCAAACACTGATCACAGTTGATTGATATAATCAAACTATTTTTCTCGGATGGAAAGAAAATGGTCGTGTCACTCTGCCCTTACAGTGGCATCCAGTGAACAAACTGCGACATCTGACGCATGTGCAATGATGTGAATGGTGTTGACCTCAGACTCACCTGCAAAGTGCGCATGCGTGAGAAGTTGCAGGTGACTTGTTTTGGAGCATGCTGCTGTATAAATAGTATATATTGCTCTCCTCTATGGCATTGGGTAATTTGCATGTAAAAAAGTTAAGACATTAAAGTATTTAGTTTACAAATTTTGAAATATTTAGGAAATTATTCTTATAGGGGCTGTTTTCCTGAAAATAGGCCCTAGCATAATTTTTTAGGATTTTGAGAGTATGCTTGAAACATAAGCTCTCTTTCAAAAATAAGCCCTAGATACAGTTAAAGCATAACGGCCATTTAAATTTTTATTTAATACTAATGTAGAGCAAGATATTTTAATAAACTTTCAAATATATTTTATCAGTGAAATCTGGTGGAAAATCATTCATAAATCTTCCACAAGGTGTCGCCAATAGACTGTATCTGAAGCAGATATATGTTCATTCTCAGTCACATCCATCTTCACACTGAATATGGGCATGTAACCACATTAGGGTAAAGGGGGCGTGGTCTACACTGTGTGCGAGCTCCTGACTGCAGCTGATGACAATGTATCAGATTATGTCAAGCTACAATGCAGGGCTAAGCAATGTCAAAATGTCAGGATCAGTGTAAACTCCTCTCCCCTCTCCTTGGCACAAGCTTCTCTGATCTGTCATCTGGCTCTTTCTCTGCTGGCTGCCCACACGGCTCACAATCTCAGATCTTGCCCCTTCTCTGCTGTCACACTTCTCCCTATCAACTGCTGGCCACTCTCATAAAGCACTAAAATGTAGTTTTTAAAAGCACACAAACAAAGTTGAGAAAATAAGTCATATGACATAAAAAAGCATCATCTTAGCTGCTATGTGACCCACCTTTAACAACCAGTGCAGTATTTTTTTTCCAATGAAATTACATTTACTCTTTAAGTAAAAATGTGTCCAACATGCAAAAAAAGTAAATATAATACAGCAGGATAGATACAGTAGACCCTTCATCAAGGAAAGAAGACACCCCCAAAATAAACCCTCTCAAAAGACCCAACAATAATAATGGTTGGATAGTGCCAGGCTCTCATACAGATCAGTAAGTACCATTGGCATCACTCTACTCCCAATGCCAAGCCTTCTGGCTGTACCCAGTCACCAGGGCATGCCAACCGCTACACTTGGCTGCAGTGGAACAGCAGGGGACCTGACAGTGACGCACCTTTGATAAGAATGGCAGATACCTGTGTGAGAGAGCTCATCCACCATTGTCACTTGCCAATAATTTTGGGTCTAAGTGGATCTGGTCAGGGTGATTCTTTTGGGGGTGCCTGCTTTCCTTGATGGAAGATCTATTGTATCAGTCCTCCTGTATTCTATTTACTTTCTTACACTAACCAAAACAAAAATTGAGCCAACAGAGAGGTGCTTTAGACAATAAGTAATGAGTCTTTATGTATACACTTAAGAGACCACTGCAAAATGTTCAGTTTCTCTGATTTTTCTCTTTATAAGTATATAATAATGCAAATAAAACAAGTTCTTATTCATTTAGAAACAACAATACTCATGTTTTAACCCAGGAAGAGTTCAGAAATCAATATTTGGTAGAATAACCATGATTTTTGATTACAGCTTTCATGTGTCTTGGTATGCTTTCCACCAGTCTTTCACACTGCTTTTGGGTGACCTTATGCCACTCCTGGCACAAAGATTTAAGCAGTTCTTCATTGTTTGATGTATTGTGACTGTCTCAAGTCATGTAAAGCTAGAAAAAAAATTCTTTCATCAATGAGAAGCAAAGGAGAGCCAGGCTGATGTTTGCCAAAGACCATACGGATTAGACCATAGAGGACTGGAGTAAGGTAATCTTCTCTGATGAGTCTAATTTTCAGCTTTGCCCAACACTTGGTTGTCTATATGGTTAGACGGAGACCTGGAAAGACATACAAAACAGTGTCTTGCACCCACCATGAAATTTGGTGGAGGATCAGTGATGATCTGGGGATGCTTCAGCAAGGCTGAAATTGGCAGGATAATCTTTGCGAAGGACGTATGAATCATACTAGGTTATCCTTGAAAAACACTTGCTTCTTTTTGCTCAGGCAACTCTGAGGACTGGTTTTCCAACAGGACAATGCCCCATGCTACACAGATAGGTCAATCCATGTGTGGATGAAGGATCACCACATCAAGATCCTGTCATGGCCAGCCCAATCTCCAGACCTGAACCCCAGTATAAACCTCTGGAATGTAATCAAGACGAAGATGGATAGTCACAAACCATCAAACAAAGAGGAACTGCTTAAATTTTTGTGCCAGGAGTGGTATAAGGTCACCCAAAAGCAGTGTGACATAGAAATCATGCCAAGACGCATGAAAGCTGTAATTAAAAATCATGGTTATTCCACCAAATATTGATTCTGAATATTGATTCTGAATATTGATTCTGAACTCTTCCTGAGTTAAAACATGATTATTGTTGTTTGTATATGAATAAAAACATGTTTTCTTTGCATTATTTGAGTTCTGTTTCTTTTTATTATTTTGATGATTTCTCATTTGCTGCAAATAAATTAAAAATTTTTAGCTTTGAATTTCAGAGACATGCAGATGCCATTGTGCTCTCCCCCTTAATACCTTGTCAGTAGTTTATAGAATAAAAGTACAATGTACATTTTACTCAAAAATATACCTATAAAGAGAAAAATCTGAGAAACTAAACATTTTGCAGTGGTCTCTTAATTTTTTCCGGAGCTGTATATATATACCGTATTTTCCGGCGTATAAGACGACTTTTTAACCCCTCAAAATCTACTCTGAAGTTGGGGGTCGTCTTATACGCCGGGTACACTAACACTAACATTAGTGAGAACAGCTGATGTGCCTCTGTCCATAGTATTAATAGCTACCTTATGGGCCCTCTGTCCTCCGGTGTGTGTCCAGGCTCCTCCTGCGTCCTCTGTGGCCCTCAGGTGCAGCCGCGCTGGTCCGGAGCTCATGAGGTTAATCACAGCCTAAAGTGCTGTGAGCCCATGCTGAACTCCGCCCAGCCTGATGTCACAGCATCCCGGCTCGAGCTCTGATTGGCTCCCAGGAACCAGCGGGCGCGGCCAGATGACGTCGTGACCTCTGATTGGCTCGTCATCTGGCCGCGCCCACTGGTTCCTGGGAGCCAATCAGAGCTCGAGCCGGGCTGTTGTGACATCAGGCTGGGCTGAGTTCAGCAGGGGTACACAGCATGTTAGGCTGTGATTAACCCCATGAGCTCCAGCACAGCTGCATCTGGGGCACACAGACAGCACAGGAAGAGCATGGAAACACCGGAGGACAGCGGGGAGCCACACCGAAGGCCCGGGGAGCCACAGCACAGGCCGGGGGAGCTGGTAAGAAGGGGTTTGCGTGTGTGTGTATGTGTATGTGTGTGTGTGTGTGTGTGTGTGTGTATGGGTATGTGTGTGTGTATGTGTGTGTATGGGTATGTGTGTGTGTGTGTGTGTGTATGGGTGTGTGTCTGTGTATGTGTGTGTGTCTGTGAATGTGTGTGTGTATGGGTATGTGTGTATAGGTGTGTGCGTATGTGTGTGTTTGATGGAAGGCCCCAGACATCCTCCTCCACACAGCTCTTGCAGTCCCAGAGGAAGCGGCCCTGGGACGGCACACACTGCCCCGTAAGGAAGCATCACCGCCCCATATCTGAGGTGGGGGGAGCAGGGGGACTCTAATCACCCACAGGCATTGGGGAGGAAGCGGCGGCAGGGACTTTTATGAGGCACCTTCCCCAGCAGCTCAAGGCAGATGCCATTGTGCTCTCCCCCTTAATACCTTGCCAACTGTCTCTATTCAAAGCTCCCGGACACTTTAGGACAGTGCACAGGAAACCGCTGCAGACTGCGTTTCCTGTGCACTGTCAAAAGCTGTGAAGTACCTGCATGTCATAAGCATTTGAATTAAAATTACCATATTGAAATACATTCTGATTTTTTTTTTAAGTTTTACCATAGTGGGTTGGAAGAGGGGGTAGTCTTATACGGCGAGTATATCCCAAACTCCATATTTTAAGTGGAAAAGTTGGGGGTCGTCTTATACGCCCAGTCGTCTTATACGCCGGAAAATACGGTATATATAGGTATAAATAGGTTTCCAGGGTGCCATTATTGGGTCTACTGTATACATTACCCATACTGTGATTACACAATACTTATAATACAGTCATGGCCAAAAGTTTTGAGAATTATATAAATATTAATTTTAACAAAGTCTACTGCTTCAGTTTTTCTTATGGCAATTTGCATATACTCCAGAATGTCATAAAGAGTGATCAGCTTAACAGCAATTACTTGCAAAGTCAATATTTGCTTAGAAAATGAAGTTTAACCCCCAAAACACATTACAACATCATTGCAGTCCTGCCTTAAAAGGAGCAGCTAACATCGTTTTAGTGATTGTTCCATTAACACAGGTGTGGGTGTTGATGAGGACAGGGTTGGCGATCAATCAGTCATGATTAAGTAAGAATGACACCACTGGACACTTTAAAAGGAGGCTGGTGCTTGCTATCATTAATAATAATAATAATAATAAATCTTTATGTAGGGTTAGAGTACAGAAAATATAATACAGTAAGTAATTACAGTAGAGAACAAATACAGTACAATAATTGGATACAAAACAATAGGCATAGAATCAACGTAAAAAAGAAAATACAATAAATAAAGCAAGAAATGAAGGTGACCCTGCTCAAAAGAGCTTACAATCTACAACGGGATAGGGGTTGCACAAGGTACAGGGGCTTATTGCACTCATGGTCCAGGCATCTTGAAGAAATGAGGCATAGAAATAAGCTTACATGGATGGTTATCAGACAGTCTGTGTAGACCTTTTTGGTTTGGTGGAGTTTGTAGAAGAGAAATGTCAAGAGAGATAGCCCATTCACTAGCTACAGTACAAAGGACTTCTATTAGGGAGTATGACAGGCCGCCTTAAAAAGATGTGTTTTTAGGGATCGTCTGCAGCCATGCAAGTTGTGGATAGTCCTGATTTCTTGGGGTAAAGCATTCTAGAGGATTGGTGCAGCTCTGGAGAAGTCTTGGAGCCGGGAGTGGGAGGATCGGATTAGTGCAGATGTTAGTCGAAGGTCATTTGAAGAACGTAGAGAACAAATGGGGTGATAGACAGAGATGAGGGAGGAGATGTAGGGGCTGCTGCACGGTGAACAGCTTTGCGAGTGAGAACAAGCAATTTGAATTTGATCCTGTAGTGTACGGGCAGCCAGTGCAATGACTGGCACAGAGCAGAGATATCTGAGTAACAATTGGCCAGATGGGTGATCCTGGCTGCTGCATTAAGGATGGATTGGAGAGGAGAAAGTCTGGTGAGGGGGAGGCCGCCTAATAAAGAATTGCAATAGTCAAGGCGGGAATGGATTAGGGCCACGGTAAGGGTTTTTGTTGTTTCCATGGTGAGAAAGGGGCGGAGTCTAGAGATATTCTTCAGGTGTAAGTGACAGGAGCGGACGAGAGATTGTGTGTGGGTGGAGAAGGAGAGATCGGTGTCAAACATAACACCCAGACAGCGAGCCTGCTGCCTATTCATTATCGTGATGCCGCAAACTGAGAGAGAGATGTCCGATTTAGGGAGGTTAGTGGATGGGGGGAGCAGAAGAAGTTCAGTTTTGGAAAGGTTTAGTTTCAAGTAGAGAGCGGACATGATATTGGAAACTGCAGACAGTCATTGGTGTTCTTTAATACCGCAGGGGTAAGGTCAGGGGCTGAAGTGTATAGTTGTGTGTCATCAACATAAAGATGGTACTGGAAGCCAAATTTGCTGATGGTGTGTCCAATCGGGGCTGTGTAGAGAAAGAAGAGAAGAGGACCGAGGACTGAGCCCTGAGGGACCCCAATAGTGAGAGGAAGAAGGGAAGAAGTGGAGCCAGCGAATGATACACTGAAAGAGCAGTCAGAAAGATAGGAGGAGAGCCAGGAGAGAGCAGTGTCCTTTATGCCAATGGAATGCAGCATAGAGAGTAGGAGCTGATGGTCGACAGTGTCAAAAGCTGCAGAGAGGTTAAGGAGAATAAGCAGAGAGTGGTCACCATTACGTTTTGCTGTCAGAAGGTCATTGGTCACTTTGATAAGGGCAGTTTCTGTAGAGTGAAGGGGGTGGAAACCAGACTGTAATGGTTTAGAGTGGTCTAGAAGAGGGTGAGCGGAGAGGTAACGGGTGAGGCGGGAGTAGACCAGGTGCTCCAGGAGTTTAGAGATGAAGGGGAGATTGGAGACTGGTCTGTAGTTATTTGTGCAGGATGGGTCGAGAGTGGTTTTCTTTAATAATGGAGTAATGATCGAGTGTTTGAAGGAGGAGGCGAAGATGCCAGAAGAGAGTCATTGAAGATTTTGGTTAGATGAGTGTTGATGACTGGAGAGAGGGACTGGAGCAGGTGTGAGGGAATGGGGTCAGTAGTGCATGTGGTGGGACGAGACGAAGAGAGGAGCCTAGACACCTCTTCTTCTGTTACTGGGTCAAATGTGGAGAGTGAACTGGAGGAGATGTGGGGAAGAATGGGGGTGGCAGTGCTTGGAGGCTGGGAGCTGATTTCCTGGCGGATGTTGTCTATTTTCTCCATGAAGTAAGAAGCCAGGTCATCAGCACAGAGGTCAGTGATGGGGCCTGCATTTCAGGACAGAGGAGAGTGACAGGTGTCAAAGAGTTTTTTTAGATTGTTGGATAGTGAGGAGACCAGGGTGGTGATTTAGGTCCGTTTGGCAAGGTGAAGGGCAGAGTTGTAAGTTTTGAGCATGAATTTATAGTGGAGAAAGTCTCCTGGTGAGCGAGTTTTCTTCCATAGACGTTCAGCACTCCTAGAGCATCGCTGGAGGAATCGAGTTTGTGATGTGAGCCAAGGCTGTTTTGTTCTATGTTTGGAGGTTCTGAGGGTGAGGGGCGCTACTTGGTCCAGGGAGATTCTGAGAGTGTCATTGTAGTGATTTACTGCCTGATCTGGACAAGAGATTGAAGAGATTGGGGACAGAGATGAGATGAGGGAGTCTGTGAGTGCATGAGGGTTAATAACCTGTAGATTTCTGGATGTGTAATAGGTAGGATTGGGCTGTGGTGGCCGAGGGTTAGTGAGTGAGAAGGAGAGAATGTTGTGGTCGGAGAGAAGAAGTGAGTTATCTAAGGAGTGGGTTGAGCAAAGCCGGGTAAAGACCAGGTCAAGGGTGTTACCATCTTTGTGCGTCTCAGAGGTTGAGAGCTGTGAGAGGCCAAGAGAGGTGGTTAGAGATAGGAGCTGGGATGCAGATGGGGATAGGGCTGTTTATGGGAATGTTAAAGTCTCCCAGAATAAGGGTTGGTAAATCTGAGGACATGAAATGCGGGAGCCACGTGGAGAAAATGGTCGCGAAACTGGGTGGGTGACCCTTGGGGGCACTATACCACTGCTACTTTGAGGGGGAGGGGATGGAATAGCCTAATGGTATGGACCTCAAAAGAAGGGAATGAGAGTGATGGGGCTAGAGGAATGACCTGGAAAGTACATTGTGGGGACAGGAGGAGGCCAACTCCACCACCATGTCTGCTCCCAGGTCTAGGGGAATGAGAGAAATGTAGGCCGCCATGAGAAATAGCAGCAGGGGAGGCAGTGTCTGAATCCTGGATCCAGGTTTCTGTGAGGGCCAGCAGGTTAAGAGAGTTGGTAAGGAAGTAATTGTGAATGAAGGGAAGTTTGTTGCATACAGATCGTGGATTCCAGAGAGCGCAGTTAAAAGAGGGAGATGAAGGAACGTAAGTGATGGTAATAAGGTTAGTGGGGTTTCTATGTGTGGTGGGAGAGGGCTTGAAGTTAGAGGGTGGACCAGGGTTGGGGGATATATCACCTGCGAGGAGCAGCAGCAAAAAGAGGAAGAGCAGATAGTTTTTAGATTTAGGACTTGGTTTATTATGACAAATGTTAGAATATGGTGGGCTGAGAATCCTCAGTAAACTGAAGATGGCATGGGAGCTGTACATAGGGTAGGGCAGGAAAGAGGGGCTGATGTGGATGAGTGGTGATGGAGGGGGGATAGGGTGATACAAGTTGGTGGTGATGGCACATAGAAACACAAACAGTGAAGTTACAGACATGGTAATGATTAGTAGAGAGTAGAGTTATAGACATTGTTTGAGTGGCTGTCTGTCAGTACCTTCCAGTCTATCCTAGTCAATTCCGGTCCATTTCAGGTGGCGTAGAGAAAAATCTTCAGCAAGCTAGAGCAAGACAAGAGAGAACCTTTAACCAATGTGCTCAAGCAACTCCATTACAACCTGGTGAGCAAGTTCTCAAGAGAAAGAGACGCACCAACAAATTGGATAATCAGTGGAAAACCACCATACATACCATCTTACCATCAAATTTAGACAATGCCAAAATGCGTCTAATCAGCAAAGACGAAGGAAGAACGTCAGCAGTTGTGTCAAGAGACCATCTCAAACTGTGTCCTCAAACACTGAAGACACCAGAAGTAACAGTACCCGTGCAGGTCCAACCTGTCAAAGAAGAAGATGAAGTATTCCATACCGTCTTAGGAGATTTCCTCAAAACATGGCCAAATTACTACGGAGCAGTTGTAGTCCCCATGATTGCTTTCCCTCCAATGGTTGAACCAACACCAAAACCCGTACAACCAGAAATCCTAAGTCCTGACGAACTGGAAGTCGAGCCTGAAGAGGAAGAACCAATACCTGGTCCCAGTGAGCTTGCCAGTCCTACTGTTAGATCTCCATCCGTAATAGTACCAGACACTCCAAGTAGGTACATGTCCACCCACACCATCAGGCTATGTACACCCAGTACACCAGCATTACGCAGATCATAGCGTAGTACAAAGATTAAAAATGTAAAATTAAATGTGAAATGTAAATATGTTTGTGTAAAAGTTTAATAGAACCCGGTAAGATGTAAAGTGTATAGAAAGGGTGAGAATAGCTTGGTGTTAGGTGGCAGCCACAGAGAGTAAGAACTTGGCCTCTTATGCGGTGACCCGAGGGCCTAGAGGCCTACTGCACTTAAACCAGAGACACCTGTACGTGTTTATATTTGTTATGCAACATTAAAAGCCCAGTACCTACAGAGATTATCCTGTATTAACTTCTTGCATATTCTTGAACATTCTCATTTTTATTATCTACGGACCAT
Organism: Allobates femoralis; assembly: GCA_033576535.1. Lineage (NCBI taxonomy): Eukaryota > Metazoa > Chordata > Amphibia > Anura > Aromobatidae > Allobates > Allobates femoralis. The sequence goes on along the minus strand of JARQOC010000002.1, from coordinate 59,197,449 downwards.
ACCTACCACAGGACTGGTTGTGGTAAAGACTCAATTGTATATATCTAGCAGCCCTGGAGGCAATAGACTAAACCCGCAGAAGGACTGCTATTTTGAACTTTTAGACTCTTTTTGAGCTTTTAGTGGTTTTTGTATTTTTATTTTTAAGACTCTGTAAATATTAATTGTTTTGATATGTTAATTGTTCGTTTGTTTTTCCACAGTCCCGGAGTACTGTCTTTTGCTAAGGGGGAATGTGGCACCCCAGGGGTTAATGTGCCACAGTAACATCAACCTGGGTTAATTCCCCACAAAACAATGAACACTGCACTAGCGCCTCTAGGCCAGAAAGGGGAGCTAAAGCAGCTCCTCTATATATTCTGGTGTAGAGAGGAAATGAGTAGTTCAGTGCGGTGCAGCACTGAGGAAGAAAAGACTGTGGTGTAAAGAGGCTGCCTCAGGCTTCTCCACAGTCTGCTACTCAATTCCAGGCCTAGCCAGGGTCTGAGGGAAGGAGTAAGAGAAACAGAACACATCTGGGAGACTGAGTTACCTCATAACTCACCCCGGAGGAGTGCAGAGACCGGATACCGGATCCGAATCTGTGACTGAAACACGCAGCACAGAAAACACTGGGATAGTGGAGGTGACATACCTACACCGTACCTCAGCAAAGCAACACAGCAGGGTCAGAAGCACACTGAATGACTCAAGTTGCCTTGCAAAAGGGGTACCTGTGAGGAGAGACAGGGCCAGCAGCTCAGCTAAAGCAGCAGCTGGGCCACACACAAGGCGCAGGAGTAGGAAGCTGAGGACCCAGTCAGGGTGGGAGCAACCCGGCCCTGGTGCAGACTCCGTGGACAGTACTCTGCTAACAACATCTGCAGTAAAACCTTGGAAAAATGCAAAACAGTGAGTCTGTGTGATCCTTACACTCAAGCCCTACTCTCCTTCACCAACTCTCATCATCTCTACTACTACCCCTACTCTGCACCAATCATAGACTATTATCATCACTGCCCCGGGAACCAGGCTCTACCTGCGGAGAGCCGTTACATCACCAGCTGCTAAACATCATCCCTGGAGGTTCTGCAGCAGTGGTGGTCATCCTGACCATAACCCGTGGGTGGCGTCACGACAAAATCCCCTGTAAATATACCCCCCATCTATTGCGGAACCCAGGACATGGTCCGGACCAAGACTGCCGTGATATCTCCAGCATATATCCGGTCCAGTACCGAGCACCCCATCCCAGTGGGCTCCACAAGTGCATCTCAAGGAATTAGAAGATCATCAGAAAGTTCATTTATTTCAGTAATTCAATACAGAAAGTGACATTCATATATTACATAGAGTCATTATGTCGTGCCCAGGGCAAGGGGGTTCTCAGAACCAGGCCCCTTTTGTCATCTAGGTTTGAGGGATGTCACGGTGACGTGACCTGACTCCGTAGTCCTGGGCGCGGCAGTAAAAATGGGGGAATAGAATTTTCTTTTTAAAAGATATATGTGACACCACCCATGGTTTGTGGCCAGAGGCGACCACCGCTGCTTTTGGGACCTCTGGGGATGATGTGGGAAGCAGCAGAGGTGATGCGCCCTCCATGGTTAGGGCTGGTCCTCAGGGCTACCGTGAAGTAGAGTTCGTTCACTGCACCCCCAAGGCAGCCTCCGGCTGCCGGTTCTCATTGTAGCTGTCCAGCACGTGAATAAAGTCTTACATACAGTTCTGAGGTTGACCGGGTACTTTACTCAAACTCTGCAATTCTTTACACTGAGTACACTAGCAGTTCCGGTTACCGATTAGCAGCTGGGACGGCTCATCACTACACCCCCTCTCTTAGGTTCCTTTCAGGCCTCTTTCTTTTGTCCCGCACACAGACTCCAGTACAGCAGTCACAGCCTTTTCATAGATCTCCCGTCCGGGTCCACCTAGCACAAGTGTGATGGCCTTTCCTTCGTTGTGCCAGGGGTTGGTTCCAGGACATAAAGACCCCGCACCCCGCCGGGATTCCTGTTTGGGGATTTGCAGCTTTCCTGCCACATCAACAGGGTCGGCTCCCTGGTGTCAGCCTGGTTCCGCGGTGTCCCTGCTGGTTCAGACACACCGTGGACCCCTTCTGCCTTTCCTAGGTCTTTAGCCCGGGACCCAGACTAGCCATACGGGGGCACAGGCTGCTGGGTCCAGGTTCTTCCTTTCTGGTGTTGCAGTCTGCTAGGCTTTTGGGGCATATCGGCTTAGGAGTTCTGTTTCTTCTCCCATTACAGCTCACCAGGAACTCAAACCTGAATTCTCTACTTATCTGAGCTCTCATAACTTTATGTTCCTGGGTTTTACTCCAGTTCCTCTACCCCTTCCCGGGCACTTCCTCAACCCTCCACCCTCCACTTGGTCCCTCCTGCTGTCCGATGCCTGACATGAAGTAACTAGAACTAGGGATCGGGGTTTGTGTAGGGTGTTTATGCAGGGTGACTAACTTACCAGTCCCAGCTACTGTACCACTTACTAGCGACCGGTCCGCAGGGGCACCACAATTACACAGAGTGATCTATTTCAAGTGTTTATTTCTGTTAATGTTCATCATTATAGCTTACAGCCAATGAAAACCCAAAGGTCATTATCTCAGAAAAGCATTAAAAACAGTGCTACTGTATTCCACGAGACATCAAAAGGTGAATATAATATTGATTTATTAGTCAACGCGTTTCAGGACTCCCAGGAACGTCCTGAAACATGACAATATGACATTGATTTTTGATGACCTTCTAATTCATTGAGATGTATTAGTAATATAAGACTGTCTTATTTTAGGGGAAACATGGTAGTTAAGAGAGGCAATAGATCTTCTTTAAAATCTTGGATTGAATATCGGGTGAAAAAAGAAAAATATAGATTAAAAAACCCTCAAAATTCAGAGAACCCCAATACAAAATTTCAGATAAAAAGAGCACAAATGGTTTTTCATTAAAAAACGTAGTAGCAGCAAAATCCAAAAAAGGCCCGGTGTGAACCCAACCTACATGCACTCAGTTTTTGCAATAAAAGAGCCGTCGTACTGACACAGAGAGCGCTAATTATGCCCCATGCAGTCACTATTCTGTTGCACTGATTGAATAGGCTCCAATGAGAGGTTAAAAGCTTAGCTGGATCTCTATTTCAGGAAAGACATGCTGCTGTCACACAGGGTGACTATGGAAGCGTCTCCTAAAATCTCTGCGGGGGAAGGGATTGTTTCCTCACTTAACTCTGGTGTCAAATAGATAGTTTTTGGCAGTGTCAAGCTGCATAGTTTTTATTTACAGCAGGTGAACTCTATCTCTAAAATTGTAACGCTGCACAGCGCTTTCCCGTCGGTGTCATCCTCGATGACTTCTCAAGAGATTCCTGACAATCTGTCAAATATCTGCCGTCTGCACCCTGCGCGCTGCCCGCACTCCCTTCTTAGGATATTCATTAGCCATGGTGAAAACACCTAAAGATTATGTCACCTTCATACCTAAACAAAACATACCAATGCATAAAATTGGCATTAAAATATATATACAGCATGAACGCATTACTACATTATTATTATATTATTATTATTATTATTATTATTATTATTTATTTATATAGCGCCATTGGTTCCATGGCGCTTTACATAAGGCGTGGGGGTAACAAGGACAGGTACAGTACATATGAGCAGTCAATGCTTGCTGATACACGACGGGAGAGGTTCCTGTCCACGAGGGCTCACAGTCTAGGGGTTTCCCACTAAGTCCCATAATAGTGAACAGGACGGTGGCCATATGTGTACACTACCACTCTGTATACTTGAGAAATTTTGCTATCCTTCTGATTAGTGTGTGTCCCAGTGATCTGACCTCCACCAACCATACATTCACCATCTAACCAATAGATAAGCCATACAGGTGCATCTCAATGAATTAGAATATCACCAAAAAGTTAAATTATTACAATAATTCAATACAAAAAGTGAAACTCATCTATTATATAGAGTCATTACACACAGAGTGATCTATGTCAAATATATACTTATGTTAATGTTGATGATTATGGCTTACAGCCTGTGAAAACCCAAAAGGGTTAAAAACTGCTGCCGTATTCACGAGACATCAAAAGGTGAATATAATATTTATTTATTAGATGTAATTGAGTCGGTCGACAAGGTAGGGGGTACTTGGATACCGGAGCAGGGGGTTACTTCGGTGGGGGATCACGGCTGGTCGGTTCCCGGTTCTGTGCCCTGGACCCTCAATGGCGGGTGGGGGTGATGATGATGGGGGAATTATAATGTGACGCCACCTGTGGTACCTGGCAATAGGGTTACCAGCGCTGCGGCCGGCCGCTGAGGTGATGTCAATGCAGCTTTGGTAGTACAGCTCCCCACAGGTGGAGCTTTACCTCAGGGCAGCGGGATGGATGAGGGGAGTAGTAGTAGCGGTTTTGTTGTGAATGCTGCAGGCGGTGGCGGTGAAGCAGGCACACACACAATAGTCTCTGTTTCTGTACCTTTTTCTGATGTCCGGTAACAGGCACGGTCCAGGAGAGTAACCAGGTTTCTGTACAGCTTGGGACGTTCACCTTGGAGAGCTGTGAGGCCTCCTCTGTTAGTGTGTGAAATAATTGGAGTAAGTTCTGCCTGTAACTGAACCTGCTGCTCTGTCTCCCTCTCAGGGTGCTACTCCACAACCCACAATGAGGACTTTTCTGTGGGATACAAAAACTACTCAAAAAAGGCAGCATCAGAAAAAAAACTTACCATCAATGCCAAAAACAAAAAACCAACACAGCACTTGCAGGATGCAGACCTTTCTGTGGGATCCCTATACTCTGCTTAGGTCCCTAGTCCTGTGCTTGGTCAGGTTTGATGTCTCACTTGATGTAACTTCAGGGGGACTAAATCCTCCTGGCTGGTCCAGGCTTTCTCTGCTACACTTCAGATGAATAGCAACTTTGGACTCTGTGTCTGGGTGGGCTAAAGGGACACCAGGTATGTTCCCTTCTTCTTTTTTCCTACTAATTCCACTGGCCTCCGTCCCTCTCCCTAGGGGGTTGCACAGTGGGTCAGCTTTCCTGGTTCTGGGCCTGGCTTGGTCCCAGCAACCAGCTCCTTCCTTCTGTACTGTCTGGAACTAACTACCTCTTCCCTGCAGACTGCAGACTGACTCACTGATTACTCCCCTCAGGCCTGGATCTTTATAGGGGATCTGGCTTAAGGACAGCCAGTGGGGCTCCCCCTCCAGGTCTGGGGTGGAAGGTGTTGAATGCAAGTGTGCCAAGATGTGCATCCCTCCGTGCATCGGTGGGTCCTGTGGCAAACCCCACAGGGGTGCCACATAATCCTCACTACCTATAGTTCAGTGATGCACAAAAGACGAAATATAAATGTGGTTTATTGGGTTAATACGTTTCAAACATAGTGACAAAATCTTTAAATCCCCGGACACACTTCCACCATCATCACTAAGGTGGTGCCTGAGCCCAGGATTTACTGACCATATTTTGGTCTCTGCAGAGATCAACAGATCATCCATTTGATCGTGGGCTGAGAGGCCGGGCGGGAAATGATGGGACAATCATAGCAAGCACAGATAAGTATTTAGACTACTAGGAGGTCCTTCACACAGCTACCAGCATACCATAATACGGTGTGAAGCATTCTTGAGAATCCCGACTCTGCTTCAAACCGTAGTTGTCCCCAAGGGTACTGTCTTTTTTCAACAAATTCCACAGGAACAGGCACAGGACTACTAGGTACTTAAGATACCTTCTAGGACACTAGGTATTTTGTCCACCAAATATGTTGCCGGTAGATGATCCCTTTCTTTCTCGTTCTCTGAGCTTTCCTTCCTTAGTAATCGCCAACTACCTCCACCATGGTCACCACTCTCCCCTCTGTGATGCACTTCTTTTACTTAACTATAGCTGCATCACCATAGCCTCTCCCCAGCTGTCCCCTTGCTATTGCCAGGCAGATTTGACCATTCAGCTAAATTGCCTTAGTCCTGTTCTGTATTACATTGCTTTACAATAAACTATGCGTTATTAACAGTACATTGGAAACACTGCTACATACTTTACATGTTCCTAAACCTTATCACATCTTACACTATGCCTTATACCATACTGGGGAATCAGATGATGCACTGTAGATATGAGGGTTTATCATCGCACATACTCCCCACTCTGTAGGCAAGAATATATTTATCACCACCGCAGGCAGCACATGGGGCTTGTTTGTGGACGTCAGAGTCCAGTATTGTTATATTTTCTTTGCTCGTAAGATGGGGAATCAATATGGTGCTCCTCTACCTAAAGCCAGGAACTGCTCTGCTGGAAAACGCGCCGTCCGACCATTCCCACACTCAGGATTCTTGGTCCAGTGTATTTACACTGTTTTCCCTCTGAAAACACTAGCATCTCCACAAGAATAAATTGACATGCTGTGGCTCGGGAAGCCACTTTGCAGGTCAGTGTACTCTGTAGAGAAAAGAACCACAGTGTCCATGGGATTTCTATAAATCCATTTATTGTACTTGTACTGTACAACACAGCGTTTTGGGCGAAGCAACAACAATCTGTGTCAAAAACGCTGCTAATACTGATCATGGGCACTCACCCCTATACTTCACGAGCAATGCAGTGTGGTATAACTGTAAGATGGCACAACTGTTCCAGTACTATATGGCTATAATGCATTGTGGATAAAGTATGGTCAAGGCTAGGGATGGATGATGCATATATTTTTGTACATTATTTTTTTAAGGATTTTGAATGTCAGCAAGTCATTATTGTGGCATCCTTTGTCATGTGAAAACCAGAATGAAGAGCAAGGTCACAGAAGGCATGGGTAGGGTGATAGAGGTGGCAGAGGAGATGTAAGACAGTGCAGAACTGTGGAGGCCTTTGTGGGTGAGAGTGATAATTTTATTGTACTCTGTAGTGGATGGGTAACCAGTGCAATGACTGGCACAGGATAGAGGCATCGGTGAAGCAGGTGGAGAGGAATATGATCCTGAATGCTGCATTCAGGATGTATTGGAGAAGAGAGGGTTTAGTAAGAGGGAGACCAATTAGTAGAGAGTTGCCTTAATTTAGATAAGAATGAATAAGGGCAACAGTTATGGTGGGTTTACACGGCGCGATATCGTTCCGATATCGTATACAACGGCGCGGAAGCGCGCATTTAGTGCTCGGTTTTCCCTGAACCGCATCGGCGGTTTACACGCTGCGATATCGGGATACAACGTCCCTACGATGTGTACGCCCCCCGACCCAGGAACGACCATTTAACATGGGAGTGAATGGGTGACGTTGCAGTACACATCGGAGTTGGGCTGTCACACGGGACGATCCGGGTGCAACCGGCATCCGATATCGGGCGGTTGAATAGCACGCTCATTCGATCCCCGATATCGGTTTACCATCGTTCCTGCATCGTATCGGATGTTCACACCGTACAACGCAGGAACGATATCGGCTCCAACGCCCGAACCACGTGACTTTTGGTCAGAGTTGTATGCCGATATCGCAACGTGTAAACCCACAATTAGAGTTTTTGCAGAGTCAACGTAAGAAAAGGTCGAATTCTAGAGATGTTTTTGAGGTGTAGGTGACATGAGCGAGCGAGTGACCGGATGTGGGGAGAGAAGGAGAGATCCGAGTCAAATATAACCCCAAGACAGCGAGCGGCTGCTGAGGAGTAACGGTAGAACCGCATACAGAAATGGCAATATTGGATTTATGAAGATTAGTAGATGGAGGAAACATGAGAAGTTCAGTTTACTGCACTCCATAAAATCAAAGACGAAAACAATGGTGGAATTGCATTTTTTTGTTTATTTCACCCTTTGTAATTTTTTCCTACTTTTCAGTAAAATATCTAATAAAGTGAATGGCATCTTGCCTTTTATAAAGTATCACTTGCCCTTAAAAAACAATCCTAGTGATGACAATAAAATAGGAAAAGTTATTATTCTTGGAAGAGGCGGAAAAAAAGATAAAACTAAAAATGTTTGCATCTCCCAGTTTGCCAGCCCTGTACGCTTCCCTCTACATGCACAGACAATGAATATACTTTATATTCAGGACGCTCTCCAATTGTTTGATCTTTCAGCATGGCGCAGTTGAGCCTGATGGGAGTTATGAGCAAATAGTAAGTGCATTGCGTACTTCTGGCCTCCTGTGACTTAGATGAAGAGCATGTCAGACTCTTAAGTCAGAAGAAGTCAGAGACATTTATCAAACAAAATGCAAGCAAGCATTATTTGGCTTCTTTAATCCTCAGCAGAAGCAATAAGGTGGTGTGACAGTGTTTGATTTAAGGATGACACCTATGCTGAAACATTATCAGGAAGATTAAACGCTCGCTGCTGCACTCCGTTTGCCAATATGTTTTTGACTAATTTCCTTCTGAAGCCATTCAATTTTCATTACCAATATAGACAGGCTGTAAAAAGTTCCCTCCGTCTGTGCCATCGTCACCGGTTTAGCCCAACGTAAACCTAAGTGACAGTGCGATATAAGCGGGTGTTTAGGACATAAGCCGGCCCAAGGAGACTTGCTATGACTTGTAAATGAAACTGTCATGATCAATCCCATGTCTTTCCCCGTTGGTAGTCATTTTACCATGCTCAAGTGGAGATGAGCCAAATTTCAACATTTCGCTTCATCTGCATTTTTTGCAATCTTGGCTGTCCAATTTCATTTGCCTCTTTCGTTTGTTTGCAGCCTTGAAGTGAATCGCCACTTGGTCTTTTCATGTCGATTTAGGTTCAAGATTCTGTCCTAAATCAATTTTGTTGTGCATTTTTAAACCAATTAGAGCAACTTTATAATATCTGCATAGACCTAGAAGAATTGGCAGAGTGCTGGATATCTGCAGTCACCACTAGCGGGAGATTATGGTCATCTGTGTATTACTAAGTTCAATGTGTAACCCCCTCTAGTGGTGACTGCAGGCAGTTAGATTGTTATGGTTAACCCCTTAATTCAATATTATGTCCATGTAAGGGACTGCAGTGGTGGTCACACGTGGAGGGAGCTCAGGGTTGAGGTCTCTCAACCTGCGTCAGAAACAAACTATAGTATCTCTAACAGCTGCAGTCAAAGCGGAGCTCTGCCCATGTGGCGCCCCACTGGTCGGGACGCCACGTAGGGGTACTGCACCCACAAGAGAGTGTGTAGTATCCCTGTGACCAGGAGACTGGGATGTCAATAGGGGACCCTCACCACACGCATCCACACATCTTAGGTCAGGGGACCATAGGGTTAACCATTGCTAGGAAAGCGGTCCCGGTGGGGGGAGCTTAGGTGGGTAGTGGAGAGCAGGAAAGTTAGTGAGAGGAGTTGGAGACAGAGAAAGAACCCTGCGAGAAGCGCAGTGGAGGGCACCTCAGGACAGGTGGCTCGGAGAAAGAAGGGGATCCTAGGGTGTTGAGGTGCACCCAAATCCAGACCGATACGACTCCCGACCGGAAGGATCCAGGCCAGAACCGTAGAACCATCTTCGAGGTGGTGCGGGCGTTCATCCCCAAGCTGGAGAACCAGAGGGCACGGACTTCTTCAGAAGTCGCGGCAACACCCGGAATAATTCTCTAAGGCCCCGTATAGGATCCAGAGGCCTCAAGACAGGAACCGTCCATAAGGATCCTGGGGGACCAGAGGAGGGCTCTGTGCCCGAGAGCGCTAAGGGATGAACAGAGGGAGAGCCCAGCAAGGACAGAATAAAGGATCACCAGGCACACCACTGAGGGTTTCAAGTAAGACGTGAAAAGACTGTTTGCTGCCTGAGTCACCAGTAAAACCTGGTTCAGAGTCAAAGACTGTGTGATGTGTCTCATTTGCCTATGCCTGAGGACCCATTCTCTTGTTCCCTCAGTCAGAAGCTGTGTCACAGGTGCTCAATTCATCTCTATGAGAACCAGAACGAGGCCAGAACAAGGCTTTCATAGAGATGTATTGTAAAGTGACCTCCGGCGCGCTCCATGGGACACTGGAGCTGCCGGCTTGTCACTTTGTCACAGACTGACCAAGGTGCCACTGGAAAAGGATGAAGGTGGCGGGAGGTGAGTATCAGATAGGGATCAAGGGACTTAGAATTTAATGCTAAAATCCCTGGCATATGGCATGTGCCAACAGAAATAAATTATTATTTATGCTATTATACTGTTAGAAGGCTTGGACTAAAACTATCAGATTAAATTAATTTTTTTTTTTAACAATTTTTTAGCTTTATTATTAATCTAATGCAGTTGTAGCTAGAAGTGCCAGTGATTCTGTAGCTATGGTCTGGTGACTGCCAAGTGCATGGTGATTAAAATCATTAGATTAAAGCAAAGGTGTCCAACCTCTTGGCGTCTCCGGGCCACATTGGAAGAAGAAAAGCTTTCTCGGGCTGCACATTAAATACACAAACACTAACGAAAGCTGATGAGCAAAAACAGGCTCTGTACATAATTTTTGTGATATCTGCTATCAAAGATGAGCAAAAAAAAAAAATCCTCATATAATAATTCTAATTATGTAATGCCCAATTCAAAGAGTCTTTTAAAATCGTCAAGCAGGTCTCATGTTTCTGATCCTTAATTTATAAAATGTACATGTTGAGGTAATAAAAAGTAATTATTGTTGTTTTTATATTTTTAAGTGCAAAAAGAAAAGAGTCAATATAAATCTAGTAACTAGTTTTAATGGCCTATGTACATCACATAGGATGCACTGAGTCTGCAGTATATACATTGCATTGGAAACACAAACTGCTGTATATACATCACGTAGGAAACACTGAGACTGCTCTAGAGGCATCACATAAGATAAACAGAGACTGCAGTATACACATCACATAGGATACACTAAAACACTGACACTGCTGTATATACAGAACTCACAAAGGATGCACTGAGACTGCAGTATATACATTACATAGAATACACTAGGGGTGGGGAACGCTAGGACTCAAGGGCCGCCAACAGATCATGTTTTCAAGATTTCCTTAGTATTGCACAGGTGATAGTTTAATCACCTGCACCGGTGATGATTTCAAACCCTGTGCAATGCTAAGGAAATCCAGAAAACATGATCTCTTGGCGTCCCTTGAGACCAGCATTCATCCCTGGAATACACTGAGACTGATGTATATAAATCACAGAAATTATAAGAGACATGAGACAGCTGTATATACATTACATAGAAGATGAGACAGCTGTATATACATCATAGAAGAGACATGAGACAACTGTATATACATCACATAGGATACACTGAGACTTTGCGTTATATATATATAACATAGGAGACAGGAGACTGCTGTATATACATCACATAAGAGACATGAGATGGCTGTATATATCATATCAAACACTGAGACTGCAGTATTAATACCAACACCTTGACATGCAAAGCTTCAAAGCAACAGAGCTAAGATGGGGAGAGCAGGACAGGAAGACAGAATGCACTAATTCCTCCCACAACTATATCCCGACGCTTTCACAGTTCAGAACATTGTGTCCATTCACAGTTCTCTCCACAAAAATTAAGGATTCAACTATGCCTAGAACTCTGTCTTGTGCTACATTAATAGCCATCTTGGGCTGCATACAGCCTGCGGGCCGTTGTTTGCACACCCTTGGTTTTAAGAGTTAGAATAGGAGGATGTATATCTTGAGTTGATGCCTCATACTTTACATCTGGAGCCAGGATATTAGGGCAAGTGTCTATCATGAGTACTTTTGTGTTTTATAATAAGGAATATTATTATGCAAGGCACATTCATCGGTCCTAAAATACAATTTTGTAGGCGGAGTTTCAGGCTACACTTGAAGTAATTACATAGTAATAAAACTCACCTTCAAGATGAGACCACACACTGAGGCTGACTGCGTTTCACCCAAACTCCCTCCACCATGATGACTAATTGCCATTGGCCTGATTCAGATGGGTGGAGCTTCATACAAGGGAATGTGCATGTGCCCCACCCTCAAAGATTTTCAAGAGCCATCAATATTTTAAAGGGGGGGATTATTAATCTGGTGACTTCTTGCTTTGTGGTCAGATACCTTCCCTGCTGAGCCACAGCCTAGTTGGTCTCTGTCCAAAAGCTTATGCTTCTTTTGTCCTTGCTTTGCTGATAGTCAGCCGTTCTCACATTCTTATTTTGTCTCTGTCCTATCACATCCCGAGTGGGGCTATTTATACCCACCTTGAACCAGCCTTCTCTGCTTGCTATATTTCTATGTGGATCTCTGGTAAGGATTGCAGACCTGAAGCTAAGTGATTTTGCCTTTTAGACAGAGACCAGTGTTGTATTTTGATGTATTTCTCATTTGCTTTCCTTACACCTATCTTCTTTTAGGTTTGCAGTAGGTTACATTTATTATTTCTCATTTGTCCACTTGTGCACATGCTTTATGTTTGCCTGCCATTGTTTATTGTCTACCACGGCACATTTTCTTTATCCTGATTGATTGTTTGTAGTGACCTCAGAAGGAATGAGTAAGAGCTCAATGCCCTTTTAGGGAGCCAGGTCCAAGTTGTAGTTTCTAATTGAGCGGCTAAGAACATTCTAGTCTGTACAGGAACCAGCCACAGGATGTGGCTTTAGTGGTTTAGACTGGATACCAGATATCTCCCCCCCTCCTTCCTCTTTTACCGCCAAAAAAGCATGGAGAAAATGTGTCTTTTGGTGCATTTTTCTGGCAAGAGATGCAAATTTGTACCAGAAACTTTCAGCACCAAACACCCAACATGCGTACAGAGCCTTACTCTCCCTTTTTATATACTTCAATATGCAGCTGTAATCTGATCCCTCAGAGATCTGGTAGTCCATTTTGACTTGAGAAAGACATATTTTAGCTGTATTTCTGAGTGAATGATAAGTTCAGGAGGCAGAGTGGAAGAGAAGATGTGGCTCTTAAGTGGAGAAAGAATATTGTTTCGTTGATAAGATATATTATAACGTTTCTTATTATTGCTTGTACTATTCTAAATTTCATTCTAAAGGGATTGCAGTTCTAAAGACCTGCTGTCAAATTCACAAAACAGCTGCGCTGCTTTCACATTGCGATTTTCTGGGAACCGTGGCTGTCCGTTGTAAAACGGACAGCCACGGATCCGATTTGGCCCCCATGTATCCCTATGGGCAACAGATCGGATCTGATTTGGCCTTATTGCCATTCGAATTGTGTCGGATCCGATTGTGTCCAATTTTTTGCTTTAGCCACAATTGGAGACAGCTCCGATTTTGGGCACAGCAGACCAAATTGAACCGAATCGAATCCGACCCGATCCGCGGCCATTAATATGGGGACCTATGGAGCACGGGTCTGAGAAAACAGCTGATCATTTCTCGGACCCTATTTTGTGTACTGAGCATGCTCAGTCACTAAAACTGCTCTTTACCATCTAATTTCACTTCCGCAATGTACAGTATGTACATACATTGCGGAAGTGAAATTAAGTAAAAGCAAGTGTTTAAAAGTAAAAAATATATACGCTCACCTTTCCCGTGTGGCCCCCGATGTCAGGCATCTAAAATAAAAGAAGGACATGGAGGGGCGCTCCTGGTGTAATACCGGTGGTCTAGTGGAGGCAATGGGGAGATGCACTAACCTTGGTCGGTTATGCTCCAGCATAACTGCGGTACAGAGCTTACGGTGCGTCATGTTCACCTGCCGCCAATGTCAGACCAGACAGCTGGTCACGTGTTGGATGACGGAGATTCTGACGTCACCACAGGTCTTCGATCCTCCTGTTATTCTCCCCACAGGTCTTGTAGAAGCTTTCCTCCAGCAGCACCGCACCGCACACCCACCAGGTGTAAAATTAAAGAAGCTGTATCAGCTGCCGAAACATGTTGTGAGGAATGACCAGTCCATATTTGAGCAAGTAAAAGAAGGTACTAAAAAGTTGTCTCTGTGGTTTATCTCCAAGCGCTCGATCAAAACCGTTAAAGCTTCTTTCATTTAGATGTCGGCATCTATCTTCCATGGTTTAGGACGCAGCTGGGCGGGGCTAACTTATCAGCTGATTGGTCACATGACCAGTTACTGCAGTAACTGTGATCATGTGACCAATCAGCTGATCAGATAGCCCCGCCTCCTTAGGTCCTTCAACCCTTGGGAGCTAGAGGGAGCGCATCGGGGGACTTGCTGGAGAGGTGAGCATATATATTTACTTTTACTTAAGTTCACTCCCGCAACGTATATATACACATTGCGGGAGTGAAAGTGCTCGGCTTGCCTGCACTTTGCAGGCCGGGCTTTCTATTTCCGGATCCTTGAAAATCACAAACCCGGACACAGGTATGGCATCTGGAGGTCACTTCCGATGCCATCCTTTTCCTGTCCATGGGGTCCTGCAAAAAGTAGGATCCCCAAGTACAGGAAAAAAAAAATCGCAATGTGAAACCAGCCTTACTAAAAAGGATCTATGGTATCCATAATACCTCAGCTTCTTCTCAAGAATTATAGTGTCTAAAAGTAGAAACATCCATTCTATACAGTATTGATCCCCCCAGCTTTGTATGACCCCACTAAATACGTGCATTGAATGAACACACTCTGATGTGAGTTTTTAATAAGCGGCGCCCATCTTTAAATATTGAATAAACATAAGATGGGAGAAGCCGCATCATTCCTTCATTACATGGTTTAAATAATTTAGGATTAGTCATGCAGTTCATCGTCAGGAAGCTTCATTTGTATACATTATCTGCTGGAGAAACGTAAGGGAGAGCGGTCATTTGTCATTTCTAAGTATTTCACATTCATTACAGGAACACTTCCATTTAGTGTCTTTTATTCCTCTAAATGAGTTAGACCAATTGCAGAGAAGTGAGATGTAAGCAACTAATGCATTTTCCAGTATGCAAAGTATCATATAGAGGAACACAACATGACGAGTCTCTCAACATCTCAATGATTTCACCAATGGAAAAAACCATGAATAATTTTAAAGGACCAGTACAGCACAATTACTATGTAGTTTTTATGTTTTTTATTTTAAATAGCTTCCAAACAACTCACATATTTACGTACCGACAGTAAAAATTAGTAGATAACAGCAGTGTAGTAATATTACAGTATTACAGGTGCATCCCAGTGCATTGGAATGTCATCAAAAAATGACTTTATTACAGTAATTCAATACATAAAGTGAAAAGCATACATTATATAGAGTCAAATCCCAAAAACAGAGTCCGGATTGGTTTACGTAAATTTAAGGGCCCCCCCCCCACATTATGATCAACTAAGGGGTCCCTTCTCAGCACGAACATATTCTCATTAACTTAATAGAATAGGAGAAACATCGAATATCATGCAAAATACACACTTTATTGTGAACAATGATGGCACCAAAGAGTGCTCAATGTCTCATAAGTCTCAGCCGTCAAGTGGTCACCATAAAAAAAGAAGTAGGCCCCGACGCGGCATTTTGCTGGCTTAGCGTGGTAGCGCCAGCTTCCTCAAGGGGGTGTTCCAGTGTGCCCCAGTTCCCTTCCACCTTAAATATGCCACCATACCTAGTTTGCATCCTCTCACCTCGTCCCCTTGTGACATGCATTTACCGGAAACACGTCAACTGGAAATAACGAGTCGGCTGTAAGGCAGACACTGCGCACACGCGGGACCCAGGACGTATCACCATGGCTCCCATGTGTGCGCACACCATACAATGACGCCGCTCAAGTCACAACCAGTATTAATAGGACCGGGGGTGCGCACATAACAGTAAAGTTAGGGTTTAGAGTAGGCGAATCATAATCCATACATATTAAATAAGGTCTGGGTACTGGATAAAGAGAGAAAATATTAGAGAACCAGTCAATGGTCCAAGTGAGAGGAAGTTAAAAAACAACAGATTGAGGAAATGCAGTAAATTGCAACAGCCAATCACAGAGGCTCTGACAGAGTGTGAGCCTCTGTGATTGGCTGTTTGACAGTCAGTGCAGTGAATATGCATGAAGCTTCATTGGCAGCCCCGGCGCAGGAGCAGGAGACTGGTAACCCCAATCTACCTATTCTACCATCTATCTCTCCCATCTATCTGTCTATTTATCTATCTGATTTTCTATCTATCTCTCTATCTATTCAACTTTTAGCAGCATGGGACTGACCATATTAAAAAAGCAAGTCATACTAATGACATGCGCATGACATACAGATGCTAGGTTCGGGGCAACTGCACATTGGCATGTAATACGAATGTCGTACTGGTGTCTAAACGCATGACTCCCACATGATACTTTTCTTGCTGATATCCACAGCGGGAAAAAAAAAAAGCAGATGTGAGTGCACCCTAAGGTGTATTTACGCCTGCCAATACAGCTGCTTTGAATCTTGAATTAATATGGATATACCATATTTTTTGCTTTATAAGTCGAACCTGATTATAAGACACACCCCAAATTTGCTCAAGGAAAAGAGAAAAAAATAATATTTTAATGCTAAATGGAGTTCATCTTACAATGCCAGTGTCCGTCTTCAATCAGTACACCGTATATGTCCATGATTCTTGTACATGACCCCCGAACTGGTATATATGTCCCCCATCCTGGTATACATATCTCCATCCTGGTACATAGCCCCCCCCATCCAGGTACATGGCCCACTTATCCTGCATATGACCTCCAATCCTGTATATGGACCCATTCAGCATATGGCCCCCATCCTACATATGGCCTCCTTATCCTGGTACATGGCCACCCTTCCTGCATATGGCCCCTTTATCCTATATATGGCCCCCATAATCTTGCATATGGCCTCCTGTTCTGAATATAGCCCCCTTGCCCTGACACATAGCCCCCCCCCATCCTGCATATGCTTCCCCCATCCTGGAGCGCACCCGGGAAATCTATTATCATGCCTGGGACATGATACCAGCAGAGAGGGGAAGACGGAGCCCTGGAGACCACCCAGTCAGACTACAGACCATAGCCTGAATACTGCATGCAAAAATATAAGTTACAAAGTTGTTTTGCACAACCATTACAAGACAGTTTTAGGTCAGACAGGGATGGTTAGGGATGCGCTAGGAAGGTGCAGGGACAGGTAGTGATAGATTTGGGGGCAAAAACGAGCTGACTGGTTCTCTTTAAAACTACATGAACATGAAGTTATAAACCTGTGTTATGGACTGTTCTTGAATGATACTGAATGCAGTTGTACCTCCAATGAAAAGTGACTTTCCCTCACACCTAAGGTCACAAATCAATACAACTCTTTCAGAGGCTTGCTCTGGCTTCTTAGAGATGCATTGACTCTTGTGATGTAACTTCTAACTTCCAGTCAGAAGTTATGGTCGCCATTGGACCAATTAGAGGATAAGACACTGGAAGGTGATTATATGACTGAGGGCAGGGGGCTTACTTTTAAAGTGCTACTCAAGCGCTGAAAAAAACCTGCTGGAGTGGTGTTTTAAATAAAAGCAAATCTTTTCACAGGACCATAGTCCTGATGCAGCTCAGAATTACTTAATCGCCACACAGGATCAAACCCCTTTCTACCTGCCACTATCTCTGGTTCCTCTTTTGATTAGTTGATTGGCTCAACATCATCGTTGCTGTGTGATGCATTCAGGAGGCTAGCAGGTAGGACGCTAGATGGCAGTTCTCATTGCTCCTCTCCAATGACCATGGAATAATGACTTTGCTGCTGGACTAGGGTACTATGAATCGATTAGCTCATCTCTAATATTAATGCATAATATATGTTGGTCCCATTACCGAAACTTATTTCTATCCTCAGAACTGTCACAATCAGCTGTCAGCGCATATTTTTAGAACTCACATACCTGTCATGAGTTTGTGACAGCTTTTGAGTTGTTTTTAGTTTGGCTATTAATTTCTTTAGTACCAGCGAGGATTAATGTTGTTAATGTCCACTTCCACTTCTCCTTAAATAGGTAGCGATATGATCCTTCAGCTGTTGTCGGTGATAGTTCATACTTACCTGACCAACCTGGAGTGTGGAGGTCATTCAACCACTGCTGTTTGAAGATCAACCAACCTGGTGCCATTTTCCCTGCTGTTGTCAGGAGCAAAGCAGCAGATTCTGAGTAGTTTAAATCTTGTGATTTTCCCTCTTCCTTTTGGTGGGGAGAGGGATCTTATTCCAGGTTTTCTAAGGAGGAAGGGTTTTCCTTACAGCTCTACCTCACCATCTTTAGGCATATATCTGGGATAAGAGATAGCACAAGCTCCCAGTAGTTAAGGGTTAGGCATCCCATCCCCAGGAATGCAGATCAGGCATCCCATGCCCGGGAATTAATATTTAACCCTATTACTCCCCGTGATAATACCTGTGAATAAAGAAAGTGTCGCATGAATGGCCTCATTTTATACCCCATCAGTGTGTAAGGAGCCCTGTTAATTTATTTATGACTTAGCAAAATAAATTCTTTTTTGCTTCTGATGTGAGCACCAATGAATCCCTCATGAAACACCTTGCACTTGCCTTTGGTCTTGGACTCACCGGCACCCACAACAAAAAGGTTTTTGCTTTTGGTGAAACACTTTGACGTGTCACTCCTTCTTCCCACATTATCCTACTGGTTACTTCCAACAGATATAGACTCCTTTGTATAAAATATGTAAAAGGTTGAAATTGTGTAGAAACCTCATGTAAAGTTCAGTATGTACAGGTGTGGGGCACATATATAGCCCATTGCCATGGCATTGTGTTTGACCCCTCTTTACACTGTATCTCTACAACCTGCTTGTCTAAATTGCCTCATTTATATGGTACATAATACATGACAAGCTGTTTAAATACTTCCAAGATTTACCGAGTCAGAAAATCATTATTCGGATATCCATTTAAATTAGGAAATTGTTTCCTCCCCCTTCTTTTCCGAAGAATGCTTACAACTGCTCATAGATGATCTTAAAATATTACTGCGCCAATGTGGCAGAGCGTCGTCTCTCATTCAGCTTCTCATCCTGATAAATGACATGTAGCTACCACTAACCTGCTCAGCAGCTCTACGCTCCCTTCAGTAAATGTTCCTTTTCTCAATTATTAATGGCTTCTCGGGGGAACACAAAATGCACTTCCAAACACTTGCTTGTTGCTCCAAGGGGGGGACCTCTGTGCCTTCCATTTCTCTGAAATTGAGTCTTGTAGTGTCAGGGATTGTGTAAAGACCCCTCGCTTCCTCCTCTTACTTACAAATTGAACTAATATTGGTTTTAAGAGTCTTTTGAGCCATTTATGACAATTTGCACATTTGTAAATGGATTAGTGTTTTGTAGGCTCAGGGAGAGCAGCATCTGGCAGCAAGGGACTTCATAAAACATACCGCAGAACACGTGCATAATTGATGTCAAAGAAAGGGATTTGGCTTCTTCTAAAAGGCTGTAACACTGGAAGCGTCTGGTTGGGTTCAGCATTAATGTAATGTAAACTACTTAGAAAATGTTCACTTCTGGGCTTTCCTCTTTTTAAAAGAATTTTCCACTGTGACCAACCCTGATAGAGAAAGCAGACATCAATTCTAATGAGAATTCTGTGCTAGGAACCGTTCAAGCAATGGGACAACCATTACCAAATATATTCCCAAAACTAAAGTTATTACTGTATAGAGCATCCAGTTGTTGGGATACCCATGACCAGCTGTAATCTATGTGGCAACCTTGGACTAATTGTTCAATCTCCCTGCAGCACCCCTACAGGGCATGGGAAATATTACACAACATCCATTTACTAAACCGGAAACTGGGTCCTCCAAAAATGAATAATGCTTTTCTAACTGCTCTCTTTTCTAGGGAGTTATAAAAAGTGGAACACCCTAAATAATTTTAGGATAGTATATGTAAAATGACTTTTGTCAACCCTATTCATTTTGAAGACCTTTTATGTAAAAGGGGTAAAGAAATTTCCCATAGGGTATGCGAACATGTTTTTTTTCCGGTGGCTCCTTATTGGAGATGAGTGGATCGATCTGTGAAGGATCAAATTTGAGTAAAATTTCCTGAAATTTCACATGAATTCAAATATTCTGAGATACAATTCTTAGTTTGCAAAGAAATAAAAACTTTCCTGGCACCATTGTCCACCCAGCAAAAGAATCAATGAGCAGGAAAACATCATTTTGCAGTCTAGTCCTTGCCTTGCAGCTATGACATGTCTCCTTCCCCATTACCTTGTAGAATGTAAGCTCGCAAGGGCAGGGTCTTCTCTCCTCTCTGTATAAGTCCGTCACTGTTAATCTGTTCGTTGTATTTTTAACTTGTTTGTATGTAACCCTTATGTACACATAATATCTCTGTGGTACACATTGAATCTACACATGTTTTCCTAGCCTCTGACTGTCTGTTTGCTGTGCATATAATATCTATATATGTTTATATTTTCTTACCTATCATGTCTTTGCTCTTTCTCATTCCTCATGATCACTCTTCCATGACCTGGAGTGACTACTCTAACCCCTCCCTACTTTTTATAACCTTTGTTTAACTCTCAGTATCTGGTCAGTTCATACCCACCCACCCCCTCATCCACACCTGATTCATCTTAGCTGCAGATATATTCAGAACCACAAGTCTGATCCATGTATCTTTCAAACTAAATCTTTCAAAGTATAAATATACTAGAAATGAACTGGAAGGTAAAGGAATAGAAAGCCACCATAATGTATCTTTTCTATTCACTACCACCCCTTACTACTTCATTTCTTATTAACTCCTTAAATCCCTCCAACAAGTAAGGAGCTAGTCTTCTCTCCACCCATCCTCCCCAGACATCTTACTTCCTCCTGACTACTGTTCCTCCACATACTGGCTGCATCACCTCGTCCTCCGGTCGCATCATTTTATTCCCTGGCTCGAGCATCCCATCATCTCGTCCCTGGCCAATCTACCTCACCCCGGGTGCATAATCTAGTTCCTGAATATCCCATCTGATCCCCAGCTACATTCCCCCTGGTCTGCATCTAAACCCTTGATCACCGCTGCACCTTCTCATTCCTGGCTCCATCACCACTTCCTCGGCTCCACCATCTTGTCCCGGACTGCTCGATCTCGTCCCCAGCCACATCTCCCCTGGACTGTAGCTCATCCCTTGGTGGCATCCCACCCCGGACTGCTCTTCACCACTGACCACTCGTCCACCACTACAGCTCTTTCCTGCTGCACCTGACCCCTGCTGCGTCCGACCCTTGAAACCCCTGCCCCCACCCATCATCCATAATGTTTCCGCTCCTTTGCACTCTCACTCCCATCCTTCTCCACTTCCTGCTACCCCCACTCATCCCACCACCCAGCAACAATATACTTCTCTCACCCTCCATCCTACCTAACCACCTAACCCATTTCTCAGAACTATTCCTTCACTTTCAATCCTCCATCTCCAAACAGGCACGCCCACCACGTAAACTCTCCTGCTCTCACCTGCTAACCCTCTCCCTGCTCCTCCTACTCGCTGGCGACATTTCCCCTAATCCCGGCCCCCCCCCGCCACATCCCCAGAGTCACCTACACCCCACCCCCACAACCCACCACCAACCCTCACAACCTCACCAACCTTAGACCCATCCTCCCAGCCCCTGCTCCCATAATCTCCCTGCGAGGTGCACTCTGGAACGCCCGCTCAATCTGTAATAAACTCACACACATCCACAAACTCTTTATTTCTAATAAACTCTCATTCCTTGGCATCACAGAGACCTGGCTCACCCCCTCCAACACGGGCTCCCTTGCTGCCATATCCTACGGCGGTTTCAGTCTTTCCCACACCCCCCGCCCCTCTACAAACATGGCGGAGGTGTCAGCATACTCCTGTCCAACACCTGCTCCTTCGCACCTATTCCACTACTCCTCTCTGCACCTCTTCCCTCTTTCGAAGCCCACTCTGTCCGCATCCTCTTCCCCTGTAACCTCCAGCTGGCCGACATCTATCCGACCCCCTGGATCCATCCCCACTTTCCTCGACCACTTCACCACCTGGCTACTTTACTTCCTCTCTGCTGATATCCTACCATCATTATGGGTGACTTCAATATCCCCATCGACACCGCCCACCAAACCACCTCTCAACTTCTTACCCTGACCTCCTCCTTCGGGCTCTCCCAATGGTCCTCGAAGGTGGCCACACGCTGGACCTCATTTTTACCCGTCATTGCTCCCTCTCAAACTCATCCCTCCCCATCTCTGACCACAATCTACTGACCTTCTCCTCCCTCTCCTCCCCTACTACGCCAGCTACTCTCTGCAAACTCGATCACCCCCGCAGAAACCTAAAACACATTGATCTACACTCACTCTCTGAATCCCTCCTCCCTCTCACCGACATAACATCCATACACGACACAGACACTGCCACCACCCTCTACAACACCACGCTAACCAAGGCCGTCGACCTGGCCGCAACCCTCACACACCACGCTCCACGCACTAACAGGCAACCCTGGCACACCGCCCTCACTGAAGACCTGAGACGAGTATCCAGGGTAGCTGAGAGGCGATGGAAAAAAATCACATTTCACTGAGCACTTTGCACTGTTCAAACAGTCCCTCATCGCCTTCAACAATGCTCTTGCTACCGCCAAACAAACCTTCTTCTCATCCCTATTAGCCTCCCTGGCCCACAATCCCAAACAACTTTTCAAAACCTTCAATTCCCTACTCCGCCCGCCTGCCCCCCTCCATCTCCCCTTATCTCTGCTGAAGACTTTGCCTCCTTCTTCAAAGAAAATATTGACAGAATCAGAGGCAACTTTGATCCACTGTCCCCACAGCCTCCCCTCTCACCTATACTGCCCTCTCCTTCCATCAACTGCTTCCCCCCCATAACTGAAGACCAGCTCTCCTCCCTCCTGTCAAAATCACACCTCACCACCAGCGCCCATGACCCGCTCCCATCCCACCTCATTCCCAACCTCTCCTCCGTTATCATCCCAGCCCTGACTCATATTTTCAACCTATCACTCACCACCGGTACCTTCCCCTCAGCCTTCAAACATGATCACACCCATCCTCAAAAAACCCTCCCTTGACCCCACTGCTGTCTCCAACCACCGCCCTATATCTCTCCTCCCCTTCGCCTCTAAACTACTTGAACAGCACATCCACTCTGAGCTGTCCTCTCACCTCTCCTCCTGCTCCCTCTTCGACCGCCTGCAATCCGACTTCCGACCCCTCCACTCCACTGAAAAAGCACTGACCAAAGTCACCAATGACCTACTGAGTGCCAAAAGCAAACGCCACTACTCTGTCCTCCTACTCCTCGACCTGTCCGCCACCTTCGACACTGTTGACCACTCCCTTCTACTTCAGATCCTGGAATCTCTTGTCATCACGGACCTTGCCCTCTCTTGGATCTCCTCATACTTAACGGACCGGACCTTCAGCGTCACCCACTCCCACACATCCTCCTCGGCCTACCCCATATCTGTCGGGGTCCCCCAGGGCTCGGTGCTAGGACCGTTACTTTTCTCAATCTACGCTCTCAGCCTAGGGCAACTCATTGAGTCCCATGGTCTCCAGTACCACTTCTACGCCGACGACACCCAAATCTACCTGTCGCCTCCCTACTATCCAAAATTCCACACTGCCTGTCCGCCATCTCTTCCTTCTTCTCTGCTCGCTTCCTTAAGCTGAACATGGACAAAACCGAATTCATCGTCTTCCCCCCAAGCCGCTCCCCCTCACTACCTGGCCTATCCATCGTCGACAACGACTGCTCTCTCTCCCCAGTACCCCACGTCAAGTGCCTCACAGTTATCCTTGATTCTTCCCTCTCCTTCAAGCCCCACATCCAAGCCCTCGCCACCTCCTACTGACTCCAGCTCAAAAACATCTCTCGGATCCACACTTTCCTTGACCACGACACCGCTAAAACCCTTATTCACGCTCTCATTATCTCCCGTCTTGACTATTGCAACCTCCTGCTCACCGGCCTCTCCGCCACCTCCCTTTCACCTCTCCAATCTATCCTGAACTCCGCTGCCCGCCTAATCCCTCTGTCTCCCCGTTACTCCCCTGTCTCCCTCCACTGCCAAGTCCTTCACTGGCTCCCTGCTTCCCAGAGATCCCGGTTTAAAACACTAACCATGACGTACACAGCCATCCACAACCTGTCCCCTCCATACATCTCCGACATGGTCTCCCGATACCTACCCTCACGCAACCTGTGATCCTCTCAAGAACTCCTCCTCTACTCCCCCTTCATCTCTTCGCACAACCGCATACAGGACTTCTCCCATGCATCACCCATACTCTGGAATTTTCTGCCCCACCACATCAGGCATTCCCCTACCCTGGGAACCTTCAAAAGAGGCCTGAAAACCCTCCTCTTCCGCCAAGCCTACAACCTGCAATGAGACCCGGTCCACCGCACAGCCTCACGTCCAACACCTTCCCCTCCTACTGTATCCCCACCCGCCCCTCATAGACTGTGAGCCCTTGCAGACAGGATCTTCCCCCCCTATTGTATCTGTACGTTAGAATTGTACACAGCCATTGCTACTTGTATTGTTACAATGTTACTTGTCCTAGTCTGCCCTCTTAACATGTAAAGCGCCATGGAATATTATGGTGCTATATAAATAATAATAATGACATCTGGAGGATTTTCACACTTTGTACAGTGGTGTTCAGTTTCAGAGTAACTAGGAATCATGGGTAATGGTAGGGGAGTGAGGGAATGAGTAGCTAATGTGGCCCTGCAAACTAGGGTCTCTACCTGTCCCTGCTCCCAAAGGTATCAGAGCGATGTGGACAATCCTGAATAAAATGATCGGTTTATCCACAATAGGAACATGCTCCGCCCACTTGGTGAACTGTAACCGCAGGAGGTTTAGCACGAGGACTCAGCTGCATAGGTTCATCAATTGGATCCTCCCCAACTGGAATAGTCACAGGAGACAAAGTTAGTCTCGGTCTCTCCCTAAGGGTACCTTTACACATAGCAACCGCAGCGAGGAATCTGATCGGCGATATGTCGCCCCGGCACCATCTCCATCAAATTGTCTCACAATTGCGGCGTGTAATTGGGGAATTTGGTGGCGATAAAAAAGGTTGCACCTGGTTCCGATTTCACAGCACTGCTCCATAATCAGAGGCAATCATGAAGGCGACATTCCCGGCTTTTGGCGTGTGAATGGGTGATAGTGATGGAATCTGCATCGCCTATTGATTTCCCGTAGGCGTGCCACAGCGTGCTGGAGTTTGCGCCCCGTCAGCGATGATTGGTGGTGGCTACTGTGTCTCCATTGGCTGTCACTTGACATCGCGCCATATTTGAACAGCTGTCCATTCACACCACACAATAGCAATGGTGTCATGTATTAGCCAGCCTTCCTGCGCAGGCTGGCCAATCATAACGCTGTTGCATTGCCTAATCAGCGTGTTTGGGGCACGGAATACACCAGTCTGTCACGCCTATGTTCTTGCGGCGCTAACCATGTACGCCCACATTCCTTTGGGGATTGCGGCGTGTGAAGCAGCAAGGGAACTCCACCGGATTGGTTCCGCTGTGGGGAAGGCGATTTCCGGGGCGACACATAGCCTTAGGCTGATGGCGCTTTTATAGGCCGCAATTTCGCCATCGGCGATCTGAGGCAACCATGAAAAACGTGCACGTGCACGTTAGGTTGCCTCCTATCGCCGCCAAAAATTGCGGCGTGATAAGGTACCCTAAGACGTCTGTCTACACTGATGGCTAGGGACATAGTAGCCTCCAATGACTCAGGTGTACTGAACTAAGGCAATGTGGACTTGTGTAACGGGGCCTTTAGGACCCAACAGTTCAGTATGTTAAATTGCATCTTTTAAGTAGTTATCCAGTCCGATACTGGGACAAACCATTTTGAATCGACTTGTTTTCCCCTGGTAAAATAACAAATCCTGTACTCACCTTCCTTGAGGCCACTGTACCAGCGCTGTCGGGAACATTGTGACTATATGTGAAATCTGCCGGATTCCATCTTCCCGCCTTCAGGCATAGAAGCTATCAACAGAAAGTGATTGACAGCCACACAGCTCACTTCCTGTTGATAGGTTGTTTACTGAGAAGGACGCCGGCAGTGATTGAACGCGGGGCTCGCGTGATGTCACAATGTTACCGACGGCACTGGAACGGCAACAGCACCGAAGGTGAGTACATGGTTTATTATTTTAACCGTGGGGAAACAATTCGATTCAGAAGGGGTTGTCCTAGTAGATAGAGGACAACCCCTTTAAAACTATAACTTACTGTATTTTTCACTACTTTCAGCTGCCAGTAGAGGGAGATCTCAATTAAATCAGTAAGCTCTGCAAAAGTGGGCATTCCAAAAAATAATAAAGAAAGGAAAAATATTAAATACAAAGTAGTAGTTGGCATATTTACCAAACAACTGTGCACCCTTGATTTTGTAAGGATTGAATTGTAAAAATATGCTAAATATAAATCTCTTATGAAGTCTCTCTGATATTAACATGGTTTGATCCCTTCAGAAGAGTAAAGTAGTCGTCTACTTTTGACATTGGACGAGTGACTTGTGAGATTAGATCACGTTCATCCATCCAGTATGTAATCAACTATTTTAATTAGTGCTACATATAGTCAATTTAAATGCATATCTAACCTACAGTCAATGCTGCACATTTTAAACCCCAGTATATCAAAGAGTGAAATATAGTATAACGATTATCTAATCATGACTATAATAAAATAACCTCATAAATTATTATGTGTTCTAATTTATGTCAGCGCTTCACTTACAAGAACGCTCCTTTTCAATCCATGCTGGTGGAATAAACCTTTTAAATGAATAATTTTAGTGTCTGCAAAGGTTATGCCAACTGAGCTGTGTTTTTTTGGCACAGCGTGATTTGCAGCTTCACTCTGGGAAAAAACGCTTTGAGAAAATACTCGGGACAGTAAATGACTAATTATAAAAAATGCAAATTCTAAACCGTTCACATCTCACCCACATAATTACTGCTGCAAGACACAATGTCACTCGGCATAGCTTGGAGATGTATGCTGACCTGGATAAAACAGAATATTCTTCTTGGAAGAGAAAAATTTCAAAAACATTATAGCTAAAATATCTATCCATCCCTCCATTCATCTATCTATCTACTATATAATTGTCTAATGTTCTCTGGCTGTCATGGAAATCGCGCGCCACACAGAGGCCGCTCAATGAGCAAAGTTCGAATTTCACGCCAATTTGCAGCCCAGCAACAGCGGCGCATCAGCGCCGCTGTCGCCGAGATACATGGGTACCCGCCGCCCCCGGTCTCCCCTCCATCCTCCCCGGTCTCCCCTCCATGCTCCCCGGTCTCCCCTCCACACTCCCCGGTCTCCCCTCCACACTCCCCGGTCTACCCTCCATGCTCCCCAATCTCCCCTCCATCCTCCCCGGTCTTCCCTCCATCCTCCCCGGTCTCCCCTCCATGTTCCCTGGTCTCCCCTCCATGCTCCCCGGTCTCTACTTACATACCGGCGTTGCCTCTCCGGTTCTCCTCCTCTCATCTCAGCGGCCGTGGTCACCGTCCTCCGCAACCCAGTCCTCCGTGCTGAGATCCGCCGCTGTCCAGTGGACCCGGAGCCCCAGGCAGATCTCCCGCAGCTCCTCCGCGTCCTGCCACAGACAGTCCCAGGATCGGGACACCAGGAGCAGCGGGGCCACCCAAGCCGCCAGCTGCTGGGACACAACCAGCCCGAACCCGCGGGAGGCTCCGGAGATCACACACAAGACCTGCTCGAGACACATCGCCCGAGATCCTAGATGCTCCAGCTCCATCCTGCCCCCCCCCGGCTCCATCCTGCCTCGCTCACTCCATTCTGTCCCCGCCCCGGCTCCATCCTGCCCCCCTGGCTCCATCCTGCCCCGCTCGCTACATCCTGCCTCTCCACATATATCCTGCCCCCCTGCATCCATCCTACTTCCCCTGCATCTATCCTGCCCCCCCCCCCCCCCCGGCTCCATCCTGCCCCCCCCCAGCTCCATCCTGCCCCTCTGGCTCCATCCTGCCTCACTCGGTTCCATCCTGCCCCCCGGCTCCATCCTGCCCCCCGGCTTCACCCTGCCCCCCCGGCTCCATCCCGCCTCCCGCATCCATCCTGCCCCCCTGTCTTCAACCTGCCTTCCCCCGACTCCATCCTGCCCCGCTTGCTCCATCCTGCCCCCCGGCTCCATCCTGCCCCACTCGCTCCATTCTGCCCTCTCCCCGCCTCCATCCTGCCCCGCTCGCTCCATCCTGCCCCGCTCACTCCATCCTGCCCCCCCCCCAGCTCCATCCTTCCCCGCTCGCTCCATCCTGCCCCGCTCGCTCCAACCTCCCTGCTTGCTCCATCCTGTCCTGCTCACTCCATCCTGCCCCCCCCGGTTCCATCCTGCCCTACTCGCTCCATGCTGCCTCGCTCGCTCCTTGTTGCCCCGCTCGCTCCATCCTGCCCCACTCGCTCCATCCTGCCCCCCTGACACCATCCTGCCCCCCCCCACCATCCCCATCACCATCCTGCCCCCCTGCTCAATCCTGCCCCCCTGCTCCATCCTACCGCCCCGGCAGTTAGCGGTCATGTTATCGGTTTCCCAGGCAACGACAGGTCCTAAAGGCCTGTAGGACCTAGAAGACGGAGGTGGAGCGAGCCGGCGGACGGGTGAGTATCCTCACTGAGGATTTTTTTATTATTACTTTTACTGTGGAGGAGCGTGGGCCAGGAGGAGCGCATGGCCGCGGGGAGCGGGGGGCTACAGGGAGCAGAGTATTGCCATATGCCATAGTGCTGCTATACATGTACTGTAATGTTCCACCATATACTATAGTGCTGCTATACATGTGCTGTAATGTATCGCCATATACTATAGTGCTGCTATACAAGTACTGTAATGTACCGCCATATAATATAACACTGCTATACATGTGCTGTAATGTACCGCCATATACTATAGTGCTGCTATACATGTACTGTAATGAACCGCCAGATACTATAGTGCTGCTATACATGTACTGTAATGTACCACCATATACTATAACACAACTATACATGTACTGTAATGTACTGCCATATGCTATAGTGCTGCTACACATGTGCTATAATCTACCACCATATACTATAACACTGCTATGCATGTACTATAATGTACCACCATATATTATAGTGTTGCTATGCATGTACTGTAATGTACCGCCATATACTATAGTGCTGCTATACATGTGCTATAATGTACCGCCATATACCATAGCGCTGCTATACATGTGTAGCGCCATATACTGTAGCGCTGCTATACATGTACTGTGATGTACCGCCATATACTATAATGCTGCTATACATGTATTGTAATGTACCGCCATATACCATAGCACTGCTATACATGTACTGTAATGTACTGCCATATACCATAGCGCTGCTATACATGTACAGTAATGTACCGCCATATACTATAGTGCTGCTATACATGTACGATAATGTACCGCCATATTCTATAGTGCTGCTATACATGTGCTGTAATGTATCGCCATATACTATAGTGCTGCTATACATATACTGTAATGTACCGCCATATACCATAGCGCTGCTATACATGTGCTATAAAGTACTGCCATATACCACAGCGCTGCTATACATGTACTATAATGTACCGCCATACCCACCTCATCTCCTCTTCGCACAACCACATACAGGATTTCTCCCATGCTTCACCTATACTCTGGAACTCTCTGCCCCAACACATCAGACATTCTCCTACCCTGGGAACCTTCAAAAGAAAATACAAAGAGTTGAACTACAGATGGATGGTAGTGCATTATCATTAGGGCCCCTCCTAATAAATCTTAAATATAAATAGAACACTTTTGGAGAGTTTATGCCCAGAAATAATATTTCTACTCAGATAGCCAAGTGAGAGGTTTTATTGAAAACACAAAACATTACAAAAGGCTCCGACGTAACACAGTATCACAGACTTGTTAAAACAGTAGAAACGGTACTCAGGGGTACCACAGGTGGTAAAACATCAAGCACAGAATACCAAACCTATGCAAGGGGGTCTTTTATATGGAGGGGTAACATTATCCTGCTAAACTGTCCTGGTTTAAATCTCCTACATTGACCAAAGGTGGCTGGTCAGTTTACCTGTATGATGTGTGGGGACCCCCCAACGCGTTTCTCCCTTTGGGTTTCCTCAGGGGGCTGTCAATATAGGAGATTTAAACCAGGACAGTTTAGCAGGATAATGTTACCCCTCCATATAAAAGACCCCCTTGCATAGGTTTGGTATTCTGTGCTTGATGTTTTACCACCTGTGGTACCCCTGAGTACCGTTTCTACTGTTTTAACAAGTCTGTGATACTGTGTTACGTCGGAAACCTTTTGTAATGTTTTGTGTTTTCAATAAAACCTCTCACTTGGCTATCTGAGTAGAAATATTATTTCTGGGCATAAACTCTCCAAAAGTGTTCTATTTATATTTAACCTTCAAAAGAAGCCTGAAGACCCACCTCTTCCGCCAAGCCTACCACCTGCAATAAGCCCCGGTCCACCACACCGCCTCACGACTGGAATTTCCCCCTCCCACTGTATCCCCACCTGCCCCTCGTAGACTGTGAGCCTTCGCGGACAGGATTTCTCCCCTCTTGTATCTGTACAACCGAATTGTCAACATTTATTGTTACTTGTATTGTTACTATGTTACTTGTTTTAGTCTGCCCTTTTAGCATGTAAAGCGCCATGGAATATAATGGCGCTATATAAATAAATAATAATAATACTATAGTGCTGCTATACATGTACTGTAATGTACCGCCATATACAATAGTGCTGCTATACATGTACTGTAATGTACCGCCATATACTATAGCGCTGCTATACATGTGCTATAAAGTACCACCATATACCATAGTGCACCTGTATATGTACTGTAATATACCACCATATACTATCGTGTTGCTATACATGTGCTGTAATGTACCGCCATATACTATAGTGCTGCTATACATGTGCTATAAAATACCACCGTATACTTTAGTGCACCTGTACATATACTGTAATATACTGCCATATACTATAGTGCTGCTATACATGTGCTATACTGTACCACCATATACTATAGTGTTACCTTACATGTTCTGTAATGTACCGCCATATACTATAGTACTGCTATACATGTAATGTAATGTATCGCCATATACCATAGTGCTGCTATACATGTACTGTAATGTACCTCCATATACTATAGTGCTGTTATACAAGTACTATTATGTACCGCCATGTACCATAGCGCTGCTATACATGTACTGTAATGTACCGCCATATACTATAGTGCTGCTATACATGTGCTGTAATGTACCACCATATACCATAGTGCTGCTATATATATATGTAGTTCACTCACGTTTTCAGTCACAGTATGTCAACTACATACATATTCTAGAATACCCGATGCGTTAGAATTGGGCCACTATCTAGTCTAATATATAAAGGTGAATGTGTGTATGTATGTCCGGGATTGGCATCTACACCGTCGCAACTACAGCCACAAAAGTTTGCACAGTCACACATCTGGACCCCGAGAGCATCATAGGCTATGTTGTGAGGCGAAATTTTAACCCTGCGCGTTCCAATTCACCAAACAATTTTGGCCCTATCTACATAATGGAGAGAAAGTGACAGTTACCAGTTGACAGTTGTGAATGAGAGGGGCTTAATGACAGTACCAAAGACCAACAGCATATACCAGCATATAGTCACTAAGGTGGGGCCCTGACATCGAATATTCACCACGCACGGGGACATGTATACACACCACATGCACACAAAGAGTAACAGCTAAGGTGGAGCCCCAACATTGGATACTCACCACGCACCCGAACACAAACACACACACCACAAAGAGACACACACAATACAGAACAAATATACTAAAAGAAGGAAGCAAGCGCAGATAGGGTCTTATCTTTTTAACAATCAGTGGCTAAAGAGCCGTAATGATAACTGCTCACCTGGTTTAGTTGTGTGACACACAACCAGTATTGAAAGCATGTAATAGCGGCTGCTGCTGGACCCACACCTCCACGTGCTATGTGGTCAGATTCCAGAGTTTTCCAGGGACAATGTGTCGTCGGTCCGCGCGGCCACAAAAGACTGAATCAGAAGTTCACTCTATACCTTTATTTGGATCCATCCAACGCGTTTCGGAGCCTGCTATGCTCCTTCATCAGGGAGTGTATGAGGACACTCCCTGATGAAGGAGCATAGCAGACTCCGAAACGCGTTGGATGGATCCAAATAAAGGTATAGAGTGAACTTCTGATTCAGTTTTTTGTGGCCGCGCGGACCGACGACACATTGTCCCTGGAAAACACACAATACAGAGACACACACCACACAGACACCCCCCCACAGAGACACACACCCATAAACACCCCACAGGAACACACAGACCCCATAGGGATGGACACACACCACAGAGACACCCCTCCCCCCACAAGGACACACACCACAGGGACACCCCTCCCCGCCAAAAGGACACACACCACAGGGACCCCCCACAGAGACACACGCACACCACTGGGACACACAAACACCCAGGGACACAGATGTGCACGAATCGCCTCACACAACTCGCCCCATACGTCTGGTATCTTTAATTTCCAAAAATAAACATCTTATTAAAAACAGCCAATATGCAACACATGTGCCATATAGGGAATTAAGGCAGATGTCAGTCACATGAGCTGTCTTTTATGTGTATGTGTGAGGTAATATATACTACGGGGAGAGTGTTTATTGTTGGCTGGAGATTTATTAGGCTGCCTATAGCAATCAATCACAGCTCAGCTTCTATTTTCTTACAGGTCATTAATATGACATATTCAAATTCTATTTTGTTATAGCTAACAGCAGTTATTTATTAACCCGGGCATAGCCAGGTAGTACAGCTAGTCTATTTATAAACAGGAAACTACAACAGCACTCTGGAGGCATTAAATATATGCATATATACTAGTGCATCTCAATGAATTACAACAGGGGCAGGGAAACATTTTTCTGCCGGGGGCCATTTGGAAATTTCTACAATCCTTCGGGGATCGCACAAAATTAGCAACTTGAAAATTACCCGCTATATTTGGTTAAACAATCAACTCACCCCCACTGTGGTGGCTGGAGCTACTTCTCTTTGGCATTGGTGATATTGGTCATGTTGCTTCTCAACTGCTTTTCCAGGATTACTAGAGCCCTAGACATCACAGGAAAGGCTGAGAGCATATACTTCACTAAGGAGGCTGAGGCTGGGGTATAGAGATCACTGGAGAGCTGGAATTAAAGGCAGACAGTTGGCAAAACGCATCTGCCAGCCTGAGCACAGCGGTGCCCAGGAATCTGCCCAGGGACTGCAAAAAAGTCATCGAGGGACACAATTGGCCCTGGGACCTGAGCAGGGGCTGAGGCTGGCAGAGCTTGTCCTGGGGGGGGGGGCAGTCCGCCTTTGCCAGCCAGCATTGGGTGGTGCTGGCAGTCCTGAGGCCATTTGAAGAGCAGGGGAGGGGGGGTGCTATCGACCCTGAGCCTAAGTGAGGACTGGGGGATATGGATTTGGCTATCACTCCTAAGCCCCAAGTGAGGAGCGGGGGGGCTGCTGGCGCTGCGAGTAAAGCCTCTGACAGATGCTTGCTGCTGCCACCGCTCCGCTCCATGGTCTATGTCAGCCTCCACGCTGAAGCCCAGGGTCCCGCCATCAATACAGTGAGTGCGCGGGCCGCTCTCACTCAGGGGGCGGCCCTAAAGTTGGACTAAACCACCAGCCTGGGGGGCAAATGCCTCCCTGCCACCTGGGCCAGTCCGCTCCTGGGTTTGAGGTTTCCTACCCCTGAATTAGAATATGATCAAAAAGTTAATTTATTTCAGTAATTCAATGCAAGAAGTGAAAAGCATATATTATATAGAGTCATTACCCACAGAGTGATCTATTTCAAGTGTTTCTTTCTGTTAATGTTGATGATCATGGCTTAGAGCCAATGAAAACCCAAAGATCATTATCTCAGAAAATTAATGTATGGAGGATGGAAGGTTAAAAACTGCCATATTCCACGAGACATCAAAGGTTGAATATAATATAGATTTATTAGATGTAATCCTCTCTACCTATAGTCCGGTGATGCACAGAAGACGAAAAATAAATGTGGTTTATTGGGTTAATACGTTTCGAAACGCACTGATTTCTTCATCAGTACAAACCCCATTCACCATTCATTCAGTACATTGTTTGTCCTAATGAAGGCCGATGCTGTCTCTGTGGGATCACTGTAGTCGTGACCTAGTCCCATGGCCTGGGATCAGTCCAAAAAGGGGAATTTACAGGGGATTTGTCGTGACGCCACCCAGGGTATGTGGTTAATAGAACCACCGCTGCCGTATTCCTGCTGGGGACGGTGACTAAGGGCAGCGTGGATGGTAAGCCCTCCTCGGGTAGGGCTGAGTGTCCCCAGGGCAAGTGTAGTGGTGTTGTAAGAGGCTTTGTGAGGGTTCATGATTCACACAGTCACTTACTTTGCTGCAGCTCTCCACGGTGCTGGTAGTCGGCAGCTCTGCAAGTATAAGGTTCCGTTATAGAGAACAGGGCAACAGGCGTAATCAATAGGCAGACTCACTGATAAGTGTTTTCTCAGTCTCTTTACTGGGGTTAAGGCAGATGTTATAAACTGTCCACGGAGTCTGGAGAGCAGTTTGAGGTAATTCTCACCCGGCCGGGTCGTGTTGGCCTTCTTACTGCACTTGTGTTGTGGCCCCTGCAGTTGCTTAAGCTAGGCTGCCGGTCCTGTCTCTGTCTGCGTCTACCAGTATAACAGGCAACTCGAGTCCTTCATTTCTCTGCCCCACCCTGGGAAGTCAGTGTTACTGGATTCTATACGTTGCTGTGTCCCTGATATCGTGTAGCTGGAGAATCTGGAGTCCCCCACTCTCCAGTGTTGACTGACGGTGTGTGTGAACCTGCACGGTCTCGGACTCCGGTGTCCGTTCTTGCATTGTTCCTCTCGCAGAAGGGAAGCACAGGGTGGTGCAACCTCCCAGTAGGTTTCTTTATCTTCTATTTGCTCAGACCCTAGCCTTAGGCCTGGTGTTCAGCGGCAGACCTTGGGATGAGCCTGACACAGCTCGTTTACACCCAGGTCTGGTTCTCAGTCTGCACAGAACCTGTCCTCTTCACAGTCCTCACAGGAACTGCACTTTACTACTCTTCACATTCCTCACAGGAACTGCACTGAACTTGTTGCTCCTCAGACCAGAATATACTGTATATGGGAGCATACCTTGAAGCCGGGCTTGGTCTCCCCCTTCTGTCTGGGAGGTGTTGGTGTTGTTTCAGTGTTGCCTGAGTGGAATACCCCTTACTGCTCTCTGGTGACACCTAACAATGGTGACACTGTGGCACTATGACTCTGGGGTGCCACAGAAGAAACCAGTGGGTTTCGAAACGTGTTAACCCAGTAAGCCGCAGGTCTTTTACTTTTCATCTTCTGTGCATCAATGGACCATAGGTGGCGTGAATTACATCTACTTGTCTCCATGTTATGTACAGATCATGAATGTGGGACATGTGTACCGGGCCTAATACAGAATATTCCAATCCTTAGAAACTCGCAAAAGATATAATCAATGATAACACATTTACTGCTATAAAATGGTTACTAGCTTTAGAATGATATTCATATAATGGTTTATACTTAACAATCTAGGCAACAAATAAAATAATTACGCATTAATTTGAAGACTGTACATTTCTAATGACTCCATTTCGACAGTTTTATTTGATGACCTAGTTCATAACAAAATGGTGCCCTATCGTATAGGGTAGGTCACTAAATACAGAAATCTGTTTCTTGCAGATAAAAAACTCCAATACACTTACGAGTAGTTAACTGTAAATAAAATTGCTGGAAAACGTCCAAACAAACGGCTGTACACGCCAACACGCTGCTCTGCTTGGATCAAATTCTTACCAGTCTCCTCAGGCTTCTCATAATGTTTTCCCGGATGTCCGTAAGACTTTCAGGTGTTCAAACACGTGGATGTACAGTCCCAATTCCCAAAAAGTTGGGACGTCGTATAACACAGATCAGAATGGGAAAATAAGACATATTTCCATTTTATTTAACAAAAAAATTCATTTAACAACTTACGACAGCAACATATCTTAAAAATGTTTGGTGTGGTAGTGGTACTAATGAAAAATAGCTAGAGGATCAATTTTCCACTTAAGTCATATGACTATATAAAAGGAGCAGTTAGAGAGGCAGAGTCTCTCAACAGCAAAGATAGTCAGAAGTTCACCAGTATGTGAAACAATGTCAGAAAATGTACCTTATCCCTGCTATTCTGTTCGGTCAAAAATGACTGAATTTAAAGTTTTTTGATTTAATTTTTCATTTGTTTATTAACACCCATGTTCACATTCAGTATAATAATGCAACAGGTATTCAAATAAAACACTTAAATTAGCTAGAAATCAAGATTTAATAGGTCAGTTCAAAAATAGACGGAACTTTATAAGTGTATAGTAAACCCAAACAGAACAAAAGAGGTAATGTAAAGTTGGAAATACTTTGAATATCCCTCCATCTACAATACAGAATATCATGAAGAGATTCTAGAAAAATCCAATGCACAAGGAAAAGGCCGGCAGTCGATATTGGATGCTCGTGATCTATAGTCCATCAAGTGGCGCTGCATTACCAGGCATGAATCAGTTGTGCAAATCACTGCATGAGCTCAGGAATATTTCCAGAAACCATTGTCTGGACAGTTCCGGTACAATCTATAAATGCAAGTTAAAGCTCAGCCATGCAATGAAAAAAAATACAGTGGATATGGAAAGTATTCAGCACTGTTTAAATTATTCACTTTGTTTCATTGCAGCCATTTGGTTAATTCAAAAAAGTTATTTTTTTCTCATTGATGCACACTCTGTACCCCATCTTGACTGAAAAAAACAGAAATGTAGTAATTTTTGTACATTTATCAAAAAAAAAAACCTGAAATATCACATGGTCATAAGTATTCAGACTCTTTGCTCAATATTTAGTAGAAGCGCCTTTTGAGTTAGTACAGCCATGAGTCTTTTTGAGAATGATGCAGTTTTCACCCTGGATTTGGGGATCCTCTGCCATTCTTCCTTGCAGATCCTCTCCAGATCCGTCAGGTTGGATGGTGAATGTTGGTGGACAGCCATTTTCAAGTCTCCAGAGATGCTCAATTGGGTTTGGGTCAGGGCTCTGGCTGGGCCAATCAAGAATGGTCACAGAGTTGTTGTGAAGTCACTCCTTTGTTATTTTAGCTGTGTGCTTAGGGTCATTGTCTTGTTGGAAGGTGAACCTTCAGCCAAATCTGAGGTTCACAGCACTCTGGATCTGGAAGAGGTTTTCATCCAAGATATCTCTGTACTTGGCCGCATTCATGTTTCCTTCAATTGCAACTAGTCCTGCTGTCCCTGCAGCTGGAAAACACCCCAAAGCATGATGTTGCTACCACCACGTTTTACTGTTGGGATTGCATTGGGCAAGTGATGAGCAGGGCCTGGTTTTCTCCAACATACCGCTTAGAATTATCCCAAAAAGTTCTATCTTTGTCTCATCCGACCAAAAAAATCTAATTTCTCATAGTCTGGAAGTCCTTCATGTGTTTTTTTGCAGACTCTATGCAGGCTATCATATGTCTTGCACTGAAGAGAGGCTTCCGTCAGACCGCTGTGCCATAAAGGCCCGATTGGTGGAGGGCTGCGGTGATAGTTAACTTTGTGGAACTTTCTCCCATCTTCCTACTGCATCTCTGGAGCTCAGCCACAGTGATCTTGGGATTCTTCTTTACCTCTCTCACCAAGGCTTTTCTCCCACGATTGCTCAGTTTGGCTGGATTGCCAGGTCTAGGAGGACTTCTGGTGGTCCCAAACATCTTCCATTTAAGGATTATGGAGGCCACTGTGCTCTTAGGAACCTTGAGTACTGCAGAAATTCTTTTGCAACCTTGGCCAGATCTGTGCCTTGCCACAATTCTGTCTATGAACTCCTTGGGCAGTTCTTTTGACCTCATGATTTTCATTTGGTCCGACATGCACTGAGAGCTGTGAAGTCTTATATAGACAGGAGTGTGCCTTTACAGATCAAGTTCTATCGGTTTAATTAAACTAAGATGGACTCCAATGAAGATGTAGAACCATCTCAAGGAGCATCACAAGGAAATGGACAGCATGTGACTTAAATATGAGTGTCTGAGCAAAGGGGCTGAATACTTATGACCATGTGATATTTCAATTTTTCTTTTTTGATAAATTTGCAAAAATTTCTACATTTCTGGATTTTTTTTTCATTTATGATGGGGTGCAGAGTGTACATTCATGAGAAAAAAATTTACTTTTTTAATTTACCAAACGGCTGCAATGAAACAAATAATGAAAAATTTAAAGTGGTCTGAATACTTTCCGTACTCACTGTGTATCAACATAATCCAGAAAAGTTGTCATCTGCTCTGCATGAAAGTTCATTTAGAATGGACTGAGGCAAAAACGAAAAACTGTTTGAGTGTCAGATTAATCAGAATGTGAAATTCTTTATGTAAACCATGAATGATGTGTCCTGAGAGCTCAAGAGCAGTAGGACTATCCAGCTTGTTATCTGCGCACAGTCCCTGCACCTCTGATGCTATGGAGTTGTATTAGTGGCTACAGCATTTTTCAGCTGACACATCTTGATTCGTTCTCGCACCCAGAGATAAGGAGATACAGAGAGCGGCTAGCAAAAGCCAGCTAGTGAAATCATGTATGATCTCTGAGCATATAAAGCCCCCGTTCCACGGGGCGATATTGCCGCCCATTACAGAGGCGACGTGGGGGCATGGCCTATCGGAAGCGTCATCGCCCCAATGTCGCCTCGTGCAAAGGGGTGATGTCGGCGGTGCCGGGCAGTTGCTTGGTTTCAGAGCAGTTCAGACAGGTCGCCGGCACGGGGCTGGAGGTGTCACCCCATGTAAACGGGGACGGCGACACTGACGGGGCGCCAAAAACGTGCGCGCACCCGCCAGTCGCTGCCGACATCCCCAGCCCCGTCGCCTGGTGTGACGGGGCCTTAAGACATCCAGCGGGATTCAGTGGAACCAGAACCGTTCCTGTGGTAGCACAATATTTGTTCCAATCCAGACACTGTCTATTTCAGAGAAGCCCTCATATACTTGAACATAACAATGCTAAACCACAATGCTAAACCAACAAAGATCCAGATAACTGACAAGCAAGGATACAGAGGGACTAATTCATGTCACAAACTACTCTGGTACAATGATATATATATATACACTATAATGCTCCCCAGTCCCCAGGGGTAGTGAACCTACTGTACTACAGGGTGAGCTGACCCCCAGAGCGGGGATGGATTAGGGTGCAGTCTCTGGTAAAGCAGGCATGGTCTCTAGTATAGCAGGCATGTAGCCCAGCAATGGAAGTGGGTACAGACACAGGAGCAGGCAAGTGCAGAGTAGGAAAGACAGAGAAGCAGGACACAGGGACAGGCAAAGCACAGGGGGACCTGAAAACTAGCTAGCAGAAATACAACTAACTAAGGACATTTATCAGGCTCATCCCCTAGGAGGAGGATGCCTTATATACCAAGTGCCACTCAGTGATAGACTGAGGGGCACTTCCTGGAAATAGTGCACTGGCCCTTTAAATGCACACACACCAGCACACACCAGGCATGCCAATCTGCAACCATAATTACAACTGAGCTACACCCTGCCCTTTGTGGCAGGAATAAATAGAAATTGTGACCATGACCAGTTGCTAGACCCAGGGTGGAGGGAGAGATCTGTCCCACTACCATCCTAAGATCTCTCAAAAAATAAAAGCCCCAATTCAGCTTTCCTAAAAAGACTTGGTCAAAGTTTTAGGTTAGGTTGGACTCACTGCACTAGCTATAAATACAACACACTCCAGCGGATCCCAGTCGGCTTCTATGCATATTCTTTTGGAAACATAGGAACCTTAACATATGACACCTGTCGCTGCCTCATAATACATATATATACACACACACACAGTGGTGTGAGAAAGTGCATCCCCTCTTCCTGATTTGTTACACTTTTGCATGTTTGTCTCACTTAAATGTTTCAGGGCACCAAACAAATTTAAATATTAGCCAAAGATAACACAAGTAAACACAAAATGTAGATTTTAAATTAAGGTCTTAATAATTAAGACAAAAAATATAAATCTACAGGGCCCTGTGTGAAAAAATGATTTTCCCCCTCTTCCCAAGTCCACAATGCTGGCCTGTGTTAACTTCACACTGCCAGCTCATATATCAGCTGCTGCTCAAACAGCCTGGATCCCAACTGAGACATACCCTGCTGTGAACTTCAGGATTAAATAGGACCATGGACATAAGCTAGTTGCAAGATCCAGACTAGAGGGAGAGTCTGTTCCACTACCAAACCTACAGATCTCTCCAAAATAAAGGTCTCAAACCAGTTT
This sequence comes from Allobates femoralis, assembly GCA_033576535.1. NCBI lineage: Eukaryota > Metazoa > Chordata > Amphibia > Anura > Aromobatidae > Allobates > Allobates femoralis. The sequence goes on along the minus strand of JARQOC010000002.1, from coordinate 59,157,021 downwards.
TCCTAAAAGCATAGGTCATATAGCTTGAATCAGTTCACACTCCTTTATTTTTGTGTTGCACTCACGGCAGTAACCGTGAATGCACCACACTCCAACAGGTCTCAGCATGTTTCCTAGCACATTCTGGGGGATACTTAGTGACTTTCATATATATATACCTGTTTGTGTAGAAAAAGCCCAGGTTTAGATTCCGCGCAGACCACAGAGCAGGAAGGGTATGTTTGATGTCCTTTTATTGAGCCAACACGTTTCACAGCAGGACCTGCTGCTTCCTTAGGACTTTGTTTTATTATATAACACCTGTCACTGCTTCATAGATTCTTGTGGGGCTGTAAACTTGTGGGGCTGAACACCAGCCACCATACAGGGCATCCGCATTTCTTTGCCACCTCCATGCTTGGTGCTCCACATGAAAGCTTACATTTTGCAAAGAGAAAAACCACCTAGTGATTCTAGCATTCCTCTCCTTCCTTATCCAGACTAGCTGGGAGTGGTCTGTCACCAGGTGAAAATGTTGCATCAGCAGGTAATAGCATTGGGACTCCAAGGCCAGGCACTCATTCTACACTATGCTATAGTTCTTTCCTGCTGGGGTCAAATAGGTGCCTTGGTGTTTCTCTCCATTTACCTCTTGTAAAAGAACAACTCCCAGGTCCACCTCAGAGGCATTTGTCTTTACTGAAATCGGGATTGGTGAGAATAAGCTGTCCACATAAGACCGACTGTGAAGGAAACTGCACCTCTCCAATGCCCCCTTATCATCAGGTCAATCAGGGAATTGACCCAGGATAATTAAATGCATCAGAGGTTGCCTTGTTATGTGCCAATTATTGAGGCACTTACATGAGTATGGTATATATATCACCAGTCCCTGCCCGGGAATATATATATGAACTTCCAGTCTGTCACTGTCAAAGTTCATCAATAACAGAAGAACAAGATGTTGCCACCAGTTCCTTGTAAGATATAAGCCTGGTCCACTAACAGGTTTGTATCGGGTCACAATCCAACCCAAGTAGCATATAATACTAAACAAGCACACGGATTTCATGGATCGAGATAAAAGAACAACCCATGATTACATTTTATATTTAATCGCCGTATAGGCACACTAGAAAAATAAACATATTTACATAATTTATATACAGATATTATAGTCAGTTATGTAATTAAGGTAGTAGGATACAAATAGGTCATTGTAGTCAAATGTAATCAACTACCTTTTTTTTTAAATTTTTTTGCTGTCTTGGTCACTGGCTCGGCACATGGGAGGCACTGTTGAGCCAGGGTTCTGCACTTGAATCCTTCTAGCACAGTACGATATGGCCTTCCCCCGAAAAGAGTAACTGAAGGATTACGGTCAGTTGTTTTTAACTACTAGGCTGTTCCCTCCTCTCCGCCTATGGGCTGTTCTGGAATCCCCTCCTCTGACCTTTCAACTGGACTATTCTGCAAAGCTATGATTTGTTATAACTTCCGACCCCCCACGCGCCCCAGAGGTCTGAGCTGAATGGTTCTGGTTCCATCGGAACCCGCTGGATCTCTTATATGCTCAGAGATCATACATGATTTCTCTAGCTGGCTTCTGCTAGCCGCTCTTTGTATCTCCTTATCCCTGGGTGCGAGAACGAATCAAGATGGATTTGTGTGTGCAACTGGCTGTCACGATTTCAGTGATATGATTGGTATGTGACTAGGACATACAGTATTTTCATAATTCTTATTAATATGATGTAGCCTATGAGTCTGCAAAGGGCTGTTAGAATCTTTCTAGGACCAGCAGGTGGACTGCCCCTATTTCCTCTAGAGTGGATTTGTGGATCTGTTCCTGTTATTATTATTTTAATATTATTATTTATTTTTATACCGCCATTAAATTTCATGGCGCTTTACATTTGGAACGGGCGAACATAGACAAGGACAGGTACAGTATGTATGGACAATCAAGTCACACAGATACTGGAGGAGAGAGGACCCTGTTCGCGATGGCTCACAGTCTCTGTTCATAATTGTCTTTTTGCTCCAGGGAGTTCTGTTTACAATGAGACCTTCTTTCCTTCTATAATGAAAATTGTCACTTCCACCATTTGCTTTTGGCTTGAAGTTCCTGAGAGGAGGTATGTAGCTGCTTTGTGTCAATTGTTATATGGGAGGGAGGAAGGAAGTAAAAATGGAGGGCTGCTTGTGCAGATTATAGAAATATTTTGGGGATATGATCAATTAGTATGTCAGAATATATTCCTGTCACGGTGTAGTAGGAATGCTGATGAGGGAATGGCAGGTATGGGCAGGGTGACCAGGGAAGACTAGTCTGACCCTCATCTAGGAACCCTGAATGGCCCTGATCCCGAAGGTATCTCTGATGTTGAGAAGGTTCGGGCCTCCAGCCTCTCCCTAACCTCCTCCACCAGTTCTGCACTATTCCCCGCTCACCTCCCTCCACAGAACTGATACAGCAACTTCAAAGGAAAGGACCTCAGCAACATAAACACACAGGTCAGCACAGCACAGCTTCCAGGTATAGAGTGAAACCCTATCAGCAGCACCACCTGGTGGAAGGAGAGAATACTTAAAGGCTAGGAGGAGGGGAGGTCAGGTGAGTCACACATTAACCCCTCAACCAGCAGTTGAACCTAAAAGTGAGTGCAGTTCTGGAGCACAACACAGGAGGCCAGGACGGACCTTCACAACTATCAACCATGCAGCTCTTAAAGACAAACACATACACAGTAGCATCCAGCAATGTCAGCGCCAACTAAGCGCGTGACAATTCCATATTCTGCACACTGACTTTAGGGACTGGAATGTTTTCTCCCCTGAGGGTTCCAGCATACCATCTCTGACTTCTTCCCTTTTAGGAAATAAATCAAAGATGCCAATCTTCCAGAAAAATTTCGTAGAAGCATCTGTAATACCCAAATAAGCCAAGGAAAGCTCTTACCTGCATTGTGTGAAGGGGGTGGTGCAAGTTATCAATGGCTTCAATTTTATTTATCTGTGGCTTAATAACCCTTCGGCTGATCAATAACCAAAGAAATAGGGTTCCTTGAGACCTATTGCATATTTTTGTGGGTTTTGCTTCCAAACCAGCAGCTACAGTGTTGGCCAAAAGTATTGACACCCCTGCAATTCTGTCAGATAATACTCAGTTTCTTCCTGAAAATGATTACAATCACAAATTCTTTGGTATTATCATCTTCATTTAATTTGTCTTCAATGAAAAAACACAAAAGAGAATGAAGCAAAAAGCAAAACATTGATAAATTTCACACAAAACTCCAAAAATGGGCCAGACAAAAGTATTGGCACCCACAGCCTAATACTTGGTTGCACAACCTTTAGCCAAAATAACTGCGATCAACCGCTTCCGGTAACCATCAATGAGTTTCTTACAATGCTCTGCTGGAATTTTAGACCATTCTTCTTTGGCAAACTGCTCCAGGTCCCTGATATTTGAAGGGTGCTTCTCCAAACTGCCATTTTTAGATCTCTCCACAGGTGTTCTATGGGATTCAGGTCTGGACTCATTGCTGGCCACCTTAGAAGTCTCCAGTGCTTTCTCTCAAACCATTTTCTATGCTTTTTGAAGTGTGTTTTGGGTCATTTTCCTGCTGGAAGACACATGACCTCTGTGGGAGACCCAGCTTTCTCACACTGGACCCTACATTATGCTGCAAAATTTGTTGGTAGTCTTCAGACTTCATAATGCCATGCACACGGTCAAGCACTCCAGCGCCAGAGGCAGCAAAGCAACCCCAAAAACATTAGGGAACCTCCGCCATGTTTGACTGTAGGGACCGTGTTCTTTCTTTGAATGCCTCTTTTATTCTCCTGTAAACTCTATGTTGATGCCTTTGCCCAAAAAGAGAGAACATTCTTCCAAAACGTTTTACGCTTTCTCAGGTAAGTTTTGGCAAACTCCAGTCTGGCTTTTTTATGTCTCAGGGTAAGAAGTGGGTCTTCCTGGCTCCTACCATACAGTCCATTTTCATTGAGACGCCGACGGGAAAATACAGGTTGACACTGTTGTACCCTCGGACTGCAGGGCAGCTTGAACTTGTTTGGATGTTAGTCAAGGTTCTTTATCCACCATCCGCACAACCTTGCGTTGAAATCTCTTGTCAATTTTTCTTTTCCGTCCACATCTAGGGAGGTTAGCCACAGTGCCATGGGCTTTAAACTTCTTCATGACACTGTGCACGGTAGACACAGGAACATTCAAGTCTTTGGAGATGGACTTGTAGCCTTGAGATTGCTCATGCTTCCTCACAATTTGCTTTCTCAAGTCCTCAGACAGTTCTTTGGTCTTCTTTCTTTTCTCCATGCTCAATGTGGTACACACAAGGACGCAGGACAGAGGTTGAGTCAACTTTAATCCATGTCAACTGGCTGCAAGTGTGATTTAGTTATTGCCAACACTTGTTAGGTGACACAGGTAAGTTACAGGTGCTGTTAATTACACAAATTAGAGAATCATCACATGATATTTCTAACAGTGCCAATACTTTTGTCCACCCCCTTTTTTATGTTTGGTGTGGAACTATATCCAATTTGGCTTAAGGACAAATCTTTTTGTGTTTTTTCATTGAAGACAAATTAAATGAAGATAATAATACCAAATAATTTGTGATTGCAATCATTTTCAGGATGAAACTGAGTATTATCTGACAGAATTGCAGGGGTTTCAATACTTTTGGCCAGCACTGTATGTGCCACTGAGGCTTCTACCTGAGACAAGTGGGCACGCCAGTCACTGCTATTGATGATAATGTCATCCAAGTACATGGATAGATACTTTGATGGTTTCTAAAACCATGTCCATCAGCCTCTGAAACATGACTGGAGCCACATATAACACAAAAGGCAAGACACCATAGTGACAGAGTTACTCTGGCGTGACAAAAACTACCTTTTTTTTGATGGCTATGTCAGCAGCACCTGCCAGTACCCCTTGGTCAGGCCGGGTGTCATGAAATTCTGGACCTGTCCCAGTCTCTCAATAATTTATCCACCTGGGCATTGGGTGAAGATCAAATTTTATTCAATTTAGGGAAATCATCATAAAATTCTAACCATCTGTCTGGCCTCAGGATCAATGAATGGGCTGGCCCACTTGCTCCCGGATTTTTCAATAATACCTACCGTATATACTCGTGTATAAGCCGAGTTTTTCAGCCCAAAATTTGGGCTGAAAAGTCTCCCCCTCGGCTTATACACGAGTCAATACGGGGGGGGGCTGTGTCCAGGGCTGTGGAGGCTGCAGGAGGTGGGAGGGAGGCTGCTGTATGAGCGGCCCCGTCACGTGGGGCCGCTCATTAAATATGCACTGCTTCCCCCTGTCAATCTGCGGCAGGGGGAAGCAGTGCATATAGCCCCCAAATGCTGGCACTCGCCCCCCCTTGTAAGGGCCCCCCCCGATGGTTATATTACCATTCCGGACTTCTGATCCGCGCCGCTCCTCGGTGCTTCATCCTCGCTGCTCCGTCCGTCTTCTACATCCGGGATCTCCGGCCGTCGCAGGCATATGACGTCATCGCGCAGCCGGGGACCCGGATGTAGAAGACGGACGGACAGAGCAGCGAGGAGCGCCGAGGATCAGAAGTCCGGAATGGTAAGAGAAGCGGGGGGGGGCCCTTGCAAGGGGGGGCGAGTGCCAGCAAATGGGGGCTGCTGGGGACCCCCAGGGGGGCTGCTGGGGACCCCCTGGGGGCCGCTGTGTACTCCCAGGGGGCCGCTGGGGACCCCCAGGGGGCTGCTGTGTACCCCCTGGGGGCTGCTGTGTACCCCCTGGGGGCTGCTGGGGACCCCCTGGGGGCTGCTGGGGACCCCCAAGGGGCTGCTGTGTACCCCCTGGGGGCTGCTGTGTACCCCCAGGGGGCTGCTGTGTACCCCCAGGGGGCTGCTGTGTACCCCCTGGGGGCTGCTGGGGACCCCCAGGGGGCTGCTGTGTACCCCCTGGGGGCTGCTGGGTACCCCCAGGGGGCTGCTGTGTACCCCCTGGGGGCTGCTGGGGACCCCCAGGGGGCTGCTGTGTACCCCCTGGGGGCTGCTGGGGACCCCCTGGGGGCTGCTGTGTACCCCCTGTGGGCTGTTGTGTATCCCCTGGGGGCTGCTGGGGACCCCCAAGGGGCTGCTGTGTACCCCCTGGGGGCTGCTGGGGACCCCCAGGGGGCTGCTGTGTACCCCCTGGGGGCTGCTGTGTACCCCCTGGGGGCTGCTGTGTACCCCCTGGGGGCTGCTGGATACCCCCAGGGGGCTGCTGTGTACCCCCTGGGGGCTGCTGGGGACCCCCAGGGGGCTGCTGTGTACCCCCTGGGTTGCTGCTGGGGACCCCCTGGGGGCTGCTGTGTACCCCCTGGGGGCTGCTGTGTACCCCCTGGGGGCTGCTGGGGACCCCCAAGGGGCTGCTGTGTACCCCCTGGGGGCTGCTGTGTACCCCCAGGGGGCTGCTGTGTACCCCCTGGGGGCTGCTGGGGACCCCCAGGGGGCTGCTGTGTACCCCCTGGGGGCTGCTGGGGACCCCCAGGGGGCTGCTGTGTACCCCCTGGGGGCTGCTGGGGACCCCCTGGGGGCTGCTGTGTACCCCCTGGGGGCTGCTGTGTACCCCCAGGGGGCTGCTGGGTACCTCCTGGGGGCTGCTATATGTACCCCTGGGGGCCTGCTGTATACCCTGGGGCTGCTGTATATACCACTGGGGCTGCTGTATACTACCACTGGGGCTGCTGTATACTACCACTGGGGCTGCTATATACTACCACTGGGGCTGCTGTTTACTACCACTGGGGCTGCTATATACTACCACTGGGGCTGCTGTATACTACCACTGGGGCTGCTATATACTACCACTGGGGCTGCTGTTTACTACCACTGGGGCTGCTATATACTACCACTGGGGCTGCTGTATACTACCACTGGGGCTGCTATATACTACCACTGGGGCTGCTGTTTACTACCACTGGCTGCTATATACTACCACTGGGGCTGCTGTATACTACCACTGGGGCTGCTGTATACTACCACTGGGGCTGCTGTATACTACCACTGGGGCTGCTGTATACTACCACTGGGGCTGCTGTATACTACCACTGGGGCTGCTATATACTACCACTGGGGAGGCCTGTATACCACTGGGGGGGCCTGTATACCACACTGCTGGGGGCTGTGTACCTGTGCTGGGGTCCACCCTCGGCTTATACACGAGTCAATAGGTTTTTCCAGATTTTTGGGGCAAAAGTAGGGGGGTCGGCTTATACACGGGTCGGCTTATACACGAGTATATACAGTAATTGGATTTTTCAATAACACCTAATTGGGGTATATTTTTCACCTTCTCCACAATGGCTTGCCTCTGAGCCTCCAGTACGCAGTATGGTTTCATTCGTACCCTTACATGAGGCTCAGTGATAATGTCATGCCAGATCACTGACGTACGGCCGTGCAGGTCTGAGAATATGTCCATATTCTGGTGCACCAATTTCCAAGACTCCCATCTCTGCTGTTTTATGAAAGTGACCCCTATCTTCACCATGGCTTCTTCATCACTGGATTCCTCTTGGCCTGTGTCGGGGGATCCAAAGGAGAACTTACCGGTGTCATGTCGGTCAACATGCCATTCTGATCTTTCCATGCCTTCAACAGATTCATATGATAAATTTGCTCTGATTTTCTCCTACCAGGTTGACACACCCTGTAATTAACTTATCAACATTTTCCTAGACTTCATAGGGGGACTGAGCTAAGAACTAACTTTTGGCATAGGGCACCAAAACTAGCATGTGATCCCCATTTCAAAGGAAATGACTGTAGCCTTTCTATTATACCGTACTTAGACACCCTAACAGAAGTTATGTCGTTTATCCATTTTATGTAAATAAAAGCTTATAGCCTGACGTTAAATTCATCCATTGGTTGTATAAATTACTCTTTTGAAAGGTGAAACCCTCCGAAATTTGTTTTAGGTTTAGGTTAGAAAATATATTGGCATCAATGGTGAAATATTGATCATTTAATGAACACAGAATGGTCAGATTTTAGCAAGACAAACGTTTTGTCGCCTGGTCATATAATGTACCCCATCCTAGTTTACATCCTCACCTGTGCTCAGAAATGATCGGTTAATTAGTGGTGTCTAAAAAGAAACCCGCACCCCAGATCTTTACTTGAACTGAAACTTGAGCTCTGACAACATGCCAAAAATCTACCATGTGACCAAAGCCTTGATTATCAAGAGGCTGAAGACCAAATCCACTGCGGAGGTAGCTGGCAACTTTAATTTGTCTCAACATCAAGTACAAAGAATAAAAAAAAATATGGAAGAGTCTGGAGATGTGTTTGACAAGCCCAGGTCCAGCAGACTCCGCAAGACAACTGCTCAGGAGGAACGTTTGTTGGTTAGAAAATCCAAAGCAAGACCCTCTTCCATTGCAGCAGAGTTCCAAGATGCCTGCTCACCTAAAGTTCCTGTGTCAACTATAACAGTTTGTAGGATTCTGTCTTAAAATGGCCTCTATGGTCGAATCAGTGCCCAGAAGCCAGCTGTAAACAAAAGGCAAATAAAAAACTGTGTGGCATTTGCAAAGTTCCACAGCCTGCTAAACAGATGGACGCTGGAAAAGTGGCAGAAGGTGGATTTCTCTGATGAATTTCAGTAAAATTACACTACAGCCGCCGCAAATACTGCAGGAGACCTACTGGTGTGCAAAACATTTGCAAGGTGGAAGGCAATATCAATAGCCTAAAATATCAAGAAGTATTAACTACCTCTTATATTCCAAATCATAAAAGGGGTCAAATTCTGCAGCAGGATGGATGCTCCATCTCATACATCCATCCCTACAACAAAGTTCCTCCAGGCAAAAAAGATCAAGGTGCTCAAGGACTGGCCAGCCTAGTCACCAGACATGAACATCATTGAGCATGTTTGGGGTAGGATGAAAGAGGAATCTTGGAAGACAAAACCAAAGAATCTAGATGAACTCTGGGAGGCATGTAAGACTGCATTCTTTGCTATTCCTGATGACTTCATTAATAAATTTTATGAATCATTGTTGAACTGCATGGATGCAGTCCTTCAAGCTCATGGAAGTCACAAAAATATTAAATAAACTTCACATTTCACCAATGTTATGCAACATATATTGCTTTTTTAAGTTAATTTTTGTTTGAAAATCGCATTACTTTCTGTGGGGACAAAACTTTTGTCTTGCCAAAATCTGACCATTCTGTGTTCATTAAATGATCAATATTTCGGCATTGATGCCAATTTATTTTCTTAACCTAAACCACATTTGGGAGAATTTCAGCTTTCAAAAGAGTAATTTATACAACCAATGGATGAATTTAACGTCAGGTTATAAGCTTTTATTTACATAACATGGATAAGCGTCATAATTTCTGTCAGGGAGTGTAGAGCCTTAAGCTGCATGGGCATCCAACAGATGTTCCTTAACAATATGCATTACGGTTGCAATCTGTTCCTGCATACCCATGATGTGCTCTCTAATTACGCTTTTATAGGTGGTATGCTCATGCTTCCATGTTTCTTTAGCAATATCCAGCAGACTCTGGGGGTGACTGCCATATAATAATTCAAATGGCAAAAACCCTGTTAAAGACTGCGGCACCTCTTAGGCTGCCTTCACACTGGTTCCTCGCAGCAATCTGCGGAGGGAATCGCCATGTGTGCGCAGCCAGCAGCAATTCCCTATGTTTAGAATGGGGATGCACGGTGCTGCGCTTGACAGCGCATGACCGTGCGCACCCATTCACTTCCCATATGTGATCTGTGGCAGGCGGATGCTGCACAATCACACACTCCCGCCCGCACCAGGGACGCAACATGTCGCGTCCCTGGTGCAGGACAAGACTGTGTGATCTGTGGCAGGCATTCGCCTGCGCACAGATCACATATGGGAGTGAATGGTGCACGTTGCGTTCGCCAACTTATAAAGATAGGAGCTCGCGGCGCTGCGGTCACATTGGGACCCCTCCGCAGAACGCTGCGGAGGGGTCCGCAAATGTGAACCCAGCCTTAGATGGCAAACATCAAATATGGTAGTGACATGTCTCAATCCTTCCCATCCTTGGAACCATTCTTTTGAGCATAGTTTTCACAGTTTTATTGAAACGCTGCACTAAACTACTTGTCTGCGAGTGGATCACGAATGTGCGCAGCTGCTTAAGGGAAGTTGCACAGTTCCCTGGTTACCTTAGATATAAAAGGAATCCCCTGATCAATAAGGATCTCCTTAGGTAATAATGCAGCAAAACATGGCAAACAGCTCGTGCCGATGTATGTCAGAGCAGAATTACCTACAGATAATGGGTAGCGTAATTCCATAATACCAATATATGCTGGTGGACCCTAGTTTATTTTACAATGATACCTACCAAATCCTTGGCAATCAGTTTGAAAGGTTCCTCTATAGTAGGTAAAGGTACCAATGGACTATAGAAATTAACCGTGGGTGCGGTCAGCTGACGTGCTGGACAAGAGTCACAAAACCTCTGAACCTCAGCATAAACCCCGGATCCAAAAAAAATTGCAGAATACATTCTAGCATCTTTTTTTCCCCAAGGTGGACACTTATTACGTGTTTATGGTCCACCTCAAGTGCTTCCCGGCAGTAAGGCTGCAATACTATCAGTGGCTTCACTACTCCGCCCCAGATTTTATCAACTCGGGAGAGCAACTCCCAAATGACCATTATTTGGGAAAAATCTGCCTCTGCGCCGGGTTGCTGAGCCACCCCATCAATCACTACCACACCTTTTCATGCCCAGGCCAGAGTGGGATCCTGGAGCTGGGCTGTTCAAAAATAATCTCTACACCTGTGTGATTTTTACTAAAGAAGGGGTTTATTAGTTACCCTGAAAAGCATAGAAAATAAAATCACATAATTAATAATTTTTTGGTTGAAGAATAATTTCTTCCAATACTAACAGGAGAGCGGTCATATTCCCAATTTCTATGGTTTTTATTGTTTTATTAAAAATAATCCCTAGACACCTTCAACTCTGGGATTAACTCAGTCACCCCGACCTCTCCTGCTATTACTTCTATGGGAAACCTGTAGTACTACATATGTGGTATACTACACCAAATGCAGCTGTCCCCATATCTACCTGGCCTTACCTCACACGGATTTCGCGTGACATGTGCCGCAGCAGAGGAGAAAGATGTAACCACCCTTAAGACCCTACCAAGGCACTTAAGAGAGCATCATCGCTGTGACCCGCGATTTCTCAGCTTTCTGGGAATAGATGTCATACATGGGAGAATCAGGGGAGGGGATTTGAAGGTATTGTTAGCCCAGTGCGAGACACAATGGATCATCACTTTGGGGACGTTGGTCCCAGATGGTCTTAATGAGACAGTTATGCTGCCTTCCTATAAAAAATGTTTTCTAATGATTTTATTTTGGATTTTGATTGTTGTTTTTTCTTTTAATCTCTCCAATTATTAGATTGTGTCTGCCCCTTTTCCAGCCTTCTGGATAGATACTTCCTGCCCAACTGGACCTTATGGACCGCTGTTCTGTAATATATGTTTTTTCTAATTGCATTGTTTGTTATATATACACTTATCAGTATTTTGGGTTTTTCTGATATTGGTTAATGGGACTTTGATCTTGGGGATCCCTTTTATCAATTTAGTTTCCCCTTAATGCTGAATGAATTATGCCACAGAAAACATAATATTATTAAAGGCCATGTTTTCTGATATGTAATGGCGCCTGCCGCTGCTATGGTGACACGTTCCATGCAGCAGCATTATTCAACACCTGGTGGGTGAGCGTCAATGAGAACCATGGTGATTCCTCACTCCCTTCCGGCCAAATAAGAAATATCCAGCCGCTTAGGAGACGCGGGGAGTGCTTCCGGATACCCGAGAGATGCCCCGCCCACATCCAGTATCACAGTCATATGACAAGTGGCAGGGCACACAAAAGACCCTTGGACAGGAGTAAGAATATATCCCCATGAAGAAGCGGGCACTCTGCCTGCGAAACGATAGTAGGGTTTCCTTCCATGGCAGTCACCAGCCATATAACATCTAGGTAAGCAGCTGTGAAATTTAGGGACATGGAGTGCAATAATCACTGGTTTATGAGCTTTGGTGTGATATACCTTATTGAGTCATTGATGAATGGGATTTCCCTAGATTGAGACAATAGGTTAATTAGGTATTCTCACTTGTGATTTGAATATCACTATAATATGGAAAAAAAAACTACTTTTTGCTGCTATATGTGTAAGCACTACAGTTTGTTAACACTTTTTCCCAGTATTGGTGTTTTATTCCTGACTTGGGTCTGTGCAATATTTGTTTCTTATCTTCTCTGTATGTAAAGTCCTTTATATATGAATAAAAGCAAAGTAAATTCCTCCTTTTGTCTGTTTTGATATTCTATGGGAGACCTGTCTGGATTGCAAAGTATCCCTGTGTCGGTGACAGCTATAGCAGGTATCCCTGACACATGATCTTCAGGTTCCGTGCCCAGATAAACATTTATCATGGAAGTGCTAGACCGTTTCTCCAACAGAGTCCAGAATAAGGGCAAATCTCTTCCAAAATAATCCCATAGGGACTATCACTCCCTCATTCACACACTTTTATCACTCCCACTTCATGTTGTATCTCTCCGCACAGTGACCATATCTATAATACTCTCATGGTGGTTTACACACACCAATCATTGTATCCAATATCTGAACAGATCTCTGGTTGCAGTGAAATCATGGACACATAGTTCCATTTTGTGGCTGTGTACAACATGGAGCAATCTGTCCATGATTTCACTGCAACCAGAGATTGGTTCAGATATTGGATACAATGATTGGTGTGTGTAAACCCACCATCAGAGTTTCCCATGGATACAGAGATCTCCTATTTTCTATTTAGTGGGGTTCTCCTCTGAGATCAAGGATGCATGGATTAGAGTCACTAGGCTTCCTGAGTCCAATAGAGCCTCCACCTGATACCCATTAACACTCAGCTGGCATACATAAGGCTCACCAACCATAGCAATATGTCCACGGTGCATACAGTCTAGATATATATCAACACCCGGTGAATAAACCCGCAGTCCATTGGTTCAGTCTTTTTTTTTTAAATCAGGTACTTTTTATTAAGTGGTTTTCTGTTAACAATACAGGTTTAGTATGTTCAATTGTCTTTGAAATGTCTAAGGGCCCTTTCACATCAGCGTTTTTTGAAATTTGCGGCAGATGCGGTGAAAAAAACGCATCTGCCGCGATTACCACATACCGGCTGCACTTGCGGCGCGGTTGCGGTAAACGCCATGCAAAGTATAGGCGTACTTGCGACAGGTGCGGCAAGTGCGGTTTTGCACTTGCGGCAGGTGCGGCCGCGAAAAAAACCGCGGCTGACCGCAGTTTTTTTCGCGGCCGAACCTGCCGCAAGTGCAAAACCGCACTTGCCGCACCTGCAGCAAGTACGCCTATACTTTGCATGGCATTTACCGCAACCGCGCCGCAAGTGCAGCAGGTATGCGGTAATCGCGGCAGATGCGGTTTTTTCACCGCATCTGCCGCGAATTTCAAAAACCGCTGATGTGAAAGGGCCCTAAGATATTAACCCCAGATTAACCATTCACCATTCATCCTCCAATACTTTTACTAAGCATCTGGATCTTTGTAGCTTGATGGCCTACCTAGTTAGAGCATGTAATATATCTATATATAGAGTATTCACCATGATACATCTTCCATTTGCCCCATACTTTGTCAAATTTATGCAGGGCCCTCCTTTTCTTACATACTCCTTCTTCCATCTTAATTAACGAGCACATCCTATCCAAGAACTCCTATAGTGTCGGAGAAGAGCTACACAACCAATGCATAGCAATCAATTTTCTTACTTGATAAAACGCTCTCTTTATCGCCACTCCCTCATTCACGTCATTCACTCCCTCTTCAATATAGCCCAATGCCCACGTTAGAGGTTGCAGCGGCAGGTCTCTATCAAACACATTATTGATATAATGCAAACATTGAACCCAAAATGTTGCGATACGTGTACACCCCCACAACATATGCACTATATCAGCTGACATTTCCCCACATTTAGGACAAATATAGGCTAGGCCCTCCCATGGCAAGGGGCTGAGGCACACCCCCGGGCCTGCACGTTGTCCTTCACATGGTTAAGCAGCCATTTTGGGGTTCCCAGTAAAATGGCGGGAACCAGTTCTCTATGCCGTGTATCGGCGATGAAAGTTCTTTTAGGCTGAGTTTTAAAGTTCATAAAGGCACACAATACCCATTAGGTACGGGTTGGTTCGATCCTGTTCGTGACGCCAGAAATTGACTAGCCCAGGGTATGGGGACTCAGGTATCTGGGCCCTCTGCTGCGGTAGGGATGTCACTAATAGCCTGCCCACACTCGTGGCCCTGTTGGTCAACTAAAAAGGGGTAGTTGAAATGGGAATAGATGCTTATAAAAGTTTATCGTGCTGCCACCCACATATTCTGGTGATGATCACCAGTGCCACTCAGACCTCCGGAAGGCGATGTTACAGCAGCCAAGATGGTACAGCTCCCTGCAGTTAGAGCTGGCCCTCCGGGGCAGGGATGCGCCTGTAGTGATGGAGGTGCTGATGATGGAGAAATAGTTTGCAGGACAGCAGTGAATAATCACACAGAGACTGTCACTCTACCCGGGTACTTTACTGGAAAGATGCAGATGGCGATACAGTTCACAGTAGCAAAACAGTCTTTATCCGGCCGGGTAGTCACAGTGGGCTGCAGAGTCTCTGGAATTCTCCCATGGTATAACTTGGATCTAACCCGTGTCCCATGGTATGTCATGGTATGCCTTGGATCTAACCCATGTCCTGCTGCTAGTGCCTGTCCTGGGGTAGCCCGCTTAATACCAGGCCTGTTGAAGTGCTCTGACAATCCCGGCTTCCACTCTCTTTCTCTCCTGATCTGGGACCTGACCCCGGTGAGTTTTCCTGGTGTGACTAAACCCGCAAGACAGGGTGTCGGGGCTGGTATACTCGGCGCACGGGCTGGACTTCCTGACCGTCTTTGGAATTGGTGCTCCAGTAAAGTGGACCAGGGTTCCCTCCCTGAGTGTGGGTGCTTTGGGGGGTCCCCTCCTTCCATCTGGACTGCCTGTTCACCCTCTCTAGACCCCTCCCTGGAAGTCTCCTTTTCTCACTCGAAGGCTCCCCGTTCTCTGTCTTTCCTCAGTGCTGACTAGAACTCACTGTGTCCTCCCTTCTCCCCTAACTTCCCCTCTCCCCCCAGGGATATGTGCCCTTACCATTCGCCTAGGTAGGTGTGGAGGAGTGCGCTGGGATGGGAGTCTCCCACGGATTTCTGCCTTCCCACTGTGACAGGAGTTACCGCACACTCATTTATGGGTGCAGTACCCCAATTGTGACGCCTGACCAGGTGGGGAGCCACACATAGTCACCTTCATATATGACACCACTCACTGCTTCACAATATATTCACATTTATACACACACACATGCACATATTTAGCCTGAGGCTAGGCATGAATGCAGTAATTTACATTGATGTGATTCAGTTTGAGCTTTTTACTAATCAAGTATTTCAGTTTCAGTGTTGGAATCAGCTCCAGCAACACGGTATAGTCCAAGGAATAGAGCGCAGTGTGTGATGATCCTCAAGACTTACTTCGTTAAACATACAGGAGATTTGTGAGTTTCAAAATGAATTTATGGTCTCGCTGAGCAGTTTATCATCAAGACTTGCTGATCCATACATCCCAATCTATAAATATTAAAGACAGACTGTGGATACTAAGACTTACACAAGGCAGCATCCTTCAAGAGTGGTTTGTATTATTCCTTCCCCGTAGTGGATTTCCCTGTTTATTGTCACACTTCTGATTGTGTCAGAGAGCTGAACATTATGGAGTTGATCCAAAATTATTTAAGCTAGGAAAAATAATGCAACTCCATTATTTACAGTCAATCAGGGCTGAAGAAGACCTATCCTGACCCGGTCCAGTTAACAGTACAATAAGTCATCTGACCAACTCTGATCCCAAATGGATGGTGATTCTTGTCCCACTTACACTGCCAATAACAAACCGAGCCTGAACTCCACGAGGTAAAAGTAATGGTGCCTTTAATCACTGTGTTCTGGGGCACTTCCACGCTCCTTCATCAGGAGAATCACCACATTACAGTCTTAACAAGTAATGGTCTTAAATAATAAACTTATATGAGACCATTACTTGTTAAGAATGTAACGTGGTGACACCTGATGAAGGAGCGTGGAAGCGCCCCAGAACGGGTAGTGATTAAAGGCACCATTACTTTTACCTCTTGGAGTTCTGGCTCGGTTTGTTATTGGCAGTGTGCGTGAGACAAGAAGCACCGCCCATTTGAGATTACTACAGCCTCAGCGATTGCATGGAGTGTGGGTCCAGCAGCAACTGCAACTCGTGCATACACTGGTTGTGGGTCTCACAACCTTACAAGGTGAGCAGCGATATTAGTTTTCTTTGCTCACTATACCAAGAGGACAAGACACTATTTACACTTTTTTCTTCCCCTTTTTTATTTAGACCTGACCAACTCTGACATAGCAAGACTCTTGACCTACCCAGCTCTGCTATGTTGCTTGGCTCTGCTATTATGTTGCATCATCAGACCTACTTCACTCTGCTTCTTCGCTGAGTTCTGCTCCATCAATAAAGAGAGTTTCCTGACCTTCCAAGTAGAGATGAGGGATCTGATTCGATGTATATCAAATCTGCTATACCAATGAATATTCACTACTGTGTCATTAAACTATCTGCCCATCATTGATCTCTCTTTGCCAGGTTTCCAAATTCTCTGTGGCCCATAACTATACTCTTCTAGATGTTATTATTTCTTATAATGCCATTTTTTCCATGGCGCTATACAGTGTTGGCCAAAAGTATTGACACCCCTGCAATTCTGTCAGACAATACTCAGTTTCTTCCTGAAAATGATTGCAATCACAAATTCTTTGATATTATTATCTTTATTTAATTTGTCTTCAATGAAAAAAATACAAAAAGAATTGTCCTAAAGCCAAATTGGATCCACACCAAACATAAAAAAGGAGGTGGACAAAAGTATTGGCACCCTTAGAAAAATCATGTGATGCTTCTCTAATTTGTGTAATTAACAGCACCTGTAACTTACCTGTGGCACCTAACAAGTGTTGGCAATAACTAAATCACACTTGCAGCCAGTTGACATGGATTAAAGTTGACTCAACCTCTGTCCTGTGTCCTTGTGTGTACTACATTGAGCATGGAAAAAAGAAAGAAGACCAAAGAACTGTCTGAGGACTTGAGAAACCAAATTGTGAGGAAGCATGAGCAATCTCAAGGCTACAAGTCCATCTCCAAAGACCTGAATGTTCCTATGTCTACCGTGCGCAGTGTCATCAAGAAGTTTAAAGCCCAGGGCACTGTGGCTAACCTCCCTATTGACGAGAGATTCCAACACAAGATTGTGCGGATGATGGATAAAGAACCTCGACTAACATCCAAACAAGTTCAAGCTGCCCTGCAGTCCGAGGGTACAACAGTGTAAACCCGTACAATCTGTACTATCCGTCGGAGTCTGAATGAAAAGGGACTGTATGGTAGGAAGACCCAGGAAGACCTCACTTCCTACCCCAAGGCATAAAAAAGCCAGGCTGGAGTTTGCCAAAACTTACCTGAGGAAGCCTAAAACGTTTTGGAAGAATGCTCTCTCTTTTTGGGAAAAGGCTTCAACATAGAGTTTACAGGAGAAAAAAAGAGGCATTCAAAGGAAAGAACACGGTCCCTACAGTCAAACATGGCGGAGGTTCCCAGATGTTTTGGGGTTGCTTTGCTGCCTCTGGCACTGGACTGCTTGACCGTGTGCATGGCATTATGAAGTCTGAAGACTACCAACAAATTTTGCAGCATAATGTAGGGCCCAGTGTGAGAAAGCTGGGTCTCCCCCAGCGGTCATGGGTCTTCCAGCAGGACAATGACCCAAAACACACTTCAAAAAGCACTAGAAAATGGTTTGAGAGAAAGCACTGGAGACTTCTAAGGTGGCCAGCAATGAGTCCAGACCTGAATCCCATAGAACACCTGCGGAGAGATCTAAAAATGGCAGTTTGGAGAAGTCACCCTTCAAATATCAGGGACCTGGAGCAGTTTGCCAAAGAAGAATGGTCTAAAATTCCAGCAGAGCATTGTAAGAAACTCACTGATGGTTCCAATTCACCAAACAATTTTGGCCCTATCTACATAATGGAGAGAAAGTGACAGTTACCAGTTGATAGTTGTGAATGAGAGGGGCTTAATGACAGCACCAAAGACTAACAGCATATACCAGCAAGGTGGGGCCCTGACATGGAATATTCACCATGCACGGGGACATGTATACACACCACATGCACACAAAGAGTAACAGCTTAGGTGGAGCCCCAACATTGGATACTCACCACGCACTCGAACACAAACGCACACAAAACAAAGAGACACACACAATACAGAGACACACACCACACAGACATCCCCCCACAGGGACACACACATATACACACCCTATAGGGACATAGGCACTCACCCCACAGGGACACACACACCACAGGGACATACACACATACACATCCCACAGAGACACACACACCCCACAGGAACACACAGACCCCATAGGGATGGACACACACTACAGAGACACCTCTCCCCCCACAAGGACACACACCACAGGGACACCCCTCCCCCCCAAAAGGACACAAACCACAGGGACCCCCCCACAGGTACACACGCACACCACTGGGACACACACACCCCAGGGACACACACACACCCCAGGGACACACACAACCCAGGGACACACACACCACACAGACAGACACATGTGCACAAATCGCCTCCCACAACTCGCCTCATACGTCTGGTATCTTCAATTTCCAAAAATAAACATCTGATTGAAAACAGCCAATAAGCAACACATGTGCCATATAGGGAATTAAGGCAGATGTCAGTCACATGAGCTGTCTATTATGTGTATGTGTGAGGTAATATATACTGCCTGGCCGGGGGGAGGGTTTGCTGTTGGCTGGAGATTTATTAGGCTGCCTATAGCAACCAATCACAGCTCAGCTTCTATTTTCCTACAGGTCAATAATATGACATATTCAAATTCTATTTTGTTATAGCTAACAGCAGTTACTTATTAACCTGGGCGTAGCCGGGTAGTACAGCTAGTTTAACAATAAAAATTATTTTTATTTTATTTTCTTTCACCAAATTTGTGGGTGCTTCTTATAATCAGGTGTGTCTTATAAAGCAAAAAATACGGTATATAACTGTAACTTGAATATGTTTTGGTAAACAGCTAAAATGCCAAAAGTTGTTCACTGTCCATATATTTCTGGATCTAAAGATAGATAGATTAAATTAAAGTAGGGAGGAAGAAGGGTTAAAAACTGTACTGCACCGCAAGACATCAAAAGGTGAATATGATATTGATTTATTAGTTAACGTTTTTCATGGCTCCCAGAAATGCCCTGAAACATGGTAATGTGGCATTGAGTTTTGATGATATTCTAATTCACTGAGCTGTACAGATAGATAGATAGATAGGATAAAAAAAAACAGGCAGCACTCCATATTCCAAGCGAGGAGGACAAGTTTAATCCAGCCTCATGTGATGCAACATTTCGACCCTCAGCTCTTTCTCAAACATCTCAATCTTTCTCAAGACCGGAGGGTCGAAACGTTGCATCACAAGAGGCTGGATTAAACTTGTCCTCCTCGCTTGGAATATGGAGTGCTGCCTGTTTTTTTTTATCCTGTTGGTATGTTGCAGTTGAGCTCTGCTTATACAGGAAGTATTGCACCCAGATATATTTACTTTAGATAGATAGATAGATAGATAGATAGATAGATAGATAGATAGATAGATAGATAGATAGATAGAAGAAAATTCTCTGCAGCACTCAGCTACTACCAATGTTGCACACATGCTAACAAGCTGTATATATTTGAGGAAAAAATGTAAAAACTTACGTTTTTTTTCAAAAAACTCAAAAATCTTATTTTTTTATTTTTGGGGGGTTCTTAGTACATACACTGGCCAATTTCCGTTTGCTCACCAACCGTGACAAGGTGACCCCAGGTCTGATGAGTCCTAACGTTGACATCCCTGCCCTCCTTTTCCTCCCTATCCCACTCTTAAGTGGGTGGACACCATCTCAACCTCAAACCACCTGTGGGTGAGGAGGGTGCAAATTGCAGACATGGAGCCAGCAACTCCATATGTTATACACAAAACACGTTAGGACTCATCAGACCTGGGGTCACCTTGTTGCGGTTGATGAGCAAACATACATTGGCCAATGTATGTACTAAGAATCCCCCAAAAAATAAAAAAATAAGAATTAGAGTTTGTTGAAAAAAACGTAAGTTTTTAAATTTTTTCCTCATACATATATAGCTTGTTAGCACATGTACATCATTGGTAGTAGCTGAGTGCTGCAGAGAATTTTTTTCTAGTTGTTTGACCCAGTGTCTCTGCTGGCACTAGTTCACATTGTGTCTGTGAGTGCTGTGCAGTTTTTTTCTGTTTTTTTAAACATCTCAAGGAGCACTGTGTAAGCGATCATATTGAAAGGAGTATCAGACCACTGCAAATCTACCAAGACTCGGCCGTCCCTCTAAACTTTAATCTCGAACAAGGAGAAGACTGATCAGACATGCAGCCAAAAGGCCCATGATCCCTCTGGATGAACTGCAGAGATCTACAGCTGAGGTGGGAGAGTCTGTCCATAGGACAACAATCAGTCGTACAGTGCACAAATCTGGCCTTTATGGAAGAGTGGCAAGAAAAAAGCCATTTCTCAAAGATATCCATAAAAAGTCTCGTTTGAAGATTGCCACAAGCCACCTGGGAGACACCAAACATGTGGAATAAGGTGCTCTGGTCAGATGAAATCAAAATCAAACGTGTTGGCCACAATGCAAAACGATATGTTTGGCGTAAAAGCAACACAGCTCATCACCTTCAAAACACCATCCCCACTGTCAAACATGGTGGTGGCATCATCATGGTTTGGGCCTGCTTTTCTTCAGCAGGGACAGGGAAGATGGTTAAAATTGATGAGAACATGGACAGAGCCAAATACAGGACCATTCTGGAAGAAAACCTGTTGGAGTCTGCAAAAGACCTGAGACTGGGACGGAGATTTATCTTCTAACAAGAAAATGATCCCAAACATAAAGCAAAATCTACAATGGAATGGTTCAAAAATAAACATATCCAGGTGTTAGAATGGCCAAGTCATAGTCCAGACCTGAATCCAATCGAGAATCTGTGGAAAGAGCTGAAAACTGCTGTTCACAAACTCTCTCCATCCAACCTCACTGAGCTCCAGCTGTTCTGCAAGGAAGAATGGGCAAGAATTTCAGTCTCCCGATGAGCAAAACTGATAGAGACATACCCCAAGTGACTGCAGCTGTAATCACAGCAAAAGGTGGCGCTACAAAGTATTAACTCAAGGGGCCGAATAATATTTCACCCCCCACTTTTCAGTTTTTAATTTGTTAAAAAGTGTAAAATACCCAACAAATTTCATTCCACTTCACGAGTGTGTCCCACTTGTTGTTGATTCTTTTAAAAAACATTAGAATTTATATCTTTATGTTTGAAGCCTGAAATGTGGAAAAAGGTTGAAAAGCTCAAGGGGGACAAATACTTTCACAAGGCACTGTATATAAAAAAATGAACATGAGTTGTTGTTTTTTTCAAACATCATTGTTTTTTTTCCATCTAACTATCTATATCTATACAGTATATGCATGATAGATAAGACTTTTTATATAACAAATGAAATAGCATAGCACTAGCTCCTGCGATGTCAATAAAATATTATACATGATAGAGAAATAGATAGAGAAATAGATAATAACTAATAGATAGATAATAAATGTTAGCTAGATAGATAGATAGATAGATAGATAGATAGATAGATAGAATTTTCTTTATATAACAAATGAAATAACAGCACTACTGTAGCTCCTGCTGTCAGTAAAATGTTATTTCAGGAATGACAGTGCCCTCCAGTGGTAAAACTGAAGAACACGTTATGTGATTTTCAGATCACTGAAAAATTAATTTGAGATTACAAAATTAGATTTATTATCGTGGACCTGGCTGAGAGGGCTGTCCAGGGTATTAGCTACATAAACATGATTGAGAACATTTCATAAAAGGCGTGCAGCTTTTTGCCCTAGAGATTCGATGGTTCTCTGCCTCACTGCGTGAATGAAGCCATGACAGCACAGCCTATGGGCATTTTGTGTCTCACTGCATGTTGCCTATGTACTGTATTGTATTACAGCAGGATGAAACAGTATGCATTTTTTATGATTCTAAATTAATACAACAGAAACAAAAACTGCATAAAATTTGAAATTAGGGTGGTTTCGGTCACGATCTCCACACTGCCTTTGTCCTTTACCAGGTTGTTGTGGGGATTGCCAGACTGGACTGGCTCTGTGCTGCAGATCACCTGCATTCCAGCTCACTTGATTAGAACTCTACTTAAGCAAGCTTGCTGCCCTATTCTGTGTCAATTGTACATTTGCCTTTGGAGGTGTTGGATTGATCTCTCTGTGCTCTGAGCCAGACCTTGTCTGATTAGTTACCTTACTTGGACTTGAATCTCTGCTTGTGACCTGATTCCTCTTTTTTCCTGCTCCTCTGTATTCTGTTTTGTCCCTCTGGTTTCCTGACTTCAGCTTGAATTGGATTTCGGTTCTAAATATCCATAACTGTTTATGTGCCAGTTCCTGGACCTGACATCGGATTGTGTTGACCCCTCTTTACTACCAGTAAGTAGTAATATTATTATATTTACTTTCCGATATTTCAGTCTGTTTACTGCACATCAGAGGTTAGTCATCACTGTATAGACTCACGTCACAGTTTCACGCTTGCATTTTTTTGTCTTGCATTGTAATCCGGCCAAATCCTGATCAGGCATGTGTCCCTATACTTAGAAAGGGGCCGCAGGACATGCGTTGGTATCAGTTTTTTGGTGGATCATTACCACTACGTCCTTTTGACATCCTCCCCAGCCGCACACTGTTGCAATTTTTGAGTTTGTCAAAAGTCCTGATGCATCCGAATGCGTCCCAATGTGGCTGCAAATATAATAATAATCTTTATTGATATAGTGCCAACATATTCCACAGCGCTTTACAATTCAGTGGTTCACATACCATCATAAGTAACAGTTATCAAAGAATACAATACAATAATTAAAGCAGAGAAACAATGTAAAAAATACAATACAATAATTAAAGCAAAAATAAGGTGACCCTGCT
The DNA here is from genome assembly GCA_033576535.1 of Allobates femoralis. Classification (NCBI taxonomy): domain Eukaryota; kingdom Metazoa; phylum Chordata; class Amphibia; order Anura; family Aromobatidae; genus Allobates; species Allobates femoralis. Next base: position 59,133,668 of record JARQOC010000002.1, on the reverse strand, counting down.
CAAAAGAGCTTACAATCTACAATGAGATGGGGGTTACACAAAGTACAGTGGCTTATTACACTGATGGTCCAGGCATCTTGAGAAAGTGGAGGATAGAAATAAAGTTACATAAATGATCACCAGACAATCTGTGTAAAGCTTTTGGGCTTGGTGGAGTTTGAAGGAGGTTATGTCCAGAGAGATAGTAATTGGGCTATATACAAAATAAAGGACTTCTATTAGGGAGTATGATAGACCACCTGAAAAAGATGGTTTTTGGAGACCACCTGAAGCCATGCAAGTTGTGAATAGTCCTAATTTCTTGGGGTAGAGCATTTCAGAGAATTGGTGCAGCTCGGGAGAAGTCTTGGCGTCAGGAGTGGGAGGATTGGATTAGTGCAGATGTTAGTTGAAGGTCATTTGTAGAACATAGAGAACCGGTGGGGTGATAGACAGAGATGAGGGAGGAGATGTAGGGACGTGCTGCACTGTGAAGAGCTTTGTGGGTGGGAACAAGCATTTTGAAATGGATCATGTAGTGTATAGGCAGCCAGTGCAGTGAATAACATAGAGCGGAGGCATCTGAATAACGATTGGCCAGAATGGTGATCCTATTAGTGGATAGACGCAGCGCATACTCCAACCATTCACCTAGATGTTGTTGGTTGATTTTGATAGGGGTTTTGATTGTTAGATATATGGTTCTCAGAAGATATAGACCAGAAATTAGAAGTAAAAAACTTTAACTTTATTTGTAAAAGATTAATTAGCATAAAATCATTTAAAATATTCTGAACATAAAAGTCAAATTTGACACATTTGTTTTTCAACAATCCAAACACCCTTGTAGGGTCTGTATCCTAGGGTTGTTATCTGGATTCTTTCTAAAAAGAGAGAAAAGGGAGTGTTCACAATAGCAATATTCGTAAAAACCCCAATTCAACAAAGTGATATACTGTGAGTGTATATATTTTTGTAGAATTAGCTTTCTAGAGGTTTTGAGCTGGAATTCTCACCTTCTTGCGCCACCTCTAGGAAGCTAATTCTGCAAAAATATATACACTCACAGTATACCACTTTGTTGAATTAGGGTTTTCTACGACCCTCTAGAAGCGAGGGCAAGACAAAGCAGTTATCCCGCAACGCCGAATGCAGGTGAGATAATTGTGACAGCTAACAGGCAAAAAATCATCTAAGAGAGAGTACAAACATTGCTATTCTGAACACTCCCTTTTCTCTCTTTTTTAGAAAGAATACCTCCCGAAAAATGCACATAACAACCCTAGGATACAGACCCTACAAGGCTGTTTGGGTTGTTGAAAAATAAATGTGTCAAATTTGACTTTTATGTTCAGAATATTTTAAATGATATTATGCAAATTAATGTTTTACAAATAAAGTAGAGTTTTTTACTTCGAATTTCTGGTCTATATCTTCTGAGAACCATATTTCTAACAACCAAAACCCCTATCAAAATCAACCAACAACATCTAGGTGAATGGTTGGAGTATGCGCTGTGTCTATCCACTAATATAATCCCAAATTTCCGACCAAGAGAGATCTCACACGGAACCTCTCAAAAGACTTTCAGCAACAACTCCCAAGGGTATATAAGAGAGCTAGCAACCACTCTGATATAAGAAACCCTATTGCTAGCTCCGGTGTAGAAACATAAATCAATTCAGATAGGTGATCCTGTCTGCTGCATTAAGGATGGACTGGAGGAGGGAAAATCTAGTGAGGGGAACGCCAATTAGCAGAGAATTGCAGTTATCAAGGCGGGAATGGATCAGGTCCGCAGTGAGGGTTTTTGTTGTTTCCATGGGGAGAAAGGGGCGGACTCTAGAGATGTTCTTCAGGTGCACATGTGGCGCCCCTGCAGCTAGGCGCCACAGGGTAGTATTACACTTGAATATAAAAATGTGTTTTTCCTTGTAAGTTGCTAGTTCAGGGTTTAAACCTTATGGAGTCTATTTTTAGCACTCACTTAGGACCGCACCACTTAGAGTAGGGGGAACTGGTAATATGGTAGGTTCCACAGGGTGGTGGCGGAGCTTAGGGTAGAGTAGAGTGACAGTTGACAGTTTTACCTCAGACGGAGCTGGGAAGGCAGAGAGGGTGGTCAGGCCTGGCAGCCCAGCTGAGTGGAGGGTACCCCATCTCTATGTGGGGGCCCAGGACAGATGGCAACAGGCCAAGACTGGTAGGAACCAGCGGGTCATGTTGAGGGGACACCGGTGACACGGATAACCGAGGCAGCCAGGAGTTCAGCCTTGACTGCAAAACCGACGAGCTGCAGGCCCAACAGAAACGGGTTGCTGACAGCGCCACAAGGTACCTCTCCCTCAGGACTGAAAACCGGTTCAGGACACTAGGAGGAATTAAAAGGGACAGACATATACTGCGGTACTGGAAGGGAGCCTCTTTGCTTTTTGTTCGGGTTGCCTTATCCGGGCCGAGTAGTGGACAGACCTTATCTTCTAGATACAGACCGTAGGACTGGCGGGGGAGCTCTTCAAAGGTGGTGAAAGACTGAAAGATCTAGAGAAAGAAAGTAGTAACCCTGAAAGACAAAGAGAAAACATCTAGAGACTCCATAAGAGAAACCCTGAGTTGGCAACAACACCCTAAAACCAAACTGTACCGTGTATTGTTATGCCATCAGCCGGTACGCGAGTAAAGTAGAGTTAAACTGGAACTGTTTCTGTTATTCTTCCTGCTGCAGCCCAGAGGGCTTAACATCATCAACATCATCAGCAGAAGGGGTAAGAACTGCACCACCGTTACCATCACTGTCCTCCCTCACCGTCTCATCACAATAGCTGCCCTGAGGTAAAGCTCCACCTGTGGGGAGCTGCACCACACTTAGCTGCCTCATCCATCACCTCAGTGGCCGGCTGGCAGCGCCGGTACCATCTTACCGGACTCTACAGGTGGCGTCACTTCCCCTATAAATAACCCCTTTAACCCCCACCGTTTACCATCAACATCTGGTATAATTGATCGCCAGGGCACGGCACCGGGGTCCCGACCATTCGTGACTCCCCACACAGTAGCCCCGGTGTCCGAGTCCCTCACCCACCCCAGCTCTGGTTGAATCACACGCTACAAGAGCGGGCGAGAGATTGTATATAAGAGGTGAAGGAGAGATCGGTGTCAAATGTAACACCCAGACAGCAAGCCTATGCATAGAGAACTGTCAGAATTGCTGTAGATTGCGCTTTAACACTGCATTTGACAGTTCAGTGCATAGATCGGTCCCACTCAACCGACAAAAGCCAACAGGACTTCAAACAGTGATTGTAATAAAGTAGTGGTATAAAATCACTTCGGCATCCCCTCCCCAGGTGCCCCCATATTATTAGCATGTACACAATAAATTTAATTTAACCCACCCTCTCCCTGGCTGAATCAGGCATCCAGCAGCTGTGGTGACATCAGTTTGTGGACACACGGCCATATCAGGTTGAACCCGAGCAAGCAGGGAAAGGGGGCAGTAACATGCACAAGGGGTGGGGTGGCAGGACCAAATATGGCACCAGGGCCCGTCAGATTCAAGTTAAGCCACTGGGAATAATTCACATCCCTCTTTATTCCCCAACACTAATCAGTTATTCAACACTCTTAACTCCCTCCTCTGCACATCATTGCCCCCTCCGACCTCCCTCATCTCTGCAGAAGACCTTGCCACACATTTAAAAAAGTAAACATCGACTAAACAAGGCTGCTTCACAACCCCTATTTATAACAGTCCACTGCCCTTCCCCATAACTTTCCTCCGCATCATCACTGAAGGAAAGCTTACAAATTTTTTCTCCAAATCGCACCTCACTATTTGTGTACTTGATTCCATCCCATCACTCCTCCGAAACCTAACCACCCCACCTATCCTGGTCCTAAGTCATCTCTTTAAACTATTATTATCTTCTAGTCCCGCTACCAGAATTTTAGTAATGCCTTATCACTGGGTGGCATGGGGGCTTAGTGGTTAGCACTGCAGCCTTGCAGCACTGGGGTCCTGGGTTCAATTCCCACCAAGGACAGCATCTGCAAGGAGTTTGTATGTCCTCCTTGTGGGTTTCCTCCGGGTTCTCTGGTTTGCTGCTGACTCACCGTAGCCGGGGGTACACGTAGCGGGCGTTGCTTCTCCTCCAGTCACGGAACCGCGCCTGCGGTGGTGTAGGCCCGGTGGTCCAGATCAATAGGGGAAATGGCGGAACAGTAGGGGTGATTTGTCTTCGTGACGCCACCTGCGGGTGTTCTGGTAACTTTACCAGCGCTGTTCGGGTCTCCGGGGGATGTTATACAGCGAGATGGAACGCTCCCCACAGGACGAGCGGGAGTCCCCGGAGCTGCGCAAGATGTTGTGAGGCAGCTGCGGGGTGCTGCGCGCTGAATCCAGGAATAACGTACAACCACACAAAGTCTCTTTTAGGTACCTTTACTGGGTGGTAATCAGGTACACTCGGACCGGGATAGTGAAGTTGGCACTTCTGGAGGTTCACAGCAAGCAGTGTTAGGCTTCCTTTCTCTAGTTCTGATGCTAAGGTCGGGTGGATGTGGAATCCAGCCGGACCGGGCAGTGTGTTCAATGGAACTTGCTTCACCTGGTTAACAGCACGGAGGGCACTGTAAAAGGGTCTGAGCAGGATCAGTACTCTTCCCTGGGCTCTCGTGGATGGGTGCATCAGGTGGAACAGGTGGCTAAACCTCCTGTTGATGGTGCTGGTTCTCTGTGATCGCTTGGTGGTTCACACAGCTTCGGTTCCAGTAACCGGAGGATGAGGGAAGAGTTGGTGTAACTCTGGTATTCCTTGAGAGATGCTTCTCCTTTCCTACTAGATAATGGCAAAATTAGACATCCCCTGAAAATAAAACATAGTGCATTTTTGGAGCAAAAAAGTTAAAGAAAAGGGTGTCTTACTTTCGGGGAAACGGTATTATCCCAATTGCAGGGATTTCCTCACTGGTAGCTAGGCTGACTAGGCCTGGTGTGTGTCTCATAAGCTTGAGATCATACACAACCTGCAGCTCTTGTAGCGTCTGCACACTCTGGAGTTTCTCCCTCCAAGACTCTATTTATAGGGGGAACTGGTTCAAAGTCACCAGTGGAGCTCCCCCTAGAGGCTCGGGGTGAAACCAGGTGTTCTAAGGTGTTGTGGTGTTTGTGGGTTTTGCTTTGCTGTTACTTACTCCATTTGTGCCAAAGGATTTCTGTGGTGCCCAACAGGTGCCAGGGTGCCACACTGCCACATTTCAAAGACATACTGATAGGATGTTTAGATTGTGGGGACAGTGTTACTGATGTATGTAAAGTGCTATGAAATTAATAGTGCTATATAAATATTATATTATAATTATTACCTTCCCTTCTGTTTTCAAACATGCCGCGATCACATCTATCCTGAAAAAAACATCCCAACCTTCCTGTTCAGCTATCGTCCCCTATCGCTGCTCCCATTCGCCTTCAAACTCAAAACACTCCAAGTGAAAAGTTGAAAAACAAATCAGTAATTTGGGTTTTTACAGCGTCCAAAATGATTCTCCTGATCAGTACGATTAAACATTTTAGTGACTTTAGTGACTTAAAAAAATGCAGTTTGTATTGCCATATTCCAAGACCTGCAACTTTTTTACTTTTTCTGTTTGTGAATCCGTGAATCCAAGGACTTGTCTTTTGTGTCCAAACTGGAGTTTATCTTGGTTCTATTTTGGTGTATACACAATGTTTTGATCATTTTGTATTGCATTTTTTGGAGTCAGGTATTCCAGGTTTCGATTTCTTATTTAATCCATTTACATTAAGGGTTAAGGAAATGTCTGTCATGATAGATCGGATTTTACGGATTTGGCAATAAACCATGCCCACAATGATGAAGTAAAAAAAAAACCTGATGAACACATACAATGATGCAAATGGAAAGATGAAAAAAGCACAAACACTATAGTTGCTTGAAGGGGTTGTCCACGACTAGGACAACCCCTTCTGATTCCCCCAGTTAAAGTAATAGACCTTATACTCACTCTCGTTCTGGCGCTCTTCCGGGCTCACTTGACATTGTGACGTCCCTGTAACCCCATGTCCAATCACTGCCGACTTCTCACGACCCGCCTTCAGAACAAATAAGCAATCAACAGTAATTGAGCAGAACACAGGGCTTATATCATGTCACTATGTCACATCAGCCCTGGAAAGGTACTAGCATGGGAGCGGAGTACAGGCTCTATTATTTTAACTAGGGGATACAAGTGGAATCAGAAGGAGTTGTCCTAGTAGTGGACAACACCTTTACAGTTGTATAAAGTTGACAAAACATGTACAAATGAATTGGACCCACAGCGTTCACTCGCTGCGGACAATGGCCGATAACCGTGTTTAATATGTTGTTTTGCAGGTAATTACAAGTGGCTGTGTGGTGTTGAAGAATAAAACTGATGGGTAACTGTTGCCATTAACTGCTCCATTTTGCTTTAAAGCCAAAAGGTTTAATGAGGCATCCATGTTTTTAACTACTTGAAATAAAAGTACAATTTTTCATTAGTGTGATGCATCAGAGAAGTCAGCAGTGAATAGACTTGGGGCTCGCATGATGTCACAATGTCATGTGAGTACTGAAACACGATTACCAACAGCACTGGTACGGCACCAGCATGGGAGGCTAGTACAGGTGTCTGGTTGCTGGCTGTAGGGGTTCACGGTAGTCTAGAATGAGGCAGAACCTCAGCTGTGGATCATTCTGTTCAACTTGCCCTGGCTGGCTCCCCAGTTACATTCACCCTCCATGAGGGCCAAACCATGCACTGAGTCTATTATAGTTCTTAAGAAAGGTTTACTTACACAGTCTTGTGAAACACGGGCACACATCTTGAAACAGGAGTATATTTAATGTTACGCTTGAGTGCAGGCTGCTCCCCTTTGTCCTGGTGATTCTAGATTCTCTTAACTCGGTCCACAGGAGTCCGCCATGATTTCATATAGTCTATGCGCACAGGGCCTATCCCACCAGCAGGGATTCGTCCAAAGGACCAAATAGGGCTTCCGCCAGAGTATTGTTCCTTCACTGCTGGTATTGTGACAATCGGTCCAAGTTTAGGCCACAATCGACTGCATTGTCACTGGAGAAGAGCAATTGCTATCCAGGACCCTTCTGAATGCAAAGAGCTGGTGCAAGAATCAGGGAAAACACACTCACAAATAGTCCAGTGACCCTGACCCGTATCCTAGACCCATATTCTGAGGGTGACCCAAAGGGACCGGCCAAATTAATTAAGACGGAAGCTGGGTTTGTTATCGATTAGCTACTTTTCTTGTCGACTCTCTTGCTCTCCCCTGCACCGCATGCCCCTTTTAGTTTTCAGGATCAGATATTTTAAAGCATCTTATTCACACCCCTAACCCCTCTTCCTGGTCAAGGGAGAAGACAATGATTAACTATATGCACGAAAACAATGATAATAATTAGTGATGAGCGAGTAGTAAGATACTCTGGCTCGGATAGCTCTAACTGAATTCTTTGAACGAGTAACAAAACCAATGCAAATCAATAAGATCCGAATACTGAAACAGTTCAAAGAATTTGGTTAGCGCTATCCGAACCCGAAGATCTTACTACTCGCTCATCACTAATAATAATTTATGTCATATTTTTCCATAGATTAAAACAAAGTCCGGCACTCAATCCTGTCAGTCTGCACAGGTGCAACGCAAAGCACGGTATATTATAACACTTAGAAATGCAGCGCTCTGCTGTGATGAAATAGAATATAGAACAATATTTCAGCTAAGAAAAGAGTGAAAAATGGAGACACTTAGCTGTATTAAGCTTTGGGAAGTTAGGGAGAGACACCCCACGACATGGCTTCTGGGTGGTTTATCGATATGGCCATATTTATAAAGTTAAGTGTCTCAACTTTTCAACTTTTTGCTTAGCTGAAATATTATTTTATATCCTATTTAGTCACCACAGAGCGCCGCTTTTCTTAGTGTTATATTTTTCTGCACGACATCCAAGTAGAATTATATGAAGGCCATATTTCCAGGCATACTATCACCATACTGGACACACCAAACATGACTATGATATGTCTATAATTCGGGTTGATATTACATTTCTTTAGTTTCCCAAGACCAAAAGTCCTGGTGCTTGAACCCACAAAAATTATTATGTCCCCGATCACAGATTTATCTGTGTGGATAATTGTGATATCATTTTGTAGATATGGCAGTGAAATATTGCATTTCCATTGTCAGGTGGTGTCCCTGCTATTGGAGGAGACGTAATGTACCGTCTACGTTATAGACCATTATCTTGTCCCGCGTATTCCAGCACCTCTATGCCAGCGGGAAAAATGAAAAGAGAACGTTTGTTCTTCCTGCCACTGTTGACTTGCTATTAATTTATGTCCTCACAGCAGGGATGTGGCCTTCTGTCCAGTGGTATCAGATTATTATTTTATCTAATCCATACCACAATGTTAAAAATAGACAGCATAAGGATTGCATTAGAGTGCTGTCCATGATATTGATCAAAAGCGAATGCTCTGTCTCTAAAAAAAACACTGAATAGGGGTGAGACAATAGCAAAAATAGGGTCATGTGTAGAGCATGATAGCAGGTCACGGAAAGGCTTGTGTAAGACACAACCATTGAAGAGTGTAACACGGATACCAGCCCCCAAAAAAACATGGAAAGTGAGGGGTTAAAGGAGTTGTCCAATGTAAAACTGATAATTTTGCAGTCACTCTCTCCCAGCGTATGCATTGTGCTCTGCGAGGGTCTGCCGGTTACTAAGTCGGTAATGGACTGCAATTATGTAGAATGCCTGTTCCTGGCAACAACATGACTAGTGGGTGCTGCCTCGTTCAATACAAGTGTATGGTGCAAAGCTGCACCCACAAGACGGCCGCTCCCACTAGTCGGATGTGCCCACTCCATACACTTGTACTGAGCGAGGCCATGTCCACTAGTAGGGTTCTGCGATAACTGCGATCTGTTCCTGGCTTAGAAACGGGTCAATCCTCGCAGCACACAGTGCGGGTCCTGGGAGGATTAATAAGTCTTGTAGTCATCCGTTTTAGGCTGGAAACACGATCCAAGTGACACCCGAGTTTCTCACACAAGTCTCGCATGACTCACCCAAGATGGCCCCCGTCTCTTTAGATGGGAGAGTGAAGCTGCAAAGAAACACAAGCAGCTCCAAATCCCCGTCCAGGGAGCCGTCAGCCACCCCGTGTGAGTCAAGCGAATCTCATGCAAGTAACTCGGATGTCACTCGGATCGTGTGTTTCCAGTCTTAGACTGGACAACCCCTTTAATCCACGTTGCCATTACAAATGAAGAATGAAACAGATCCTGGAAAGCGAATTAATGTTGACGCATTTCGGAGTGAAGACTCCTTTCTCAGGACAATCACATACATCCCAAAAAGACATTGACATGTAACGGGTGCAAGGTCTATCCGAGAAAAATACAGGTAGAGCAAGGACGTGAAAAGTGGACGTCCGAGTGAGGCCTGGGTTGGTGAGATTTTCTGCAGCATTGTGATCACACCGTCTGCTCCTTGATATAATCAGCTCTGAACCTGGAATGATTTGTAGCCGAGTATGGAGAATAATTTCTGAATCAGCTTTAAGTGGAGAATGCAACACAACTAATCTGAGCCATAAAAAACAAGCGCAGCTCCCAGTGTTTAATGATGACATTTTGTGGGCAGTGGAGGTGCCTGTAATTTTAAACATACATCTTCTTTGACAAGGTCATTAAAAAAAAAAAGTTTTGAAAGCATTACAGAAATCCATTTTCCCCAATATATGGCATATGGCATTGTAGCTGCTACCGACTCGGTGCCAAAAGTCAAGTTATATAGAAAACTAGAAACTCTGAGACAAGGTCATACAAGAAGTGAGGTTATATTTCAAATTTATGGTATGTTTCCTACAGAAAATCAATTAAAATTAGAGAAAGTGAATCATAAACGCTGAACAATTTTTTTTTTTTTATAAAAGATACCTGGACGTCCTTCCAGCAAACAGACATAAATATTGGGGGCTATTTTACAAAGGGGAAAACAGGACTTGTAGAAAAGAAGCTTTTTGTTTTACAGCAGAGTTTATTTTCAATTGCAAATAATATTATCAGATACAGTATAGTGAGATATATATTCTCTCGCTGTATAAATACTTTTCTATTATTATATTCTTACTAAAAAAGCATTCTATCTGGTCCTGAATCTTACATATCTACCTTACTGTATTGAGAGGGGAGATAGCCTTATATTTACATTTATATTTTGATAAAGTGGGAGCCTCTCTTATTGTCATGGGGTGGTATAGCAGTAAGGGAGTCGGGTAGCAAGATGGTAAATATGGGCTAAAGGCATTCAGGGGAGCTAGTCTAACCCTTAGACTGGGAGTCCCTGGCTCACCCTGCTCCCAGACGTCCCCCTGAAGGTGAGGAGATCTGGGACGCCACCTACGCCCTATGCTCCTAGGCTAAAAGCCCCTACCTATAATCACGGAGCGGGAAACAGCAACTTCCTCATGGAAGGTAAACTCCACGCAGGATCAGCACAAAATCAGCAGCACACTGCACTACATCCTAACAGCACATACAGTGAAGGCAGTGTGAACTCTATCTACAACACCCGGTGGAAAGAAGTAGATCTACTTAAAGGCTGAGGGAGTGGAGAACAGAATGCTCTGACACACCCATCCACCGCTACTTCCACCTACAGAGTGACACAGCAATATAACAGCATCGACAGATTAACTCTCAATGTGCCAAAGTTAATTAACTCGGGTTGAAGCCACAGCAGCAACACATGTGGCGCCCCTGCAGCCCGGTCGCCACTATAAGTTTGCCACAACCAGGAACGGTAAGTCCAGTCACTCATAAACACACCCAGTACACCCCGGTCCCAGAGCGAGCGGGTGAAACCAGGGTAGTGGGAGGGCTCAGGCAGATGTGAGACAGTGGGGGGAGACAGGTGGCAGGTGCTGGGTGGGAAGTGAGCAGGAGTAAGGGAAAAGAACAGAACAAAGGGGAAACACCACGGGAAGTGGGAGGTCAGTCGAGAGAGGACACAAGACAGAGAGGAGAGAAGGAGAGCGCGAACTCGGAAGCCCAAGCTACGATGAGGCCTATCCCGGGTCCCGAGGCTTCAGACCACAGGCAGATGGAGAGAGTCCTAGGGGCGCGGGCAATGAGCGATCCACCCACCTGCCCGAATCAGCTGTGAAGAAGAAGGACAGGGCATGAAACAGGTGCCCGGCCCTGAAGGTGGCAGGAAGGCTTACAAGCTTCAATCACAGAACCGGGAGCCACGAGATCTCTATGAGTCGTGGCCAACTCCTGACACAGCGCAGAGAAGGCAGCCATACTAGGGCCAGGGGACTATGCCGATCGCCCAACGAAGGCCTGTGGCTGCTGGATCGGGGCTTTGTGTGCGGAGGCGCAAGCAGAAAGTAGGAGGACAGGCAGCACTGAGAGAAGAAAGCCCAAGAGGAGAGGAACACAAAAGGGGGTGTACTGGACAAGCCATCCTGGTTGCCAAGGACTGCCGGAGCCGCCACTGTACTTGCTTGTAACATGAATAACACGAAAGAAGCCAAGTAAACCAGGTTGAAACTCAGCATTGTGTCAGACTGTTTATTTCTCGCCTGAGGAGCGGTAGACTGAACCGCCGCACAAGCAGCAGGAGCCTGCCTGAGAATATTCCTGATCAGGCCCCGGAGTCAGCTCAGCCCCGCTGGCTCTCCATCACCCCAAATCACCTTGACTCCGGACACCCTGGGGACCCTCTCCTCCCGTGGGGAGTCACACCATAACAGCTGCCAATCCATTATCTCCAGAGGTCCCGGACCGCCGCAGCAGATGCCCCTATTGGCCGCCTTCCACGGGTGGCATCACGACAAACTCTTTTATTTTATTTTTACTTTTTCTTTAATCCCTTTTTACAATCCCTCTTATTACTGACCACCCAATAGGGGACCACAGACCGGGTCACACCACCATGACAGTATCCCACAACCCCGACGATGTCCAGAGGGCCCGGTTCCGAGTATCCACGGCCCCCGCTGGGGCAAGTCACACACATGGACTGCAAAGCAGTCAACACTGTGACACTTAGAGTGCAAATGTAGCTTACCGGGGAGGGGGAAAGTAGCAATGGAGAGGGGTCACATGATGCAAGGTCACCAAAACAAGAAGTCAGCAGAGGCATGAGTGGGGTGATGCTGCGAGCCCTGAACTGGGAGAAGCGGGTATTCCGATGGTGTGAGGTATGCGCTATTAATCTCCCTGCAATGAACGCTAAGGACTTCTGGAAAATGGCACCAGAGGTGGTGTATGCAGAGATTGAGAACTCTGAGATCTCATTCTGTGCATATGCCGCCTCTGGTGTCATTTTTCTAAACAATCATCGCTGGGAGATCAATGCCTCCTACCACGTAGAGGTAGGATACCGCCTTCTCCCAGTCCAGGGCCCACAGAATTGCCCACTCATGCTGCCACCGACTTCCTGGAGTGGTGACCTTGCCTCCTGTGACCCCTCTCTATTGGCGCTGTGCCCCGAGGTAGGCTACATCCGAACTATAGAACGCATCCCCATATTCCCAATTTTTTGAGGGGAAAAAAGTGTTTCTTACTGTACAAATAATATAGTACTATGAATTTGAGGATGCAGTACAGTATTAACTGCTTATTTAGATATTGACTTGATGTTATTTGATATGAATGTGCTGCACACTTATAGGAAAGCATACCGCTGTATTCTGGGACACAAGAAAAAGGAAACCATGATCTAGGAAAGTGCAGCCCACTTACCTATAGAATACAAAAGGTGTTTAGGGTTTAAAGGGGATTTCCATTACTTATTTTTTTTGCACTCCTCTGGCCTTACCCATTGTAAGAAAATAATAAAATGAATAATTGTGGCACCCCAGAGTCTGGTTGCCACGGTGGCATTGCCTCCCTCAGAGGGGTCATGTCATACCTGAAAGCAGGAGGATGTCCCCATGCCAGGTAATACACAGCATGCAACACAATTCTTACTCCAGGCCAGAAGGGGGAGTTCTATAACCTGACTTCAGGGGAGCTGTTCTCTCTGGTTGTGAGGAGGAGGCAGTTAAGATGTTAGGCAGTTAGGGTGCATTCACACACTGTGAATTTGATGCGTATTTTTACGCGAGTGCTTCTACAGTTTTTGTAGCCAAAACCAGGAATGGACCAATCAGAGGAAAAGTCTAATGGAAACAAGTGCTCCACTTCTGTATTTAATCACCCACTGCTGGTTTTAATCAGCCACTCCTGGTTTTAGCAACAAAAACTGCAAAAACACTCGCATAAAAATACAAAGCAAATACGCAGCTGTGGAACACACCCTTAGTCTGAGGAGAGGGAATAGAGAGGAGTGAAGACAAGAGCTCTGGGGAATGGGAGCTGCATCAGAGCTCATCCTGGAGTGGAGCGCTAACAGAAAGGACACCAGAGTCCTTGGCTGTGTGGGTGCTGTATGCCCCAACAGTCAAATTTAGAGGGCAGGGGGTTGCAAGCCCCCTGGCCAGACCGAACACCCGGAGGCATCACAGTAGACCAAGAGCCTGGGGCGGCCAGTGGAAAGCTAGTGCCTGTGATAGGCTCATGCTATCTGCCACACAGGTTAGAACCAACATTCAGGAGAGGGCCGCTGCATAGCTACAGGCAGCAGGGACCCGAAAAAGGAATGCAGCTGGAAGGCCTCCAACCCCTCCTGGCAAGGTGGACCCCCAAATGCTTCCAGCCTAGCCGGACGTCTTCTATCATCTGTAACTAGTACCCCAGATTGTATTATCATCTGCCAAGAAGTAAAAGGTAAAGAAAACTGCACTTTTCTGTGTCCCTTGCTTATTCTCTGAAACCCAACGGTCACGACCAGCTGAATAGACTGTCCTACCTGCCCTGGGGCCCTGCTCCACCCGTGGGGAGCTGTACCATCTTTGCTGCATCACCAACTGCCTCAGAGGTCCTGAACCGCAGCATCGGCCATCCAATTGCCGAATACCAAGGGTTGCGTCACAACTTAATCCCATGTAATTATCCCCCATTTTTATGACACGGTCAGGGTCACGGAGCCCAGTCATGCCACCGTGACATCCCGGAAGAATTGTACGGCCCGGTTCCGACTACCCCATGGCCCTGGCGGGGCGTGTCACTGTAATTGCCAACTGTAGGTGTTTCTAAGACATTGCCTATGGTTTTGTTGACAGGCTGCGGCGGTGACATCACAACCACAGTGCATGTGACTGCCACCAATCCCTGGGCACAAGACCACTGAGCTCAGAGATCGGTGATCAAGTACACTGTAGTTGTGACACCACTGCTACAGCTACATAGACACACAACAGGAAAAAGTGCAAGCCCATAATACAACAATTTTGATTGAATGTATATTAAATATATATTAAAAATGAATAATACTCGTTCTGGATCAGGAAAGCATTTACTTTTGATAAGACAAGTATTACCTGTGGAACTGTGATCCAGGCCTTTCAATTTCTACTCATTTTATCTACAATTACTGTATTTTGTATTGGTCTCTCACTACTATGTATTTTTACATCTTTCTGTATGTAAATGTCACTTGTTTGTATGTTAATATTTTCTTTCAATAAAAAGAACATTAAAAGAAAGAAAAATGAATAATACTAAAAAGAGAAACTACATCAAGTACAGAAAAAAGACATGGGAACATTTGGCACACACTGTCAACTGGAGTTGATAAAAAATGCTCAATAAATGAGGTTTTAAACATAGACCAAAGAGATAGCAAAAAAATCCATATACATAGTAATTATCAATATATACAAATATGAATTGCACATCAAGAGGCACCAAAGTCTTTTGGCAGCACTGAAGGAGTCACAAGTATAATCAACATAAGTAATAAATGCTAGTCCGATATAAGAAGGATCCCATGCACCCAATATGTGTTTCGCATATTAAATGCTTTGTCTAGGAGTCCTTGACTATTGGCCATTGGCAGTGACAGAGGGGAGGCACGGGATCTACAGTAGGTGAATAACACCAAGAAAATTAAAAGCAGTCCTGGAAAACCACTTCAATATATCTTATTATAACAGTGTGCTATGTGGTTTATGAAAAATCTAAGTGATATGGCAACAATACCGAAGAAGAATCTTTGCCTTTGAAATGTGGTGTTGAGAAGGAAGTTATCAATACCATGGCTGGCAAGAAGAACCAATCAATTTCAGAACAAATCAAGCCAGACATATCACTTGGAGCAAGGATCACTTGCCTATTTTGAACACATCATACGAAGAGAACAATCACTGGAGAAGAGCATTATGGTCAGAAGAATAGAAGGAACAAGGCGAAGAAGAACACCAGCAACCCGATGGCTTAATGCAATGAAGATTATGATGGAGAAGACCCTGATGGACCTATCAAGGCTGCACAAGATCGAGCTTCCAACAGAGCGTTCATACATCAAGTCGTCATGGCTCAAGGTCAATTTCCACTTGGGGTAGCAAATTACCAACAGTCCAAAGTACAACACAGCAGAATAATGGTAATAGTAATGAATAAAATAGACCTAAAATGTAACTTTTACTCAGTACTGACTTAAAAAGGCTTATACACCTAGTAAAAACAAGTGCAACAAAACAGTGAGGGCCAACCCTGGTTGAATCTTAAGACCCAAGAAAACAACAGGTTGTTGCCCCTTTTAAAAAGTTAGGGTATCACCTTACCAATAACCACCCTCTAAACGAGGTACAACGGTCTGGTGGTAATAACTGACTCAAGGTCAAGCTGAAGGCTATTAACATAAAAACAAATATAGTTTATGTGTGGCGCCCCGCAATGAGTGCGTCACAGGAGGGTACTGCATCTCTGACTGAAGATGCAGTATTCTCCGTCTCAGTGATGAACAAGTTAAATCCAAGGCTCCATGTACCACATACAACATCTAGAGGTAGAGGACCAATCAGGTCCTGGTGGGAGGAGTGTGAGATGTTGAGTGTAGGGAAAGAGTAGAAAGCAAGTTAGACTGTGGAAGAAACAAGTACAAGGAGGAAGTGAAAACTACAGAACTAACAGGGAGGGCACTGAGAAGTGGTGACCCAGACATGAAAGGGAGTGTAGTAGCAAAGCACCAGGTCCAAAAGAAACGCCCGCGCCCAGCCTCACTGGAGACCGGTTCCGAGGTAGCACAACCGTTCATCACTGTACTACAAACCGGAGTGATAGAGGAGTTTCTTAGGAGCGCTCACGACCGCCACCACTTCCGCAGCCGTACTAGAAGGGTACCCACCATTGGGGTTCAGGACCCTTTGTAGCCGGCTTGGGAACCCGGCTCAGGTAATCCATTAGAGGATCCCCAGTATCCTGGTCTGGTGCAACAAGGCAGTGACGAGCAACAAACGGGGCAGCTAGTAAAGAAGGAACATTGTGGAGCTTTGGACAGAGACTGTTCATCACTGGGACCACCCGGTCCATTACCTAAGAACTGTCTTACCGTGTACCGTGCATAACTACAGTAAAGACCCGTGCAGAGGAGCATTGTGTCCGTGCCTTTCTTTAAGAACTGTTATGAACCCATTCACCTATCAAACTACCCGAGCTGCTATATTTCACTCTCGCAGCTCCTGACCCTGGGGACTACTGCTCATCCTGTGGGGAGCGTTTTCATCTAGCTGCCGCACATCCCCTGGAGGTCCTAGCAGCAGCGGTGCGATCACCGGACACCCACAGGTGGCGTCACGAGACAAACTTTATCATTTACCTAATTCCTTTCTTTTTTGCCTTTGACCACCTCTTAGCCTCCAGCACCGAACCGTGATAGTAGCTAGTGCCTGAAGCCTAAGCACCCGGCTGCGGTGAGTCATATGCACTGTACATTGAGCACAATGAGCTTTCTTCTAGTGAGATAGGAGAAGAATAACTAATGATTCATTTGATCACATCTATTTAGAGCTAAGTTGCAGATGATGCAGAATTGGAGGCTGTATTGGCACAATTTGAAAACCTATTGACTTTGCTGGGATTCCATTTGAGTGATCTGTTCACTGCATTTTCACTACAAAAACAGATAAAAAAAGTGGATCAAAAACGCACAATGTGAGCATAGCCTAACTGAAAAGCTTTTACTTACATGGTGTAGGCCTTTAAAGGGAAACCATATTTTCAAGTAACTTTTCAGAACCAGCTGTTGGGTATGTACATGCTATATAACCCTATTTCTTGCCATGATTTGACTTGCATTCTCTATTGCCATCAGTTTTCCCATCTGCAGCTCACATAGCCCATCATATATCTTAGATAACCGTTTGGCCAAACAATGGATCTGCCAATCGATATCTCTTCAGGCTTGGCCAAGTGATCCAGTGTTCTCTGGAAGAGCCACTGTCAAATATCAGTCATTCACTGGGAAAGGGAAAGGGAAAAGGCAACTCCACCGCCCATATCCTCCTGGATTCCTGCACCTGGTGTGGCAGCTTTGGCAACTGCCCAGGAAACAATGTAAAGTGGAAAACACCGGTGCTTGTCTTCATAAAAATTTTGTCCTTTATTGTTAAATAAAATTTATAAAATCATTCAGCGTGCTAGCTGGGCGCTAGACGCGTTTCGGAAGACACAACTTCCTTAATCATTAGCAATACAAAATACAAAAGTTTATACATTTATAAAAAAGAAACCTCCACCCACAGCTGAACCTAATTAACAATGGTGATAATAAAGAAACTAAAATTTAACTCTTTCACATGTTATGGAGTTGAAATTTGCACAAGAGGGAGCATTGCACAATTTTCTGACACACCAAAATATTCCAATACATACAGTATATATTTAATAACTTCATGGATCTCCACCTTTAATGTTTTTATTTTTACTTCCTTTTCCTTATCCTTATATGATGGAAAACCAATACATTGTAATACAAAGAAAATTTCAGTGCGTTCTAATATATTTATGATGATTATCACATATTAATAGATTTCATTATTACACTCCTAATGTGCGGTTGTTTTATTGTTCAAGCAGATTCTGACTTTAATCATCCCGGTAACTTTATAGCTAGTCTTGTTTTTTATTTTTTATTTTTTATTTTCATATATAAATACATTACTCCATTACCTCAATTTAATTATATTATGGGGGAAGGGGGGGAAAGAGAGGAAAAGAAAAAAAAAAAAATATTTTAAATTTCCAAACTTTTTTTGGGGGGATTAATTTCACTGATTTATTTGTTAAAGGTTTAATATTACAATCCTTTCCAAAACAAATGTTAAAGCAAAAGAATCTGTGTTAGAACTTCTATTTTGAT
The DNA here is from genome assembly GCA_033576535.1 of Allobates femoralis. Taxonomy (NCBI): domain Eukaryota; kingdom Metazoa; phylum Chordata; class Amphibia; order Anura; family Aromobatidae; genus Allobates; species Allobates femoralis. Next base: position 59,115,366 of record JARQOC010000002.1, on the reverse strand, counting down.
CTATTTCATAGACATGCACATTTTCTGTATCTAAACTTGTAAGCTTATTTCGGTCCTTATTGTCAACGGCTTTTTACATATATGTTGATTTCCTACTTTAGCCTACAATACAGGTTTAGAATGATCTAGCACTACCATATTTGATGCCCATTACATGATCCGCTTTTGGAAATCTTATAACCCAAAAAAAAAAAAAAAAATTTTATTAATAGGAAAAGAAAGAAAGGAAAAAAAAGGGAAAAAGGGGGTCCCAACCCATTGAATATTTATTTATTTCCTAATAGAAGTAACATAAATCATTTCTGTAATTTAGACCGTTGGGGCTACGGGCATCCAACTGGAGAATCCAATAAAGTTCCCGATTATGGAGCACCCGCTCCCAATCTCCACCCCTATAAGGACGATGAACCCGTTCTATACCCATGATGGTTAATGATGTTAAAACCCCACCATGGACCTCACAAAAATGTCTTGATAGACCTGACATTCCAGTTTTTAAGGATTTTGAGTTTGGATTGGATGCTGTGATGTGCTCGGATATACGCTTTTTTAAAGATCTAGTGGTACAGCCTACATAGCTTAAGTTGCAGATTCCACAAGTGGCTAAATAAACCACATGTGTGGTGTTACAATTGATATATGTGTCCACTAGAAAGGTTTTATTAGTTTTGTTGTTGCGGAAGATGTTGCTGATATTAATGTATTGGCAAATGTTACATCTATTTCCTCCGCACCTAAAAGACCCTTTATATGTTAACCATGTGGGTTGTCCCTGTTTCTTATTTATGTAGGTGCTAGGTGATACCATATTACCAATACTCCTCGCTCTACTTGCTACTACTCTCCAGCCATCCGATAGTATTTTGCGCAGGATGTCATCCTGATATAAGATAGGAACATTTCGATTTAGCAGTTTTTTTATGTTGTTAAAATCCTTACTGAATTGAGTGACAAAAGTGGGAGGATATGTAGTAGAGTCCCTATTATGGTTTGTTTTACAGATAGACACATTTTCTGAGTGTAAATTTTCAAACTTATTTTTATTTTTACTCTTATGTCCAATGTTTTTTTGGTGCTGATTTTCTGCCCTATCCTGCAATAGGAATTTGCGGTCTTTTAACTCCACAATGTTTGCTGCCCGTTGTATGGTCCATTCCCTATAACCTCTATCCTTTAATCTCTGATGGATCACTTATGTCTCCATTTGATAATCACCCCCCTTCCCCCATAATATAATTAAATTGAGGTAATGGAGTAATGTATTTATATATGAAAATAAAAAATAAAAAATAAAAAACAAGACTAGCTATAAAGTTACCGGGATGATTAAAGTCAGAATCTGCTTGAACAATAAAACAACCGCACATTAGGAGTGTAATAATGAAATCTATTAATATGTGATAATCATCATAAATATATTAGAACGCACTGAAATTTTCTTTGTATTACAATGTATTGGTTTTCCATCATATAAGGATAAGGAAAAGGAAGTAAAAATAAAAACATTAAAGGTGGAGATCCATGAAGTTATTAAATATATACTGTATGTATTGGAATATTTTGGTGTGTCAGAAAATAGTGCAATGCTCCCTCTTGTGCAAATTTCAACTCCATAACATGTGAAAGAGTTAAATTTTAGTTTCTTTATTATCACCATTGTTAATTAGGTTCAGCTGTGGGTGGAGGTTTCTTTTTTATAAATGTATAAACTTTTGTATTTTGTATTGCTAATGATTAAGGAAGTTGTGTCTTCCGAAACGCGTCTAGCGCCCAGCTAGCACACTGAATGATTTTATAAATTTCATTTAACAATAAAGAACAAAATTTTATGAAGACAAGCACCGGTGGTTTCCACTTTACATTGTCAAATATCAGTACTTGCAATATTTGTCCCTCATTCAAATGGATGGGGAGAAAAAGCAAGAAAATGGCAAAAACCTTTTTTCAGTGGTTTATCTGGTTTTTAAAGCTTACATACAGCCACCGGAGCATATCTAGGGGGGCTGGCAGGGCATCTGCTCCGGACGCAGCAGGCAGGGGGCACTGTTGGGCCTCCTGCTGCATCGCCCGAGATGTCTCACCGCTGGCAGCATGTTGCGCCCCCGCGCAGTGGGAGCTGACTATTCTCCTACTATCAGCTGACAGCGGGAGCAGACATTCTGTGGTGCCGACTCCAGCAATCCATTGTACAGAGCATCTATCAGTATAAAAGAGTGGGGGGAAGGGGATCAGTGTGGACGAAATATGAGGAGTGAAGGGGATGATTACAGCAGAGTGTGTGGAGTGAGAGGGGGATGGCTGCAGTACTGTATGTGCCATGAGGGAGGAATAGTGTACACACAATATGAGGAGTGAGGGGATGGCTGCATTCACAGTATATGGAGTGAGGAGGAGATCGGTATGGACAGTGTGAGAGGGAATGGCTGTGGCACAGTATGTGGAGTGAGAGGGAATGGCTGTGGCACAGTATGTGGAGTGAGGGGGGAACAGTGTGGACACAGTAAGAGGAGTGAGGGGGATGACTGCCGCCACAGTATTTGGAGTAAGGAGGAGATCGGTGTGGACACAGTATGTGGAGTGAGGTGGGGAGTGAGGTAGTGAGGAAACAGTAGGGGATGAGAAAAATGTTAGGGGGCACAGACTAGAGAGTGAGTAGATTGGGGCTGATGAGGGAGAACAGTATGAACAGTGGGCAGTATAGGGGACACAGTGTAAAGCGGACAGTGTGAAGAGGTGGCCCAGTATGGAAAGTAGAGGGCAGTGTGGAGGGCATGTGCCAGAAGATGGACAGTTTGTAAATCATATTTTGTGCTGGGAACAGTGAAGAGGAGCAATTATTTATTCAGGGACACATTGAAGGGAAGATATTTTTACTCATGGGAATTTTGTTAATTCTGCTATTTTTACGGGTATCGTGCCGGGATGTGCGGAAGAAGACTGGAGAAGATGGACGTCTCCAGAGATAAGCTGTAGATGTGAAAACTCATCATGTTGTCTGGACAAGATGAAGAAAAGAAAAAGATCACCCCAATCAGAGACAAGGTTATCAATAAGGTATCATGATGTAAATGATTATATGCGATACTGACTAAATTCTCATTAGTGCTGTGGTTCCTGTATGATTTGATGATGACTGGTAACAACAACTCCCAGCATCTCCTTACCATTGTTAAGGATGTAGTAGGAGTTGTAGGTTCATGCAGCACAAATGTTTATGACACTACAATTGTTTTACCATGTACTCATGGTGGTTCTGATGATGAATTTCTGTACTAATGAGGATTGTGATACTGTGTTTCTACAGTGATTTGGGTTATATGGTTGTATTCCTGTACTGATGGGGGTAATTGTGGTACTGATGAGGGTTGTAATTTCTGTACTGATGTGAGTACTAGTTAGGTATTTCTGTACCTCTGGTGGGTCTGGTGATGCATTTCTGCACTGATGAGTTTCTGTAGTGATAGGTGTTATATGGATGCATTTTTGTACCTCTGGTGGGTCTGATGATGTAGTTTTGTGCTGTTATTGGTTCTGATCCTGTACACATGTAACAATCCATAACTTGTAAGATTACGTTACATATGGCTATATTAATAATGTTTTGTGCGATGGTTACTATGTTTTTTTTTGTTAGGAGCATTAAAGGGATTGTCCAAGTCTGTCATAAGTCTGCACTCTATGTGTCACGCTATGTGACTGCAGACTTTTGAATTCTCACCGTGCGCACACTGCCCAGTGTCAAAATTCTCTGGTGTTGGCGGAGAGAGTGGGAGGTCATGAAACTGTAAGTATGCAATTTACATACATACAGTCACGTGCTGACTAGACGTGTGAGACCTCAATCAATGAAAATGAATTGAGTGAGGCCAGATATATCTAGTCAGAATGTGGCCAGAAGTATATAAATCACATACTCGTGCTCACATGACCGTTGCCATTTCACAGGAGAATCCTGACAGTGTGCAGTGTATGTGCTATGAGAATTCAGGGGCCTGCAGTCACTTAGAGGGACTACAGACTTTCATCTCAAACCTTGACGAACCTTTTAATTCAAACATTAAGCACTGTAGCCCTATCCTAACAGCTTGTAATATACTTTTTTTTCACTGAACATTGAGAAACTTAGGTTGAACAACAGTATGCAAATTGCATATAAATGATCAGTCACATGACGGCTACTCTGACCGCTTGGGTGGGTGGGGGTGCCAATCTGAAGTCTTGCCCTGAGTGCCAGAAAACCTGGATACATCTCTGTACAGTCATATCTTGTCTTAGGGTGCGTGCACACAATCAGTATATGCAGCGTTTTGGACGCAGCGTCTTGCCGCTGCGTCCAAAACGCTGCGTAGTACAGTGCAAGCATAGTGGATGGGATTGTAAGGAATCCCATCCTCATTATGCTTAACCCGACCGCAGCGTGTTTGGAGCTGTGGTGCGGGTTGCCGACATTCCGCTCCTCATTCCGGAAGCGGCTGCCACAGAGAGACTGCACCCACGGCTTTTCTCAGGTCCGCAGGAGCTATGTCCAACACACAGCTCCTCCGGACCGTGAGTACATACTCTTAGGCTGGTTTTACACTGCAGTTTTTTCACTGAACAGGGTTCATCAGGTTTTGTGTGCCAAAACAGGAGTGAAACTTTCAGAGAAAAACTATAATTGAAAGATTGACACCTGTTCTGGGTTTTGGAGGCACTTCTGGTTTTGGCACCCAAAACGTGATGAACCGTAAATCAGGAAAAAACTGCAGTGTGAAACCAGCCTTACTCAACTTATAGCGGTTTTACTAAAGTTAAAAAGAAGTATATAAGTCAAGGCTATCTCTCAATTGAAAAGGATCTACTCAGTGATGCACAATTATGTCAAAAAGTATGTGCACCCGTGGATTAAGGGTAGCCAGGGCCCCGGGCTGTTCAGACTCTGTGGGCCCCCCCATAAGACAGGTCATGTGACGGTGTAATTATCATGTTTATCATGTGCCTGAAACAAATTGTTTCTGAAAAATAGTTCCAGAGTGAAATTATAATCTGAAAAACATCCATTGATCCAGTAAATTTACCCTTCAGTTACCAAAGAAAAGCCAAACCTGATCTCTTGGCAGTAAAAAGAGCTGCATTTTTGCCACAAAAATGCACCAAAACCAAACCCAAAACGTAGCTGTGCATTTTTTTTCAGTCTTTCTTGCTTTAAATAGTTGAAAAAAAAAGCAGCAAAAAGGCTGAAATAATTTGAATGCTGCTACTTTTAAAAATACAGCAAAAACAAAGGGTATGTGCTCACGGTCCGGAGGAGCGGTGTGTTGGACGCAGTTCCTCCGAAGCTGAGTGAACCAGTGGGTGTCCGCAGGAAGATCGCAGCCGCTCTGTAATCACCATCTGCGCTGGGTGTGTGGCTCCCCACTGGTCAGGCGTCACAAGTGGGGTACTGCACCCAAAAATGAGCGTGTGGTTATCACACACTCACCTAGTCAACCGAGGGAGGTCCCAAAAAGTTTGAGAGTTGCAGTTGTAAGTAGAGCAGGGAGGACGCACGGGGGAGTCTTCAGGAGTGTCTTCCCGGAGGAAAGACGGAGAACGGGAGCTTATCGCGAGAGAAAGGGGGCTTCAAGAGAGGGCTAGAGAGAGAAGTAGCCCAGACAGAGAGGTTCTGATTTGTTCACCCAGAGTGCGCGGGTCTGACAAAGCAGGCTGGAGTGTTCATCCTCTGACCGAACTCGTCCCGACTCTGAAGACGTTCTCAGGGTGTTCATCTCCTGGGACGTAACACTGTAGCTGAGCAGGTATTGCGAAGAGAGAGAAAGAACAGGACAAGGGTTAGATTCGAAAAGGTACCACCAGAGACTTCCACAGATTCTGCATTCTGCTGCGACTACCTGTCCGGCCGTCCGGCTAGAGAACTGTGAGCTGTCTCATCATCTTGACCAGCTTTGCAAGTTAAGTACCCGGGAAGAGTGAATTGCTTCCGTTTTTCTGTCCTGCTACTATTGACTTTTCTCGACAGCTTACACCGTCCTGGCAACGGTTATCACTGCCCCGGAGGCCCAGCTTCACCTGTAGGAAGCTACTCCACTCTAGCTGCAATACCACCAACCTCCGGAGGACTGTGGCGGTGCTGGTGTCTAGTCACCAGGTACTACAGGTGGCGTCACGAGACTCTTATCACTTGTAAATACAAAAACCCATTCTTTTAGGCTGTTCCCTGGGGCCACGGGTCTGGGCAGGCCACCTGTGACATTCCCCAATTGGAGAGAGAGAGGCACAGACATCCGATTTCCCATACCCTGGGGTGCTACAGGTGCGGAGCGGCTTCTCCGTGCAGTCACCCAATGGGAGCCGCTTCTGACTCCGCAGCATGAAATGAACATGTGGAGGAGGAGCGGAATGCTGGCAACCCGCACCTCAGCGTTCTTTTAGCTGTGAAGCCTAGTGAGGATGGGATTTCTACAAATCCCTTTCACTATGCTGATACTGTACGATGCAGCTTTTTGGCGCAGCGGCAAGACGCTGCGTCCAAAACGCTGCATATACTGATTGTGAGTATGCAGCCAAAAAATAAAAGCAGGTGTATGTGTGAAGGAGATTTCTGGAATCTCATAGGCTTTGCTGCTGCTGTAAAAAGGCAGCTTTTTATTAGCATGGATTTGCATAAAATCAATGAAAAAAAATGCTCTGTGTGAACTAACAACTACAGCATTGAGCACTGAGGTAAAAAAAACACAACTAAGTATAAGCAAGAGGCCTTACAAATCCTGAGGTAAAAAACACCAAATATTCAGCGTGTGCACGAGGCCTTACAAATACTGAGGTAAAAAGTCACCAAAAGGCGTTTGTGATCCATTTTTGGTTCTGTTTTTTTTTTTTTTTAAAAACTGTACCAAAAACGGATCAGTTGCTGCGTCTGCCAGCAAAGTGGATGTGATTTTCTATTTGCTGTGCATACATCAGTGTTCTTGACTGCTGCATTAGTGATGTAGAAAATAATGAGTGTCAATTATTGCTCCATTTTTCTGCTGCACTTTCCACACCACAAACACTCCATTACTTCCCTCCCCGCAAGTGTCCATGTCCCGCCTGCTCCTGCTTATGGAACAGTACTATGTTTTTGCTTTGAAAAAGCAAGAGCGCAGCACTAAAAAAATGGAGCAAAAAACCCAATACAAAGGGATGATGCAATTGTGATGCTTTTTGGCAAAAAAAAAAAAAAAAGAAGTGAAAAGAGGATCCATTTTGGCTGCAGATGTGGCGCCCCTGTGGTCTGGTCGCCACAAGGGGTACTGAACCCATCCATGGGTGTGCTATCCCTGTTCTCAGGTAAACGGGATGGTAAGTCTGAGACACCCACCAAGCACCCGACACACCGTTAGAACCCGGACCTAGGGACAGTGGGCGGACCCGATTGAGGGAGGGCAAAGTCCAGGGACGGAAAAGGGAAAAAGTGTGAGTGGGTGGTGGAGAAGTGAAGTAGGATGTTGGCCCAGGAACGCGAGCGGAGACGAGCTTGTCCTGGGTAGGGAGAACAGCAGCCAGCGATAAAGGCAAGAGGGAGCCCTGGGAGCATGGGCAGAGAGAGAGAAAACCACCCGTGCGTCCGAATCCAGATTCGACCGGCCCTGAGGTGGCAAGGAGGCTCAATGCTCCAACCACAGAACCGGAGGCCACGAGATCTAGAAGAGCTGTGGCCACAATTCGACACATCCACCGAGAACGACTTATCCCAGTTCCTTGAGAACTGTCTGGACCAGGGTTTGACAGAAGGCAGCACCCGGCAGCAATACTTAGCCAATCATTGAGTAAACCGGGTGCAGAACTCAGAGGCTGTGTGAAACTGTTTCTTTCAGTGCCAAGTAGCAGCAGAGACCACAAGAGACCTACCTCCATAATATCCCCATCCGCCCCTGCAACCAGAATACCCAACGGCGTACCACCGCCATAGACTATACCGGTTGCCCTGGGGAACCGCTCCACCCATGTGGAGCGATATCACCTTAGCTGTGAATCCATCATCCCCAGAGGTCCCACACTGCAGCATCGGCCATCAATAGCCGAACATCACGGGTGGCGTCATGACTTCAACCCCAAAAGCCTTAACTCCCGAATTTTCATTGACACCGCCAGGGGTCACGGAGCCGAGTCTCGAGCTCCGTGACTCCCCAGCAGTACGAGTACCCCACGGCCCTACGGAAGGGAGGTGTCATGAATGGATGAATATTGATCATGATTTTAAGATGATTGAAGAGTCAGCCAACTCTAGCTCCCCCATCTCTCCTCCCTTTTTTGAGTTTGTGAGTAGGTTACATAGATCCAATTCATGCAACCCCCCAGCCTAAGCCATTTACGACCCCTAATAAATACCTGGGGCTAAGGGGAGTAGAAATGTACACAGGTCTGAACCAGTTCTGTCTCTAAAGATCCTTTGTTAAAACCTACAGTTTTCAATGTCGAATTTAAGAAGACCCGTTCACGCCACAAACACATAATTCATATTTTCAGGTTATCCACCGTTTTGCGCATTCAATGATATGTCGTGCATATCGATGTCACCATCAGGAACCTGGGTATGGAGTTCTGGCTCTGTGGACATCATAAGCAGGTCATATTTGGTATCAAACTTCTCAGAATTACCTGACATTAAATATGAGTTATAAATCATAATTGTGAGCCCACCCCATCCCCAGATATGAAGAATGAAGAATTATTGAGCATGGTGAACGAGGAGGTCTCCGAGGACCATCCCCGTGGGGAGGGATCATTCTGCGAGGGGGGGGTCACAGATTCCCCTACTTTAATAAAAGCAAGGAAGCCATTTTTGGGTCATTCCATCCTGGGCCGACATAGCTAACAACATACCAGCTGTCTGACGGAATCCTACCTTTCTGGGAGAGGTCCCCTACAGAACTACGTGTGCCTATGCGTGACTAGGTCTGGCAAGTTCTCTTTTATTCCTTTTATTTTTATAACTGTTTTATGCATACATGTATATTGTCTCTTATGTAATATTCTGTAAATCTTTATATAATCACTGCCTCTTTTGGGAGTAAAATATTATAATTTACTAGTCTCGATCTCCTTGTCCTATGAACGAGCTCTCACGACCTCCCTGTTCGTTTTTACGCTATCGTACAGGTACCCGGTCTACTTGAAAGATCGGTGGTGGCAGCTTAAGTTTGGTATTTATGTGATATTGTGGGCCTGAGGGTGACTGGATTGAGGTATATATACGTTCCTGGAAGGAACTGGTGGTATATATACATCCTGTCACAACACGTGCCGCAGTAGACAACATAAATTAGGGCAGCTGGGCTCCTTTCTTAGCCTCTGGCAATACCGGGTTTGGCCAGAAGGCTAAGGGGGTGCCACAGAGCTGCAGGTCCTGACTAAGGTAATTGTGACAATAGTTTTTCCCCTATTACAGTGCATACGCGGAGAAATGTCAATCAGGGGTTGGAGGAGGGGTTGAGGCCCTGATACACATTAGTTGGCTGCTGGCTGAATGATTCTTCGGGCATACGTTCGGCTGCCTTCCCCATGTACAGGCATGTACATGAAAAATACTGACAAAAAGCTCTTCTGGTGGCTGATTTCAGACTGACAATCACTTTGTTCTCCCGGACCTAAAATGTGGCTGATCAGCATCACCCCGAACATCAGCAAAGTGTTGGCCGAACCTGTCGACATTGACAGATGCAGCCAATATTAGTCTAAAGTGTATGGGGGCTTTAGCCTTTAGCCTGCGGCTCATGAATATTGAGGATTCACAGGACAGTGCTAGAACTGCAACTAAAAAGTGTGTAAGTCACAAAAACGACCCATTTTATATGACATTCCAGTATTAAATTGCTTCACTGAGCTGATGTGAAATAGTATTCCCTGATGCTGGTCTTTCTGCTATAATAACAGAAGCATCGCCCCCTCTGGCTATTGTCACAGATGAATAAAATCAGAATAATTTACTGCACAATGTATCCATAATAATAAAAAGATGGTTTTAATTCAGATTGTTTTACAGTGAAACTGCTTCAGGGAACAACACAGTAAAAATGTGAAGCGAGAGCGACTGCAGCATCAGTGAAGATCAATACATGCAAACGTCTGTTCTTCTAGATCTGCAAGAATAAAAAATCCAATAGTAGTAAATGAACATTTGTTCTTAAAGGAGCCTGTAACTGAAACTAGTATGGCTATATACAGGGCATCTCAAGGAATTAGAATATCATCAAAAAGTTAATTTATTTCAGTAATTAAATACATAAAGTGAAACCAATATATTATATATCGTCATTACACACAGAGTGATCTATTTCATGTGTTTATTTACGTTAATGTTGATGATTATGGCTTACAGCCAATGAAAACCCAAAGCTCATTACCTCAGAAAGTTAAATTAAGGAGAATTAAGGGTCTGAGAGATAAAATATCACATAAATAGATATCAGAGGCTTCACCTTGTGTGGTTGTGAGAGTCAGTCACAACCACTATAAAAGCAGATCACGGCTGCTGTAGTCCCCAGTGTGGTGCATATAGAGTGGGGAGGATGAAGGGTTAAAAACAATCAAATGGTGAATATAATATTGATTTATGAGTCAACACATTTCAGGGCTTTCTGAATATCATAAAATATCATGTTACCATGTTTTAGGGAGCCCTGAAACGCGTTAACTAATAAATCAATATTATATTCACCCTTTGATGTCTTGTGGAATAAGGCAGCACGGTTTTTAACCCTTCATCCTCCCTACTTTAATTTTCTGAGATAATGACCTTTGGATTTTCATTGGTTGTAAGCCGTAATCATAAATATTTACAGAAATAAACACTTGACATAGATCACTCTGTGTGTAATGACTCTATATACGGTAATATATGGGTTTCACTTTATTGAATTACTGACAAATAAATTACTTTTTGATGATATTCTAATTCGTTGAGATGCAGCTGTATGTTTGAATACCAATATTTTTTCTATGGATGGAGGCACACTGTCATGTATCAAAAACGGAGCGTTTTTTATGCATGACAGTGGTGCAAGTGCTGTGCGTTTTTTTTTGCATGAGTGTGGTGCGTGTGTGTGTGTATGTGCATGGCTGTATGCATATGAGTGTGCTGCGAGTGTATTGCGAGTGTCAGTGTGTGATGCAAGTGAGTGTACTGCTGTCCACAGTCCTGACGTTTGCTGGGCTGGATTCCTCAGTATGCTGAGTAATTGTGTGGAGCCCCAAGGGACGTGGGGTACTCGGTGCCGGACCGATCTGCTGCTGGGGATGTCACTGGTGGCCTGGTCCGGACCGTGTCCCTGGCTCAGCACAATAAAAGGGGAATATTTACAAGGGATATGTCACGGGTGACGCCACCCACTTGGTGCGGCCAGTGATGGGGGCCGCGGCTGCTGCAGAACCTCCGGGGGTGATGGAATGGCAGCGGGGATGGTATAGTTCCAGTGGGGGAACTGTATCCCCCGGGGCAGCAAGGGTTAAAGTCTATGGTGTGTGTGTGTTGTTGGAGCACACTTACTTGCAGACACTGCAGGGATCTCTCCTCAGTGTTGGTGCTGACAGGCTGTGACTCTGCAGGTTGAGGTCTTCTTGGTGCAAGCCTGTATGGGAGAAAGGGTCTGCAGATGGAAGTAGGCAAGAGGCAATTCAGGGTTTCCAAGGCTTTACTTAAGGTCTTTCAAGCAAGTTACAGGTTATTCACAGTTGTTAGCACACAGTTGCTCTCTACTCCCTTTCCGGGTTCCCTTCTCTCCTGCAGCCAGGCTCCTCTCTCCTTGTGACCCCTCACACAGTCTCTTAGTGTACCTTTCCGGGCTTTTACTCTCTTTCCTCATGGATTGTGTGACACTCGACAGTATGGCGGTGACTCGGGCTTCTGTGAGTCCTAATGCGTCACTTAGCTGCCTGTCCTTTGGGTTAGGAACTCCAGCCTGAAACTGAAGCTCCCCGTCAGTGAATCTGGGGATACCGGGTAAATCGTCGGTCCCCTTCAGAGCTGACACTCTGCCTTAGCCCAGCCTCCAACAGTCCTCTAGCATGAGGCTCTGCCAGGCTCCTTCCTCTGTTTCCTTCGGTATCTAGGAGGGCTTTTCCACCTGCTGTTAGTAGCTTCAGCTGCTGTCTAGGGCACGGGTTGCACCGTCCCTTCTCTGTCTGTCACACTCCTGGTGGTTTCAGCATCTCGGACGGGCTTTCCCCCCATCTGGCTCGCCTTGGCTCAGTACGGGTCTGCGCTCCTCAGCTTAGGCTCTTCCAGGACGTGTGTGTCCTTCTGTCTTTGCATCTCAACACCATGGCTTACTCCACTTCCTTCACTCCTCCCCCTCTCTATATTCTGTCAGTCACCTGACCTCCTGGTGTGCCCAACCCACTCCTCATCCACCACCCCTCTGGTCTCATATAGTGTCTAACCTCAGGGCTGGATGTGACCCCTTCTACGCGTGGGGATGTGGGCTGTGAGGGTGTAGTGTTTACCGTTGTCCTACCTGCCTGGCTGCAGTTCCCTTCTGTGGCCTCCTGTACGCAGGGGCGCCACAATTGCGCCATGCAAACTTCAGCCCCGCCGACAGAATTTACTGGCATATTCAAACACCGCTGCTGTCCCTTTTATTGACCACCCAGGGCCACGGAGCCTGGTCTCGACCCCTGTGACTCCCACAGCAGAACTGCCACCCGGTTCTGAGTACCCCACGGCCCTGGTGGGTGAGTCATATGTAGTCAGCAGGTAGTATGTCGCATGTAGTCATATTACTGAGTAGTTGGTGGCAGATGAGAAGTACCGAAATGTGGGAAGCTCGAAATTATACGTGTCTTAGGCTGGGCTGGCCACTACCAAGAGGAAGAAGAGACCAGCCTCAGTGAAAGTTCTCTTAGGAAGATAAAGAGGACCAATACATGCTTCTTGAAGTAGCTGTAACAACTAAAGTCTGAGTTAGCAGAGTTTTATGCCCATAGTGGAGTATAAAGCAGAGAAGCAAGCCATGTCCCCACAATCAGGAATGGTGCAGTCTCCTAGCCAGGGACAGCTATACTGAAAGACAAGGTCTTGAAGATGTAAGACAAGTCTCTAGGTGGAGAGACAGGTAGGAGACAGGAACCATGAAGATGACCAGCCTGGCAGGTGGGCAAAGTCCCAGTTAGACTGTTGGGAGATGCCTGTAGAATGAGCAAATCTAGAAGAAAAAGACAAAAAAAGCAACACCTCCTTGTGTAGACATTTTGGGTAAATGCAGAGGTGTATCTAGGCTTTCTGGCACCTAGGGCAAGCATTCAGTTTTGCGCCCTCTCCGCAAGCATTTTGAGTAGTCGTCATGTGACCATGCTATTCATAACAAACTTAATGTTCATTAAAAAACTGAGAGAAGCAGGAAGAAAAACTGTCACAAGACCGTGAGACTGAAAATTGCATATGAGAGGAATGGCCATATGATGAGTGCTGGAACCAGCAAGAGCTGAAACCTGACAGTGAATTAATGTTTGCATGAAAGGGCTTGTCCAGGTTTGAGATAAAAGTCTGCAATCATGCTAAGTGACAGCAGGCGTCTGAATTTTCATACCATGCACACTGCACACTTTTAGGATTCCCCTTGCCAATGGCAAGAATGAACAGTCATGTGAACACAAGAATGCAATGTGTATACTTCTGGCCACATACTAACTAGACATGTGACTCACCGTTGCCGGATGCTCACGTCTCAGCCGATGCAGCACTTGTCACGGTTCCGCGCCTGAGGCTGTGGGGCCCGGTGGTCAGATCAATAGGGGATGAACGGATGGGGATGATTCTTGTTTGACGCCACCTGTGGGAGTCCGGTGAATGCACCGGCGCTGTTTGGGCCTCCGGGGGATGTGCGGCAGCTAGATGGGATGCTCCCCACAGGATGAGCAGGGGTCCACAGGGTCAGGAGCTACACTGTATAGAATACGGTAGCTCGGTTGTTGCTGTAAATTCAGAGTTAATAGCAGAACAGAAGAAAAGCACGGACACCAGTTTCCTCTGTAACGGGTCTTTACTGCAACCGTTAGTGTGATACAGGTTATGCAGTCTTAGGTAACGGACCGGGTGGTCTCAGCGATGACTGGTGTTAGTTCAGAGCTCTACGGTATTCCTCCTTTATCTGTCCTTTCTATATTTGTGGCCAGTGTCGCCTTAGTGTGCCAGTTTGGGTACAAGGGAGGCTACTTGAAGATTCTCTGCCAGTGGAATTCTGCTCGGTTGGAGGGGAGCCTGGTTCCCTATTGTGGGTACTTCCGCTAGCAAGACTGCTTAGTTGCGGCTGCAGTGAGGTGCTCCTATGAAGCAGTTCCTTCACTCTGGTTTGCTGAGCGGCGATGGACGTCTGCTCACCTCAAAACCAGTGGTCCGGTGGCTTTGGGCACGGCTATGTTTAGACCCGTTCGGTAGCTGCCCGTGTTTCGGTCCAGGTCACCGCTTAATGGTGCCCGGCCGGTAAGAGTTGGTTTCAGGCTGCACGGAACTGTGCAGAGCCTGCTCCTCCTTCTCCTTCGTTACTCCAACTTCTTCTGTAAGTTACCAACTTCCCCCACACACACTACTCCTTTCACTCCTCCCACCAGGACCTGATTGGCCCTCTCACTCTAGTGTGTTGTGCGGTGTATAGAGCTCAGGGTTTAACCATGTCATCACCGAGACGGAAGATATTACATCTTCAGTCAGGGAGCAATACCTTCCTGTGACGCACTCGTTGCGGGGCGCCACACATGTCCGTCCTCACTTAATTCATTTTCATTGAGTGAGGCCTCGCACATCTAGTCGGCATGTGACTGCATGTATGTAAATCACATATTTGTGGTTTCATGACCTCCTACTCTCACCAACATCAGCAGAGAATCCTGACAGTGGGTAGAGTGCGCATTGTGAAAATTCAGTAGTCTGTAGTCAAATAGAGTATGGTCGCTATCAGGGTATGTCTGCCCTACCTGGTGTCAGGGGCCCAGTGAGAAGAGGCAAGGAGGGGGGCCTGGATTGGGCCCCACTTTCTTCGCTTCTGCTCACAGGGCCCCAGGGACAGGATTCGGCAGGTTCTGTATTCAGTTGAACGCGCACCCGTGCGTTCAACTGCAATGCAGTTTCCTGCTGGCCCTGCAATAGTTAACAGCTGCCAGACAATCAGAGGCTGGCAACTGACGTAGCCACATGGGTCACGGTGTATGATGTCACTGTGTCATGTGCCGCCGTGTCCTGAGCAGCTTGGTGATCGACTGCTTTCCCGAGAAGAACCTGCAGCTGCGAGCGGGCAGCCGAAGCAGGTGCAGTGTGGAAGTAGTGGAAGGATGAGGACATCACTGGACCGCGAACAGGTGAGGAGGAACTTTTTTTTTTTTGCACTATTGGCCACCATATGGGGAAAGACGAATGAGACTAGCCTAGGTGGGAAACACATGGGGAAGAAGTGTGGCATATGGGGGCAAGATGGAGGCACAAGGGGGAAGAAGTGTAATATGGGGCAAGATGGAGGCACAATGGGGAAGAAGTGTGACATATGGGCAAGATGGAGGCACAAGGAGGAAGAAGTGCGACATATGGGGCAAGATGGAGGTGTGTCGCCCAGGGGTGTACCGAGGCGTTGCTGTAGAGGGGATGTCACCGGTGGCCTGCCCAGATCCATAGACCTTCCGATTAGAGTTTGTCTCATGACGCCATCTGTGGCTTCTAATGATTGCACCAGCGCTGCCTTGGGCCTCCAGGAATGAGCTAGGTGTGGAAGCTCCCCACAGGCGGAGCTGGATCCCCGGGCTCTGGTAGTAGATGTTTACAGATGGAAGCAGGGAATTAGCCTTGTAGGCAGGCAGTTGGAATAGTCTCTATAGATGGCAGGGACAGGGGTAGAGGAATGGACACACTCACCGGAAATTGCTTCTTTACCTTTTACTGATGGAATTGCAGGTAAAAGTCCAGTACACTGCCGGGTGTCCAGGAAGCACTTCTGGATCTCCACAGTGAGTTGGTATAAGGCCTCCTCGTCTCTTTTCCCTTCTGTGAAGCCCCTGCCCTGTATGGAACTTGGCTGGCCTTCTCTGCTCTCCTATCACCTGTACTGTGTTGGGTAACCCTCGTTGGACTACTGCTATATACTCTCTTGCAGTGCCGGCTCCCTTGTTGGTGGCTACACAGATGCCCGGGAGACTGAAGTCTCCACGGAAAACCAGTATTCTCTGCTGGGCTGGGTGCTCTCCTGCAGACTTGGACTCCGGTGTCCAGGGTGCTTTCTGGAGTGAACCAAGACGGCTCCTCAGTCTCCAGGCTGCTTCATCTCCGATGTTCCTATGTCTCACCTTTGACCCTACTCTTGGGTCCCTGCAATAGCTAGACTGAGGGCTGTTCAGTTGTCTCTGGCTTGGGCCTAGCGTGGCTCCGACCACCAAGACATCTTCACAGTTCTCCTAGCGACTGCACACTCCGTCTAACTCTGATCTTGCCTAAGAGCAGCAAGTTGAGCTCCCCCTACTGGGTTGGGGGGTGGAAGGTGTTGTTTGCGCTTGTGTACTCACTGTGGAAACCCATCCATACTGTAGGTGAGTCTGTGGTTACCTGTGTGAGCAGGGCGCCACAGAGGCACAAAGAGGAAGAAGGGTCACATATGGGGGCAAGATGGAGGCACAAGGAGGAAGAAGGGTCACATATAGGTTTAAGATGGAGGCACAAGGGGGAAAAAGGGTGACATATGGGTTTAAGATGGAGGCACAAGGGGGAAGAAGGGTGACATATGGGGGAAAGATGGAGGCACAAGGGGGAAGAAGGGTCACATGGGGGCAAGATGGAGGCACAAGGAGGAAGAAGGGTCACATATGGGGGCAAGATGGAAATATATGAGGGAAGAGGGTGAGACATGGGGGCCAGATGAAAATATATGGGGAAGGAGACATCATTCGGGAGCAGGAATAAAGTTTTGGGGGGGCCAGGATGTGGGACATTATTATAGGAAGGGGCCAGGATGTGGGACATCACTGTAGGGGCTAATTAAGAAATATTATCACTTCTGTGATGTAGAGTATTTTTGAGGATACTGTTTTCAACGGGGGGATGGCCTGTTATTGTGCAGGGTGATACTATGTCAGTTTTTTTTTCTTCATCTGGCATAGTATAGAAGTTGGGGAAAA
Source organism: Allobates femoralis (assembly GCA_033576535.1). NCBI lineage: Eukaryota > Metazoa > Chordata > Amphibia > Anura > Aromobatidae > Allobates > Allobates femoralis. Next base: position 59,098,257 of record JARQOC010000002.1, on the reverse strand, counting down.
ATTGGAAAATGTGCTCTGGAGGTGGTGCTCTAGATAACTGTGTGTTATTGTCTACAGAGATTAGTTCTGGCAGGAAGAAGTGATTGCGGTCTGAGCTGGATGAAGAGGAAAAGTGAAGATGAGTCTCTTCAACTGGGGAGGTCACTGGTGAGTCAGTGAGTTATCTGTACTCTTACAATTTTTATCTTTTGTTAATGATCAGCATTGCAGCATTTGGTCTCGGTATTTTGTGATCTGATCATGGTGTGATGGTTTTTATACCTTGCATGTGGTATTATTCAGCCACTGTGGTGGTAATGTATTGTATGGTCATGGTGTGACGGTATTTCTTCTTTGTATATGGTATTATTCGGTCATTATGTGGTGATAATATATTGTCTTGTTATGGTGGGGCAGTATTTCTCCTTGCATGTGGTATTATTTGGTCACTATATGGTGATAATGTGCACTCTGATCATGCTGTGAAAAAAGACAGAGCAAAGTAGGGCCCTGCCAAGAGTCTACCTTCTCGTAGTGGCAGGCTTAAAAAATCTTATGCCAAACAAAATCTGATAGCTATGTTTGTATGTGATCTGGTGTTTGATGGGAACTGGTAATGTGTAATTGATGAGGACGTGGTACAAAACTGGAGTTTTTCCAATAGTGGGTGGTGGAAAAGTGGAAGGATCGAGGGTGGAGGCAGAGCTGGGGTGGAGGCGGAGCTGAGGTGGAAACAGAGCTGAGGTGGAGTCTCAGGGGGGCCCCAAAACTTTGCCAGTCAGGGGCCCCGAAATTCCTAGTGGCAGCCCTGAAGTAGAATGACTGAAGACTTTCTTCACAAACTTGGGACAACCCATTTAATGCTCCTAACAAATAAAAACAAAGTAACGTTTAATTTGCCAGACAGCACAACACTTTACTAATTTAGCCATGTCTAATTTAATCTTATAAGTTATGGATTGTTACATGTGTACAGGATCATAACCAATAATAATACAGGAATACATCACCAGAGGTGCAGAAATACATCACTAGAACCCCATCAGTACAGAAACACAGAATCATGACCCTCATTCATCATCAGAATCACACGCAAAAAATCATTATCAGAACCAACAGTAGTACATAAATACATAACTAGGACCCCCATCAGTACAGAAACACAGCATCCCAACCCTCATCAGTACAGAAATTCATCATCAGAACCACCATCAGCACATGGTAAAACAATTGTAATGTCAGATCAGACCCATATAGATTTATATTGCAGGAACCTAGAACTCCTGTATGTGCTTAAAGTGTAAATGTAATTTGAAAAAAAAAAATACTGCACTGGTTGTTAATGATGGGTCACATAGCAGCTAAGACAATGATTTTTTGTGCCGTATGACTGATTTTTCACACATTTCTGTGGTGTTTTAAAAGCTGCATTTTCTGTCTGTGTGAGAGTGGCCAGCAGTGTGTGAGAGCACACTGGTAGTGAGCACAATACTCTTAAAAATAGCAGTATGATCAAAATGCTGCTGAATAAAAATATCTGCCTTATTCTGTGCCCCTGAATAAGTAATTGTTCATCACTATTCCCTGCACATAATGTGACATACACACTGTCTCTCTCTTATGGTTCATCCACTCCACACAGCCCTCTCTTTTTCATACTGGGCTCACTCATCTCACTGTCCCCTCAACTTGTTTCCCCTATACTGCCCAGTCTCTATACTGTCCCCCTCATCACACTCCCACTCCTCACCATACTGTTCCCTTTTGGCTGTTGTCTCCCCATGCTGCCTACTCTCCATACAGCTCCACACTAATCACTCTCTAATCTGTGCCCCTAACATTTTTGTCATTCCCTACTGTTTCCTCACTACCTCATTCCACATATTAATAGTAATAATAATAATTTATTCATTTATATAGCGCTATTAATTCCATAGCACTTTACATACATCAGTAATGCTGTCTCTCTTGGAGCTCACAATCTAAACATCCTATCAGTATGTCTTTGCAATGTGGGAGAAAACCGGAGTGCCCGGAGGAAACCCACGCAAACACGGGGAGAACATACAAACTCCTTGCAGATGTTGTCCTTAGTGTCTTTGGTGGGAATTGGCGAAAAAAGAATCCGCATATAGGGTTTAATCTCAATTACACACTTTCACTTAGCGATGTGGAATTGCTCACCTTTGTCAGTTGCGAAACCTACAACTGGTAGAAAAGCGTAAAGGCAGCTGCTGCAGGGACCGCACTCCCAACGGTGACCATGGTTGCAATGCAGATTCTTGGACAAAGTGCCTCAATGTCCACGTTGCTGCTCTGAGACCAAAGAAACACAGGAATGTCTGGATCAGCACAAGCCTTTATTTTCCGACGCGTTTCGGAGCCTCCTACCGAGCTCCTTCCTCAGGGAACATCACGATCACACTGAGCAATTTCACAGGAAGGAGCTCAGTAGGAGGCTCCGAAACGCGTCGGAAAATAAAGGCTTGTGCTGATCCAGACATTCCTGTGTCTGTGTTTCTTTGGTCTCGGAGCAGCAGCGCGGACATTGAGGCACTTCGTCCAAGAATCTGCTTTGGTGGGTATTGAACCAGGACCTCGGGACCTCAGTGCTGCAAAGGCTGCAGTGCTAACCACTCGAGCCACATATTGTGTAAACACCCATCCTCTCTCCTCCATATATTGTATCGGCAGGCTTCTCCCTTCATTCCACATACTAAGTCCATATTCATACCCCGTCGCTTCCCATACTGTTTCCACACCCATCCCCTGCTTATCATAGTAAGCAGGGGAGAACTCTACATACTATGCCTACATCCATCCTCTCTCACGCCATATACTGTGTCAGCAGCCATCCACCCCACTCCACATACTGTGTCTGTATCCATCCCCACCTCGCTACCCATACTGTGTTGGCAGCCATCCATCCCTCACTCCACATACTATTTCCATGCCCATCCCCCCTTGCTCCCCATATTGTGTTGGCAGCCATCCCCCTCCACTCCACATAATCTGTTCACACCCATCCCCCCTCCTCCTCACGCCACATATTTGTTAACATATGCAACAGCTGTGGACTTAATCTGAGTAAAGGAGGACTTTATACTGCATTGGTGGGGATACAGAAGCTGCATTCTGCAACAGATTATGGGTCCAGGCACCAGAGGAACCAGATACTGATAATCCCAGGCACTAGCGGAACCCAAGTATAGATCCCAGATACCAGAGGGACAAGGTATTTTATGAACTCAGACACTGGAAAGCCCAGACACTGGAGATAAGCACAGAGAATCCAAGACACCTAGGACACTGGAAAAGCAGAAGAATTCTTCACTACAACACTCTACAAACAAGTAAGACTATTTAAAGATGCCGAGTAGCACAGAGCTAAAGCTCACAGTAACTAAACTAAATGATGACAACTATCAGTTATGGAAGTTCAAAGTAGAGATGTTGTTATCCAAGGATGATTTATGGGATGTAATCACTACAGATAGACCTGATGGAGATAATCAGACATGGGAAAAGAAAAATAGACAAGCAAGAGCCACCATTAGCTTATTAATGGATGATGCTCAATTAATACACATAAGAAATGAGGATACAGTGAAAGGAATGTGGTAAGCACTGAGGAAGTTACATGAAAGACCTAGCTTGAATCACAAGTTATTTCTATTAAGAAAACTTTACAGTATGAGACTGAGTGCAGATAATGACATGCAGAAGCACATATTCTCTATGATGGAATTGATATCACAGCTAAGATCAATTGGTGAAGACATTAAAGAAAGTCATGTAGCAGCTATATTATTGAGCAGCTTACCAGATTCGTATACAGCTTTGATAAATGCACTTCAGACAAGACCTGAAACAAACATTACATTAGAGTTTGTGAAAACAAGACCATAGATGAATATCAGAGAAGGAAAGAAGAAACAAATGATTATTCTACTGAAAAGGATAATGGAAATGCTCTTAAAGCTACAAATTGAAAAAACCCTATAATAAAAAGACAAGAGAATGTTTCAGATGTAAGAAAAAAGTAATTTAAAGAAAGACTGTAATATATATAAAGCAGAACAACAGAAATTACACCATAAAGAGAACACACAGAAGGTGAAAAACACAGTTTCTGACTCATGTGAAAATAATTGGAATGGCACATTTAAAGTAATTGATAAGAAATCGTCACTGGGTTGGTTTATTGACTCAGGAGCAACAAGTAACGTGACAAGTAACAAAAATGTCTTTACTGAACTTGATTTAGATAAGAAAGAAGCCATTTATCTTGCAGATGGAAGCAAAATAACTGCAGAAGGTGCTGGACAAGGTATGCTAAACTGTTCTAACAAATTTGGACAAGATTAAAAAATACTTGTACAGGATGAGTTATATGTTCCAAGTTCGGAAGGCAGATTATTATCTGTGAAACTTTTAACAGCTAAAGGACTTACTGTAAGATTCAAAGACAATGAGTGTACAATTCTAGCAGGAAACAAGGTGATAACCAATGTCAAGGTAGATGAACAATTATATCATCTAAACACATTAAATGAACAAATGAAGATATGTACACATGATTACAAGAATTGTATTCATGTGTGGCATAGACACTGTGGAGACCTGGGGGTCAGTGGGTGCTCTCGTCCACTAGCCCAGCCGCCTTTAACAAGGCAACGTGGACGAGGGCTCTTCCCAAACTGAACGCCCAAGCTCCTTAACCGTGGGCGAAACACTACTCAGACAATACAGAGTGAGGGAACCACAATAGTAAGACTTTACTGGATCCCCAACAGTTAACAGCATATAACACATAACCAGCAAAACACAACAATGTAACAGGCAACAGAGTCTCACCCTTCCGCTGGCTCACCAGGGATTAGAATATAGCACAGCAAAGTCTGTAGCCAGATGACTGTATTGTCCCAACCTGAGTTGCTTCTTTATGAAGTCTTTGTCATCACAGCTGAATCCGATAATTCAATGCTGAAGTCCTTGTGGTGTTATAGTCCAGGTTCTGATCCCATTGGTCAGCACCGAAATGCCTAGGCCTGGGGTTACGGCTTGCCAATTAGACCCGAAGATCCTATCTTAGCTGCCTTTATCAAGTCCAGTGCAACTCTAGCCAGGACCGAAATCCCTAGACTGAGGGCACTAGACAGAATCTAACTCTCTCTGGTTAATGAACAGATCTCCTTATATACCTTCAGCCCTCATTGCAGGATACTGGGGACTTCACGATAGGGGAATAAAAACTGCCTTTTCATTGGCTGGATCTCAAGCCTCTTATAAACATTTTTAGTTATATTGCAGTCCAGGCAAAAGAAAGCCAAATACTGATTGATCTAGCAACTAGCACGATACAATGGAATGTTAGTAGGATTAAGTCCTGTCATGGGAGAGCCACATACAGATGGTTTACCTAGCACCAAGCAGGATACATTTACATAGTAATACAAAGAGCAGTTAGCATAATTAGGTTTTCTGAGCCTCTGTCCCCCTGACCTTCCTAAGACAAAAAGTTGAGATGATTAAATACACACGGTCAACATTTCCAACCATCTTCAAGACTGGTAAAAACAGCGAATGTCCCCTCACAAGGTAGGAATTAAATCACAATACAGAGAGGCAAGATAATTACATTACATACGTCAACAATGGGTATAAAATACAGTCTGGCTAGATTTTAAGATTAATCATGAGTGGCTTATTACAAATTGCAACAAAATACCATACTGTCTGGGTTACATAAGAAATCTTCATATGTTCTACATTGAAGGAGTCCAATTCGTCACAGACACCTACAAAAGATCTAAAGATATCTGATTGCTCAAATACTGTAAGATATGAATGTTGTATAAAATCTAAAGCCACAAGAATATCTATTCCTAAAGACAGTGAAACGAAAAGCACAAAATCACTTGATTTGGTGCATACTGACGTATGTGGACTCATGAAAGTGACTACATCAGGAGGCAATAGATACATGGTGACTTTTATAGATGACTACTCAAGATACACAGTCACATACTTGATCAACAACAACAAAAGTTAAGTTTTTGATAAACTTGTAGACTACGTAACTAGGTTGACTAACAAGTTTCAAAGGAAGCCAATTGTCATCAGAAGTGATAATGGAGGTGAATTTACAGGACACAAAATTGAGAACTACTTAAGACAAAATGGTATAGAACATCAAAAAACTGTTCCATACACACCTGAACAAAATGGAGTAGCAGACAAGAAAAATAGAACTCTGACTGAAATGATAAGGTGTATGCTGACAGATTACAAACTACCAGAGAAGTATTGGGGTGATGCAGCACTGACAGCTACATATCTGCAAAACTGACTTTTTTCCAGAAAAATGAAGAAAACTCCATATGAACTGTGGCAAGGTATGAAACCAAGTGTCAATCATTTAAGAGTTTTTGGATGTAAAGTTTTTGCATTCATTCCAACAGAAAAACGTTCCAAACTTCAAAACAGGTCCATGGAAAAAATATTTGTTGAATATAGTGAAAATTGCAAAGGATGCAGAATCCCAGATCCCAAAACAGACAGAGTCACAGTGAGTAACAGCGTGACATTCATTGAAGATTTAAATGAAGACACTATGATTTCAATTAAAACAAAAAAATGAGAAAAAAGTAATGACATAACTGAAGAAATATCTGATGAGAAAGTAGTTGAAAAATTAATAAATAACAGAACACTGAAAGTGAAGAAATACAACTGCAAACAGACACAGAACCAAGACGTTCAATGAGAGAAAACAAAGGGAAATGACCAAAATGTCTCTCATACCAGGCAAGCACAAGTAAAATTTATGAGCCTACCTCATGGAAAGACGTATCTAAACTCCCTGAAGAAGAAGCTAATAAATGGATAGAAGCAACAGAAACAGAAATGAATCCATGCATGACTCAAAGAAATGGACATTAACAGAATTACCTGAAGGAAAAAAGCCATAGGATGTTAATTGATTTTTAAAGTAAAATACCTAACAGATGGCACACCTGAACGATATCGAGCAAGACTCATAGCTAAAGGATATTCTCATAAATATGGAGAAGACTATGATGAAACGTTTGCACCAGTTGTCAAACATATTACAGTAAGAACTTTGTTTACAGTTGCAGCAATGAAACAAATGGAGCTGATATATCTGGATGTAAAGACAACATTTTTGAATGGAAGTTTAGCAGAAGATATTTTACATGGAACAACCACCAGGATTCAAAGATGAAAGTAAACCAACCATGATTTGCAAATTACAGAAAAGTATATATGGTTTGAAACAAGCAGCTAAAACATAGAATGATAAAATCACAGAAGTCCTCACAAATTAAAAATTTCAAAGAAGCAAAGCTGATCCTTGCCTGTACACAAAAAGACTAATTGACAGATGGGTATATGTACTCATATATGTTGACGACATTTTGATTTGTTTTGAAAAACAAAAATAAAGAAGACATTGTAAAAACCATGAAACAACATTTCGAGATCAAAGACTTGGGAAATGTGAAACAATACCTAGGAATACAGGTAGAAAGAAAAGAAGATGGAAGTTTTCTACTTAATCAAAATCACATGATTCAAGACATAGCAGAACAAATTTGGATTGAAGGATGCAAAACCACCAAAATCATCCATGGAAACTAATTATCTAAAAGAGATGAGGGCAATCAAGGATGTCTTGTTCTTGCTCAGATGGAAAGAGTTAATCCAAGAACCAAGCGCATTGATGTGAAATATCATTTTTTTGAAAGATCATCAGAAACAAGGAATCTTGAAACTGCAATATTGTCCTACTGAAGAAATGACAGTAGACATTTTTACGAAGGTGTTGAATGTTGAAAAACATCTGAGACTAATAAAGAAATTGGGTTTACTTAAATAAGTTCTTACTGTTGAGAAAGGGTGTTAATATATGCAAGAGTTGTGGACTTAATCTGAGTAAAGGAGGACTTTATACTGGCCTGACAGTAGATGGTGATATTGTGTAAATGTCTATGCTTGCTGTGTTGTGGGGGAGGGAATCTCTATTGTACTTGCTTTTGTACTTTCGTTTTAGTGTTTCAGCAGCACGGTGTGATTGTGCTCTTATCCTGTATCTCATGTTAATAAGAAAGAAGTAAAACCTGTTTTCCCATATCACTTGCTCATAGAGAAGTTTCTACTGCATTGGTGGGGATTCAGAAGCTGCACTCTACAACAATATTGTGCTGGAAGCCATCCCCTCACACTCCACATACTTTAGCTGCACCCATGCCTCCCCTCGCTTCACATACTGTGTCTACAGCCATCCCCCCTCGCTCCCTAAATTATATTGGAAGCCATCACACCCTCACTCAACATGCTGTGTCGGTAGCTATTCCCCTGACTTCACAGGTTATATCCACACCCATCCCCTGCTGGCTCCCTAGACCGTTTCGGCAGCCATCCCCCCCTCACTTCATATACTGCATCTATACCCATCCCCCTCACTCTGCATACTTTGTCTGCAGCCATACCCCCACTCCTCATACTGTATCCTCAAATTTAACCTCTTACTTCCCATACAGACTTCCCAATATTATGTCTGCATCCATTACCCCCTCGTTCCGTATTTCCGTGTTCTAAAAACCCCCACTCTGTGGCTTTAAGGAGTGACGTCTAAAGTGTGCTCAGCTGACCTTATCATGCTGCTGATGTCACCCTAACCCGGGAGTGACAGGAGTCAGGGCTTCAACTGTATTCACATCTGATAGAAGCGAGTACAATCGATCAGTGGTAGCAGGCACTGCACATTCTCTGAACCGCTGTCAGCTTGACAGCCAGATCAGAGAACGGCCGACTCCCACTACAGGGTCATCAAAATTCAGCCACCGGGGAAACACCTCGAACCGCTGCATCATGCAGCCTAACGGTGCACGCCTAGATATGCCTCTGGGTAAATGTAGTAATTCAGAGTAAGCGGAACTGCTCACCTTGGCAAGATGTGTTTACACCAAGCACAACTCTGTCTGACGATTTGTAAAAAGTGGCCAAACTGCTGCTCCTCATTGTGTATGCACAATGGCAACCGCAAATGAGTAATGCAGGATGTAGAAGAAAATCAAGGAACCACTCGGTTCTACTGGAAATAAGATGGTTCATGAGAAGTATGGTCACTTTAATAAAGAAACTTTAGGGACGACGTCATAAGGCCATACCTGGAGTGATTAGGTCTAAGTTGAGCGAGACTGCAGGAAAGAAACGGGTGTGAGCATGAGCTTTACTGAGACCTGAAATGCGAGAGAGCAAAGTATGTGTACTGACATGAGTCCAAACAGCCTAAAGAAACAGTAAGTGATAGTGTTTAATGTATTACATCTTTATATAGGTTGACTGTAAATACTGCTTCCATCGTTTTGTTTCTAGTTGGGTAGCCAGGGTATGCTCTGTACACACTAGAGAGGCTGCAGTGATCTCTGTCTTTGCCCTGTATGCCCTCCTCTTTACTTGCCATCCTTATGCTTATGCTAGATCTAGTAAGCTTCTTGTAACAGCATAATACAGTATATTATAACACACAGCTACTGAAATGTAATATACCAGCCCTCAGGAGAGACCATGGTCAAGTCCTCTAGTGGGAATAAAAAAAATGTATTCATTATTTCATTAGATGAAAAGTTAATAATTTCCCTACCTCAAGGGTGGACATTGGGTGCACCAATGGCTGAGAGGGCTGAAAAACGCTGCAAAAACACCCCTTTTGTCTTAACCACAATCTGCTCCTAAAATCCAAGGAAAAAAATAAGATTTGTGCACATAACACTACTAAATTCTCATAGACTTTGCTGGGGTAATGATAGGTATGCAGGTTTGTGACAAAAGTGACACAAAATCGATAAAAAAAAATGCAGTGTCAGCACACAGCCAAAGACAATAGAAGAAAAAGTGAAAAAAATTGGAAGCTCATCCCTTTGGCAATGTAATTAAAATAAATAAAATAGACACATTTGGTTTTGCCATGTAGGAAAAAGTTTGCCAGAATTGCATTGTTCAGTCAAGGCACCTTCCACAATAAGAGCAATCAAAATGATGTAAATATTAGAAGACAGTAGGAACTCATTGAAGGGGTAAGGCAGGTATAACAAGTTATTATGTATTCCCAGGGTATTTGATATCAAGATCTGTGAGGGTGCAACTGCCTAGATTCCCACCAATGGCCAGAAAGGAGTTCTTGTGTCTCTAGTTTGAATGGATGGCACTGTTCATTTCAACATTTTGGGACTGATGGATATAGAGTCCTTATATCATTGAAAGCCGAAATCACAGGGACTTACTGTGCAAATATATGGGCTTCACCATTGAAGCGATGACCGTGGGACCACAGCGGTGCAGATTGAACTATGGCACACAAGATGAGGTGAATTTATTGAAGGGCAGATAATGATGTGGATAGGGCAGGTTCAAACAGGGGGATGCAGTGGCAGATAATTCACAAAATTTTGTATTCTCTGCCTGGGCCGCTCAATAGCACAGTGCTCCAGCTATGCCAGGATCAATATATCACACAGGTAAATCCAAATAATAACAAAGTATGATGCTACTCTACGTATAACCTAACTGGCCTCCGCTAAACGGGCCACACAGCTACCGTGTTCTGGCTATTAAAGCCTACACTAGGCCCTGACATGTGCACAATCAGAAACAAACACATGGTGTTGTTGGAGACGCGCATCCAGTCCCGGGGGCCCCCAACAGTCCTGTGAAACGTGGTCTTTTCTTTCCTTCAGGGTCCTTGAGATGCTCCTGAAATCTTTAAGTCCCGTTCTCGGTCTCTTCGCAACTCCTCAATATAACACAGGACAGTCACCTTTGCAACATACGCAGAGCCTGTTCAATATCACAAGACCATTGCTTCACACAGGCAGCGTGATCTTTCACATGGTACCATACACTGCTGCTCTCAGCAGCAGCTCCCAGCTCTGTCTGTCTCTTACAGGCTAAACCCCTACCAGCCTCAGGCAGTCCATTAGCACAGTCTTTTGCAGGGAGCAGAACATTCCACAAGGACATGGGGGTGCTGTCTCTTAAAGTGGCAGTGTATTTCTTACTGTCCATAGCAGTGACACCCCCTACAACCATCACAGACTTGAATTTCTTACACTTGCTACATATAATAATAGAATGGATTTCGATCTTACCTTTGTAAACATTTTTCGTAACCTGCTGACAAAGGTAAAATTTTTATAGTCATGTATGTTTCAGGCCGACGGATATGTAAAGTTCACACCTTTATGAATATCAAGTAGATCCAGTGTCCCTGGTATAGGAAACAAGATCTGTTACATTAGTGATCAGTTATATAGTAATATAGCTCTTGTCCCACCAGAGGGCGCTGTATGTATTATCCAGTTAAATTGAAAGGAAATAACTGCCTGTACCATCAGAGTCAACATTATGTCCTTTATTTAGTAGCTAAATTTCTAACATAAACCTAACAATCTTAGATTATTGATTTAATGAACATTTATATTGTATACATTTGAACTGGTCTTTAGATACAGTGCGTTGTGACAGTATTTGGCCCCCTTGAACTTTTCAACCTTTTGCCACATTTCAGGCTTGAAACATAAATATATAAATTCTAATTTTTTCTTTAAAGAATCAACAAGTGGGACACAATCGTGAAGTGGAACGAAATTTATTGGATATTTTAAACTTTTTAACAAATAAAAAGCTGAAAAGTGGGGCGTGCAATATTATTTGGCCCCTTTACTTTCAGTGCAGCAAACTCACTCCAGAAGTTCTGTGAGGATCTCTGAATGATCCAATGTTGTCCTAAATGACTGGTAATGATAAATAGAATCCACCTGTGTGTAATCAAGTCTACATATAAATGCACCTGCTCTGTGATAGTGTCAGGGTTCTGTTTCAAGTGCAGAGAGCATCATGAAGACCAAGGAACTCACCAGGCAGGTCCGAGATACTGTTGTGGTGAAGTTTAAAGCCGGATTTGGATACAAAAAGATTTCCCAAGTTTTAAACATCTCAAGGAGCACTGTGCAAGTGATCATATTGAAATGGAAGGAGTATCAGACCACTGCAAATCTACCAAGGCCCGGACGTTCCTCTAAACTTTCATCTCTAACAATGAGAAGACTGATCAGAGATGCAGCCAAAAGGCCCATGATCACTGGATGAACTGCAGAGATCTACAGCTGAGGTGGGAGAGTCTGTCCATAGGACAACAATCAGTCGTACACTGCACAAATCTGGCCTGGAAGAGTGACAAGAAGAAAGTAATTTCTCAAAGATATCCAAAAAAGTCTTGTTTGAAGTTTGCCACAAGCCACCTGGCTGGAGCAGATGTTAATAGCTATCCACGGAGTCTTTGAGAGCAACTTGGGGTCTTTCCCATCAGGTCGGGTATTTGGCTCCCTTACTGCGCTGTTTACTGGCTCCTGAAGTTGCCTAAGCTGAGCTGCCGGCCCTGTCTCTTCCTGCGAGGTACTGGTATGACAGCAGGCAAATCTGAGTCCTTTCCTTCTACCCAGTTCCCAGTTGTCAGTGTCTCTGAACTCTCTGCGTTGCTGTGTCTGTGGTAACGGTGTGACTGGGAATCTGGAATCCCCACCCTCCGGAGTTGACTGCTGGGACATGAGATCTTTGCGCCTGTCCTCTGGGGTGAGCACGGAGTTGCTAAGCCTCCCAGGTATGTTCCGTTTCCTTTCGTCAGACCCTAGCCTTAGACCTGGAGTTTGTTAGCGGACCTTGGGATGAGCTAAGCACAGCTCCTTTACACAGTCCTCCTGGGAACTGAACTGCCTGACTCCTCCCCAGACCAGAATTTATAGGGAACCCTGAACCCAGGCTTGGTCTCTCCCTTCTGGCCTGGAGGTGTAAGTGTTGTATGTGTGTTGCCTGGTGAGAAGACCGTTTGTTGCTCTCTGGTGACACCACCACCCGGGGGCAGTGATGACACTGTGGCACGTTGACCCAGGGGTGTCACACATGTGGAATAAGGTGCTCTGGTCAGATGAAACCAAGATCGAACTTTTTGGCCACAATGCAAAATGATATGTTTGGCGTAAAAGCAACACAGCTCATCACCCTCAAAACACCTTCCCCACTGTCAAACATGGTGGTGACAGCATCACGGATTGGGCCTGCTTTTCTTCAGCAGGGACAGGGAATTGATGGGAAGATAGACGGAGCCAAATACAGGACCATTCTGGAAAAAAACCTGTTGGAGTCTGCAAAAGACCTGAGACTGGGACGGAGATTTATCTTCCAACAAGACAATGATCCCAAACATAAAGCAAAATCTACAATGGAAAGGTTCAAAAATAAACATATCCAGGTGTTAGAATGGCCAAGTCACAGTCCAGACCTGAATCCAATCGAGAATCTGTGGAAAGAGCTGAAAACTGCTGTTCACAAACGTTCTCCATCCAACCTCACTGAGCTCCAGCTGTTTTGCAAGGCAGAATGGGCAAGAATTTCAGTCTCTTGATGTGCAAAACTGATAGAGATATACCCCAAGCGACTTGCAGCTGTAATCGCAGCAAAAGGTGGCGCTCAAAGTATTAACTCAAGGGGCCGAATAATATTGTACGCCCCACTTTTCAGTTTTTTATTCTTTTAAAAAGTTTAAGATATCCAATAAATTTCGTTCCACTTCACGACTGTGTCCCACTTGTTGATTCTTTAAAAAAAAACATTAGAATTTTATATCTGTATGTTTGAAGCCTGAAATGTGGCAAAAGGTTGAAAATTTCAAGGGGACCAAATACTTTCACAAGGCACTGTATACAGTTTGCACACTTGTCTCACTTGCAATACACATACACGCAGAGAAAACTGTTGTTACCTTCTGTTAAAATGTTGATTGCTCTCAGTGTGAGAAACAAGATACAAATCTTGTAGTTGTGATACCTTTTAATGGCTAACAAAAATAAAATAAATGATGTTATAAGGCGAGCTTTCGAGACGACTCAGGTCTCTTCACCATGCCTGATGAAGAGACCTGAGTCGTCTCGAAAGCTCGCCTTATAACATTTATTTTATTTTTGTTAGCCATTAAAAGGTATCACAACTACAAGATTTGTATCTTGTTTCTCACACTGAGAGCAATCAACATTTTCTCAACTGGCTAAGGGTGCTTTCACATTAGCGTTCCCCTCCGCAGCGTTCTGCGGAGGGGAGCCGCAATGTACGCGCAGCACCGCAGGTCCCTATCTTTAGAATGGGAGCGCACGGTGCTGCGCTTGACTGCGCATGACCGTGCGCACCCATTCACTCCCATATGTGATCTGTGCGCAGGGGGATGCCCGCGCACAAATCACCCAGTCTCGGCCGCACAAGAAATGCAACATGTTGCATTTCTTGTGCGGACGAGACTGGGTGATTTGTGCGCGGGCATCCGCCTGCGCACAGATCACATATGGGAGTGAATGGGTGAGCACGGTCATGCGCAGTCAAGTGCAGCACCGTGCGCTCCCATTCTAAAGATAGGGACTTGCGGTGCTGCGTTTACATTGCGGCTCCCCTCTGCGGAACGCTGCGGAGGGGAACGCTAATGTGAAAGTAGCCTAACACGGTACCAAACCTTTTCCTTCTGTTAAAGAAGTAGCTTCAATGGTCACTGAAGTAACTGGAAACTGACAAAAACTCATTTTTCAATTTAAATTTACTGAATATCAAGTAATAATAATAAACAATGTATATGAATGGTTAAACATGGAAAATAAAGGAAAACCTAAATCAAAATGGCTTGGTCAAAAATGATGATGACCATAGGATCTTGTTAAACTAAGAGCATCACAGGTGTCAACAAACTTGTAATCAGTTAGCCTAGCTATTTAAGGGGTGAAAAGTAGTCATTGTGCTGTTTGATGTCATGGTGTGTACCATAAGTAGAGAATGTAAGAAAAGAAAGAAGGAGCGCAAATGTGAAGCACCTCAGGGTTAAACCATATTACAAAGAGAGCGGGGTTTCCACTCACCTTTCGGAGTTGTACTGGCTGGGTACAACTCCAGTGACAGCCTCCTATGGAGCGGCACCAGCAGGACGTCCCCAAGTGAATCCTCGTGCCAGGGAGAGAACAGCGTCACTTCCAACCGGTCACGTGATCCAAAACGGTGACATCACAAAGGTCCTAGTAGTCCTCCAGACTCGGATAATCAGGTCCTTTAATAAGCAATGCCTCTCTTCCAAAGCTGCTGAACCGCACAGTCCCTCAGAAGGGAGAGAAGTGCACAGGGAAAAAAAATAGTTGCGGTTCTAATAGCACTAAGGAAGGAGGGCAAGGGAAATTATTGTAGTGAACAGACCTTTATTAGAAACACGGTCCCTCAAACTCCACTACACTACTTTACACCTGATGAAGACGGTAACGTCGAAACGCGTAGTGGAGTTTGAGGGACCGTGTTTCTAATAAAGGTCTGTTCACTACAATAATTTCCCTTGCCCTCCTTCCTTAACGCTATTAGAACCGCAACTATTTTTTTTCCCTATAAGTAGAGAATGGTCTCAGGAGATAGGAAAGATTATAGACAAACATGATAAAGCTAAATAATTCACCTAAGGGCCCTTTCACATCAGCGTTTTTCGTAATTCGCGGCAGATGCGGTGAAAAAACCGCATCTGCCGCGTTTGCCGCATAACGGTTCCACTTGCGGCACGGTTGCGGTTTTTTCCATAGGAAGTATAGGGGGACTTGCGGCAGATGCGGCAAGTGCGGTTTTGCACTTGCGGCAGGTGCGGCAGCGAAAAAAACCGCGGTCAGCCGCGTTTTTTTTCGCTGCCGCACCTGCCGCAAGTGCAAAACCGCACTTGCCGCATCTGCCGCAAGTCCCCCTATACTTCCTATGGAAAAAACCGCAACCGTGCCGCAAGTGGAACCGTTATGCGGCAAACGCGGCAGATGCGGTTTTTTCACCGCATCTGCCGCGAATTACGAAAAACGCTGATGTGAAAGCACCCTAAGAGTGCACCCCCGTTATACAGTGGTTCTTTCTCTTCCCTTGACTGCCTATTTACCACTGAGTGGGGTGGCACCTTATAACTATCAGAAGCTTGTGCACCCCTGTTTTCCCTAGGAACCTCCATAGGGTTCCGTTCCTGGGAGTTGCACGCTTTTAACTACAAAGCTGCTTCTTAAAATATACTATTAGTACTCGAGATCCAACGAGACTATAGATTATATGATATTATATACTAAAATTTCCCTTCTCCTTCTTCTTCCAGTTTACCGCACACAGAAGTAGGGGGAAACAAATGGATTGGGACTCAAGAGAGGCCCAGTGGAGATCACAATTTACACACATTTTTGATACACCGGGGGATCCTCCCCAGGATTCAACGTTAACTAGCATATGTACCGAGTTGACTAACCTACAGAAATTAGGTATTAGAGTCTGGTGGAACATAAGGTGCTTGGAGGAATATCTGAAGAACAATATTGTTCCCAGAGGTCTTAGAGTTAACATTTTTCCCGCTTGGGAGCCAACTTTGGACTTTAAAAAGACCTGGGAGCATGGTCTTCTTCGATGCTCCTCGATTATAACACAAATGCTCTTGGAGCATGATAGAGAACTCCTTGCTACCACCAGAACTAAGATAAAGGAACTTGAGGGTAAGCTAGTTACGAGCGGGGAGACACAGACCGTTGATAACTTCAGGGCAAAATTGAAAGAAACTCTTGATAAGTACGAAGGGGAGGTCGTAGCTAAAAAGCGACAGAAATTTCATAGGGATCGAGTAGATTTTGATTCCAATCAAGCTTTCAGGTGGAGGCACACAGGTTTAGGCTTTTTGGGTTTAGGGCTTTCAGGTGGAGGCACACAGGTTTAGGCTTTTTGGTTTAGGGCGTTTGCCCCCCCGTGGGTTACCTAATGCCCCAACCCCATTGCCAGGAGAGGCCCCAAGTGGCTCTTCCTCTGGGGTGGACCTAATTCTGTTACCTCAGATGATTTCTTAGATTCAACCAGGAGCTACCAGGACACAGGACAAGAAGGGGAGGAAGACGAAACAGGGACAGAGGGAGGGGCAGCAGGGGGCGGATTACCGTTATTTCCACCAGTCCCCAGGGGCGACGTGAGACCTCGCAATCCACGCGTCAAAACAACGGGAGCCCCGTACCCACGAATAGGCAAGAAGAAGAAAACTTAGAGGGGGGATTGAACACTCACCCTCCTCTAATTACCGTAACTCTCAAAAACTACAGGTAATAAATCTTAGTTCATATAATTTATCTCAGGTGGAACTATGACATATAGTGCACACATTAGACAGTCAATAGATGGTCAATAGACAGATAGCAGGGCTCTCTATATCAGGATTACAGGGAGCCACCACCAGGTTGCCTGCCTTGTCTATATGCCTATTTGAAGGCCATAATGCTTTAGTATAATAAGTGCTGTACACTAAGGCTATGTGCACACAGGAAGGTTTACTGCAGGTTTAGCCGCGGAAACCGCCGGTCGGTTTCCATGAGGTTTATGTAAATTTATGTTAATCCAAAAGCGGCTTTTGGGTTAACATATAAACCTATGGAAACCGACCCCCGGTGTGCACACACCGGCGGTTTCCACATGCTCATCCGTTGCTAACCCGCTGGGTTCCCAGCGGGTTAGCAAAGAATGAGCATGTTCTATAATCCGGCCGGTTCTGCAGCGGCTGCAAGCAGAATCATGTGCTGCTTCTAGCCGCTGCAGAACCGCCGGCGCTAACCCGCTGTGCACCCGCCGCACACCCGCCCGTCTCCCGCCGCACATACCCGACAGGAAGCCGGGGGACGGCTCCGGAGCTTCCTGTCGGGTCCGCCCAGCCGCCGCCGACACTAACCCGCTGTGCACCCGACAACGTGTGCACATAGCCTTAAGCAATCATTTTTTAACTGAAGATCACATTGTGACAACTCGAGAGAGAAATAAATATCTGATCCAAGCCTCCAACATGTTCTCTCTTCTATAAACATGTGCACAGGAGCAGTATGTTTGCCCAATATCTTCACAGATGGCATCGCTTCTCATGGAATAGTTTTGTTAGGGCTCACAAAGGTAGACGACTTGCTGCCCCTTCGTCACTTTATATAAAGCAGTTTCAAGTAGCAAAATGTTGCTTGTAGCGTTAGAAGATGGCCTGGCTGGGCAGCATGTCACAATATGCCATAAATGCTATGAATTTCTCTGAGTAAGGAAATATGCCTGTGACAGTGACCTTTCCAGCTGGCTATAAACATCACATTTGGCCAAAGGGCTGTAACTTTCCAGTCTTGGTACACAAGACATGAAGCAACAGACAGCGACTGTCCAGATCAAGCTAACATACATTTTGCTGCAATGTGCTTCTGTAAAAATAGAATGATGCAGACAGAACGATGAGAAGTAGAAGCAATCACAGTGAAATATGTTGTATGTGATTGAGAACTACAGGGCCACAACTAACATCCTTTTGGATGATCCAATAAGACGACTCTGATTCTGTTACTCATCCTTGTCACATCTCCACTTGAACCTGCTCTTGCGATTCCTGCCCTGGCCACTAGACGTCGCCATATCCCACTGATAAGTGATGTTAGTGACACGTCTTTTTCTGGACCTGATTGTGACAAAATGGACCCCTTTAATGTATAACATATGATGATTTCTTAATTATCCAGACAATATTGTAGTTTGGTTTGCAAACTTGTAATATGCCACTCATGGATTAAGTTCTTAAAATCTAGCCAGACAGTATGTTGTATTTTGCTTACCCATTGTTCCTACCAGTCTTGTAGATGTTTGATGATGTTGACGTATGTAATGCAATTATCTCTCCTCTAGAAGGTCAGAGGAACTTAATCCTGTTAGAATGCCATTGTATTACTATGTGGATTGTTGACTCTATTTAAATGGCCTCAGCCACCATTGTTTAATGTCATAGATTGCAGACTAAATGTATTCTGCTAGGCGCTATATCAATCAGTATGTGGCTCTCCCTTGACAGGACTGCAATACTACTAGAAATGTTTTAGGCTTCAGATCCAGCCAATGAGAAGACAGTTTTATTCCACCAATTGTGAAGTCCCCATTATCCTGCAATGAGGGCTGAGGGTATATAAGGAGACCTGTTGATTAATCAGGGTGATTTTGATTCTGTCTAGTGACCTCAGTCTAGGGATTTCGGTCCCGGCTAGAGGTGCTCTGGACTTGATACAGGCAGTTAATCTAGGATCTACGGACCTGATTATCCGGCCATAACCCCAGGCCTAGGCCAACCGAGGGGATCAGAACCTGGATTATAATTCTACAAGGACTTCAGCATTAAATGTTTGGATTCGGCTGGGATAACAAAGACTCCATAAGGACGCAACCGAGGTTGGGACGATCCAGTCACCTGGCTACAGACTTTGCAGTGCTATATTCTAATCCCTGGTGAGCCAGCGGAAGGGTGAGACTCTGTTGCCTGTTACATTTTGCTGGCTATGTGTTATATGCTGTTAACTGTTTGGGGATCCAATAAAGCCTTAATATTGTGATTCCCTCACCCTGTGTTGTCTGAGTAGTGTTCCGCCCACGGTTAAGGAGCTCGGGCGTTCAGTTTGGGGGATAAGCTCTGGTCTAGGCTGTCTTTCTAAAGGCGTCTGGGCCAGCGGACAAGAGCACCCACTGACCCCCGTGTCTCCACACTGATCCTGCAATTTTTATCCTAGTCACTGGGTACTGCCATAGTCGCCCTATATGTGGTTCTGATGATGATGATGAAGGCATTGAGCCTCTGCTGGAACCTCCTTCTGCGGCTTCTGCTCCTGTCACCAGGCATCACCGTGTTCACACTGTAAGTGATGCTGGTGTTAGGAGAGAAATCCTATTAGGGTACCTTTACACGCCGCAACCACACCAAGGAATCTGACCGGCGACATGTCGCCCTGGGACCATTGCAGTTGCGGCGTGTAATTGGGGAATTTCGCGGCGATAAAAAGTTGTCGCCTGGTTCCGATTTCACAGCACTGCTCCAAAATCAGAGGCAATCATGAAGGCGACATTTCCGGCTTTTGGTGTGTGAACGGGCGATAGTGATGGAATCTGCGTCGCCTATTGATTTCCTGTAGGCGTTCCACAGCGTGCTTGAGACCGCACCCCGTCAGCGATGATTGGTGGTGGCTACTGTGTTTCCATTGGCTGTCCCTTCACAGGGTGCCATATTTGAAGAGCTGTCACTTCAGCACCACACACATCTTCACCTACACAACCATCCACTACATCAGTCCAATTCAATAGCGCAAGCTATGCTGGGCGCACGTATTTGAAGTTTCACTGTGTTCACCATACTGCCACACATGACAGTTCTGATGTTGGCCAACACATCGCTCATGGGTGCCATGGGCAACGCACTGCAATCGTTTGTGAATTTGGTGACGCTGATGGCTATATTACGCTACTCCCGCTCCGCGGATGGCTACCTTGTTAGCGTCCTCAATGTTGTTTGGCGGCGCCAGTGTGCGTCGTGACGTCATGATGTTTGTTTTCGTTACTCCCTGCCCGCCAGGTGCCTGCCCCTCCCCTGCACATAGGAGAATAGTCATGACCGCCGCACAGCGCGCTGCCATATGGGATCTGGCAGAGCTACTGCTGCTCATAAACCTATGTGACCGCCATTATTACTGGTGTGACCAGCGTCACCGGCACCCACGGCTGTGCAAGCGCAGCGTACTGAGGCGAATACAGCGGGCACTGCTCCAGAAACTGGGGGTGGAGAGGACCTGCAAGCAGATCCAGAAGAAGATCGCAGACCTGAAGCACAACTCCCCAGGGCGCATTGTGGATCTTTGTGCCAGGATTGCTAGGCTGCGTGGTGAGTATGTGGCAATGCCAAACACACACATGGGCAAGCTAAATACTCCAAACCCTACACAAGCATAATGTGGTATTGTGCCATGCCACATAATGTGGCCTAAGCCACCATGTGGAGCTGTCACCAATGTGGATCTGCATGTTGGTGACACTGCAATATGAAGGTGTACAAAACACTCATTTGTCATCCATATGGTGATGGCTCTAGTGGTCCATGACCTGTGTGGTGGCAAAAATAGTTGTGTCCTGACTGCAAAGGTGACACCAACATATCAATGTGATGTTCAACACCTACATGACACCTTGCAGCACATATGTGTGACCTGTGACACTTAAAATTTGGCTACACATTGATCACAATACAGAACACTTAATAAAATCTCACTGCTATGTGTTGACCCCCATGGTGCAAACACCTGATGCTTACTGGCTGCACTTGTGTTCAAGTTTCAAATACCTACCATGCTAAGCCAAGGTTTACTCACATTCAAAATATGTGTCCACTGGTGTTGGACTCATGTCCCAAACCAGAATGGGCCCTCACCATAGGGTAGGCGCCGACCATAAACCTTTACCCTACCATTCACGCCATAAGGACATCCATACACACACACACTAGGTGTTTTCCCTATGTTGTGTTCCTTTTCTAAAATTGCTCTGTTATCATGTTTGATATTACAGATGAGGAGCACTCCGTGTCTGGGGACGCTCCACAGTCCCCAATGGCACTCGGGACACCCCCAGCACCTTCCCCGGGGGTCCAGCCAGTCCCTCCCCACCCGGGACTCCACTAGCCCCAGCCCGGGAGGGCACAGCCAGTCCCTCCCCACCGGGACTCCACCAGCCCCAGTCCCGAAGGGCCCAGCCAGTCCCTTCCCACCCGGGACTCCAGCAGCACCTTCCCTGGAGGCTCCAGCCAGTCCCTCCTCACCCGGAACTCCAGCAGCCCAAGCCCAGGAGGGCCCAGCCAGTCCCTCCCCACCCGGGACTCCACTAGCCCCAGCGCCGAAGGGCCAGCCAGTCCCTCCCCACCCAGGACTCCACCAGCCCCAGCCCCGGAGGACCCAGCCAGTCTCTCCCCACCCGGGACTCCAGCAGCCCCAGCCCCAAAGGGCCCAGCCAGTCCCTCCCCACCCGGGGACTCCAGCAGCCCCAGCCCCGGAGGGCCCAGCCACTCCCTCCCTAGCAGGGACTCCAGCAGCTCCGGCCCCGGAGGACCCAGCCACTCCCTCCACACCAGGCCCACAGGACTTGGCTGCAGGCAACCCTGGAGCCCTGGGAGCACACCCCACCGCAGCATCTCCAGCTCCCAGGCGAGCCCTGGTGTCTTGTTGGCAACACAACCTCACCTTGAGCCTGCTACTTCAGTGTATGGTGGTGTTAAGGCCTACCAGCTTGCTAATGTACTTATTGTTGTGTGCTCCACACACCAGTATGCGAGTCCTGATTTTTGTTTGCTTTTTTTGATGGAGAACTAGCCCGTGCTGCAGGCTGGGCTGTCAGCCCATCCCCATCTCCTACAGATGGCACCCAGGATGGTGATGTGCTGCGTACGTATAATCAATTACAATTCACTAAAACACCCACCTACACATTCACAGGTAACTCACTAATGTCCTTCTTTCCCATACAGGTGTACCTACTACCAACCATTGAGGAGACGCTGCTGGCTCACCAGCAGGCACAGCAGCACATGGAGAGGGCACACCAAGAAGGGCAGCAACACCTTGCCCGCTTGGGTGCCATGATACACGCACTCCACACAGCCCAGTCCGGCAAGGCCCCTAATCCATCACCCCTCACCCAATAATGGGACCAGACTCCCCTAATAATTGTTGTCCATGTTGGACCCTTGTTTTTTTTCCTGTTGCCATGTTGGCACCTTAGTTTTTTAGGCCACGTTGGCCTCTTTTCTTATAGTGTCCCACATTGGGAAAGTGGGTAGTGTGTATTGGCTACTCCTAACCTGACCAAGGCTTTTGGATTGTGTTGGCAATTTTGTTCTAAATGTTGGTCTGTAATAAAATTCTGCCCAGCTACATCCTGTGTCATTCCTTGTTGCAACACACACAGGGTAACGTTTGTGAGGTTACATTTCACCAACCACACTGGGCCACGGTTTATCTAGAGGTGTATGGTGTGACATTGCAAACATGTCACCATGCTGGACCATTACAACAGCCATGCACCCCTATATGACATCAATGTCTACTATATGACACCCACAGTACCAAACACACACACAAACATACTGGTGAACGTGACACAGATATGGACAGAGTTGTGGGTAAATTAAGCTTTATTTTATTTTTTTTTTATGAATATTTGTGCAAAATAAAAAGGGGCACAACTATCCATCAAACAATTGTCTGTTATGGCCAAGATTGTGCATTGGCAAGTAGTGCTCTTCCCCTCCTCCTCATACACCCAGCGGCCTTGTGATGTCCCAGCTCTGGGGGGAGGTGGAGTATCACAATTTTGCCGCCTCCTCACCATGCGTCTTGCGGGGGCAGTGGGCCCTGGGGTTGTCTTCCGGGGGAATGTCCATGATACCCCCCCATCGCAGGGACCCATCCACGCCCACCACCAGGACAGGAAAGATGGCCCGCTCGGTGATGTCACGGTGCTCTGGCTCCATGCGGGCCAGAATCTTGCCGGCGACGTATCCGATCCCAGAGCTGGGAGTCCTCTCTTGATCGAGGAGGACCCGTTTCGCCCAGGTACCCAGTTCCGTGTTTGGTGGGGCAGGTGGTCTTCTACATTGGATTCCAGAGCTGGGCCCTGGGCCCGGCCCCCCACCACTGGGCTCAGGCACTGGGTCTATCGCAGATGTTGATGGGAGGGCCTCGCCAGCTGCTGGGTCCTCTTTACTGGAGCCAGGCTCCCGAGGGGCCTGAAAAATAAACAAAAAGAAAAAAAAACATGTGACCTATGTCTTTGGCCATGCCTTGTGGTCACACGTCCACATTATGGCCACGTATATGGGCTTAGCCTCATGATGTGTTGCATTTGACAAGGGAGATGTATTGTACAGGAGGGGCAGGGGTGTAGAGTGACCAGGTGTGGTTGTCAGACACTGCAATGTTGTGTTTGGGCCTTGATTGGTGGTCTATATGTATGTATGTGGGCTGCTGATCACACTTGGGTATGCTGTGGTAAAGTGCGCAGGAGATGTATAGGGAATGAGGTGGTGTATGTAGATGGTGTGTGATGAAACGTTCTTGTAGTGATGTTTCTTTTTCTCACTTGTGCAGGGGTTGGTACGTGAGATGATGTTCGACCCTGATGGAGATGCTATCGTGGCTCTTGCCTTGGTGGAAGAGCAATTGTGGCTGCAGGATAGATATGAGAGGTTGCGGGCTCGCAGACCACAGCGTGTGTGGGCTCAGGATTGGCTTCACCACATGCAGCTGGTGCGTGGGCTGGAGGATCATAGTCCGCATGATTTCAGGAACTACCTCCGTATGTCCGAAGACTCTTTCACATTCCTGTTGGAATGCATAAGGCCATTGATAGCCCGACAGGACACTGTGATGCTTCGAGCTGTGCCACCTGAGTAGCGTTTGGCTGTAATTTTGTAGTTCCTGGCTACAGGTCGGTCAAGGACCGACCTGCAATACTCTTCACGCGTACAGGGGCTGGCTGGTGGACTTAGCCCTAGGTGGCAGTCTGAGTCCTCTGGCCCTGGCAGCAATTGAGGAGCGGGGGGGAGGGTGCTGCTATCAGAGCCAGGTGAGGAGCTGGAGGGGGGGCGCTGTTACTCACCATGCCTCCCGCCGCGCACGGCCGTCCCCTTCCTGAGTCCCACTATCATTGCGGCAGCTGCAGCCACAAAATAAGGGGACGGCCCTAAATTAGGGCAATACCACCAGCCTGGGGGGCACTTGCCCCCTGACACCTGGGCCAGTCCGCCCCTGCATGTGTATCACTGTCCCTGCTGAGCCTCCTAATCCCCGAAACGTGTGAGGCCATCTGAAGTACTCTGCTGCCATCCTATATGCAGTTTCCCACAACCCCCGCTGAATGGATGGATGCTGCCAGAGGGTTTGAGGACCGCTGGCAATTTCCAAACTGCAGCGGTGCATTGGATGGTAAGCACGTGAGGATCAACAAACCCCCAAACTCGGGGTCTTTGTATTACAATTACAAAGGATATTGTAGTGTGGTCCTCATGGCCCTGGTGGACGTGAACTATGAGTTCCTCTACGTGGACGTTGGAATGAGCGGGCGTACCTCAGATGGGGGTGTGTTCGCACACTGCTCCTTGGCCCAAGACCTAAGGACAGGTGGGCTGAACTTGCCCTCAAATGATGAGACAACCCATCATCTCAACCTTGCGTTTGTGGGGGATGAAGTCTTCCCACTTCAGGCACACCTACTACGGCTATATCCCCAGAGGACCCTTACTTCTGAGCAGCGCATTTTCAATTACCAGCTATCCCACGCCCGCCGTGTGGTTGAAAATGCGTTCGGGATCATGGAACATTCTGGGTTTTTCAAACACATCTGCATATGAAACTGGAATCTATTGATGTGGTACTGCTGGACTGCTGTGTGCTGCATAACTTCCTGAGTCGTAGGGATCTGTCATCATACACGCCGGCAAGTTATGTGGATTCAGTGGACCCCACAACAGGGGAGGTCTGTCCCGGGATTGGCGTGCTACCGTCCATGGTGTGGCGCCACTCCAGCTGCTGAGCCTGGGTCGGACTCAGCAGGATGCCAGGAACAGTAGAGACGCATACTGCTCCTACTTTAATGGCCTTGGGGTAGTGGCCTGGCAGCACCAGCAGGTGTAGGGTGGCTGGTGATGTGAGGCAGCAACATGATGTGGAGGGTGGAATCACCAGGGTGGCTGCACCATGATGATTTGGTTTGGATTTTTGTGTGTGCACATTCTTTAGTTAGTTAGCTAGTGAGTATTTTTTGTTTTTTTACTTTGACATGTATTTTGATTGACGTAATTTCTCATCATGTTGCATTTGTTTGTGTGATGTGAACACTTCTGGTTTATGTTATTTTGTGTGTATTTTGTTTGTTTTTGTGCACAAAAATATAAACTTAAATAATTGGATCCTAAAAACAACCTGTGTGTGTCGTTATTTTGGGATACAGGGCAGTTGCACATAGCTTTATGCTGTGCACAGAGGTATGTGATCCATAAAATGGTATTGATGGTTCCGTGACACATTGTGTGGTAATATGCAGTACACAGGGTCAGCCCTTTGGGCCACAGTGTATGGCACAACTGTGTATCCATATCCATTGTGATGTGTTGTGCCCACAGGGGCACGTGTCCACACACATTGAGCAAGCAATGGTGTTTGTGGGGGATGTAGGTACAGTCTATTACACACACAAACATGTGTACACAAACATAGTTCAGTTGTGCCATGGCAGCTGTGCCATGGCATGGACCAATGTAGGCACATATGGACATAGTGTTGTGTGTATGTTCCCACCATCAGCTACAGACGCACACATAGCAAACCATTGTGTATTGTAAGCCACTGTCCTGCTCAAAACCGCTCCTGTGTGACTCTTGAGCGGCTCGAAAGTGTGTCGCAGCAGCCACTTTCAACGACACAAGCGTGTATTCATTCCAAACTCCGAGACAATGGCGTCACTCATTAGCCAGCCTTCCACTGCAGGCTGGCCAATCATGACGCGATTGCGTTGTCCAATGAGCGTGTTTGGGGCGCGATGTAACACAATTTGGCACGCCTATGTTTTCGCCGCGCTGAACATATACGCCCACATTCCTTTGGGGATTGAAGCGTGTGAAGCGGCGACAGGAGTCTACCGGATGTTTCCCGCTGATGGTGTGACAACTTCCGGGGCGACACGTCGCCTTAGGTTGAGGGCGAAATTGTGGCGTGTAAAAGCGCCATCGGCGATCTCAGGCAACCATGAAAAACGTGCACGCGCACGTTAGATTGCCTCTAATCGCCACCAAAAATTACGGCGTGTAAAGGTACCCTTAGTGGTTTCTGGGGAGTGCAGGCTGGGGTAGGAGTGGCTAAGATCTGTTGCGCTTCTCTGTCTGACAGTATTGATGCATGGGAGGTTCAGATGGAGTCTGGTTCCTGAGCTCCAGCCTATGGGGAGGTGCCACTCCCTTCATATACCTTTGGCTCTGTCTTGCAAGCTGCCAGTAATATTCTTGATTTCCCATACTAGCTAGTGTTTGCATTCTTTGATATTGGTTTGACCTTTGCCTGTTTTTGGACTCTCCTAACTCCTGATGATTTTGTACCTCGTTGTCCTCTTGATTTCTTGTCCTTGATAATATCCTTTTTTTTTCCCTTTGCCTTTCCCCCAGGCTTTTGCCTGTTTGACAGCCTCCCTACCTATGGGCTGCTGCTCATTCATAGGCAGTTACTTTCTGGACTCTGTTGTAATTCCAGATCCCTGTACATGGGTTAAAGCAGGAGTGGGGAATCTCAGGCCTCAGGGCCGTGTGTGCCCCTCGATGACCTTTTCTGCAGGCCCCGGGCACATTCCTGGGGATCGCAGTGCTCAGGCTGGCAGACGCGTTTTGCTGACTATCTGCCTTTTAAATTCAGGACCCCAGTGATCAATATGCCCTAGCCTCAGCCTCCTCAGTGATCTCTATGCCCCAGCCTCAGCCTCCCCAGTAATATCTATGCCCCAGCCTCAGTCTCCCCAGTAATCTCTATGCCCCAGCCTCAGCCTCCCCAGTAATCTCTATGCCCCACCCTCAGCCTCCCCAGTAATCTCTATGTCTCAGCCTCAGCCTCCCCAGTAATCTCTATGCCCCCAGCCTCAACCTCCTCAGTTATGTCTAGGCTCTAGCCTCACCCTCCCGAGGGATGTACAAGTCCCTAGCCTCAGCCTCCCCAGGGATGTATATGCCTCCATCCTCTCCTGTGATGTCTATGGCCCTAGCAAACCTGGAAAAGCAACATGATCAATATTGCCTAACATCACAGCCGCACCATAGAGAAGCAGCCCCACCCACCACAGCATGGGTAAGGTGATTGCTTAACCAAATACAGCAGGTAATATTCAAGGTGATAATTTTGTGCGGCCCCCAAAGGTCGGTAGAAATTTCCAAAAGGTCCCCGGCAGAAAAAGGTTCCTCGCCCCTGGGTTAAAGGGTCTCTGGGATTACTAGCAGCTTAGCCAGTTGCATCGGACACTCGTTACAATCCTAATACACCATGTTTCAAATAATTATGCAAATGTTCTTTTTCTCTGATTTTCCTAAATGGTCGGTGCAAATGACAGTCAGTGTAATAAAAGATATCACCCGTTACAGTATACATCGAATTTTACTGAAGAAACCTCCCAATGACAACAGTATAATCTTCAAAATTTTAAAAACTCTAAATGCACTGTTCCAAATTATTAGGCACAGTAGAGTCTCTAAACATTTGATATGTTTGAAAGAACTGAACATGCTGATTTGTTGAATTTGCAGCATTAGGAGTTCACATTCACTGAAATGAAAAGCTATTTAACTCCAAAACATCCTAACAGGCCAAGTTACATGTTAACATAGGAACCCTTCTTTGATATCACCTTTACAATTCTTGCATCCATTGAACTTGTGAGTTTCTGGAGAGTTTCTGCTTGTATTTCTTTGCATGATGTCAGAATAGCCTCCCAGAGCTTCTGTTTTGATGTGAACTGCATCCCACCCTCATAGATCCTTTGCTTGATTATACACCTAAGGTTCTCTATATGGTTGAGGTCAGGGGAAGATGGTGGCCACACCATGAGTTTATCTCTTTTTATGCCCATAGCAGCCAATGACACAGAGGTATTCTTTGCAGCATGAGATGGTGCATTATCATGCATGAAGATGATTTTACTCCTGAAGGCACGTTTTTGCTTTTTGTACCATGGAAGGTTTTCAGTCAGAAACTCTTTATACTTTGCAGAGGTCATTTTCACACCTTCAAGAACCTTAAAGGGGCCTACGCATGTTTCCCAATGATTCTGGCCCAAAACATGACTCCTCCACCTCTTTGCTGATGTTGCAGCCTTGTTGGGACATGGTGGCCATCCACCAACCATCCACTGCTCCATCCATCTGGACCATCCAGGGTTGCTCGGCACTCATCAGTAAACAAGATTGTTTGAAAATTAGTCTTCATGTCTTCATGTATGTCTGGGACCACTGCAACCGTTTCTGCATGTGAGCACTGTTTAGGGGTGCCGAATAGTAGGTTTATGCACCACAGCAAGCCTTTGAAGGATCCTACACCTTGAGGTTCGAGGGACTCCAGAGGCACCAGCAGCTTCAAATATCTGTTTGTTGGTTTGTAAGGCCTTTTTAGCAGCTGCTCTCTTAATCCGATGAACTTGCCTGGCAGAAACCTTCCTCATTCTGCCTTTATCTGCACGAACACATCTGTGCTCAGAATCAGCCACAAATCTCTTCACAGTACGATGATCACGCTTACGTTTTCGTCCAATATCTAATGTTTTCATCCCTTGTCCAAGGCATTGCACTATTTGTTGCTTTTTGGCAGAAAAGAGATCCTTTTTCTTTCCCATGTTACTTGAAAACTGTGGCCTGCGTAATATTGTGGAACACCCAGTTTTCCTTTTCTTGGGCTCACCTGCCAAACTAATTATCACAGATATCTGAGATTGATTTCAGTGATCCAAAGAACCCTGGGACACAATACCATCAATGGGTTTCATTGAATAAAAAAAAAAAAAAAAAAACCCTATGACACTTAAAACCAATTTGCATAATAATTTGGAACATGGTGTAGAACAGAGTGTGAGCATGTGAAGTACAGTAATGCTACTTGCATGGAGAAATTCTGCCAGACTGAGTTGTCCTATACAGAGGTCAATCATAAAAATACTAATACTGTGCTTTTTTTTTGGAATGAGTCCCTATGAGCACTGTTGGACCCCTACCTCTTGAGTGTATATACACTACAGTGACCAACAGGAACATAACAGGGGATACATGGTGCCCGAACCACAGCAAGCATGTATCAGGCACTAGCTGCACGATCTCAGCCAGGAGTGTTCCCTGAGGAAGGAGCTCAGCACATGGCTCCGAAACGCGTCAGAAATAAATCTATATCATCAGTACCTAGACGTCCAGTGTCGTTGGTATATCTTCCTGACAGCAGTGCGCACATAAAGGTACTTCGTCCGAAAACTTTGTTAGAGAGGTTATCAGAGACCCACAACTCCAGAGCACTGAGAGATGGGGTTATTTTTTTTTTAAGCAGTAGTAGTGGAGCAATGTGTAGGTATACAGTGGTGGCACAATGGATGCCATATAGGGAAGCAATATTACTATGTGGGACAACAAAGAGGAGCATCTTTACTATATTGAGGTGGCGAGGCCACATAGGAGGACATTATTAATTTATGGGGGTCGCATAAGGCACTTGGTTAGTGTATTGGCCCATACAGAGGAATATCAGTACTTTACGGCCAAAAAAGAGGGAAGTTACTTTTGAATGGGAGTTCAAGTGGAAAATATGTAATTACTGTCCAGTAATAGGATTTTCCAGAACCCATGACAGAGGGGTTCTGCCCATAAATCTACAGACCAAAACTGTGGAACCTCTGCCATGTATCAGTTGGATTACATAGCATGAGAGGACCTCCATTAACGGTTATATATCAAAACACAATACCATTGCCAATCTGCTTCCCTAGGCACAAAATGAATCCCACACCATGAAGGAACCAGTGTTCACCAAATAGTGCCGATAAGAGGAAATATAAGGGTGCTGTCATGGGCTCTGGAAAATCCTATTACCGGCAGGTAGTTTTGTATTTTTCTTTCACCTGTAACATCACCACAGAGATATTTACAGAGAAATTCAGCTTTAGTAATGGACCACAGGCTTTAGATTCCTTGTCCCAAAGGATACAGCAGCAGAAGATCAGAAATCAAGTTTATAGTGTTTACTGAAGGCATAAGAAGAAGACCACATTGCTGCTTTACGTTTTGGTTAATAGAAACATCTGCCTTCTCCGCCCAGGAGGCTCTGATGGCACATTTAGAGTGAGCCCTCAGGTCCCATTGAACTGCTTTACTACTTTTGGAATACGCCAACTTGATAGCTTCTTTAACACACATAACTAAATTACTTTAAGAGGCCTTTAAAACCCTTTTTAGGACCCTGCAAGTAGAAAAACAGTGACTGGCACCGTATCCAAGGTTTCATGGCCCAGATATACTTTGTTAGGCATCTCATGACATTGAGAGTATAGCATTTATCTTACTTAGGATTTTTGGGTTGAGTGCAGAAGGAAGAGAGTATGTTTTCCTAACTCCAATGGAACATGGAGGTCACATTAGGAAGGTAGGAGAGGTCTGGTTTTAGAATAACCCTATCCTCCAGGACCTGCATAAAAGGAGGCCTTACTGACAAGGTCTGAATATCGCTAACCCTATGAGCTGAGGTCAGAGCCACCAGAATGACAGTCTTTAACATTAACGTAGTCAGGAAAGCAAAAGGGTGGACGGTATATACGGACCTGCGCTGCAAGGACCAAAGGATCAGATTTTGTTCATCATTATAATTTTTATTTCCCCCATTCACAATAAAAGTATTAAAAAAAGAAAAAAAAAACACGTTTGGTATCGCCGCTTTCAGAATTGCCCGATCTATCATCCTATTAATTCCATTAATGAGAGTCGTGAACTCCGTAACGGAAAAAATGGTTCAAACGCCAAAATTTAGTTTTGTTGGTCGCCGCAACATTGCTATAAAATGCAATAACGGGCGATCAAAACTGTGGATCCCCCCAAACATAGTATCACTAGAAACGTTAGCTCAAGACGCAAAATATAAGCCGTCACACAGCCCCAGATCCCAAAAAATGAGAACGCTACGGGTCGCATAACATGGCGCAAAAAGTCCGTTTTCGTTTTTTTTCAAACTTCTGAATTTTTTTTCACCACCTAGATACCAGTAAAGGTATACATGTTGGGTGTCTACGAACTCGTATCTATCCGAGGCATCGCCCCGTCATGACGGTTTTACTATATAGTGAACATGGCGACTAAAATACCCAAAAAACAAACATGTCATTGCACTTTTTTTTGCAATTTCCCTGTACACTATATGGTAAAATAAATGATTGCATATGAAAGTACAACTCGTCCCGCAAAAAATAAGCCATCATGTGTCTATATTGACGGAAAAATAAAAAAGTTATGGCTCTTGGAATCAGGGGAGCAAAAAACGAAAATGAAAAACGAAAAATTCCCGGGTCATGAAGGGGTCAAAAACAGTCAATGTGCAACACGTGCCATATAGAGAATTAAGGCAGATGTCAGTCACATGAGCTGTCTATTATGTGTATGTGTAAGGTAACATATACTGCCCGGCCAGGGGAGGGCTTACTGTTGGCTGGAGATTTATCAGGTTGCCTATAGCAATCAATCACAGCTCAGCTTCTATTTTTCTACAGGTCATTAATATGACATATTCAAATTCTATGT
Source organism: Allobates femoralis (assembly GCA_033576535.1). Classification (NCBI taxonomy): domain Eukaryota; kingdom Metazoa; phylum Chordata; class Amphibia; order Anura; family Aromobatidae; genus Allobates; species Allobates femoralis. Next base: position 59,066,006 of record JARQOC010000002.1, on the reverse strand, counting down.
TGTTATAGCTAACAGCAGTTCTTTATTAACCCGGGCGCAGCCGGGTAGTACAGTCAGTATAGAAATAAATGCAAAAGAAAAATGAAGATTTGACACTAAGGATTCTAGAGATTCAGACCTGGCACCGACAGCTGCAGGAGAATCCGGTGGAAAAGTTTGTTTGCTGTGTGTACATATATGCATATATATAAGTTTGCTTGCTGTGTGTATACATATATATATATCATATGTTTATATATAACTTTCTTTGCTGTGTGTATACATATAAATATATATATATATATATATGTATATATATATACCGTATATACAGGTATACAGCCCCCAGCAGTGTGGTATACAGCAGCCTCCCCAGTGGTAGTATACAGCAGCCCCAGAGGTATATACAGCAGCCCCAGAGGTATATACAGCAGCCCCAGTGGTAGTATACAGCAGCAGCCCCAGTGGTAGTATACAGCAGCCCCAGAGGTAGTATACAGCAGCCCCAGAGGTATATACAGCAGCCCCAGTGGTAGTATACAGCAGCCCCAGTGGTAGTATACAGCAGCCCCAGAGGTATATACAGCAGCCCCAGTGGTAGTATACAGCAGCAGCCCCAGTGGTATATACAGCAGCCCCAGAGGTAGTATACAGCAGCCCCAGAGGTAGTATACAGCAGCCCCAGAGGTAGTATACAGCAGCCCCAGAGGTAGTATACAGCAGCCCCAGAGGAATATACAGCAGCACCCCCCCCCCATATCAGTATACAGGCCCCCCCCTTGGGCAGCAATCCTGAAAAGGAAAACATTATCATACTTATCCCTGCCACTGTCCCGCCGCCGTCATCACGCTCCTCCGGCTTCATCCAGCGTCTTCCGGCATCCTCCTCTGGCGCAGACAATGACGTCATTGCCTACGCTGACCAGAAGAAACAGGAAGAAGACGGATGAAGCCGGATGAGCGCGATGACGGCGGCGGCAGCGGGACAGCAGCAGGGATTAGTATGATAATGTTTTCCTTTTCAGGATTGCTGCACAAGGGGGGGCCTGTATACTGATATGGGGGGGGGCTGCTGTATACTGTATACACTGTATACAGTGTATACAGTATACAGTGACTCGCGTATAACCGAGGGGGGGACTTTTCAGCCCAATTTATGGGCTGAAAAACTCGGCTTATACGCGAGTATCTACGGCATATAACTTTCTTTGCTGTGTGTATACATATCTATCTATCTATTATATAAAAGCCGAAGGCCACTTCCGGAGAACCCGAAGGGTTACTTCCGTGACGGCCTCCGACCATGCTGCTGACGTCACAGTGCAGTGTAGCCGCGCGGAACTTTCCGTGCAGCTACAGGCACCGGCGTTTCAACGTTCCGCTCGCCCCTCACTACTGTCTCATCAAACACACACACACACAGCCTTTCACTACAGTCCTCCCAAACACACACACACCATCCCAACCACATCACACATACACACTCACGCACTCACACACCCACACACCCACACACACACACTCCAGTATACTTACCCCGCCGCCATCCCGCTGCACCGCTCCCGCCATGGCTCCGCCCACATCGCGGGGGCTCCCGCCATAGCTCCGCCCACATCGCGGGGCTCCCGCCATGGCTCCGCCCACCCAGCGGGACTCCCGCCGTGGCTCCGCCCACCTCGCGGGACAGCCGCCTTGGCTCCGCCCACCTCGCGAGACTCCCGCCTTGGCTCCGCCCACCTCGCGTGCCTCCCACTTTGGCTCCGCCCACCTCGCGGGACCCCCCGCCATGGCTCCGCCCACCTAGCCTGCGCTGACCACAGAGCTGCCGTCCTCTGCTGACCACAGAGCCTCCTTCCTGCGCTGACCACAGAGCTGCCGTCCTCTGCTGACCACAGAGCCGCCGTCCTCTGCTGACCACAGACCCGCCGTCCTCTGCTGACCACAGAGCCGCCGTACTCTGCTGACCACAGAGCCGCCGTATACAGTGGCAACCACTGAGCCACCATACAGTGCTAACCACTGAGCCACCATACAGTGCTAACCACTGAGCCACCATATACAGTGCTAACCACTGAGCCACCATATACAGTGCTAACCACTGAGTCACCGTATACAGTGCTAACCACTGAGCCACCATATACAGTGTTAACCACTGAGCCACCATACAGTGCTACCCACTGAGCCACCATATACAGTGTTAACCACTGAGCCACCATACAGTGCTAACCATTGAGCCACCATATGCAGTGCTAACCACTGAGCCACCATATACCGTGCTAACCACTGAGCCACCATATACAGTGCCAACCACTGAGCCACCGTATACAGTGCTAACCACTGAGCCACCGTATACAGTGCCAACCACTGAGCCACCATACAGTGCTAACCACTGAGCCACCATATACAGTGCTAACCACTGAGCCACCATATACAGTGCTAACCACTGAGCCACCATACAATGCTAACCACTGAGCCACCATATACAGTGCTAACCACTGAGCCACCATACAGTGCTAACCATTGAGCCACCATATACAGTGCTAACCACTGAGCCACCAATAACAGTGCTAACCACTGAGCCACCGTATACAGTGCTAACCACTGAGCCACCGTATACAGTGCCAACCACTGAGCCACCATACAGTGCTAACCACTGAGCCACATATACAGTGCTAACCACTGAGCCACCATATACAGTGCTAACCACTGAACCACCATATACAGTGCTAACCACTGAGCCACCGTATACAGTGCTAACCACTGAGCCACCATACAGTGCTAACCACTGACCACCATATACAGTGCTAACCACTGAGCCACCATACAGTGCTAACCACTGACCACCATATACAGTGCTAACCACTGAGCCACCGTATACTCTGCTACCCACTGAGCCACCATACAATGCTAACCACTGAGCCACCGTATACAGTGCTAACCACTGAGCCACCTGTATACACACAATTCATTTCACCGCACTCCCCTAACTATTAGTAAATAAACTATATATGGATTCTAGACTACCCGATTCTTTAGAATCGGGCCGCCATCTAGTATATATATAACTTTCTTTGCTGTGTGTATACATATATATATATATAACTTTGCTGCTGTGTGTATACATATATATATAACTTTCTTTGCTGTGTGTATACATATCTATTATATAAAAGCCGAAGGCCACTTCCGGAGAACCCGAAGGGTTACTTCCGTGACGGCCTCCGACCATGCTGCTGACGTCACAGTGCAGTGTAGCCGCGCGGAACTTTCCGTGCAGCTACAGGCACCGGCGTTTCAACGTTCCGCTCGCCCCTCACTACTGTCTCATCAAACACACACACACACAGCCTCTCACTACAGTCCTCCCAAACACACACACACCATCCCAACCACATCACACATACACACTCACGCACTCACACACCCACACACCCACACACACACACTCCAGTATACTTACCCCGCCGCCATCCCGCTGCACCGCTCCCGCCATGGCTCCGCCCACATCGCGGGGGCTCCGCCATAGCTCCGCCCACATTGCGGGGCTCCCGCCATGGCTCCGCCCACCCCGCGGGACTCCCGCCGTGGCTCCGCCCACCTCGCGGGACTCCCGCCTTGGCTCCGCCCACCTCGCGGGACTCCCGCCTTGGCTCCGCCCACCTCGCGTGCCTCCCACTTTGGCTCCGCCCACCTCGCGGGACCCCCCGCCATCGCTCCGCCCACCTAGCCTGCGCTGACCACAGAGCTGCCGTCCTCTGCTGACCACAGAGCCTCCTTCCTGCGCTGACCACAGAGCTGCCGTCCTCTGCTGACCACAGAGCCTCCTTCCTGCGCTGACCACAGAGCCGCCGTCCTCTGCTGACCACAGAGCCGCCGTCCTCTGCTGACCACAGACCCGCCGTCCTCTGCTGACCACAGACCCGCCGTCCTCTGCTGACCACACACCCGCCGTCCTCTGCTGACCACAGACCCGCCGGCCTCTGCTGACCACAGACCCGCCGGCCTCTGCTGACCACAGAGCCCCCGGCCTCTGGTGACCACAGAGCTGCCGTCCTCTGCTGACCACAGAGCCTCCTTCCTGCGCTGACCACAGAGCCGCCGTCCTCTGCTGACCACAGAGCCGCCGTCCTCTGCTGACCACAGAGCCGCCGTGCTCTGCTGACCACAGACCCGCCGTCCTCTGCTGACCACAGACCCGCCGTCCTCTGCTGACCACACACCCGCCGTCCTCTGCTGACCACAGACCCGCCGGCCTCTGCTGACCACAGAGCCCCCGTCCTCTGCTGACCACAGAGCCCCCGTCCTCTGCTGACCACAGAGCCCCCGTCCTCTGCTGACCACAGAGCCCCCGTCCTCTGCTGACCACAGAGCCCCGTCCTCTGCTGACCACAGAGCCCCCGTCCTCTGCTGACCACAGAGCCCCCGTCCTCTGCTGACCACAGACCCCCCGTCCTCTGCTGACCACAGAGCCCCCGTCCTCTGCTGACCACAGAGCCGCCGTCCTCTGCTGACCACAGAGCCGCCGTCCTCTGCTGACCACAGAGCCGCCGTCCTCTGCTGACCACAGAGCCGCCGTCCTCTGCTGACCACAGAGCCGCCGTCCTCTGCTGACCACTGAGCCGCCCTCTTCTGCTGACCACAGAGCCGCCGTCCTCTGCTGACCACAGAGCCGCCGTCCTCTGCTGACCACAGAGCCGCCGTCCTCTGCTGACCACAGAGCCGCCGTCCTGGGCTGATCACTCTGCCTCCTTCCTGCGCTGATCACTCTGCCTCCTTCCTGCGCTGATCACTCTGCCTCCTTCCTGCGCTGATCACTCTGCCTCCTTACTGCGCTGATCACTCTGCCGCCGTCCTCTGCTGACCACAGAGCCGCCGTCCTCTGCTGACCACAGAGCCGCCGTCCTCTGCTGACCACAGAGCCGCCGTCCTCTGCTGACCACACAGCCGCCGTCCTCTGCTGACCACAGAGCCGCCGTCCTCTGCTGACCACAGAGCCGCCGTCCTGCGCTCACCACTCTGCCTCCTTCCTGCGCTCACCACTCTGCCTCCTTCCTGCGCTGACCACAGAGCCGCCGTCCTCTGCTGACCACAGAGCCGCCGTCCTCTGCTGACCACAGAGCCGCCATCCTGCGCTGACCACTCTGCCTCCTTCCTGCGCTGACCACTCTGCCTCCTTCCTGCGCTGACCACAGAGCCGCCGTCCTCTGCTGACCACCACAGAGCCTCCTTCCTGCGCTGACCACTCTGCCTCCTTCCTGCGCTGACCACTCTGCCTCCTTCCTGCGCTAACCACAGAGCCGCCATCCTCTGCTGACCACAGAGCCGCCGTCCTCTGCTGACCACAGAGCCGCCGTCCTCTGCTGACCACAGAGCCGCCTCTTCTGCTGTCCACAGAGCCGCCGTCCTCTGCTGACCACAGAGCCGCCCTCCTCTGCTGACCACAGAGCCGCCGTCCACTGCTGACCACATAGCCGCCGTCCACTGCTGACCACAGAGCCGCCGTCCTCTGCTGACCACAGAGCCGCCGTCCACTGCTGACCACAGAGCCGCCGTCCACTGCTGACCACAGAGCCGCCCTCCTCTGCTGACCACAGAGCCGCCGTCCACTGCTGACCACATAGCCGCCGTCCACTGCTGACCACAGAGCCGCCGTCCACTGCTGACCACATAGCCGCCGTCCACTGCTGACCACAGAGCCGCCGTCCTCTGCTGACCACAGAGCCGCCGTCCACTGCTGACCACAGAGCCGCCGTCCTCTGCTGACCACAGAGCCGCCGTCCTCTGCTGACCACAGAGCCGCCGTCCTCTGCTGACCACAGAGCCGCCGTCCTCTGCTGACCACAGAGCCGCCGTCCTCTGCTGACCACAGAGCCGCCGTCCTCTGCTGACCACAGAGCCGCCGTCCTCTGCTGACCACAGAGCCCCCGTCCTCTGCTGACCACAGAGCCGCCGTCCTCTGCTGACCACAGAGCCGCCGTCCTCTGCTGACCACAGAGCCGCCGTCCTCTGCTGACCACAGAGCCGCCGTCCTCTGCTGACCACAGAGCCGCCGTCCTCTGCTGACCACAGAGCCCCCGTCCTCTGCTGACCACAGAGCCCCCGTCCTCTGCTGACCACAGACCCGCCCTCCTCTGCTGACCACAGAGCCGCTGTCCTGCGCTCACCCACTCTGCCTCCTTCCTGCGCTGATCACTCTGCCTCCTTCCTGCGCTGATCACTCTGCCGCCGTCCTCTGCTGACCATAGAGCCGCCGTCCTGCGCTCACCACTCTGCCTCCTTCCTGCGCTGACCACTCTGCTTCCTTCCTGCGCTGACCACAGAGCCGCCGTACTCTGCGGACCACACAGCCGCCGTCCTCTGCTGACCACACAGCCGCTGTCCTCTGCTGACCACACAGCCGCCGTCCTCTGCTGACCACACAGCCGCCGTCCTCTGCTGACCACACAGCCGCCGTCCTCTGCTTACCACTCTGCCTCCTTCCTGCGCTCCACCACTCTGCCTCCTTCCTGCACTCACCACTCTGCCTCCTTCCTGCACTCACCACTCTGCCTCCTTCCTGCGCTGACCACAGAGCCGCCGTCCTCTGCTGACCACAGAGCCGCCGTCCTCTGCTGACCACAGAGTCGCCGTCCTGCGCTCACCACTCTGCCTCCTTCCTGTGCTGATCACTCTGCCTCCTTCCTGCGCTGATCACTCTGCCTCCTTCCTGCGCTGATCACTCTGCCTCCTTCCTGCGCTGATCACTCTGCCGCCGTCCTCTCCTGACCACAGAGCCGCCGTCCTGCGCTCACCACGCTGGCTCCTTCCTGCGCTGACCACTCTGCCTCCTTCCTGCGCTGACCACTCTGCCTCCTTTCTGCGCTGACCACAGAGCCGCCGTCCTCTGCTGACCACAGAGCCACCGTCCTCTGCTGACCACAGAGCCACCCTCCTCTGCTGACCACAGAGCCACTGTCCTGCGCTCACCACTCTGCCTCCTTCCTGCGCTGATCACTCTGCCTCCTTCCTGCGCTGATCACTCTGCCTCCTTCCTGCGCTGATCACTCTGCCTCCTTCCTGCGCTGATCACTCTGCCTCCTTCCTGCGCTGATCACTCTGCCTCCTTCCTGCGCTGATCACTCTGCCTCCTTCCTGCGCTGATCACTCTGCCGCCGTCCTCTGCTGAGTACAGAGCCGCCCTCCTCTGCTGATCACAGAGCCGCCGTCCTCTGCTGACCACAGAGCCGCCGTCCTCTGCTGACCACAGAGCCGCCGTCCTCTGCTGACCACAGAGCCGCCGTCCTCTGCTGACCACAGAGCCGCCGTCCTCTGCTGACCACAGAGCCGCCGTCCTCTGCTGACCACAGAGCCGCCGTCCTCTGCTGACCACAGAGCCGCCGTCCTCTGCTGACCACAGAGCCGCCGTCCTCTGCTGACCACAGAGCCGCCGTCCTCTGCTGACCACAGAGCCGCCGTCCTCTGCTGACCACAGAGCCGCCGTCCCCTGCTGACCACAGAGCCGCCGTACTCTGCTGACCACAGAGCCGCCGTATACAGTGGCAACCACTGAGCCACCATACAGTGCTAACCACTGAGCCACCATACAGTGCTAACCACTGAGCCACCATATACAGTGCTAACCACTGAGCCACCATATACAGTGCTAACCACTGAGTCACCGTATACAGTGCTAACCACTGAGCCACCATATACAGTGTTAACCACTGAGCCACCATACAGTGCTACCCACTGAGCCACCATATACAGTGTTAACCACTGAGCCACCATACAGTGCTAACCATTGAGCCACCATATGCAGTGCTAACCACTGAGCCACCATATACCGTGCTAACCACTGAGCCACCATATACAGTGCCAACCACTGAGCCACCGTATACAGTGCTAACCACTGAGCCACCGTATACAGTGCCAACCACTGAGCCACCATACAGTGCTAACCACTGAGCCACCATATACAGTGCTAACCACTGAGCCACCATATACAGTGCTAACCACTGAGCCACCATACAATGCTAACCACTGAGCCACCATATACAGTGCTAACCACTGAGCCACCATACAGTGCTAACCATTGAGCCACCATATACAGTGCTAACCACTGAGCCACCATATACAGTGCTAACCACTGAGCCACCGTATACAGTGCTAACCACTGAGCCACCGTATACAGTGCCAACCACTGAGCCACCATACAGTGCTAACCACTGAGCCACCATATACAGTGCTAACCACTGAGCCACCATATACAGTGCTAACCACTGAACCACCATATACAGTGCTAACCACTGAGCCACCGTATACAGTGCTAACCACTGAGCCACCATACAGTGCTAACCACTGACCACATATACAGTGCTAACCACTGAGCCACCATACAGTGCTAACCACTGACCACCATATACAGTGCTAACCACTGAGCCACCGTATACTCTGCTACCCACTGAGCCACCTGTATACACACAATTCATTTCACCGCACTCCCCTAACTATTAGTAAATAAACTATATATGGATTCTAGACTACCCGATTCTTTAGAATCGGGCCGCCATCTAGTATATATATAATTTTGCTGCTGTGTGTATACATATATACAGTTAGGGCCAGAAATATTTGGACAGTGACACAATTTTCGCGAGTTGGGCTCTGCATGCCACCACATTGGATTTGAAATGAAACCTCTACAACAGAATTCAAGTGCAGATTGTAACGTTTAATTTGAAGGGTTGAACAAAAATATCTGATAGAAAATGTAGGAATTGTACACATTTCTTTACAAACACTCCACATTTTAGGAGGTCAAAAGTAATTGGACAAATAAACATAACCCAAACAAAATATTTTTATTTTCAATATTTTGTTGCGAATCCTTTGGAGGCAATCACTGCCTTAAGTCTGGAACCCATGGACATCACCAAACGCTGGGTTTCCTCCTTTTTAATGCTTTGCCAGGCCTTTACAGCCGCAGCCTTCAGGTCTTGCTTGTTTGTGGGTCTTTCCGTCTTAAGTCTGGATTACAGCAAGTGAAATGCATGCTCAATTGGGTTAAGATCTGGTGATTGACTTGGCCATTGCAGAATGTTCCATTTTTTTTGCACTCATGAACTCCTGGGTAGCTTTGGCTGTATGCTTGGGGTCATTATCCATCTGTACTATGAAGCGCCGTCCAATCAACTTTGCAGCATTTGGCTGAATCTGGGCTGAAAGTATATCCCGGTACACTTCAGAATTCATCCAGCTACTCTTGTCTGCTGTTATGTCATCAATAAACACAAGTGACCCAGTGCCATTGAAAGCCATGCATGCCCATGCCATCACGTTGCCTCCACCATGTTTTACAGAGGATGTGGTGTGCCTTGGATCATGTGCCGTTTTCTTTCTTCTCCAAACTTTTTTCTTCCCATCATTCTGGTACAGGTTGATCTTTGTCTCATCTGTCCATAGAATACTTTTCCAGAACTGAGCTGGCTTCTTGAGGTGTTTTTCAGCAAATTTAACTCTGGCCTGTCTAATTGATGAATGGTTTGCATCTAGATGTGAACCCTTTGTATTTACTGTCATGGAGTCTTCTCTTTACTGTTGACTTAGAGACAGATACACCTACTTCACTGAGAGTGTTCTGGACTTCAGTTGATGTTGTGAACGGGTTCTTCTTCACCAAATAAAGTATGCGGCGATCATCCACCACTGTTGTCATCCGTGGACGCCCAGGCCTTTTAGAGTTCCCAAGCTCACCAGTCAATTCCTTTTTTCTCAGAATGTACCCAACTGTTGATTTTGCTACTCCAAGCATGTCTGCTATCTCTCTGATGGATTTTTTCTTTTTTTTCAGCCTCAGGATGTTCTGCTTCACCTCAATTGAGAGTTCCTTTGACCGCATGTTGTGTGGTCACAGCAACAGCTTCCAAATGCAAAACCACACACCTGGAATCCACCCCTGACCTTTTAACTACTTCATTGATTACAGGTTAACGAGGGAGACGCCTTCAGAGTTAATTGCAGCCCTTAGAGTCCATTGTCCAATTACTTTTGGTCCCTTGAAAAAGAGGAGGCTATGCATTACAGAGCTATAATTCCTAAACCCTTTCTCCGATTTGGATGTGGAATCTCTCATATTGCAGCTGGGAGTGTGCACTTTCAGCCCATATTATATATATAATTGTATTTCTGAACATGTTTTTGTAAACAGCTAAAATAACAAAACTTGTGTCACTGTCCAAATATTTCTGGTCCTAACTGTATATAACTTTCTTTGCTGTGAGTATACATACCGTATATACTCGTGTATAAGCCGAGTTTTTCAGCCCAAAAATTGGGCTGAAAAGTCTCCCCCTCGGCTTATACACGGGTCAATATGGTAGGCTGCAGTGGTGGGGGCTGTGTCCGGGGCTGGGGAGGCTGGAGGAGGTGGGGGGAGGCTGCTGAATGAGCGCCACATCACGTGGGGCCGCTCATTATATATGCACTGCTTCCCCCTGTCAATCAGCGGCAGGGGGAAGCAGTGCATATCTAAATATATGCCCCCAAATGCTGGCACTTGCCCCCCTGCTTGTAAGCCTCCCCCCCGGCTGCTTTTATTACCATCCTTGGTATTCTAAATAGCGCAGGTCCCTCCGTGCTCCCGTCCTCCGTAGCATCCGGGGTCATGTGACCGGCCGGTCGCATGACGTCATCGCTACGCAACGGCCGGGGACCCCGGATGCAGCTGACGCCGGGAGCACGGAGGACGGGAGCACGGAGGGACCTGCGCGATGCAGAAGGCCAGGGATGGTAAGTTAAGCAGCCGGGGGGGGGGCTTTACAAGGAGGGGCGAGTGCCAGCATTTGGGGCTGCTGTATACACCTCTGGGGCTGCCTGTATATACCACCTCTGGGGCTGCCTGTATATACCACCACACTGGGGCTGCTGTGTACACCTCTGTGCAAACTGCCTGTATATACCACCACTGGGGCTGCTGTATACACCTCTGGGGCTGCCTGTATATACCACCACTGGGGCTGCTGTATCACCTCTGGGGCTGCTGTATATACCACTCTGGGGCTGCCTGTATATACCACCACTGGGGCTGCTGTATACACCTCTGGGGCTGCTGTTATACACCACTGGGCTGCTGTAATACACCTCTGGGGCTGCCTGTATATACCTACCACTGGGGCTGCCTGTATATACCACCCTGGGGCTGCTGTATACACCTCTGGGCTGCCTGTATATACCACCTCTGGGGCTGCCTGTATATACCACCACTGGGGCTGCTGTATACACCACTGGGGCTCCCTGTATAACCACCATCTGGGGCTGCCTGTATTACACCACTGGGGCTGCCTGTATATACACCACTGGGCTGCTGTATAACACCACTGGGACTGCCTGTATATACCACCACTGGGGCTGCTGATACACCACTGGGGTTGCCTGTATATACCACCACTGGGGCTGTGTCTGTATACACCACTGGGGCTGCTGTATACTACCTACTGGGGCTGGCTGTATACACCCTGGGGCCTGTATATACCACTGGGAGCTGCTGTAATACGCTGGGGCCTGTATACACCACTGGGAGGCTGCTGTAATACGCTGGGGCCTGTATACACCACTGGGGAGGCTCTGTAATACCGCTGGGCCTGTATAAGCCACTGGGGAGGCTGCTGTATACTCACCTGGGGCCTGTAATATACCACTGGGGAGGCCTGGCTTATAATACCGCTGTGGGCCTGTATATACCACTGGGGAGGCTGCTGTAATACCGCTGGGGCCTGTATACACCACTGGGGAGGCTGCTGTAATAATGCTGGGGCCTGTATACTACCACTGGGGAGGCTGCTGTATACTACCACTGGGGAGGCTGCTGTATACTACCACTGGGAGGCTGCTGTATACTACCACTGGGGAGGCCTGTATACCACTGGGGAGGCTGCTGTATACTACGACTGTGGAGGCCTGTATACCTGTGCTGGGGTCCACCCTCGGCTTACACACGAGTCAATAGGTTTTCCCAGGTTTTGGGGGCAAAAGTAGGGGGGTTGGCTTATACACGAGTATATACGGTATCGGTATATATAACTTTGTTTACTGTGTATAGATGTGTGTGTACATATATATATATATATATATATATATAAAACTTTCTTCTCTGTGTGTATATATATATATATTATATATATATATAAATTTGTTTGCTGTGTATATACACATACTGTATATATATAACTTTCTTTGCTGTGTGTATACATATATAAATATATATAACTTTATTTGCTGTGTGTATACATATATATATAACTGCTGCCTCTTGCACTGGACTGCTTGACCATGTGCATGGCATTAAGAAGTCTGAAGACTATCAACAAATTTTGCAGCATAATATAGGGCCCAGTGTGAGAAAGCTGGGTCTCCCTCACAGGTCATGGGTCTTCCAGCAGGACAATGACCCAAAACACACTTCAAAAAGCACTAGAAAATGGTTTGTGAGAAAGCACTGGAGACTTCTAAGGTGGCCAGCAATGAGTCCAGACCTGAATCCCATAGAACACCTGTGGAGAGATCTAAAAATGGCAGTTTGGAGAAGGCACCCTTCAAATATCAGGGACCTGGAGCAGTTTGCCAAAGAAGAATGGTCTAAAATTCCAGCAGAGCATTGTAAGAAACTCATTGATGGTTACCGGAAGCGATTGATCGCAGTTATTTTGGCTAAAGGTTGTGCAACCAAGTATTAGGCTGAGGGTGTCAATACTTTTGTCTGGCCCATATTTGGAGTTTTGTGTGAAATGATCAATGTTTTGCTTTTTGCTTCATTCTCTTTTGTGTTTTTTCATTGAAGACAAATTAAATGAAGACAATAATACCAAAGAATTTGTGATTGCAATCATTTTCAGGAAGAAACTGAGTATTATCTGACAGGATTGCAGGGGTGTCAATATTTTTGGCCACAACTGTATATATATATATATATATATAAACTTCGTTTGCTGTGTATAGAAGTGCGCATATATATATATATATATACATATATATACATAACTTTGTTTGCTGTGCTGTGTATCTATGTGGTCATGTTATTCTTCCATCCCTATCCCCACTCCTCGGCCTGCGCTGTTCCGTCCTGTGCCTCATGAGCTCAGGCCTCCCCTCCGGCCTCTGTGTAGAGGAGGCTGCACCGTGGCCTCTGCTTAGAGGAGGCTGCACTCTGGCCTCTGCTTAGAGGAGGCTGCACTGTGGCCTCTGCGTAGAGGAGGCTGCACCGTGGCCTCTGTGTAGAGGAGGCTGCACCGTGGCCTCTGTGTAGAGATGGCGGCACTCTGGCCTCTGCATAGAGGAGGCTGCACTCTGGCCTCTGTGTAGAGGAGGCTGCACTGTGGCCTCTGTGTAGAGGAGGCTGCACTGTGGCCTCTGTGTGGAGGAGGCTGCACTGTGGCCTCTGTGTAGAGGAGGCTGCACCGTGGCCTCTGTGTAGAGAAGGCGGCAGTGTGGCCTCTGTGTAGAGGAGGCTGCACCGTGGCCTCTGTGTAGAGAAGGCGGCACCGTGGCCTCTGTGTAGAGGAGGCTGCACCGTGGACCTCTGTGTAGAGAAAGCGGCACTGTGGCCTCTGTGTAGAGGAGGCTGCACCGTGGCCTCTGCTTAGAGGAGGCTGCACTCTGGCCTCTGCTTAGAGGAGGCTGCACTGTGGCCTCTGTGTAGAGGAGGCTGCACTGTGGCCTCTGTGTGGAGGAGGCTGCACTGTGGCCTCTGTGAAGAGGAGGCTGCACCGTGGCCTCTGTGTAGAGAAGGCGGCAGTGTGGCCTCTGTGTAGAGGCTGCACCGTGGCCTCTGTGTAGAGAAGGCGGCACCGTGGCCTCTGTGTAGAGGAGGCTGCACCGTGGCCTCTGTGTAGAGAAAGCGGCATGTGGCCTCTGTGTAGAGGAGGCTGCACCGTGGCCTCTGTGTAGAGGAGGCTGGCACCGTGGCCTCTGTGTAGAGGAGGCTGCACCGTGGCCTCTGTGTAGAGAAGCGGCACTGTGGCCTCTGTGTAGAGGAGGCTGCACGTGGCCTCTGCTTAGAGGAGGCTGCACTCGTGGCCTCTGCTTAGAGGAGGCTGCACCGTGGCCTCTGTGTAGAGGAGGCTGCACCCGTGGCCTCTGTGTAGACGAGGCTGCACCGTGGCCTCTGGTAGAGGAGGCTGCACTCTGGCCTCTGTCGTAGAGGAGGCTGCACTCGTGGCCTCTGTGTAGAGGAGGCTGCACCGTGGCCTCTGTGTAGAGAGAGGCTGCACGTGGCCTCTGTGTAGAGGAGGCTGCACGTGGCTTCTTGTGTAGAGGCTGCACGTGGCCTGTATGTAGAGGACTGTTCTGTGGCCTCTGTGTAGAGGAGGCTGCACTCTGGCCTCTGTGTAGAGGAGGCTGCACTGTGGCCTCTGTGTGGAGGAGGCTGCACTGTGGCCTCTGTGTAAGGAGAGCGCACGTGGCCTCTGTGTAAGGAGGCGTCCACCGTGGCCGTCTGTGTAGAGGAGGCTGCACCGTGGCCTCTGCGTAGAGGAGGCTGCACCATGGCCTCTGCAGTAGAGGAGGCTGCACCATGGCCTCTGATAGAGGAGGCTGCACTCTGGCCTCTGGTAGAGGAGGCTGCACTGTGGCCCTGTGTGGAGGAGGCTGCACTGTGGCCTCTGTGTAGAGGAGGCTGCACTGTGGCCTGTGTAGAGGCTGCACCGTGGCCTCTGCGTAGAGGAGGCTGCACCGTGGCCTCTGCGTAGAGGAGGCTGCACCGTGGCCTCTGCTAGAGGAGGCTGCACTCTGGCCTCTGCGTAGAGGAGGCTGCACTCTGGCCTCTGTGCTAGAGGAGGCTGCACTCTGGCCTCTGCGTAAGAGAGGCTGCACTCTGGCCTCTGGTAGAGGAGGCTGCACGTGGCCTCTGTGTAGAGGAGGCTGCACGGTGGCCTCTGTGTAGAGGAGGCTGCACGTTGGCCTCTGTGTAGAGGAGGCTGCACGGTGGCCTCTGTGTAGAGGAGGCTGCACGTGTGAGCCTCTGTGTGGAGGAGCTGCACCGTGGCCTGTGTGTAGAGGCTCACCTGTGGCTCTGTGTAGAGGGGCTGCACCGTGGCCTCTGCGTAGAGGAGGCTAGCACCATGGCCTCTGCATAGAGGAGGCTGCACCATGGCCTCTGCATAGAGGAGGCTGCACTCTGGCCTCTGCGTAGAGGAGGCTGCACTGTGGCCTTGTGTGGAGGAGGCTGCACTGTGGCCTCTGTGTAGAGGAGGCTGCACTGTGGCCTGTGTAGGGCTGCACCGTGGCCTCTGCGTAGAGGAGGCTGCACCGTGGCCTCTGCGTAGAGGAGGCTGCACCGTGGCCTCTGCATAGAGGAGGCTGCACCTGGCCTCTGCGTAGAGGAGGCTGCACTCTGGCCTCTGCGTAGAGGAGGCTGCACTCTGGCCTCTGCGTAGAGGACATTGTTCTGTGGCCTCTGTGTAGAGGAGGCTGCACTCTGGCCTCTGTGTAGAGGAGGCTGCACTCTGGCCTCTGTGTGGAGGAGGCTGCATTGTGGCCTCTGTGTACAGGAGACTGCGCCGTGGCCTCTGTGTACAGGAGGCTCCACCGTGGCGTCTGTGTAGAGGAGGCTGCACCGTGGCCTCTGCGTAGAGGAGGCTGCACCGTGGCCTCTCCATAGAGGAGGCTGCACTGTGGCCTCTGTGTAGAGGAGGCTGCACTGTGGCCTCTGTGTAGAGGAGGCTGCACTGTGGCCTCTGTGTGGAGGAGGCTGCACTGTGGCCTCTGTGTAGAGGCTGCACCGTGGCCTCTGCGTAGAGGAGGCTGCACCGTGGCCTCTGCGTAGAGGAGGCTGCACTCTGGCCTCTGCGTAGAGGAGGCTGCACTCTGGCCTCTGCGTAGAGGAGGCTGCACGGTGGCCTCTGTGTAGAGGAGGCTGCACGGTGGCCTCTGTGTGGAGGAGGCTGCACCGTGGCCTGCGTGTAGAGGACATTGTTCTGTGGCCTCTGTGTAGAGGAGGCTGCACTCTGGCCTCTGTGTAGAGGAGGCTGCACCGTGGCCTCTGTGTAGAGGAGGCTGCACCGTGGCCTGTGTAGAGGAGGCTGCACCGTGGCCTCTGCGTAGAGGAGGCTGCACTCTGGCCTCTGCGTAGAGGAGGCTGCACCCTGGCCTCTGCGTAGAGGAGGCTGCACCCTGGCCTCTGCGTAGAGGAGGCTGCACCCTGGCCTCTGCGTAGAGGAGGCTGCACTCTGGCCTCTGTGTAGAGGAGGCTGCACGGTGGCCTCTGTGTAGAGGAGGCTGCACGGTGGCCTCTGTGTAGAGGAGGCTGCACGGTGGCCTCTGTGTAGAGGAGGCTGCACGGTGGCCTCTGTGTAGAGGAGGCTGCACGGTGGCCTCTGTGTGGAGGAGGCTGCACCGTGGCCTGTGTGTAGAGGACATTGTTCTGTGGCCTCTGTGTAGAGGAGGCTGCACTGTGGCCTCTCTGTGGAGGAGGCTGCACTGTGGCCTCTGTGTACAGGATCCTGCGCCGTGGCCTCTGTGTACAGGAGACTGCGCCGTGGCCCCTGTGTACAGGAGACTGCGCCGTGGCCCCTGTGTACAGGAGACTGCGCCGTGGCCCCTGTGTACAGGAGACTGCGCCGTGGCCCCTGTGTACAGGAGACTGCGCCGTGGCCCCTGTGTACAGGAGACTGCGCCGTGGCCCCTGTGTACAGGAGACTGCGCCGTGGCCTCTGTGTACAGGAGACTGCGCCGTGGCCCCTGTGTACAGGAGACTGCGCCGTGGCCCCTGTGTACAGGAGACTGCGCCGTGGCCCTGTGTACAGGAGACTGCGCCGTGGCCTCTGTGTACAGGAGACTGCGCCGTGGCCCCTGTGTACAGGAGACTGCGCCGTGGCCTCTGTGTACAGGAGACTGCGCGTGCTCTGTGTACAGGAGATGCGCGTGGCCTCTGTGTACAGGAGACTGCACCCGTGGCCTCTCGCCGCTCCTGTCACACCCTCCGTCCTCGTCTGGTCACACGGACGGATGACTTGTCTGCGTTCCAGCGGCCGCCGTGAGAGGGGACAGGCGAGCACAGCCTATGGCGATACAGAGCGCCGCTCAGCCTCAGAGCAGTGAGCGCTCCTGTACGGCCGCCCCCTGCTGGACACGTGAGGAGCAGCAGCGCTGGAGGAGCGGCCGCCCCCTGCTGGACATGTGAGGAGTGGGAGTGGTGAAGCGGCCGCCGCTGGGAGCTCGGGCGGTGTCGGTGCAGGAAGCAGCAGTTGCCATCAGGTTGGGGCGTCTCTTCCCGGTGCCCGGACCCCCGCAGTGCCCGGCTCATGTACCCGCCCAGCTGCCCTACCGCCCGGTCACTGTGCAGCCGCCGCCCCGTGCTCTGGATCTCAGCAGAAGCTGCGGGAGGAGGGGAGGAGCTGGGCCATGACCGTGGAGCAAAATGTCCTGCAGCAGAACTCCCAGAAGGTATGAGCCGCCCTGCTGTGCCCTGTACAGTGCCAGGCATGCAGCATGCCAGCCTCCATGCTCTACCTTCATGCACCGCCCTGCTCTACCAGCCTGTGCACCCCCCAGATAGTATGCAAGGGGCAGGTAGCGTGCAGGGCATATCCTGATGGGTGCAAGGGGCACATAGCGTGCAGGGCATATCCTGATGGGTGCAGGGGGCAGATAGCGTGCAGGGCATATCCTCATGGGTGCAGGGGGCACACAGCGTGCAGGGCATATCCTGATGGGTGCAGGGGGTACATAGCGTGCAGGGCATATCCTGATGGGTGCAGGGAATATCCTGATGGGTGCAGGGGGTGCATAGCGTGCAGGGCATATCCTGATGGGTGCAGGGAATATCCTGATGGGTGCAGGGGGTGCATAGCGTGCAGGGCATATCCTGATGGGTGCAGGGAATATCCTGATGGGTGCAGGGGGTGCATAGCGTGCAGGGCATATCCTGATGGGTGCAGGGGGCGCATAGCGTGCAGGGCATATCCTGATGGGTGCAGGGGGCGCATAGCGTGCAGGGCATATCCTGATGGGTGCAGGGGGCGCATAGCGTGCAGGGCATGCCCTGATGGGAGCAGGGGGCGCATAGCGTGCAGGGCATATCCTGATGGGTGCAGGGGGTACATAGCGTGCAGGGCATATCCTGATGGGTGCAGGGAATATCCTGATGGGTGCAGGGGGTGCATAGCGTGCAGGGCATATCCTGATGGGTGCAGGGGGCGCATAGCGTGCAGGGCATATCCTGATGGGTGCAGGGGGCGCATAGCGTGCAGGGCATATCCTGATGGGTGCAGGGGGCGCATAGCGTGCAGGGCATATCCTGATGGGTGCAGGGGGCGCATAGCGTGCAGGGCATGCCCTGATGGGAGCAGGGGGCGCATAGCGTGCAGGGCATGCCCTGTTGGGTGCAGGGGGGCGCATAGCATGCCCTGTTGGGTGCAGGGGGGCGCATAGGGTGCAGGGCATGCCCTGTTGGGTGCAGGGAGCGCATAGGGTGCAGGGCATGCCCTGTTAGGTGCAGGGGGTGCATAGCATGCAGGGCATGCCCTGTTGGGTGCAGGGCATGCCTTGTTGGGTGCAGGGGGCGCATAGGGTGCAGGGGGGCGCATAGCATGCAGGGCATGCCCTGTTGGGTGCAGGGCATGCCCTGTTGGGTGCAGGGCATGCCTGTTGGGTGCAGGCATGCTGTTGGGTGCAGGGGGGCGCATAGCGTGCAGGGCATGCCCTGTTGGGTGCAGGGGGCACATAACATGCAGGGCATGCAGATAGTGTGCTGCATGGGGAGTATTGGCATCCTGTGCATAGCACCAGCATAGTCTGCAGCTATGTACATACAGTAATCTTATGCTAAGGAATCACTGGGCCATCATGCTAACTCTCTAGAGGTGGAGACCCCTCCCCAGCTGTAGCTCTATAGATGTACATGGGGTGTGCTGAGCTGGGTGATGCACAGTATCTGGCTCCATAGGTGCACTGTATCTGGCCTTATAGCTGTACATGGGGTATGCTGAGCAGGGTTATACATAGTATCTGGCCTCATAGCTGTACATGGGTTGTGCCGAGCTGGGTGATGTATAGTATCTGGCTCCATAGGTGCACTGTATCTGGCCTTATAGCTGTACATGGGTGTGGCTGAGCTGGGTGATGCACAGTATCTGGCTCCATAGGTGCACTGTATCTGGCCTTATAGCTGTACATGGGGTATGCTGAGCAGGGTTATACATAGTATCTGGCCTCATAGCTGTACATGGGTTGTGCCGAGCTGGGTGATGTATAGTATCTGGCTCCATAGGTGCACTGTATCTGGCCTTATAGCTGTACATGGGGTGTGCTGAGCTGGGTGATGCATAGTTTTCAGCCTTGTTACCCCCAGGCCTTGCTTTGGACCTGGCGGCCCTTGTATGATAACGATCCGTCCTCATAGATGAGACACCTGGGTGGTGGGGGCAGCAGGCGGCTCGGTGACCGTATGAGGTGAGGTCTCCCCCGGCCGCTCTGTTTACTCCAGCTCGGGGTGTAGAAGCCTAATCCTGGAGCTGAGGGGGTGGGCTCTGCTGTCACTCCCGGCTGTTTGCAAACTAATGTGAGTACTCCAGCGGCAGAAGAAGACGGGGGTCATTTTATGCTGTGTGGGGGTGTAATAAATGTGAGTAATGAAGCCACCCGGAGGGACTGCATGATCTGGGTCCGGTCGGTCCTGTAATTGGCACAGATTTGTGCTGTATTCTTATCTCTACGTCACAGACCTACATGGATGGAATAAGCGCTCTGCCCTATAGATGGTCTCTGCAAGAAAATGTCTAGTGAAGACCCGGGCCTATACCTGTAGGGTGAGAAAATCGCACAATGACAGAGCTGCTGGAGTATGTGCGCCCTCTGTGTGGCGGCACAGTGCATCCTGATCACTTTCCTTATACTGTGATCCAGGTGTATAGTGATCAGCGTCCCGGCCCCGGTAGTTAGTGTGTGACTTGTCACTGCAGAGCCTTCTGTCGGAGGTATAGGAGGATGTAAATCCCTGACAGAAGGCATGAGTACAGTGTGGGACACCACTGCCCCATACTCTGCAGTGTGCGCCCCGTGACTTGCATGTGATCTGCACTTTGGCTATTTGTTTTTTTCTAGCTCTCTTTATATATGCCCAGATGTGTTTTGCCATAGTGTGACCCCGGTCTGTACACTGTTATATCTGATTGTGAGAGACCTGGGTGATGGTCACTATTCCAGCTACTTACCCAGGTGGCGACTCATCTTGCCCGGACTACATGGCTGGTCAGTCCTGCTGTATGATCATACGGGTGACAGCATGTATAAAATTGTATTTACCGTTTACACTCGAGTATAAGCCAAGGGCCCAAAAACTTGGGAAACTTATTGACTTGAGTATAAGCTTAGGGTGGGACATGCAGCAACCCTCCATCACTGGCGTATAGCACCCTCCATCACTGGCGTATAGCACCCTCCATCACTGGCGTTTAGTACCCTCCATCACTGGCGTATAGCACCCTCCATCTCTGGTATATAGCTCCAATCTTGGCATATAGCGCCCCATCACTGGCATATAGCACCCCCATCACAGGATTTAGCCCCATCACTGGTATATAGCACCCCCATCACGGTGTATAGCCCCCATCACTGGTACATGGGGGGCCATCACTGGTGTATGACTCCCCTGCTGGCGCTTACAATAACATAAAAAAGATTTAAATCGCCCTCCGACGTTACTCTGCAGGCTCCGTGGCTTCCTCTTGTTTTCCTGGTTGTCCTCAGCTTCTGATCATGTGACTGATGCAGCAGTGATGATGTCACTGATGCGCCAGTTACATGATTAGATTTGCCGGCAACAAGCAGAAAGACAGGAGTACGCCACGGAGCCTGCAGAGTAACGTGGGAGGGTGAGTTAAATCTTTTTTTAATTTATTGTGAGTGCCGGCAGGGGGACCACATACTGTGATGTGGGGTGCACGCTTGGTGCAGTGTAATGTAATGTGCACCGCTCCCCCAGTCGGTTATGGACAGGGGGATGCAGTGCATATTACATAACACTAATGAGCGGGGGCACTTGACCTCTCGCTCCTTCTACAGCCTCCTCTAGCCCCCGGTCTCCACCACCCCTCCTCCACTGACACTGACTCAAGTATAAGCCGAGGGGGGAACTTTTCAGAACAAAAATTGTGCTGAAAAACTTGGCTTATACTCGAGTATATACGGTATATCAGATTTTTCACTGTGGAGTCTGGGAAAGTTGGGTGACAGCCTATCCCTGTGTGGTAACGTCTACTCTTCTGCCTGCAGCAATGTCCTCCCCGTGCCAGGCAGCCAAATCCTTTGTTTAAAGAAATCTATGCACAACTGTTTGGGCCCCACAATACCTGGAAGAAAAGGATCACGACCACCATCTATTATTTTCTAAAAAACACCTCTCCCAATAGTCACAAAATTATTCATTTTTCTTATATGGCGCTATTATATTCCACATCATTTTACAGATGAGATCATCACTGTCCCCATTGGGGCTCACATTTTAAACATCCTATCAGTATGTTTTTGGTTTGGAGTGTGGGATGAAACCCACGCAAACACGGGGAGAACATACAGACACATTGCAGATGCTGTCCTTGGTGGGATTTGCATCTAGGGTCCCACAGATACAGTGCTGGCCACCATGCCGTCCATGGATGCCGCCCGTCATTTACTCTGCAGTAGATTTTGGGCGATCACTACACTTTGTTTTCCATCTTGGCACATAGAGACGGGTTGTAACAGGTTATTAGCTTCCTTCCTCCCACCTGGGCATCTAAAGGTATATAAACCTCCCACCTAGGCATATAAAGGTAAACTGCATCGAAGATTGGAACTTTCCATTGTAATCCTATTTTATCTGTTTCCTATGATATTAATAATGCCATCCTTAAAGGGAACCTGTCACCTTCATAAAGCCCCCAGGATATCACTACCTGTCCCTGCACCTTCCTATTACTACTCTAACTATCCCTTTCTGTCCTAAATGTGCCCTGTGACTGTGTAAGAAAACATTATCACTCAATCATTAGTATGTTAATGATCCGGGGGGCTACCATTGTTAACCGATTGGCGTGATATTGACATCCAAATGCGCGCCCCCCCAGCCTGGCTTGCTCCACTCTGCAGAGTGCCTGTTATGACGCCGAACGCGTAATTTCCGGTACTCTGCAGCTCTTCCACAGAGCTGCACATTGTGCATGCTATATGGAGCACATTACGTCAGCTCATTATAGATATCATCATAGATGAGCTGACGTACTGTGCTCCACAGAGTATGCGTATTGCGCAGCCTGAATTCCAGCTGCGAAGTACCGGAAATTACGCTTTCGGCGTCATACCCGGCACTCTGCGGAGCGAGCCAGGCTGGGGGGCGTGCATTTGGATGTCTATATCACGCACATCGGGGCGTGATAAACAATGAAAGAGGCCGTGAGAGGCACACAGAGGACGCCTAGGGGGGCTAGCAACGGTAGCCCCCTGGATCATTAACATAATAATGAGTGAGCGATAACAACGTTTTATTACACAGTCACAGGGCACATTTAGGACAGAAAGGGATAGAGTAGTAATAGGAAGATGCAGGGACAGGTAGTGATAGCCTGGGGGGCTTTATGGAGGTGACCGGTTCCCTTTAACCATTGTGCTTTTATTTTTGATAGCATATATATATATATATATATATATATATCTATCTTTCTTTAAGTAGACTGTTGTGTAAGGTACCCGCCTTGGGAAATATGTGCACATCCATATCTGTGCTCTGTGCTTTTAGGGTACCTTTACGTGCCGCAACTTTTGGAGGCAACCTAACGTGCAAGTGCTCGTTTTTCATGGTTGCCTCCGAAGGCGCTTTTGGACACCGCAATTTCGCCTTCAACCTAAGGCAATGTGTCTCCCTGGAAGCTCCCACACCAACAGCGGGAAACATCCGGTAGACTCCCGTCGCTGCTTCACACGCAATCCCCAAAGGAATGTGGGCGTACATGTTCAGCGCGGCGAAAACATTGGCGTGCCAAAATGTTTTTCACCGCGCCCCAAACACACTGATTAGACAACGCAATCGCATCATGATTGGCCAGCCTGCGCAGGAAGGCTGCCTAATACATGACGCCATTGCCATTGTGTAGTGTGAATGGACAGCTCTTCAAATATGGCGCCCTGTGAAGTGACAGCCAATAGAAACACAGTAGCCACCATCAATCATCGCTGACTGGGCGCAGTCTCCAGCACGCTGTGGCACGCCTCCGGGAAATTAGTAGGCGACGCGGATTCCATCCCTATCGCCCTTTCACACGCCAAAAACCGGGAATGTCGCCTTCATGGTTGCCTCTGGTTTTGGAGCAGTGCAGTGAAATCGGAACCAGGCGCAACTTTTTTGATCACCACCAAATTCCCCAATTACACGACGCAATTTCGTTGCAATTTCACTGCGATGGTGACGGGGCTACAGATTGCCTGTCAGATTTCTCACCGCGGTTGCGGCATGTAAAGGTACCCTTAGGGTGTGTGATCACAATCAGGAATTGCAGTGTTTTGGACATAGAGTATTTCTGTACAGTAGCATTTCTGTACAGTGGCTTTTTTTGCTCACTGTGCTTCTCCCCTCTGCTGTGTGTTTTCAGCTGCGGTGTGGGTTTCTAGACTTCCATATCGCCGCATGTTTATTTAATGCTGTGGAGTCAGAAGAGATAACTATCAGCTGCATGCTGGGAGAAGCCACCCTGCACCCACCGTAGATGGTGAGTACAGGGCGGCTGCGGTCTCCCTGCGTGCACCCGCGGGTTCCTGCAGGTCCGGAGGCATTGTGAGTTGGCCTTAGGCCACCTAGCGTTTTTTGTTGCATTTTTACTTGCAGATTTTCTAAAAATCCACAAAGGAAAATGCATGTCAGCGAAGTCGATAAGAATTTTGAAGTGCTCTGCCCTCCTTCAGGTTTTTTTTTTTTCCTTGCAGATTTTGGTGTAGAAAAAAGTAACATGTCAATAGTTTTCTGCGTTTTTGTCTTCGATTATATGATAGAAACACATGGGTTTTAAACACAGCGTTTCCTGCCTGGAGATTTGTTACAGAAAATTCTGCATCATCTGCTTGGTGTGCACATAGCCTTAGACTAGTTCGCTGACCTTCTATAGGGCTATTCACAGTCTGCATTAAAGGGAACCTGTCGGATCCCCTGGGCACCCAGAACCATGAGCAGTTCTGGGTCTCAAATCCCTGCCTGTTAGCCCCAGCATGTACTAGCACACACAGACCGATCTTTAGAAAACGACTACTTATGGGATGCTAATTAGGGCTTTGACTAGTCGGGGGAGGGGGCGTTAGTTTCTCTGACTAGTCAGCCCACATAGCATGTTTTTCCACCCCTGTGGGCGTGGGAACAATGGCTGTGGAGTCAGTAAACCAAACATCTGACTCCTTAACATCCCTGAATCCGACTCCACAACTCTGAATCCACAGCCCTAGCGGGAACATACTTTTCATTGCATCGTCATCCAAAGTGTGCGGCTGTGTAACACCATTAAGCGTCTCTGGCTCTGGGTGTATACACTCCAAGCTTCAGAGAGGCTCACCACGCATGATCGAAAGTCGCCGTGCTTCCGGTCGTGCACTATGTAAGTGAGGTCGGGACATGTTTAGTACCCGAACTTACTGTGAAAAAAGTCCGGCTGCATCACCCGAACTCGAACTTCAAGGGGTCCGCTCATTTCTAATTACAATTATGGATGACACCCCTATACACAGCTGATGACACAGGATCCTCCAATCATAATATGTGATGTTGTAGCCAAGGCTGTGCAGTCTGTGAGCCAAACATCCAACTCCTCAATTTCCCTGAATCTGACTCCAACCAAAATGGACACCGACTCCACAGCCCTGGAAGCAGCTCCCCATCCCATCAATATAAAATACAAAAAAATAAAGGGTCAGTGTATGATAATTTTAGTATTGTACATGTTTCTTTTCCTAACTGTGAAGGAAATAGGTCTAAAAGGTACTGTCACATGCGGCAATATTGCTAGGCAATTTCACTGGCAATTTGCTGGTTGCAGTGAAATCATGGACACATTGTTACATTTGTACACAGCAACAAGATAGAACAATGTGTCCATGATTTCACTGCAACCAGCAAATTGCCAGTGAAATTGCCTAGCAATATTGCCGCGTGTGACGGTACCTTGTGAACAGCATAAAAATTGCAAGATTTTTTACTTTTTTTTTTTCTTTAACAGACTGTGATGTGTGAAAAAAAAAACACATACGATATAAAAATTGGATTTAACACACTACAACATTTTCTGAGTACACATTACTCTTAGGCTATGTGCACATCAGTCGTTTTGTGGGCTGCTTTTGGACGTTTTCCGTCTGCGTTTTCCGCTCAGTTTTATGTTAATTTATGTTAATCCTAGCCACCGGTTGGATTAACATGCTAGTCAATGGATTTTAGAAAACTCTGTCTACATTACAACGTTTTTCTTCTGGTCGTTTTCAGTCAAAACTGAGTTTTTTCACCGGTTTCCAAAAATAGAGCAAGTGACTTCTTTCCTCCGTTTTTCCACCGGTTTCAGCTGAACAAGTGCACTAAAAACTCAGTTTTAAAACCGCTCAGAAAAACCGCCGACAAAACGCTGTAAAACCGGGCGGAAAACGAGCAAAAAACGAGGGACACTGCTGAGCACAGAAAACTCAGTTTCTGCCAGTGTCCTCCGGTTCCCGGTCGGTCTGCAGAAATGCAGAACCGACTGATGTGCACATAGCCTTAAAACACACAGCTAGTCATGGAGGTATGCCCCGCCGCCTTCACTCTGCTCAGCTAGGTTGACAGGTTTCTACTTGTACACACAGGGGGAGAACTGTCATTCATGCAGAAGCTGATGGGGACCTGCATCTTTTTTTAAAGTGTGTACATCACGGCGTTTGAGGCCATGTGCACACATTGAGTATTTGGTGAGATTTTACCTCAGTATTTGGTGAGATTTTACCTCAGTATTTGGTGAGGTTTTTACCTCAGTATTTGGTGAGATTTTTACCTCAGTATTTGGTAAGATTTTGCCTCAGAATTTGGTGAGATTTTACCTCAGTATTTGAGGTTTTTACCTCAGTATTTGGTGAGGTTTTTACCTCAGTATTTGGTGAGGTTTTTACCTCAGTATTTGGTGAGGTTTTTACCTCAGTATTTGGTGAGATTTTTACCTCCAGTATTTGGTGAGATTTTTACCTCAGTATTTGTAGCCAAAACCAGGAGTGGAACAATCAGAGGAAAAGTATAATAGAAACACCTCACCACTTCTGTAGTTATCACCCACTCCTGGTTTTAGCTACAAATACTGAGGCGAAAACTTCATAAAATACTCAACATGTGCACGTGTCCTAATGTGGGATCCAAGTCAGTATACAGCCACGTGCACACTGAGTATTTTATGTACATTTACTTTGAGGTTCCTAATGTCCAGGTCTAACTTTGGCCCAACATTATGAACCTCGGGCTTAGTGCCAGCTGGCAATATTTAGCTGGCATTAACCACTTCAGTTTGACACCGGCACCAGGGCAACTGGAAGAGTCGGGTACAACGCCAGAAAATGATGCTTCTATGAATGCAACCTTTTCTGGGGCAACTGCGGCCTGTAATTTGCAATGGATGAGGGTAGAATGCTTGGGCCTCTCTACGCTGAGGATTGTAGCCCCCAGCTGCCTACTTGTACCTGGCTGGAAGCCAAAAGTACAGCAAAGCCCCACATTGTTTTTTTTTGTTTTTTTTTATTGTTTTGAAAAATAATAAAGCAAAACAACGTGGGGTTACGCCATATTTTTGATTGACAGCCAGGTACAACTAGTCAACTGGGGGAAGGTGGCGGCCTGTAGCTGCCTGGTTGAAACTGACTGGCAACCAAAAATATGACTAAGCCCCACGTCATTTTTTAAAAAAAAATTATTTCAAGGAAAAAAATGAACAAACTTGTCCATTACAATGCACAGATGGATAGAAACGGATAGGGTAGAAACGGACATCAAAATTAGTTAAACGCATATGTTTTTGACATGGACAGCTCAAACGCAGTGTGGACCTAGTCTTAGGCTTTAAGTCTGCAATCATTCTGTGGTTATTTGACCGGGAACAGGCCGTGAATAAGGACCTCTGCAGGTTAGAAACGCGTTGCTGTTTTTCACACTTTTAAGCTATGTTCAGATGGTGCGATGTCTTGCATCTTTTTGCGCACGCTTTTTCCCCAAAAGCGCATCTGCGTTTCCCAGGAAAGTGAATGGAAATTCACTTTTGCTGGTCAGACGCTGCACTATTTTTGGCTGCGCTTTTGGGGCCAAAAACGCGCGTGTAAAAAGAATCAACTTGTCAATTGTTTTGCACTTTTTAGCGCGTTTTCCTCCATAGGCCCCATTATAAGCGCTGGAATTACACATCGCCGTTCAGACACTGTGCAATTCCAGCGCTTATAACACGAGCGCAGGAGGAGAGGTAGGAAGTGATGTCACACAGGGGATGGAAAAAGCAAAATAAAAGAGAGAACATGTATAAAAAAAAAAAAAAAACTACTTACCTTTCTGTTTCTGCTGTCCAGGACCTGAAAAGACGTCCGAATGCTGCCAGGACCCTAAAATGTGGTTTAAAAGGTGATTGGCCGGTAGCGATCATGTGATGTGTGATGTGCATATCACATGATCGCTACTGGCCAACCTCCATTTAAGGTCCTGGCAGGCAGCAATTGATGTCTTCTCTTCAGCTCCTGGACAGCCGGCGGAGAGGTTTTTTTTCTTCTTTTTTCTTTTCATACTTGTTTTCTCTTTTATTCTGTCCATTTGGTCAACACATGACTGCATATATGCAATTCACATACTTGCTGCCGCGTGTCGGATACCAGTGAATCCTCCCCTCAGTGTGCTATGTGCTATGAGGATTCACAAGTCTGCAGTGTTATAGAGTTACACATAGAGTGACTGCTGACTTGTAGACTAAGGCCAGACAACCCCTTTAAGCTATAATTATAAGCAAAAGTTGATATCCTGTATATCATTTATATTTACTACCAGGCCATGTTTTAGTTGTATATGATTGTGCCTCTAAGGCCCCGTCACACCATCCAACATCGGCTGCGATGTCGCGGGTGTGCTCTCGCTTCCGACATTGCAGCCTAGCTGTCACACAGCAAGATGTTGCCGGTGACTGCGCTGCAATGTTGGCGCCGTGATTGCTTGCGGGGCTGGGATCAACCCAGCGAGCGATCCGCTGCAATACAGTGAATAGGCGGGATCGGCCGTGACATTGCTATTGCGGTGTCACACTGAACGATCCCGCCGGTTGTTTAAGCTGGAGTTGACAGGTTTTCCTGCATGCAGGGGAACCTGTCAACTCCGACTTGAACAACTATCGTTTACACGCAATAATGATGTTGTTTCAACATCGTTCCTGACGTCCCTTTTGAACGACGTCTGAAACGATGTTGAAAGGTGTGACGGTACCTTAAAGGCCCAGTTACACACACAGATAACTGTGCAGAGATTGTTGGCAGATCTCTGGTTGCAGTGAAATCATGGACACACTGTTACATTTGTACACAGCCACAAAATGGAGCAATGTGTCCATGATTTCACTGCAACCAGAGATCTGCCAACAATCTCTGCACAATTATCTGTGTGTGTAACTGGGCTTTAAGAAGAAGATGGCTATTCAGAAAGTGAACGTGGACTGGTGTGTGGATATTGGGTCCATCTCTGGAACCATATGAGTTTTGTGTGGAATTTCCCCATAGAATTATAGTAGATGTAAAAAATCTGCACAGAAAAAAACTCATGTAATTTGCACCTGATTGTATTAATAAAGTTTTTTTTTTCTTCAAATCCAAATACCAGAAAGTATTGAAAAAAAAAATTGCTTTATTTAAAGCCAGACACACCAAAAAGACAATAAAAATGCAGCTACAAAAATGCAAGTAGCCTAATTTGCCTCATAGGTGCAGGAAACTGCAAATTCAAAAAAGTTACCTAATGCTCATTGTGGGAACAAGCCCTAGAGTCAGCTGTGACATCACCAGTTGTGAATGGTGGATCCTGTGTCATCTACTGTATATACAGGTGTTATCAGTCATTATACAGGAGGAGGTGAGCTGTGATATCACCTATTGTGAATGGTGGATCCTGTGTTATGTACTGTATATAGAGGTGTTATCGGTAATTGTACAGGAGGAGGAGGTGAGCTGTGACATCACCTATTGTGAATGGTAGATCCTGTGTTATCAGTCCTTATACAGGAGGAGGAGGTGGTGAGCTGTGATCTCACATATTATGAATGGTGGATCCTGTGTTATCTACTGTATATAGAGGTGTTATCAGTTATTGAAATCCTGCATTTAATAATAAGGAAACTACTGTAAACTCTTCCTGAATAGATGAGAAGTGTGAGTCTAAAATGGCCCAAGGGCCATTCTTAGGGTACCGTCATACTTGGCAACCCACCAGCGATCTCGACAGCGAAACGACCTGGTAGGGATCGATGGTGCGTCGCTATGTGGTCGCTGGTGAGATGTCAAATAGAGATCTCACCAGCAACGCAACAACGATCCGGAATGATACAGAGGTCGTTGGGACTCTGTTTCTCAGACCTGTAGTATTGAGGTCGTTGTCCCTGTCAAACACACCGATGCATGCTGCCCAGCGGGACCTTAACGATCAAAAAATGGTCCAGGTGACTCTGACACGACCAGGGATGTCACAGCAGGTGCCTGGTCGCTGCTAAGTGTCAAACATAGCGAGATCGCTGGCGAGGTCGATGCTGCGTCACCAAACTTGTGACTTAGCAGTGATCTCGCTTAGTGTGACGGGCGCTTTATCATTGCAAGATTACTGACTTTTCTTTATTATACAGATCGTGATAATAATAAAAATTTGAATTTTTACCGCAAAACCTAACTTAAAAAACATTTTCTGATGATCCATTCCCTTTAAACCTAACTAACCCATGGGGACCACAGTATTTCCACACTGGTATTCATGTTTCCCACTTGGACCCTTTGGTTTTTGGTATAAACATTTTGAATAGAATCGGTCATCAGGAATTTATACATCAAACTAAGGCCGGTTTCACATTGTGATTTAGTTAAATCCGATGCTGTCCGATGAAAATCGGACAGCATCGGATCCAAACTGATCCCTGTAATCGGATTCCAAATAGGCATCCGATTCCGACATTTTACAGGATCAGTTTGGTCTCCTGTCACCTTGCTCCCCTTCCTCTCTGCTTCATCTCGTCTCACCTCATCTCATCTCCCCTGGTGTCCCCTGCTGTCCCCTTGTTTTGCCCTGTTGTCCCCTGCTTTCCCCCTGGTGTCCCCCTGTTCTCGCCTCTCTTCTTCTCCCCACTCCTCCTGTCATTCCAACATAAAAAATCTTTATTCTCACCTGCCAGCGCTCCCCCAGCGTCTCCATAAAGCTCCCAATCGGTTACAGGACCTGCGATGATGTCAGAAGCGTCATGGGGTTGCATGAGCGGTTACCGCGGTAACCGCTCATGTGACCTGAACAGCTGATCGGGTTGTGACATCATCCCAGGTCCTACCGAGCGGCTGTAGATGGAGACGCCAGGGGAGCGCTGGCAGGTGAGAATAAAGATTTTTTATTTTAAGCAATTGATTTGAGTTATATTTCACTTCCACAATGTATGTATATACATTGTGGAAGTGAAGTTAAGCGGCACACAATAGGTTTAGTGTACTGAGCATGCTCAGTACACTAAAATCTGGTCCGAGGAGACATCAGATGTTTTCTCGGACCCTGCTCCATAGGGCCCCATGTTAAAGGCATCGGATTGGATTTGGCATAATTGCCACCCGATTTGCCTCCGATCCGATTCTCTCCTATTTTTTCAGGAGCCAAAATCGCAGCAGTCTACGATCTTTGCTCCTGCAAAAAATCGGACAGAATTGGATCAGAGGCAAATCGGATGGCAATTATGCCAAATCCGATCCGATCCCCATTGGATAACATGGATGCTGATTCGGATCCAATGCTGTCCGATTTTCACCGGACAGCATCAGATTTAACTAAATCGCAGTGTGAAAGCAGCCTAAGGGTGTATAATATGTCCTAATTTACATACTAATATAGGTAAAGTGCTCTAAGGCAGATTAACTCCTTGCTTTTCTTGTAGACATCTGTTTTGCTGTTTTAGAGAAATCCATAGATGAAATTGTAGCTAATGAGATGCAGGTGCAGTGGGCGGGCGCTGCACTCACAGCTCTAACGCTTTCCCTATACCCTACCTGGCAGACAACAGGTAGGAAAAAGTGGGAGAGGAAGCAGAGCTGTGAGTGCAGTGCCGGCCCTCTGCACCTGCATCTCATTAGCTACAATTTCAACCATGATTTTCTCCAAAACAGCAAAACAGATTTGTACAAAAATAATGCAGGGAATCTGTCAGTAGGTTTTTGCTATGTGTAAGGACAGAGAGTCTAATTCCAGCACTGTCATTTACTGGGCTGCTTGGTTCAGTTTTGAGAAAATCCCTGTTTTCCCTACTGCAGAAGAAGCAGTGCTATAACTGCTGAGCAATGTATAACCCCTCCCTCCAGGGCTGTGGAGTCAGTAAGCCAAACATCTGACTCGTCGAATTCTCTGAATCCGACCCCAACTCCACCAAAATGGACTCCGACTCCACAACCATGGAGTCACGTCAGTAAACCAAACCTCCTCCTCCTCCTCAATTTCCCTCAATCCGTCTCCTCCCAAAATGGACAATGACTCCACAGCCATGGAGTGAAGTCAGTAAACCAAACCTACTCCTCCTCAATTTCCCTGAATCCGTCTCCTCCCAAAATGGACAATGACTCCACAGCCTGGCCTCCCAGATCACTGCTTTGCAGCATCCTGTGCACACTGCACATTTCCTGCTGCCCTTCATTGTGGGTTGAACAGATTAGCTGGACTGACTTGCATGCAACACCCGGTCCTCTTGTGATAATCTCTGGCTGATAAAACACTTATTGTATTGAAACTATAGAAAGCTGCTGAGCAAGTGACATCCCTGTCATTAGGCTATCTGCCCCTACATTGTTCTGCTCTCAGATTCTATAGCAAAATCTGCTGACATTCCCTGAAAGGGTGAAAACAAACTATCCTACTTACATGAGTCTCTCAGACGAGACTCGGATCAGTGACCCTGGACGGCTTCTCCCTCCCTGGATGGGAGTGTGATGCTGCACAAAAACGCAAGCAGCTGACACTCCCGTCCAGAGAGGGAGAGGCCGTCCAGGGTCACTGCTCCAGTCTCTTCTGAGAGACTCATGTAAGTATGATAGTGTGTTTTCAGCCTAAGGTTTTAATCAGCAGTAACATTTTTAATCATTTAAAAAAGCTTCTAAAATCCCCTATGAGTATCAGGTATTTTCAATGTTTTCGACCTAAAATTAGCAGAAAGGTGGCATTTTTACTGGTCACACAAAGTGCAGCTTTGCAAGGGAGCGAATTTACTAAAATAACTCATGATACAGGCCGGCTGGCTGTTTACCTTTTTTTGGCAGCAGATAAATTGATATTTTTGGAAACCTTTTCAACCACAGAGGGTTGAATGACTCTGATAATCCGCAACGCGTGTCAGGGCTACAGACAAAGTAAACATTAGATCATGGCCATATATCGGTTCCTGAAGTAGGTTTTTAGTGTTTTAGAATACCGTAGTTTATTTTTTCTTCAGGCATTTTTTTTGCTGCACTTTTTTTTAGTGGTCGTTGCACAAAAATTCATTTATGAGTTGTATACAAATGAGGACGCTTTGGTGCACCCTTGGTGTGGCTAATGTCTCAGTGTGACGTTATGCCCTCGGATCCTGTAATGTAACGATGAAATTGCTGCTAACCTGCAGATATGGGGTAATCTGCAGGTTAATGGCTTTCTGAATACGCCCGACTCCTGCACTGAGTGTACCACTGTTGGGAGGAATTGAACTTTGTTCCATCCGGGAGCCTCTGGCTTTCTGTCCTAGGGGTGGGCTGGAATGGCCTCAGCCATATCTCCACACAGTGAGTGGTAGCTGTTATCACTCCCCCAGCACTGACTGACAGCCAGCTCAGCAGTAAGCGTCCTGGGACTAAACGGTTACTGTCGCTTTGTACTATACACTCAGAGGTGACTGAAACCGCTCTGGCCACACCCCTATGACTGAAAGCCTGCGGCTGATGGGAAAAATAAAGTTAATTTCTTCCTGGCAGTGGCGTTTCCACAGCTGTGGCTGCATGGCACCAGAACACCATTAACCTGCAGATTAACCCCATATCTTCAAGTTAATACTGTGGTTTTACATAACAGGTTCCCTTTAAACTCAAATTGTTGTTCTTGTGAGCTGACACTAGAGGAGCACAGGGTGCGGCTCCTTGTCTGCTTTGCTGTGCGCTCCTTGTCTGTGCGGCTCCTTGTCTGTGCGGCTCCTTGTCTGTGCGGCTCCTTGTCTGTGCGGCTCCTTGTCTGTGCGGCTCCTTGTCTGTGCGGCTCCTTGTCTGTGCGGCGCCTTGTCTGTGCGGCGCCTTGCCTGTGCGGCGCCTTGCCTGTGCGGCTCGGGGGTCTGTGCGCCAGTTCCTCTTTGAAGCCACCGCTCACTACACTTATGGGTATATTTTAAGCAGAAACCTCTTCAGGAAATGCTCTTTTTTTTAGTCTTCTCAAGCGGTTTTGCAGTTTTTAGATGGGCAGTGACTAGTTCTGAGACTTGCGCTTGTATATCATGTGGTATTTTCCAAAACCCCTTTTAAGAAAATAAAATTCCCCATTGAAATAAATAGTAATTCCCAAACTCGAGATTGCTACAGTGCATCCAATCTGTGCATTCCTCTGTAACCTGTCTGGGCAAAGGACGCAGATAACTGGGATATTGAGAAGCGGAGGGGTGGCGAGGGAGGGCATGGAGTGGCACACTGTGTTAGCCCTTCTGCTGTTTTGGTCCACAGGCCACACTATGCCCTCCCCCGCTGCCCACATCCCTCCCCGCTATCTGCATGCTCAGGATCCAGATAATGGTGAATGCATTGGTGGAGGATGATGCTGCTGGCTTGTTTTTACACCAATTATCATGTGGGATAGCAGACCTGATAACATCACTATGATGGGACTCATGCTGTATGTAGGGGGCTATGATGGGCTCATGCTGTATGTAGGAGGCTATGATGGGGCTCTTGCTGTATGTAGGGGGTTATGATGGGACGCATGCTGTATGTAGGAACTATTATATGACTCATGTAGTATGTAGGGGGCTAGGGGGGGACTGATAATGTATGTAAAGAGCTATATGAAGGTTACTGCTCTGTAGGGGGTTATGATGGGGCTCATGCTGTATGTAGGGGGTTATGATGGGGCTCATGTTGTATGTAGGGGGTTATGATGGGGCTCATGCTGTATGTAGGGGGTTATGATGGGCCTCATGCTGTATGTAGGGGGTTATGATGGGCCTCATGCTGTATGTAGGGGGCTATGATGGGACTCATGCTGTATGTGGTGGCTATGATGGGGCTCATGCTGTATGTAGGGGGCTATGATGGGGCTCATGCTGTATGTAGGGGGCTATGATGGGGCTCATGCTGTATGTAGGGGGCTATGATGGGGCTCATGCTGTATGTAGGGGGCTATGATGGGACTCATGCTGTATGTAGGGGGCTATGATGGGGCTCATGCTGTATGTATTGGACTTGATGGGGCTCATGCTTTATGTAGGAACTGTTATATGACTCATGCAGTATGTAGGGGGCTATGGGGGGACTGCTAATGTATGTAGGGGGCTATGATGGGACTCGTGCTGTATTTAGGGGGCTATTTTGGGGCTCATGATGTATGCAGGGGGCTATGATGGGGCTCATGCTGTATGTAGGGGCCAATGGTGGGCTGATAATGTATGTAGGGGGTTATGATGGGGTTCATGCTGTAATGTAGGGGGCTATGATATGGCTCATGCTGTATGTAGGGGGCTCTGTTGGGGCCCATGCTGTATGTAGTAGGTGACTGATGGGGCTCATGTATGTAGGTGACTGATGGGGCTCATGCTGTATGTAGAGAGCTATGGGGGCTGATAATGTATATAATGTGCTATATGAGGGCTATCTCTGTATGTAGCTGGCTATGATGTGGCTCATGCTATATGTAGGGGGCTTATGCTGTATGTAGGGGCTATGTTGCGGCTCATTCTGTATATCGAGGGCTGTGCGGGGGCTCATCCTGTATATAGGGGGCTATGTGAAAGCTCATGCTGTATGAAGGGGACTGTTGGGGCTCATCCTTTATTTGGGGGGTTACGTGGGAGGGGGTCTCACTGTATATAAGAGGATGTCTGCATATGTCTGCTCACTATTAAATGATACAATTAATAGTTATTACTTGTAATTAATATTGAGTAGAATTAATTTTAAGCCTATAGGTTTGACCCTTCACACCAGTCAGGGTCTGTTATGCGGCCCCTCAGGAAAATTAATTTCTCTCCCCTGCTCTGTGAGGTTAACATCCTAGACTCCAGAGTGATAGTTTTTCCTTGCACTGAGATATTGACATAAACTGGACAGCGGAGGAATTTGTGCTACTGAAATATTTGTGTCCCAGAGGATGGACTAGATATATAATTATAGCAAATTTTCAGCCATGGGAAGTTATGCCCTATACAGATTTTCACCCTTTGGATACCAGCAATATTTTCCCATTCCCTGGCTGCAAACAGTAGTCTTGATAATGGTGAAGAACTGAAATAGTATAATTTTACAGATTCCTATGGATGAATATAAGGTTTGTTTGAAGGGAACCTGTCATGTCCTTTTTTTTTTTAATTAAACTGCCCCTGTGTTATTTAGATCATGTACTGGGCATTAGTAACCTGTTGTTTTTTTTTTTTTTTTTAATTGTGATACTTATCCCAAAGAAAACGTTTTGGATACTTAGATGATTTCATTTGCTAGCTGCCCAAACAGTCATATAGTCACCTGGACACTCAACTGCAAAAATGCCGAAATTCATCTTATGCTGTGTACAAGGACCTGTGTGATATCTCAACCATGTGACCTTATGGACAGAACTAAGTACGCTGTCCACACAAGGCCTGCTTAGTTCCGCCCATCATGGGCACATGGTCTTTACATCACACAGGTTCTTCTAGAGAGTATTAGATGAATGTGGCATGTTTGCAGATGATTGACATGTCTAATTGCCCGGATGACTGTATGACTGTTTGGGCAGCTAGCTAATGAACACATAATGTATCTAAAGTGCTTTTTTGGGATAAATATAACAATTTAAAATATCTTACTAATGCACAGTACATGATCGAAATAACATTGGGGGCAGTTTAATAACATTAAATGACAGGTTCCCTTTATGTTGCACAGGAAACTCTGGCGTGTGCGCTGACTTCTTACTGCCATTCGATTTCTCCATAGTCACAGACTGCCGAGCTGTGAGTGGGAGAAATGGGGACCAAGCTTGGGGAAAATGGAAAAAAATAGTCTGTATCTTCTCCATTCTGCCTCTCAGTGGGGTCACCTGAGTGCGGTCTGATTTTGTTCCACAGACACATTGTCTGAATTACAGAAACAACTCAGTCATGCTAAGATTTTTTTCTTTTCCTTCAACACTGTTCAAGGGAAAAAATTGCACTTGTGTACGGCCTACAATAACATTGGACCTAGTGCAATCCAATGCTTCGTCAGATTGCACTTACCGTATTTTTCGCACTATAAGGCGCACCGGATTATAAGGCGCACCCTCAAAAAATGACTTTTAAGCCGTCTTGGTCCATATATAAGGCGCACCGGATTATAAAGCGCACCATATTGCCATAAAAAAAAAAAAAAGCTCAGACTCCAGTATCCCTGTGTAGCCTCCCATCACCCTCCAGCATCCCTCTGTAGCCTTCCATCACCCTCCAGCATCCCTCTGTAGCCTTCCATCACCCTCCAGCATCCCTCTGTAGCCTCCCATCACCTTCCAGCATCCCTCTGTAGCCTTCCATCACCCTCCAGCATCCCTCTGTAGCCTCCCATCACCTTCCAGCATCCCTCTGTAGCCTTCCATCACCCTCCAGCATCCCTCTGTAGCCTCCCATCACCCTCCAGCATCCTTCTGTAGCCTCCCATCACCCTCCAGCATCCCTCTGTAGCCTTCCATCACCCTCCAGCATCCCTCTGTAGCCTCCCATCACCCTCCAGCATCCCTCTGTAGCCTTCCATCACCCTCCAGCATCCCTCTGTAGCCTCCTATCACCCTCCAGCATCCCTCTGTAGCACCCCACCACCCTCCAGTATCCCTGTGTAGCCTCCCATCACCCTCCAGCATCCCTCTGTAGCTCCCCACCACCCTCCAGTATCCCTGTGTAGCCTCCCATTACCCTCCAGCACCCCACACAGTCAGACACACACACACACACACTCAGACACACACACACACAAACTGATTTTTACTTTTTATACTGGTACTTTGGCTTACTGTACTGTGTGGCAAGGCACTCTCAGCGCTGGAGCCCTCAGCAAATCACAGCGTTGGAGCCCACAGCCAATCACAGCACTGGAGCCCACAGCCAATCACTGCACTGGAGCCCACAGCCAATCACAGTGCTGGAGCCCTCAGCCAATCAGAGGCTATGGG
Source organism: Allobates femoralis (assembly GCA_033576535.1). Taxonomy (NCBI): domain Eukaryota; kingdom Metazoa; phylum Chordata; class Amphibia; order Anura; family Aromobatidae; genus Allobates; species Allobates femoralis. The sequence goes on along the minus strand of JARQOC010000002.1, from coordinate 59,028,442 downwards.
CTGACGTCAGCTGGCCTCGGATTGGCTCAAGGCTCCTGGGCGGAGCTGTGATTGGCTGATGGGCTCCTGGGCTGTGAGCGCGCGCAAAACAGCGGCGGCACCGGACACCGGACAGCGGGGACGGCGGCTGGTGATCGCGTCCCCGCACGTGATGAGAGGCAGGCACCGGCACCAGCACACCAGCATGGATGGCGGGGACGGCGGCTGGTGATCGCGTCCCCGCACGTGATGCGAGGCAGGCACCGGCACCAGCATGGATGGCGGGGACAGCGGCTGGTGATCGCGCCCCTGCACAGAGATGCCAGGCAGGCACCGGACAAAGGGGGATGGCGGCACAAAGGTATGCCTTATTTTCTGGGGGGTGCCAAATATTTGCAGGCAAATGGCACCCCCTTAGCACTCTGGGAAAAATCCCTATATAAGGCGCACTGCACTATAAGGCGCACCTATGATTTCTGGGAAAATCTTAGTCTTTTAGGTGCGCCTTATAGTGCGGAAAATACGGTAATCTGGTTGTGTGACTGAAGCATCCATTCTTAAGACTGGAAAACCCCTTAAACTGTTGTGTGCTCAGACCCCTACAAATTGCTAAAAGACAAGGGGGTGCAATGCTCGGCAGCTTTGCCTCTAGTTTAGCGATTGATGGCGACTCCACTATCCAAACACCGATCAACGTTCTGACGCTTCAAACGTTTGCTTTACTTTTTCCTTTGTATACCCTGCGCTGTTTAGTTTGGCTCCTGTAACAGAACATCAACAAAGACTTACTGTATATTTATTTTACTTGCTTATTACTGAGGTTACTGAGATTTACTTGCTTATTTACTACTGAGATCATCATCACTGTCCCTATTGGAGCTCACAATTAAAATTCCCTATCAGTCTTTGGAGTGTGTTAAGAGACTAATCAACCCGCTTGTCATCCTTGGTTGTATTTGAATGGACTCCAGCACTGCAAAGCAACACATGCTTACCACTGAGCCACCGTACAGTGCTTACCACTGAGCCACAGTACCGTGCTTACCACTGAGCCACGGTACAGTGCTTTCCGCTGGGCCACGGTACAGTGCTTTCCGCTGAGCCACGGTACAGTGCTTTCCTCTGAGCCACGGTACAGTGCTTTCCGCTGAGCCACGGTACAGTGCTTTCCGCTGAGCCACGGTACAGTGCTTTCCGCTGAGCCACGGTACAGTGCTTTCCGCTGAGCCACGGTACAGTGCTTTCCGCTGAGCCACGGTACAGTGCTTTCCGCTGAGCCACGGTACAGTGCTTTCCGCTGAGCCACGGTACAGTGCTTTCCGCTGAGCCACGGTACAGTGCTTTCCGCTGAGCCACGGTACAGTGCTTTCCGCTGAGCCACGGTGTACCGTGCTTTCCGCTGAGCCACGGTGTACCGTGCTTTCCGCTGAGCCACGGTGTACCGTGCTTTCCGCTGAGCCACGGTGTACCGTGCTTTCCGCTGAGCCACGGTGTACCGTGCTTACCGCTGAGCCACGGTGTACCGTGCTTACCGCTGAGCCACGGTGTACCGTGCTTACCGCTGAGCCACGGTGTACCGTGCTTACCGCTGAGCCACGGTGTACCGTGCTTACCGCTGAGCCACGGTGTACCGTGCTTACCGCTGAGCCACCGTGCTGTCCAGTTATATTAGTACAGTGATCCTGGAGTTCACTATTTGGATGTACATTCTTAATACTTTTTTTCTAAACGTGGAGTGAAGTTTGGGGTATGGGAGGTACATAACGCACTGCTAGACTATACCTAGTTTGGTTTTGAAAGCTTGTTCTGTTTTTGACATTACTCTAGATTAGAATCTCAGATATTCTAACCCAAGTACCTCGTACCCAACACAATTACATCAAATTGCCTCAGAGGATGTGATCATTCACTGCCTATTTTAAGCGGCATTCGTATCTTAGTGATGGCATATCACAAGGATTGCTAGAGGGCTTCCCCTGCATGAAGGATTTACACCATGACCCTAGGTCTTTACTCACATGGTCCCCATGCTGAGTTTTTAATGGCCACATCCACCCCAGTAAGTGATGACATACCAGTAGAACATGCCATGCATTAGTGATCATTAGTTTTCTCTTGGACTGTGATGCCCCCCATCATCACGCAGGGAACTGTAGCCAAACCCTTCCAGGAAACTGATGTAGAAAATCTGTGAAGGGGATGCAGCTCTGAAGCATTACTAAAGCCCTTGCATTACCTATATTCACGTGGGGCCCAGTGCTCCGATTCTAATTAGATGCCATCACGTAAAGGAATGGGAGGACCCTTTAAAGGGAAACTTTCAGCAGATTTTTGCTATGAAAGCTGAAGACAGCATGCCGTACGGGTTAAAAACATAAAGTAACTGTGCTTCTCTTATCAGTTTGAGAGCTATGGTTTACATAAACTAAAGGGTTTATCACCCTTCGATTAGCATCACAGGGCTAGAGAATCATGCCGTCCCTTGTTGTGATTGACACTAGTGATAAGCTAATATACTCGTTACCATACGCTGCTCGCACTGATAGTACAGTATTCGCAATACTTGTTACTCAGAGTATCACTGGTGCTCGTGAGTGTGAGCAATCTAACACAAATTGCTGCCTCCCTTCAGTACACAGAGAGCTAGCACCTCAGTGAGAGCAGATTGAATAGAAGGGGAACAGCAAGGTGTTGTATGCTGAGAGAACTAAAAAAAAAAAGCCCACCTTCCCGCCCTGTCTCGGAAATGCTCGTTTTATGGCTGGACGTGTGTGGGCTGAGCCAATCACTAATTGACTAACATTGGACTCTCTATTCGGGATGAATACGCAAGTTATAAACTACTCGCTAGAAATCTCCCGAAGCCGAGCACTTCACTACTTGCTCATACCTAATTGACACCTAAGTCAACTCACCATCTCTGCTGAGCACCTGCTGTGGATGGGGCAGCTCTCCCAGCTATGCTACATGCTTAAAGGGGAACTCCAGTGAGAGAAAATTTTTAATACAGTTCCTGCCGTGCTACATGATGAAGCAAAGCTGTACACTGAAGTTCTAGGATCTATAGATCTCTTATAATTCAATAAAATCATACCTGTTCCTTTGATCTCCCCCTTCACTCATGAAACCCTAGATTTCTGCATGTCAGCTTCATCTAGGAGCAGAGAAGAGGAGGTGTGTCGGAGGTGTGGATGCTGGGAGCTTTAGGATCAGCCTACATTCACTCCCCCTTACATTTCTGTATAAGGAGGGGGTGTGGTAGGGGTGTGTGGCCACCAGCCCCATGCTCACACATTCAATCCAGCCCCTCATATACCATCCTATGTGACAGGGGGGTCCAGGCTTTCAATAGTAATCATATCACCAAGCAGATGCAAATCCATGCTGTGATCCTCTGCTGTATGATGATGCATAATGTGTAATGTTATTGTGAGGATACAAGCAGAGACAAATCATTACATTGATCAATTCGCTCTGCATGGTCTCCCCTTTCCTATAAGGAACATGGTAGCTTCTTATCTCTCTAACTTTCAATGGATCATCATCATCATCACTCCTCACTGGAATGTAGGCTGATCCTGCAGCTCCCAGTATCCATGCCCCTGACACACCTCCTGCTTTTTAATCTTCCAATATGCTCTCATGCTGAAAATTCTGGGTTCTCTGAGGTGGGGGCTAGATCAGACGAGCAGATATGATTTTATTGATTTAGAAGAGATCTGTAGATCCTAGAACTGCAGTGTACAGCTCTGCTTCATCATATAGGGGGGCAGGAACTGTACTTAAAGGTTTTCTCTCACTGGAGTTCCCCTTTAAAACTCAATGCTTTGATTGTGACAGAACGGCTGCACCCAGTAATCTATGTGATACATCGTTGGATTCAGTCTCTTTGCCTATACTACCGTATGTTGCCGTCAGATGAGTTAGCAAAAACCTGCTGACAGATTCTCTTTAATGCACAAACCTCTTCTGGGGTCTAGCACAGGTCGTGAAACCCAGGTCCAGGACTATTAACACATTTGGCATCGCTTAGACTCATTCACACGTCAATACTATATATTCACTACAACTTCTGCAAACCTCTAGGACACAGAGTTGCTGGCTACACATTGTTATTCACCCCTGTGCGTTCCCTTGATTATGTCTTTTACCAGTTCTACTTTAGTATGGTGTTTTCTGGTGGATAGAAAGGTTTTGATTGTTCTTTGGCCTACTTTTGTTATAGAGGACCTCTCTCCATAGACACTGGCACCATGTTGATCCTTTGTGGTTGATCTGCGCCTGATACGGTAATCATTTCCAGGTGACTTGTTTTGTTCTGGGTCCAGTCGTAACAGGATAATCCAATGTTTAAAATCTGATTGTTTCCCAGCAAGATGAACAGCATTGAATGTTTCTTGCAGCCAACGTCAACTGAAATATCAAAAAAAATAGTTTCTGGGGTCTCACTGCCTGCCCCCCATCTCGCAGGTGACCACCATTGTATAAGGTCCCTCAGAATAGAAGCCAATGTAAAATGCTGCAATAAAGGATGTTTTCTCCTAATCGGAGGGACACCAGGCGTCCCGGAAAGGTTAACAGACGTCATATGTATTCACTCCTTGGCACCGTGCATGGCAGACGTGGCAGTGAAACCTTATAATGTAAAGTGTGGGGGAACAGGTGGCGGTCATGGGATACTGAGATGTGCCAGGTCAGACTATGCACATAGGATTTGGCAGAGGTCTCCGAGCCGGGAAATATGTGGAATACGAAATTGAATCTATAACTTTAGAATGAAGAAATGCTGGTCCGGTCACATGTGTAATAAGTACACAGCGGGGAATGGTAATACTGCCAGATGCACCGTCATACTGTGCGCATAGAATTACTATACTATAACCCCTCTCGCTCCCTCAGCACATTATTCCCCCCCCTTCCCCCACAACGTTCCCCTTAAATGGCACATTATCCCCGTTTCTTAAGAGGTTTCTAAAAATCCATAAAATAAAGGGCCACCTGGGCTGTGAGCTAAAATAATAAAGTGCAGGGGCTCCTGCCGCAGCCTCATTACTCGCTGCTGGGGATTGTTTGTTTGGCTGCAGATTCAAAATCCCTCCTACACGCTGTCAATCACCAGCAGTGCCCCCTCGGTCTCACTGTTTTCTGAATTAGCCACCCATTATTCCCACAATACCACAACTCTAAAGCGCAGTCTCTCCAGATGCAGAAACAGGTGATTTGTAGTGTCCAGGAGAATGGGAATCATCCGCTAGTCCCCAGATTCAGCCGGTCTATACAGAGACCTCAATGACGGAGGAGTTTTATTGTGACCTCCAATAGAACCATATGGTTGTTTAAAGGGATTGTACCAGTTTACTAGGGCCGTGCAGTCAGAAGCCAAACATCCGATTCTGATCCTTCAGTTTCCTTGAATCTGACTCAAACTCCACCAAAATGGACACAGACTCCGACTCTACAGCCAGGGCTGGGAAGTCAGTAAGCCAAACATCTGACCCACACTCCAACTCCTCAGTTTCCCTGAATCTGACTCCACCCAAAAGGAACTCTTGACACTGTAACTCGCTGGCTCTGGCCCTCGCTGACTCTGGCCCTCGCTGACTCTGGCCCTCGCTGACTCTGGCCCTCGCTGACTCTGGCCCTCGCTGACTCTGGCCCTCGCTGACTCTGGCCCTCGCTGACTCTGGCCCTCGCTGACTCTGGCCCTCGCTGACTCTGGCCCTCGCTGACTCTGGCCCTCGCTGACTCTGGCCCTCGCTGACTCTGGCCCTCGCTGACTCTGGCCCTCGCTGACTCTGGCCCTCGCTGACTCTGGCCCTCGCTGACTCTGGCCCTCGCTGACTCTCTCCATCCCTGTGTACCACAAACAATTGTACAGTAATGTCATCTTTATGTCTGTTTAGTATAATAGCACTTTGTAAGCAGAACGGGACGTGTTTCTTTATTATTTTATCTTTCCTCTCTGGCCTGATGTTTCAGTAGAGTTTTTTTACTTTGCCTTTTTTCCCCTTTTAACTTTTTTGATGTGTAGAAAACAGTTTTATGTTCTGCAAACCGTGGAGCGAGAATCCTTTCTGGTCTAAAATTAGCCCAGCTGTAACGTTATATTAATAGCCGGTTTCGGTTTGTACATCATACGTGTGCTGAACACGCTGCATATGGCGCGTTTACATGGAAACTGAAGCCATGGCATCATTATACAGCCTTGTCACTTTGAATATTCAGCTTCCCCTTTTATTCTGTCACTAGATCGTCTATGTACGGTATGTTGAAAAGGGGAAGCCGAAGACTCAAATACACAGAAATCAATTACATACAAATCTTATAATTTTTTTTCTTAGTTGTGCATTAGAGATGAGCAATTCCATTCTCGCTGACCTTGCCTGGTCGTCCATGGCAACTGGTGACGGCTCTTTCCAGGCCCCAAGTGGCGTTATATATGTATGTGTGTGTGTATATATATAATATAGTGTGTGTGTGCGTGCTCTCTGGGCCTGGAGCTGGGGGTGTGTCGTGGTGATGTGCACGGATAGCCGCCATTTTCCGAGTTCCTGCAAGCATTGGTATTCTGCGACACTGCCTCTACTGCCCTGGACCTCCAGAAAGTGGCTGTGGATCTCGATCCGTGGCCATTTTCTGGAAGTCCGAGGTGGTAGAGGCAGAGTCATTGCCTGCCAATGCCTGTAGGAAACTGGAAAGTGGCGGCTATCCGTGCACATCGCCATGACACCCCCCCAACTCCAGGCCCACAGCCTTGCTCCACTGCCCTCATCCGCCATAGACTCTGCCTCCTGCTCCACTGCTGCAATAATCAAAAACATACAAGATTAGGATTATAAACCCCCCCCTACCATTTTCACCCCAGTTTTTGGGGAAAAAAGTGCATCTTCTAATCCGAAAAATACAGTACGGCAAAATGTTCTAAGAGTGCAAATGTGTTATGAAAAAACAAACTAAGAATAAAGTAATAGAAGCATTTCACATCATATATTCAACACCGAAGAAATGCAATACAAATGAAATGATTATCCCAGTAATGTAAAGCACTTCATCTGCAACTCATTATTCAAGAGCCTTTTGATAAATGACATTCTTCCTTCCAATGCAAAGAAGAACCGACTTTTGTCCTTTCCCAGTCTTGAACAGGCCACGTAATGTTGACTGAGAAAAGCAATGCAAATCGATTCCTGCTATTTTCAAGGACTGTCCCTGAGCCTTGTTAATGGACATTGCAAATGCCAGTCGAATTGGAAACTGGAGGCGTTTAAAATCGAAAGGGAAATCAGATGGAATGAGTGGAATTATTGGAATGAAAATGTCCTTTCCTGTGGCACATCCTATCAAAATGGGTGCTCCAATTACATGTGCAAACAGGTTCTTAATCAAGAGTCTTGTTCCATTACACAGCTTCGGTGGATCTAAATTTCTCACCAGCAGAATAGGTGCTCCAGGTTTTAGAAAGATATTATGCGAAGGAAGTCCTTGTGCTTCCAAGGAGTTGAGGACCTTACGGTAGTTTGAGCAGGGTCTGTTACTGTATCCTCTGACTTGTAGGTCGTGCACACAACCTGGAAGGAGAATTTGAACTTGAAGGTTGATCTTGTTGACGCTATCATTTTTTGGAGCTACAATAGCCATGTCACACAGCCAGCAAGACTTTATGAAGTTGCGTTGAAAAAGCCTTTGCTTTTAGCTCAACAACGGATGTCAAGATGTAGCAAAAGTTGCTTGGAATCATGATCTCTCCAGTGGTTGAGTTTACTGGTGCCTTGCCTTCTTGGGAGAATAGTGTACACTAGCTGGACTCCTATCATTTTCATTTCAGCTAACAGCTCAGCATTAAATAATTTTGGTGGTGGGACCAATGGTACAGCCATTAATCTACAATGTCCTGTTTTCAAACACGGCAACCTCTGGCCACATGTTTCTCGTGCTACTGTGAGGAGCCTAAATATGCTACCATGCCTGCAGCGTTTCCAGTCTTGTCGCCCGTTGAGCACATCTGTTACGTCATTGGTCAGCAATTACACAGGAAGCCGCCAGCAGTAGATCTTGATGGTTTGCCCAAGTACATTTAGCATGGCAGATCATTGCTCAGACAGCCATTAATAACCTCATTGATAGTAGCCAATCTGCGTTAAGATTTCTGCTTGTGAATCTCATACTCTGTACTGAATAAATTAATGAAAAATAATCTTTTTATTGCTCCTGGGATCTCCAGATTTCCATGACTTTTCTTACTTGTTGTTGGAACTTCAGTGTGTGTATGTACTTATTAGTGTTTTCATATACAGTGCCTACAAGTAGTATTCAACCCCCTGCAGATTTAGGTGGTTTGATAAGATGCCAATAAGTTAGAGCCTTCAAACTGCAAACGAGAGTAGGATTTATTAACAGAAGCATAAATCTTACAAACCAAAAAGATATGTTGCTCAGTTGAATTTTTAGAAATTTTAAACCTAAAAGTGTGGGTCAATTATTCAACCCCTATGTTTAATATTTTGTGGAATAACCCTTGTTTGCAATTACAGCTAATAATCGTCTTTTATAAGACCTGACCAGGCCGGCACATGTCTATGGAGTTATCTTGGCCCACTCCTCCATGCAGATCTTCTCCAAGTTATCTAGGTTCTTTGGGTGTCTCATGTGGACTTTAATCTTGAGCTCCTTCCACAAGTTTTCAATTGGGTTAAGGTCAGGAGACTGACTAGGCCACTCCAACACCTTGATTTTTTCCCTCTTGAACCAGGCCTTGGTTTTCTTGGCTGTGTGCTTTGGGTCGTTGTCTTGTTGGAAGATGAAATTACGACCCATCTTAAGATCCTTGATGGAGGAGCGGAGGTTCTTGGCCAAAATCTCCAGGTAAGCCGTGCTATCCATCTTCCCATGGATGCGGACCAGATGGCCAGGCCCCTTGGCTGAGAAACAGCCCCACAGCATGATGCTGCCACCACCATGCTTGACTGTAGGGATGGTATTCTTGGGGTCGTATGCAGTGCCATCCAGTCTCCAAACGTCACGTGTGTGGTTGGCACCAAAGATCTCGATCTTGGTCTCATCACACCATAGAACCTTGAACCAGTCTGTCTAAGAGTCCTCCAAGTGATCATGAGCAAACTGTAGACGAGCCTTGACATGACGCTTTGAAAGTAAAGGAACGGAGACCATTACGGTGGAGTACGTTACTTATGGTATTGACTGAAACCAATGTCCCCACTGCCATGAGGTCTTCCCGGAGCTCCTTCCTTGTTTTCCTTGGGTTAGCCTTGACTCTTCGGACAAGCGTGGCCTCGGCACGGGAGGAAACTTTCAAAGGCTGTCCAGGCCGTGGAAGGCTAACAGTAGTTCCATAAGCCTTCCACTTCCGGATGATGCTCCCAACAGTGGAGACAGGTAGGCCCAACTCCTTGGAAAGGGTTTTGTACCCCTTTCCAGCCTTGTGACCCTCCACGATCTTGTCTCTGATGGCCTTGGAATGCTCCTTTGTCTTTCCCATGTTGACCGTGTATGAGTGCTGTTCACAAGTTTGGGGAGGGTCTTAAATAGTCAGAAAAGGCTGGCAAAAGAGATAATTAATCCACACATGTGAAGCTCATTGTTATTTGTGCCTGAACTACTTCTTAATACTTTAGGGGGACCAAACAGAATTCTGGTGGTTTGAGGGGTTGAATAATAAATGACCCTCTGAATTAACTTTTAACGCTTTAAAAAAATAAATAAAATATTTTTTGTGGCACTGCATTTCCCACTTCCAGGCTGATCTACAGTCCAAATGTCACAATGCCAAGTTAATTCCGCATGTGTCAACCAGCTAAATCTGCAGGGGGTTGAGAATACTACTTGTAGGCACTGTATGTATGTGCGCTGAGTGTCTGGCCTCTGATTGGCTGGTGTCTTTTATTGCAATGCAAGAAGGCAGAGGGTCCCTGCGCCACAGTGCATTTCAGTTGATTGTGTGCATCCATCTGAAATGGGCACTGTGGTCAGAGGGCCACTTCCCGGAAGCCCCTGATGAAATAGTTGTTGACTCGATAGTGTTCAGAGTTGCACAGAGGTTGTGTTATTTAATTTGACTATGGTTTGTGGCTCTCTGTTTACGAATAATGCTTCTAGGTGTGTAAGGCTGGACGCAGACACTGGTTTGGTGCCAAAAAGCAGCCGGGCGAAGACAAACATCTCACAGTTCCTCCCTCACTTACCATAGTGACCTAATATCTCTTGATTGCAAATAGCTCCGGTCTCTTTATAAGGAGTTCTGGTGAATTAAAATATTGCTTATAATTCAAACTGCTACCCTCAACATTTTCACTGCCACTGACCTATGGGATACGTCATAAATTAAAGCCCATCTGTCACTAGATTTCACAATAGAGACTGCACACCTTCACCCCCAGGCAATTTTCCATTGTTGTTTTTTCCCCTCTTCCAAGAGACATAACTTTTTTTTATTTTTCTGTCAATGTAGACATATGAGGGGCTTTTTTTTATTTTTGCAGGATGAGTTTTATTTTTATATTGTACTGGAAAACTGGGAAATAATTCCAAGTGCGGTAAAATTGCAAACAAAAAGTCCAAATACACGATTGTTTTTTGGGTTTTTTATTCACCATATTCACTATATGGTCAAACTGACATGTTGGTATGATTCCTCCGGTCAGTACGAGTTCGTAGATACCAAACATGTATATGTTTACTGTTATCTGAGTGGTGAAAAGAAAATTCAAATGTTTTTAAAGAAAAAGAATTGTCCCTTTTAGCCATTTTCCGTCATCCATAATGTTCTCATTTTTCGGGAACTGGGGCTGTGTGATGGCTTATATTTTGCGGCTTGATCTGATGTTTTCGGTGATACCATTTTTGGGTAGATGTGCTGTTTTTATCACCTGTTACTGAATTTTATTGCATTGTTGCGATGACCCAAAAAAACATAATTTTTGCGTTGACTTTTTTTATTCATTACACAGCTTACTGATCTGATTGATTTAATATTTTTATCGGGCATTTCTGAATGCGGCAATACCAAATATGGGTATTTTTTTTATATACCGTATATACTCGCGTATAAGCCGAGTTTTTCAGCCCAAAAATTGGGCTGAAAAGTCTCCCCTCGGCTTATATGCGAGTATATACTGGACCCCCTCACTGTTTGGCGCCCCCACCTCAGGATGGCCCCCCCCCCCCCCCCCCGCACGCAGCGCTGCGCTCATACATTACCAGCCTGTCAGCTGTCATCCTCCGGTGGCGGATCGCGGCTCCCGGCTCCGGCTTCCATCTTCATCTGTGTCTTCCTGCATGTCACATGACCGGCCGGCGTCGCGATGACGTCATCTCGATGAGCCCCAGTCACAAAGCAGGAAGACACAGATGAAGATGGAAGCCGGAGCCGGGAGCCGCGATCCGCCACCGGAGGATGACAGCTGACAGGCTGGTAATGTATGAGCGCAGCGCTGCGTGCGGGGGGGGGCCATCCTGAGGTGGGGGCGCCAAACAGTGAGGGGGGCCTGGGGCTGCTGTATATTACCCCTGGGGCTGCTGTATATTACCCCTGGGCTGCTGTATATTACCTGGGCTGCTGTATATTACCCCTGGGGCTGCTGTATATTACCCCTGGGGCTGCTGTATATACCCCTGGGGCTGCTGTGTACTACCCCTGGGGCTGCTGTGTACACCCCTGGGGCTGCTGTGTACACCCCTGGGGCTGCTGTGTACTACCCCTGGGGCTGCTGTGTATACCCCTGGGCTGCTGTGTATACCCCTGGGGCTGCTGTGTACTACCCCTGGGGCTGCTGTGTACTACCCCTGGGCTGCTGTGTACTACCCTGGGCTGCTGTGTACTACCCCTGGGGCTGCTGTGTACTACCCCTGGGGCTGCTGTGTACTACCCCTGGGGCTGCTGTGTACTACCCCTGGGGCTGCTGTGTACTACCCCTGGGGCTGCTGTGTACTACCCCTGGGGCTGCTGTGTACTACCCCTGGGGCTGCTGTGTACTACCCCTGGGGCTGCTGTGTACTACCCCTGGGGCTGCTGTGTACTACCCCTGGGGCTGCTGTGTACTACCCCTGGGGCTGCTGTGTACACCCCTGGGGCTGCTGTGTACACCCCTGGGGCTGCTGTGTACTACCCCTGGGGCTGCTGTGTACTACCCCTGGGGCTGCTGTGTACTACCCCTGGGGCTGCTGTGTACTACCCCTGGGGCTGCTGTGTACTACCCCTGGGGCTGCTGTGTACTACCCCTGGGGCTGCTGTGTACTACCCCTGGGGCTGCTGTGTACTACCCCTGGGGCTGCTGTATACCACTGGGGCTGCTGTATATTCTGCTGGGGCCTGCATACCACTGGAGAGGCTGCTGTATACTACCACTGGGGGGGCCTATATACCACACTGTTGGGGGCTGTATACCTGTGCTGGGGTCCACCCTCGGCTTATACACGAGTCAATAGGTTTTCCCAGGTTTTGGGGGCAAAAGTAGGGGGTCGGCTTATACACGGGTCGGCTTATACACGAGTATATACGGTACATATTTTTTTGCTTTAGAAGACGCACCCCCAAATTTGGTGAAGGAAAAGAGAAAATAATTTTTAATGTTAAATGGCGTCCGTCTTATAATGCCATTGTCTGTCTTACAATCAGTTTATATGTCCCCCATCCTGGTATGTGTGACCCCTTCTGATGTATGGTATCCCTCCTGGAATCCATGCCCCCATCCTGGTATATGTGCCCCCTCCTGATATATGGTCTCCATGATGGTATCCATGCCCCCATCATGGTATATGTGCCCCCTCCTGGTATCAATGCCCCCTCCTGGTATATGTGCCCCCTCCTAATATATATATGGTCCAAAGCGCATCCGCAAAAAGAATGACCATGTCAACTCCTTTTGTGCTTTCTTCCTGCGCTTTTACTCACCTTGCCACGCTCCACCGGTGATCGCTTCTTTTGCTGATGTGGCGCCCCTCTGGATCCAGTCACCACAGAGGTACTGCACCCCAGCCAGAGGTGTAGTACCCCACTTTCTGGTAAGGAGTGGGACACTGACCTGTATCCAGACGCCCAGGCCTACACTACACCAGGTCGGGGTTAGAGCGAGATTGCTCCTAAGGGAGAGCACAGTCCCTGATCCTGTCTGGAGAGGAGGAACCAAAGTATAAGGGATGGATGGAGACCAGAGTTAGGGGAGCACCCAAGAGGGAGTGAAGCCAGGGAGGACAGACGTTGGTGACGCAGGACACGTGACAGGCCATATAAAAAGACAAGAGAAGCATCTAGAAGACAATGGGTGGCTGGGCAAGAGCTGAAGGAGTCTGTGAGGGCCAGAGTGTATGTCAAGGAGGGACAACATCTAGAAAGAGACGTCCTGGAGACAGTGGGAGCTCGTCCTAAGACCTGGGAGAGGCAAAACTGGACAGAGGAGCTGAGAAAAGGAGAGCGGGGGTAATCCAAAAGACAGAAGGGGTCCCAGGGGAACGGGTAGTGAGCAATCCACCCGGGGGCGGCCACATCCACACCGACTGATACCGTGTGAAGGGACCAGACCGGAGAGTAGAGTGACCAGGCCCTAGATTAGTGGAGAAGACCAGGCTCAGCTAGATACCCGGAGGCTGCAGCCGAAACCGCGCACATCCACTGAAAAGGTGACCACGTAGGGTCAAGGGACTGGCACCAGAGAAACCCTACAAAGGCCGGCGGCCACTGGCTCGAAGCGCTGTGTGAGTGAGGTGCAGGGCAGGAGGGTGAAGCGAGCGCAGAAAAAGTCGACCATGAAAGGACGATAGCAAGAGGGGGTACCAGTTAAGGGCCGCCAAATTACCCTGTTAGTTAGCTGGATCCCCTTCTCCACCTCCAAGGACTCTGCGCTCTGCGGGCTGTTGTGACGGTGATGACTGCTGTAACCGGGAACGACAAAGCTGTGGGTAAACATCTTGAGACTGCACCCCGCTGTGTCTATGACTCGCTTGCTGCCCTGGGGGTCAGCCGTACCTGTGGAGGGCTTTCCAGCCAAGCTGCCTTGTCACTAACCCCAGTGGAACTGTGTAGCAGTGTCAGCCACCATTAGCCGCAACCCACGGTTGGCGTCGCGTGAAAAAGCATCCCCAGGTCTGGTACTCTTCTCCCTAAAGCCACCTTCCCTCATGACCACTTCCCAAAGAAGAGTCCACATCCCCTTTTGATTGACCACTCAGGGGCCATGGACCGGGTCACGCCGTCATGACATCCCCAGCAATGTCCACTGGCCCATTTCAGAGTACCCACGGACCCCACGTGGCAAGTCACTGACATCGTAGGACCTTGTGCAGGATCTTAAACAGCACCATGTGATCGGGCGAATCGTCACTGGTGCTGTGGGATCCTAGCGGCTGCGGCCCGGCGGGGATGAGAAGACTCCGCCGGGGGCGGCAAGGTAAATACAGCGCAGGAAGAAAGCCCAGGCTGTTCACACACACAATGCTGCATTATGTGAAGATCCGTTATTGGTGCAGTTTTGCACCAAAAATGCTTTGTGTGAACGTAGCCTTACTCTATTGCACACGTGCACTTCTCTCTGCCGTGCTGAGGGCAAAGCAAATTGCAGTAATAAAAAGGTGTGGGGAAAGGTCACGTACTATGTGATGGCCATGTCTGACTGTACAGGGACATGGTTTGATCATACCACATCTCCTGTGCTGATATAATCTTATATATGTGTCCCTGCTATGTACTGTGTAATGGATGTGTCTGACTGTACAGGGACATGGTTTGATCATACCACATCTCCTGTGCTAATATAATCTTATATATGTGTCCCTGCTATGCACTGTGTAATGGATGTGTCTGACTGTACAGGGACATGGTTTGATCATACCACATCTCCTGTGCTGATATAATCTTATATATGTGTCCCTGCTATGTACTGTGTAATGATGTGTCTGACTGTACAGGGACATGGTCTGATCATATCACATCTCCTGTGCTGATATAATCTTATATATGTGTCCCTGTTATGTACTGTGTAATGGATGTGTCTGACCGTACAGGGACATGGTCTGATCATACCACATCTCCTGTGCTGATATAATCTTATATGTGTCCCTGTTATGTACTGTGTAATGGATGTGTCTGACTGTACAGGGACATGGTCTGATCATACCACATCTGGGCAGGGGAGGATGCAGAGTAGACAGATAAATGGGATCATAGCTGACTCTTTCTGTGAGGTAAAACATGTCTAAAAACAGACAGGGAAATGTTTTACCTAACAGAAAAAATCAGCTGTAATCCCGTGCTGTAATGTCTGTATACTCACTTGGCTGTCAACCTATTTAGGGACAAGTGGGCTGGTGCTTTTTTTAATTTTTTTATTAGTCATAATTTTTTTAAATTTTATTTTTCACTATATTTTAATCTTGGCTGATAACTTGGACATGTGCTGTATGTGTCTATTCGCTTAGATGTTGCTTCCCATGCTTCATGTCACGCAGCCTATTCGGCTATTGTGATTTCCAAACAGATTGTTAAAAATGTTATTATTAATAAATTGATTATTGTTAATAGTCGGTTGGTTTTGCAGGTTTACATGTTTCCATTAACATAAAACTATCTAACAATCCATCCTATAGATCTACTTGTAAACCTCAGTGGCTTTCATGCCCGCAGCCTGTCATCTGGGTGGCTGCATTGTGTACTGCCCTAATGTAACCCATTAATATACCAGACATTGGAAAATCATTTTCTGACAGGGAAAATGAATAAAAGATTGTCTTCAGTTATTTTGTGTGTAGAAAAATTGCACTGGGAGCAAATATGGTAATAGTTTAAAAACCCAAACTGTCATTGAATAAAAATATATAAATTAAATCTGTCAATCTTGGAGAAATCTTTGGATTTTCAAAATGTGTCAAACTTTCATTGTGACACACAGGTTGAAATCTGTGTCAGATACATAGCAAAAATCTGCATGGAAGCTACCGTGTTTTTCCAAAAATAAGTCTGGGTCTTATACTATTTTTGTTTCCAAAAAAAGGGCTAGGGCTTATTTTGGGGGAGGGCTTTTTTTTTCCATGAACCACAATCACACATTTATCTTTGAAGGTGTACGGCCAGCTTCAGCTTGAAGCCGTACGGCCAGCTTCAGTTTGAAGGCGTACGGCCAGCCTCAGCTTGGAGGGTGTACAGCCAGCCTCGGCTTGGAGGGCGTACGGCCAGCCTTGGCTTGGAGGGCGTACAGCCAGCCTCAGCTTGGAGGGCGTACGGCCAGCCTCAGCTTGAAGGGCGTACGGCCAGCCTCAGCTTGAGGGGCGTACGGCCAGCATCAGCTTGAGGGGCGTACGGCCAGCCTCAGCTACAGTCAAACATGGCCGAGGTTCCCTGATGTTTTGGGGTTGCTTTGCTGCCTCTGGCACTGGACTGCTTGACCGTGTGAATGGCATTATGAAGTCTGAAGACTACCAACAAATTTTGCAGCATAATGTAGGGCCCAGTGTGAGAAAGCTGGGTCTCCCTCAGAGGTCATGGGTCTTCCAGCAGGACAATGACTCAAAACACACTTCAAAAAGTACTAGAAAATAGTTTGAGAGAAAGCACTGGAGACTTCTAAGGTGGCCAGCAATGTGTCCAGACCTGAATCCCATAGAACATCTGTGGAGAGATCTAAAAATGGCAGTTTGGAGAAGGCATCCTTCAAATATCAGGTACCTGGAGCAGTTTGCCAAAGAAGAATGGTCTAAAATTCCAGCAGAGCATTGTAAGAAACTCATTGATGGTTACCGGAAGTGGCTGATCGCAGTTATTTTGGCTAAAGGTTGTGCAACCAAGTATTAGGTTGAGGGTGCCAATACTTTTGTCTGGCCCATTTTTGGAGTTTTGTGTGAAATGATCAATGTTTTGCTTTTTGCTTCATTCTCTTTTGTGTTTTTTCATTGAAGACAAATTAAATGAAGATAATAATACCAAAGAATTTGTGATTGCAATCATTCTCAGGAAGAAACTAAGTATTATCTGACAGAATTGCAGGGGTGTCAATACTTTTGGCCACAACTGTATGTATAGGGAACAGCATAATGGCTTAATGTGAATAGCAGGGCTGTCTGCACAGCTAAAAAAGACATGGCAGAAACTGCTTGTGAATCTAAATAAAATGGAGACATCTTAGCTTAAGCAGTGGCCACTGCGTCAAGAGCCCGATAACCTTGTCACGGTGTTTCACATTATATCGGGTCCTAGCCGTGTGCCTCTCTTGTGGTGTAATGCTGTATGTGTGGGTTTTCATGCCTCTATATACAATTAAAACCAGCTGTGAGGGGTTATCATGGACATGACTACAACAAAATGGATACCAAACAATGCTACCGGGCAGGGGAAGGGAGCTCAGTCAAAAATCAGTAATACATCGCTGCGTGTGACATCGGGCTTAGTTACCCACTTGTTTACATGGTTACCAGCATTCTCGCTGATACTGATCGCTGGTAAGTCTGCCTGTGTGACAGCTCACCAGCGATCAGCCTTCAATGACTCCAGCAATCAGATCGCTGGCGACATTGATGTGTGTGACGTTCCCATTATATACTGATTGAAAGACTAACACAAGCATTATAAGTCGGACAACATTTAACATTAAAATTGGTTTTCTCTCTTCCCTTACCAAATTTGCGATGTCTTATAAAGCAAAAAATACAGTAGTTTAGTTCTTGCTGGGTGATTGTCATCATTATCATTTGATCTGTTTTGTAAGTAGAAACCTGCAGAAAATTGAATATTGACCTATGTGTTAATTGGGCACAAGAATTGAGATCGGTGATGCACTGTGACAGGGCTTCAACATTGGTCTGTTGCAAAATGGGTTAGAAAACTTTTTTCCAGGTTAAGGCTGCCTTCACACTTGCAGATGGATCTGCAGCGTTTTGCAGATGCATCTGCAAGTGTGAGCATGCTGACCGCGGCCCCTATGTTTATAATAGGGCGCACGCGGTGTGAAAGCTCTCATTCACTCCTATATGTGTACTGTCAGCAGGCGTATGCCTGCTGACAGATCACACACTCCCGTCCGCACTGTGGACGCGAGATGTAGCGTCCATGCTGCGGGCGGGAGAGTGTGATCTGTAAGCAGGCATACGCCTGCTGACAGTACACATATAGGAGTGAATGAGAGCTTTCACACCGCGTGCGCCCTATTATAAACATAGGGGCCGCGGTCAGCATGCTCACACTTGCAGATGCATCTGCAAAACGCTGCAGATCCATCTGCAAGTGTGAAGCCAGCCTAACAGAAGGGTTTCTAATCTTTGATTGTAAAAACCTAATGCCGTCTAAAAGCAGAAAAAAGACACTAGTACAAAACCAAAACAAAGCCTATATCCTCATTCAACTTTAGGAAAGAGGTTTCATGGCTCTTATTGTATCCTCGTTACCAAAACAAAGTGTTCTGTTCAAGAGAAAATGAGAGTAAGCAAATCTGCCATTGGTATAAAGGAAGAATAGGAAGATTATTGCCACCAACTGTGGAGTTCACCTTTCTGCATTCTCATAGTGCAGACTGCTGTATCCTGGCATCGGAGAGCAGCTGGGAAAGATCTGGAATCCTGACTTTCTACCCTATTACTTATCAAAGTAATGCAATAAATTAACAGAACACTACACTCAGAAAATCGCCCAACACTTAATCCTAATCCCCCTTCTTTACCATGACTGTTCAGTGTCTGGCGGTAAAACAACCTGCTGCAGCAGGAGCCTCCCCCCTCTGAGTTGTTAGACCACTTGCTAATCCTGATCACCTTTTAATGATGGACTTGATTAACTGGAGATCCAGCTAGTATTAAATACATGCAATATCTGTGACACAAATGGACAGACGGTGAAGGCAACTACGGTATATTTGTTACTGCCAGAGTGGAGCAAATACTTAGGGTATGTGCTGCGACACTGCTTTTTTTGCAAAGCTGCACCTCTGTGGCAGGAAAACGCACTGCAAAACGTGTGGGGTGTTGGTGCAGATTGGGGTCATGTGTTTTTGTTACTATCTATATATAATTGCCTTGTGGCATCTGTCATAGCCTCCTGTGTCTGGTTGTCTCTCTGTATTACAATGGGGTATCGTAGTGGGCTGTGTTACGACATCACAATGGTGTATTTGGGTATTGTGACATCACAATGGGGTACTAACATTACATGATAGTGGGTATTGTGACATCACATCCGAGTGAGGAATTATGACCTCACAATGGGGTATTATCACATCCTAGTGTGGGGGGAGATGGCCCACCACCTCAGCACCACACAGCCTGCCCCCATTGTGACTTTACTGCCCTCCGGATACGATGGCATCGGGCCTCCATGTAGTAGTCAATATCTGGGAGGGCTACAAGATGCAGCAAAAACATCCCAACAATTGACAGCTCATTCTTTTGGCTAGACCACAATCTGCACCTATTCTGCTTGGAAAAAATAAGCGTCGAGGGCACAAAACTTCAGAATTCTCATAGACTTTGCTGGTGTGTAAGGCTAAGCAATGCAGGTTTGAGACAAAAGGTGACACAAAAATGCAGCAAAAAAACGCAGCATCGGCACACAGCCTTAGACTGTTTAAGGCTGTGAGCGGGCGCTCTCTGCGTGCCTTGCAGGACCGTCAGCAATCTGGGGAGGGGGGAGCTCGATGTGTATAAAAATAAATATGGCAAATAGAAAAGAAAGATGATTATTCTTTTTTAAAAGAATATTGCATAACACAACAAATTTTATGAGTGAGTAGGTAGCTTATTGTTGTAGTTACCCTACTGGCCACTAGATGTCAGCACAGAGAACCTGTGTCTTGCTTTCCAACTGCTGCACAATTTGTCGTCCTTGTTTGAGTTTCTATATTAATGTCTACCTTCTGTTTTTGTATTTCAGCACCAGCAGACCTTCATAAATCAGCTGAGGGAGATCACCGGAATTAATGATCTTCAGTTACTTCAGCACGCACTTAAAGTGAGTGATTACTATTCCCCAAACTCCACATTTCAGACACCGTCATTTGGTGAATTTTTCATGTTGCAGATTTTCTGGTGCATTTCTACACCTACTAGGATTCCTGCATTTTTATTCACGTTTTTATCTAGTTTTTGCTGCAGTTTTTGTTACGTTATATAAAACTGTTGATGCAGTCAAGAGCGGATTACATGCGTCTTTAACGTGTTTACATAGTGCATGTAACAATTACCAAGATAGGGTGAACAAAGGCGCAATAGGGTCTTCTCCTTAGTTACAAATGTCAAAAATGGTGCTATTACAGCTCACCTTGTTGGGTTGTGTTACCCACAACTGGAATAAGCGCTTGTACAGCTGTTGCTGGACCCACACTTCCACGGTGCTATAGTGGAGATCAGACTTTAGAAGGGACGGTGTGTCACGGTCCACACTGCTGCATTCAAACAAAAGGTCCACGAAGTGATATGCAACGGCGTTTATTATCTCACTCGATGCGTCTCGGAGCTGTCCCTGCTCCTTCCTCAGGAATACACAATGTACATAGTGCATGTGGATTGTCCGCATCTAATACGAGTCTATGGCAGATCTCTACACTTAAAATTCAGAGGACCTGCAAGAGAAATTCACTTATTGCTGATTACAAAGCCACGCCTCAGGTCAGGTTATACTGAATGAAGTGCAGTGGGCAGTAGATTCTATAAATCACATCCACTTTGCTAGAACTGTAAATGCTGCGTTTTTTCCGCATATGCAGGAGTACACAGCATCAAAAACTCACCAAAACCTCATCATGGAAACGACCTTTTAGACACTTAGCCTATTTTCACACTGGACATTTTTGATCCGTTTTTGGGGCTGCTTTTTTTTTTTAAATGGCACCAAAAATGGATCAGCCATTGAGATTTTCAATTTGCTGTTCAGACGCTGCATTTTTGACTGCTGCGTTAGTGGTGCAGACAGCGGATCCAGAAAAGTATTGCTCCGTTTTTCTGCTGAGCTTTCCACACCACAAGGCTTCATTACTTACCCTCCCTGGCGATTCCTCGGTGAGCCCTGGCGATGCCTTTTTTCCGGGCATCAGTAGGACCTGGGAGTCTGGTACTGATAGGACCTGTTCTTGTGACTCAGCCTGAGTCACATTGCCAAGGTCTTGTAAGGACTCCTACTACAAACAGGTCCTGTCGGTGCCCGGGAGGAAGACATCACCAGGGCTCACCGAGGGATCGCCAGGGAGGGTAAGTGCATAAACTGCCCCAAAAAACAGATCAACAAAACCGGATCAACAAAACCGCTCTGTGTGAATGAGGCCTTACAAAGCAAACTACAGCAAATTACACAAAAATAAGAGTGTGAAATCTTTAAAGGGATCCTGTCACACCCAAAATGCCTCAAAAGCTATTAAAAGCTGTCCCTAGAGCATATTCACACTTACCCTACACTCCTTTTAGCTCCTAAATGCAGCTAGTGAAAATGAAGATACAGTACCTCATTAGGGATGATAATTAGTGACTATGGTATGCATAGTCACCCTGGCAGGCTGTCTTCATAATATCACGCCTCAATAGGCGTGATCTTCAAATCAGATTCAAATGCGCGCCTCCCCGCTCTGTCCTGTGCCGGCCGGGCTGCAGTGGGGCTGGGTGACGCGAATCGCGTCATTTCCGGTGCCGGGTGACGTATGTATACCTGCGCCGCCTAGCTTCAAGACCCGCACTGCGCATGCGCAGTGCGCGTTTTGAAGCTAACAGAGCGGCGCGGGTGTACATACCGTCACCCGGCGCCGGAAATGACGCGATTCGCGTCACCCAGCCCCACTGCAGCCCGGCCGGCACAGGACAGAGCGGGGAGGCGCGCATTTGAATCTGATTTGAAGATCACGCCTATTGAGGCGTGACGTGATATCATGAAGAGGACAGCCTGCCAGGGTGACTATGCATACCATAGTCACTAATTATCATCACTAATGAGGTAGTGTAATAACATTTATCTTCATTTTCACTAGCTGCATTTAGGAGCTAAAAGGAGTGTAGGGTAAGTGTGAATATGCTCTAGGGACAGCTTTTAATAGCTTTTGAGGTGTTTTGGGGGTGACAGGATCCCTTTAATATGCATTTTAGAGGCTTTTTAAGTTTTCTTTCAGCAGTTTGAGAAGTTTTTAGAAAAATATCTTTGGATAAGTGGAATTGTAAAATTTGCCAGATTTATTATTCATGGATGCAATATATTTTGGCACAAAAAAAACAAACCATTTTTTGGATTGAAATAAACTTTTCCACAGGTAACTTTTACACTGTAATGGTTTTGTGCTTTTGTAATGGCTTCTTTTTTTGCCATGATTTTCCAAAATCGCAGCAAAAGGTTGCGTTGGTGCAGCGGATTTGCCGTATATGGATGGAAAGTTAACAACTGTGTCTGATGATGACAACCCCACTCCATATCTGGACATCATAGATGGGCTCCCCTTTTCAGGACTCCCCAGATTGGCAATAACGCTCTGGCAGACGCTCCTATCCATGTATTACTTAAACAGCTATTCATGTGATTGATGATACTACATGTCTAGGAAGACTTAGCTACTTCGGGTAATAACAGGGGTTAAATTACCATTTTAGTAAATTTCTCCCATTGTCTACATGTTGGCCCACTGCTTTCATGAGAACAGGGCTGGAGTGTAGGGCTCATGTATGAACATGTGCTGTCTAAGGGTATGTGCACACGGGGGCGGGTTAGTGGCGGCGGCGGCTGGGCGGGACCCGACAGGAAGCTCCGGAGCCGTCCACCGGCTTCCTGTCGGGTCCGTGCTGCGGGAGACGGGCGAGTGTGCGGCGGTGCACAGCGGGTTAGCGCCGGCGATTCTGCAGCGGCTGGAAGCAGCACATGATTCTGCTTGCAGCCGCTGCAGAACCGGCCGGATTATAGAACATGCTCATTCTTTGCTAACCCGCTGGGAACCCAGCGGGTTAGCAACGGATGAGCATGTGGAAACCGCCGGTGTGTGCACACCGGGGTCGGTTTCCATAGGTTTATATGTTAACCCAAAAGCCGCTTTTGGATTAACATAAATTTGCATAAACCTCATGGAAACCGACCGGCGGTTTCCGCTGCTAAACCGCTGCTAAACCTTCCTGTGTGCACATAGCCTAAGGGGCTAGTGGATTCAGCACTTGGCCATCTTCATCAGTCCAATAGAAAAAAATTGAGCGGTGGTCTTCATGTTGACCGCCAGGGCTGTGGATTCGGAGTTGGTGTCCATTTTGGGGAAGTGGAATTAAGCGAGATTGAGAAATCTAAGTCAGAGGTTTAGTTACTAACTTCACAGCCAGGGCTGTGGAGGTGGAATCGTCACAGCCAGGGCTGTGGAGGTGGAATCGGAGTCCTATTCAGTGTCAATTTTGGTGGAGTTGGAATTGCAATCTGATTCAAGTAATTTGAGGAGTCAGAGGTTTGGCTTAGCGACTTCCCTGCCCTGTGGACCATCGCTTCAATCCAGCGGCATACTTTGGGGGCCACAAGAGGAACCATTTCTCCTTGTGCAAAATTCTTAAAGACACAGTTTTTCCAAAGTAATAAAAAAATAAATACTTTGAGAAGTGGCTTCACTAGTGTCAAAGATCCAGAGCACAAGATGAGTGCCTCATTGAGCATCGTGTCGCCATGATGCTGACATAATTCGACCTAGTAGTAGAATAAGGCCACGTGTACACGTTAAGTGCGATATTTGGTGAATTTATTTACCTTCGTATTTGTAGCCAAAACCAGGAGTGGGACAATCAGAGGTAATGTATAATAGAAACACGTCACCACTTCTGTATTTATCACCCACTGCTGGTTGTCTACAAATTCTGAGGTAAAAACTCATCAAATACTCAATGTGTGTATGTGGTCTAAAACTAAAAATGTATACCACCAATCGACATTTTAGACCACATACACAAATTGAGTATTTGATGAGTTTTTACATCAGAATTTGTAGACAACCAGCAGTGGGTATTAAATAAAGAAGTGGTGACGTGTTTCTATTCTACTTTTCCTCTGGTTGTTCCTCTCCTGGTTTTGGATACAAATTCTGAGGTAAAAACTCTCCAAATACTCGGCCAGCATCGGCGTGTGTGACAGCGGGAGACCAAAGATAAATGACCTCCCAGCACCTCACAGCAAGCGCTGGGAGCTTGTAACCAGGTTAAACGTCGGGTAACTAAGCAGAGCACTCTGCTTAGTTACCCCCTGTTTACCTTGGTTACCAGCGTTCTCACTGGTCCTGATCGCTGGTGAGTCTGCCTGTTTGACAGCTTACCAACGATCAGATAACTATGTCCCAGCGATACACATAGTTGGTCGGATCGCTGGGACATCGTTAGGTGTAACGGGGCCTTAAGTGTCCATAGATTCCACCACTATCAGTCCTGTTGGCCACTGGCTTTATGACCTACAAGACATCGACATCCCGTCCCAATGGTGTCACTGCATTGCACCATCTGTGAGGAGGGGTGCAGGAAGGAAACAATGCTTTTAAAGGAGGGCACTCGATGAAATGTTTTTACTTAATTAGAGGATATTAATACCGCGTTAAGAGGCACATTACTCGCACCCGGTTCTCACAACAGACTGTACACGACTGCTTCTGCTGTACAGAGATACTGTAGGTCCCAGTGGTCAGAACTCAATTTATCACCTATTCTGTGGATGATGATCAAATGTATTTAGTGGAAAACCCCTGTGGATGTTACATTAAGAGTCACCCATGGATTATTTTTCCTATTTTTGTATATTGAGTAAAATGCTTCTTTCTGTCATTTGCTCTCTGAGCTGTCCGTGTAGTGCTTGGTATTGATCCGATGCCGTGGAGCTGCTCCAGATTCGGAGAGTTTAATGGTCAGGATAATGGTGGCGGTGTTTGTGTGATGAGGCTGCAGAGCGGAGGGAGGAGGTCAGGGCCGTTCCTACAACTTGGCAGCAATGCTGGGTATTAGGTATGTAGTGAACAATGCAGGGTGTGGAGGGACGGTATGATAAATGTGAGATCTGTATCTGCGTCTCCTAGGAATGAAGGTGAATGTGTTGTTCTGAGGTCTAGGAATAATTGAGTACTTAAATGTTATATATTTACTATTTAAAGGGAATCTGTCAGGTAGACAGACCGCTGATTATAAAGAAACTGGCTCCATAACAATTAAAGGGAACCTGTCACCACGTTTTTCCCCTATAAACTGCAGCCCCACCAATAAGGCCCTTGTGTGCTATGTGACCACGTTGCGTATTTGGTGCTAAACTTTTCGGCACCAAATATGCATCTTCTGGCAGAAATGCACACTAATAATGTGATGTGTTTTTGGCGCGTTGTTGTCAGGCACAAATTTTTTAATGATGTCAATAGCTGGAAGGGCCGAAAATCGCACCAAAATACGGATCAGTAATTGACATGCTGCAGATTTTACTGCATCCAAAATCTGCACCAAATATGCAAGGAAAAAAATATGCTGCGGTGGCACAGCACTTCTGAACTCTTAAGGCCCCGTTACACGCTACAATGTCCCAGCGATCCCACCAACGATATGGATTGCTTGGACATCGTTCTCTGATCGTTGGTGAGTTGTCAGCAGACTCACCAGCAATCAGGGCCAGCGAGAACGCTGGTAACCAGGGTAAACAGCGGGTAACTATGCAGAGCATGGCACTTAGTTACCCGCTGTTACCTGCTGTTTACCCTCGTTACCAGTTCCCAGCGCTTGCTGTGCGGTGCTGGGAGCACGTTCATCGTTGGTCTCCCACCGTGGAGACCAACAATAAATTTATGGTCCAGGTCATTTACCAACGATGAGCGACCTCTTCGATGGTCGTTGGTAAATGTCACACGCAACGATGTTTAGACATCGCTGCAACGTCACCAAACCAGTGACAATTGGTTAACGATATCGTAGTGTGTGATGGGGCCTTTAGACTTTGCTGGCTTCATGATATACATGCAGATTTTTATGCAAATTGGTAAAATACGTGTCAATAAACATACCATGGGCACAAGACCTTATACAGCATTCTAGAGTACTATATATCTCCAGGCCGATCTGTATAACATAAAAAAAAAAGGTTACTATACTTTCCTATGGGACAGTCCGGTCTGATGAGCGTCGCTGATCTTGGTTCTTTTTTTCTTGCCCCATGTGGATGACTCATCGTATGTCATCCACACAGTGTCCGCCATTGCGCTCCTGCACAGGCAGACTTTCTCTGCCGTGCTGAATGCTGTAGTGTGCATACGTGGGCGCTCTACGATGCATTACAGTCCTTTGCTCTGTCCTCGGCACGTGAGCAGGAGCGCTATGAGAGCCAGTGATTGGATGATGTAGCACGTATCAACCACACAAAGCAGAGATGAAGCGCCGGCTACACCTATCGGACTGGTCCCCCCCATAGGTAAGTATAATACATTATATTTTTTATGTTATGCAGATCAGCCTGGGGACTTATATACAATGTTCTAGAATGCTGGATATAAAGGCTTACTGGAGGGTGGCCGCATTTTACATGGGGGAAAGCGTGATGACCGTTTCCCTTTAATTTTGGACAAAGTTCTTTTTCTCCATGTCCCAATCTGTGTTAAAAATAAAAATAAAAATTCTTGCACTTGTCATACTGACCACTGGGGCTTTTATGAGACTATATCCCCACCAGACGTATTTTTTTGTGCTGCATTTGTCAGCTGCACAAATGCAGCTGTGTAAAAGAAAAATAAAAGCCGCACAAACATTGCGTTTGTGCACATTGCAAATAAGTGGAGACACACACAGAGACAGTGCATCAGCAGAAGCTGTGTGTGTGTCGTACTTCCACCTGAGTCACATGACCGGTCACGGTGCGCAGGTCTTGGAAGGATATTGCAGCTTTTGCAGGTGCACGGAGGAAGAAATCACCGGGGATCAATGTGGGCTCACCAGGGAGGATGAGTATTGCAGTGGAAAATGTAGGAAAAAGCACCAGAAATGGACTGTGGGAATACCAATGTTAGTCATGCTTTCTTGGGGGGTTAGAATGGAGTCAATGGGGAAAACTCAGCCCAAAAATGGGCATGTTAATTGACAGGGACTTTTGTAAATGCAGGCAATTTCTGAAGCAAAAACACAGAGGTGGACACAGCTTTTGGAAAATCACAAAGACTTGAATGATAAAGCTGCAAAGGTTGTGTTTTCAGTGCAGAAATGCATCAAAATACGCAGCACAAGTGCATAGTGTGCACAGAGCCTAAGGCCATGGTGACAGGCTGCATTTTTTTTTTCTGCAGGCAAGACCTACATTCTTGGCAGTAAAGAAGCTGCTAAAAAAAACAGGTTTTGATTCTTATTATATGAGTCATTTGTCTACAGCACGTGTTTAATAGTTTCAGTCACCAAAAACGCATGTTAGCTTTTTTTTTTCTTTTTTGCAGTGCTCTTGCACTTTCTCGCTGCTTTTTATGGTGATAAGAATGCTGCAGAAACACTGAAAGTATTAACATTGTGCAGATTTTTTTTCTGTTTTTAAAAGCTGCAGTTTTCCAGTAGAGTCAGGAAATAGAAACCGATTTCTGACATCTCATAGCTTTGGCTGCTATTACTGTAAAAAGCAGATTTTACTTTGCATACAAAAACACAATGTGTGAATATAGCCATAACGTTCTGTTGTAGTAGGAAATAATACCTGTACATGGAGTCAAGATCATGACTGTTCTGGCTGTGTTTTGTAGTAAAGCATCTACTGAGCATGTGCCTAGCTCATCGTGAAGGGAGGGGAGCAGGGTCAGCCAAGACTTCCCCTATTGCGATTGGTGGATTCTCTGTTATGAGACAAGTGTACAGGTTACCTACATTGTAATCCTTACTCTGATGAAACTGATGAAAACTCTTCCTGAAAAGGCAGGGAGTACAAGTTTAAAAAAAGCCCCAGTGGCCAGTATAGAATGTTATTTTTCTTAACTATTCTTTACATCTTTTACAGCCTGAGGTGTAGCGGATAAGACAGAAAGTGGTTTGGGTGTTGAGACCTCCAGTGAACACAATATGGGTGGCTTCACATTTGCGTTCCCCTCCGCAGCGTTCTGCGGAGGGGAACCGTTATGTGAGCGCAGCCACCGCAAGTCACTATGTTTATAATGGGGACACACGGTGCTGCCCTTGACTGCGCATTGCCGTGCGTTCCCATTCATTTGCCTGTGTGATTTGTACGCATGCGCATGCGTACAAATCATACAGGCAAATGAATGGGAGTTCACGGTCATGCGCAGTTAAGTGCAGCACTGTGCGTCCCCATTATAAACATAGGGACTTGCGGTGGCTGCGCTCACATGGCGGTTACCCTCTGCAGAAAACTGCGGAGGGGAACGTAAATGTGAAGACAGCCTTAGAAAGTCGCTCTGCTGGGTGCAGAAGTGTATGGAACCAAGAGTAAATGTATGAGCCTGAGCGTAGGGTGGAGAATGAGTTCATAGACATAATATTGGGCCTATGCTATGCCCTGTGTACTTTAACCCCTTTACGACATCCAAAGCACATGTACACCACAAATCATAAGCGGGTGTATTAAGCAGGCTCACCCCATACTCTGCAGATAATGGATGTATTACAGCCAAGACCTGCCTCTAATAAACGTGGGTGGAGTTGATCGCCACCTGCAATTTTTAACCTGTTAAATCCCACCGTCAAACAATGACAGAAGGATTTAACATTTGCTGTGACGTGATCACGGGTTGCAGATGGGATGCTATGACAGCAGGGGATTTGCTTAGACCTCCATGCTTGTCATAGCCACCAGGGCTGTCTAGTCAGTAAGCCAGACATCTGACTGATTCCTCAATTTCCCTGACTCCTACTCCATCCAAAATGCACTCCGACTCCACGACTCCTCAGCCACGCTCTGTGCCCAGACTTCAAAGGAGACTATGAATTTTCAGCAGTGCTATGTCACCGCTGTATATAGCACAAGCGATTAGACAATCAGGTTATAGTTGCCTAAGGGGACTTGAAAGAACAGTAGAGAAAAATGATGTAAAAAAAAGTGAAAAAGATAACAAGTTCAAATCAACACCCCTTTTGCCATATTAAAAATAAACATATATCTATTATATAATTGCGAATAGGTTTTTTTGCCCCCGGCGTGGTCATGTGGATACGCGCGAAGCATTGGCCGCGTAGCGGCCATTGCGAGCAGTTCTAAGTCGACTCGCAATGCGAGCCGGCGTGGTCATGTGGATACGCGCGAAGCATTGGCCGCGAAGCGGCCATTGCGAGCAGTTCTCAGTCGACTCGCAATGCCCGCGCAGCGGGCATTGCGAGTCAGAGACTCTACGTACTAGAATCCCGATGCATGTGCATCGGGCCCCCAGCTAGTATACAATATATGGTATGGTATATCTGCATTCAGAAAACATCTGATCTATAAAAATCATTAACCCAATTGGTAAACACTTTAAAGAAAAAAATGTAAGAACGCCGAAATTACTTATTTTTGTTTTTTTTCACAATTTTTCTCCATTTGCAATTGTTTTCCTGTACACTATATGGTAAAAGAAACGAAGTCATTAAGAAGAACAACTCGTCCCACAAAAAACAAGCCCTCGTATGTCTGTATTGACGGGAAAATAAAAAGTTATGACTTGGAAGAAGGGGGAGGGAAAGTGAAAATTGTCATCTTCGGGAATGGGTTCATAGCTGATCAATTATGCAGAATTAATGTGGAAGGAAAAAAAATATGTGAAGTGTAAATCCCGCATATGGTTCTTTTATTTTCCAGGAGAGCAATGGGAATCTGGAGTTAGCTGTCGCATTTCTCACCGCAAACAATGCTAAGCTCCCTCAGCCAGAAGAAGCAAGCTACTATCAGACCGCCATCCCCAACAATGACCGATACATCAGCGTGGGCAGCCAGGCCGACACCAGTAAGTGGACCTGATCTCTGCATTTCGATGAGGCGATACTGGTCACCGGACACTTATCTGCTGTGTGTCATTGAGCAAAGTTTAGAGTTTTGACTATGTAAATTGCAAGTCATGAACAACTTGCATATAAAGAGAACTTGTCAGCAGCATTTTACTAAGAGATCTATTTGTGCAAGTGGCGCCCACGGGGTGGCGCTCATGCAGATTATTCTATTGATATTTTTTTAGGAAAGTGGCCCCAGCAGCTGTACATGCTCAGGGCCACCAGCGGCATTTTACTGAAGTCCACCGTGAGAGCAATCTGTGCAAGCACTGCCTATGGCTAGGACGGCACAAGCGCAAAATGTTAAATAAGGATATTGAAAAGACCTCCAGAGGCAATGGAGGGATCGCAGAAAAGCCGAGTGCCCTCCCTGCGGCCCGCCTTCCCCCGCCCCAGTCCGCCTTCCCCCGCCCCAGTCCGCCTTCCCCCGCCCCAGTCCGCCTTCCCCCGCCCCAGTCCGCCTTCCCCCGCCCCAGTCCGCCTTCCCCCGCCCCAGTCCGCCTTCCCCCGCCCCAGTCCGCCTTCCCCCGCCCCAGTCCGCCTTCCCCCGCCCCAGTCCGCCTTCCCCCGCCCCAGTCCGCCTTCCCCCGCCCAGTCCGCCTTCCCCTGCCCCAGTCCGCCTTCCCCCGCCCCAGTCCGCCTTCCCCCGCCCCAGTCCGCCTTCCCCCGCCCCAGTCCGCCTTCCCCCGCCCCAGTCCGCCTTCCCCCGCCCCAGTCCGCCTTCCCCCGCCCCAGTCCGCCTTCCCCCGCCGCAGTCCGCTTCCCCGCCGCAGTCCGCCTTCCCCCAACCCCCCCCCCCCCCCCCGCAGTCCGCCTTCCCCCCGCAGTCCGCCTTCCCCCCGCAGTCCGCCTTCCCCCCGCATCCGCCTTCCCCCCCAACCCGCCCCCGCAGTCCGCCTTCCCCCCCCAACCCGCCCCCGCAGTCCGCCTTCCCCCGCAGTCCGCCTCCCCCCCCAACCCGCCCCGCAGTCGCCTTCCCCGCAGTCCGCCTTCCCCCCCCAACCCGCCCCCGCAGTCCGCCTTCCCCCCGCAGTCCGCCTTCCCCCCGCAGTCCGCCTTCCCCCCGCAGTCCGCCTTCCCCCCGCAGTCCGCCTTCCCCCCGCAGTCCGCCTTCCCCCGCAGTCCGCCTTCCCCCCGCAGTCCGCCTTCCCCCCCAACCCGCCCCCGCAGTCCGCCTTCCCCCCGCAGTCCGCCCTTCCCTGCAGATTAAATCCATTCTTGTCGAGTCTTGTGTAGTCACGAGGGGAACCTCTGACAGATGACTGGCTGCTCCAGACTTATATAGTGGCTCCTCTATTTGCTATATGACACAATTTCTTTTCCCCTCCCGCTTGGCTAATGGGAAC
Source organism: Allobates femoralis (assembly GCA_033576535.1). Classification (NCBI taxonomy): domain Eukaryota; kingdom Metazoa; phylum Chordata; class Amphibia; order Anura; family Aromobatidae; genus Allobates; species Allobates femoralis. The sequence goes on along the minus strand of JARQOC010000002.1, from coordinate 58,997,234 downwards.
GTGAACTTTTTTCTCTTTCTATGTCAGGTACATGGCAGATCTAAGTTATTCTGCACATATATAAAGTAAGTTAAAGTGGTATTCCGGAACGAGGGATCACTTACTACCATATAATCCCGCTGTTGTTCTTCCTCCCTTCTAACCCCGTATTATCTATAAATCTACTAAATGCATGGAAATATTTAGGGTCGGTCACTGGGACGCCACCGATCACCAGCACAGGCACTTTTATCCCAGTTGGGATATAATACAGTGGTGGTTGTATATTCACACTGCCCTGCGTCCTAATGGAGAGGGAAGTGACACGTTCTAGGTCAGTGGGAGTCTGACTACTGGGACCCCCCACTAATTGCCAGAAATGTCGCCTATCTAGTTGATAAGGGATGGTTTCTCCCAACTGGAATACCCCCTTTAAGTATCTGTAGTAACCAGTAATTACATTGCGTTCTTTGCACTTGTTTCTGTTGGAAACTGTTGACGTCCTCCCCTACATACTGTACTAACCCCTATCAATGCTCCTTTAATACCATTAACCCCTTCAAAACGTGTACCACGCAAGTCAGAAGTGGGTGCATGGAGCGGGCTTACGGAGGGAGCACCGTGCGTTCACACGCTGCGTATTTGCTGCATTTTTTTATGCAAGAGCTCCTCACAAACCAGGAGTGGGTGATAAATCCACAAGTGGGAACTTGTTGCTATTATTCTTTTCCTGTGATTGTCCCCACTCCCCGTTTGTGATGAGCTCGCGTGTAAAAAAATGCTGCAAATAAGCAGCGTGTGAACGCACCCTTACTCACACCCACGATTATTAACCTGTTAAATCCCACTGTCAAACTCTGACAGACAGATTTAACATGTGCTGGCTTGACAGTGGGCCATTTTAAGCCCTCATAGTCACACCCCTGACATGCTCGCGGGTCACCAATTGGTTTGCTGAAGATCTCTGTGCTTGTCATAGTAGAGCTCATCAATACCCTGCCTGTGGCTGTGATTCAAAGGAGACTGCAATTTTGACTATATACAGCAATGCTGGGGCATTGCTGTGTATAGCACAAGCGATCAAATGATCACAGCTTCACGTACCCTAACAGTGAAAAGTAAACATAGGTTAAAATCACCCCCTTTTTTGCCCATTTCAAATAAAGGTAAGACATTTTTCCAAGAAAAGTCTATTGAAATATGAACATAATTAACACGATCAGTAAACACTGTAAACACAAAATATTCAAGAACGCAAAAATGTAAATGTTTTTGGTGGCAGTAATACCACAAAAAATGCTGTGGGAAGCGATAAAAATGTTATATCCGTCCCAAAATGGGGATCACTAAAAACTGGCATCTTGCACCACGAAAAATAAGCCGTTGGACAGAAAAGTAAAAAAATAATGGCTGTGGGAAGAAAGGGAAAAAAAACTAAAAATGCAAATGCGGATTTTGGCCGCGTTAATGGATTCTCGCTCTCAGTGTAAGGATGAGCCCACCCTCTCACAGCCGCCAGTTGTTGTTTGATTTTTCCTATTTCGTATATAGTGAGGATCCAGGAATGTCTCCTAGCCTGGTGGAGACGGTCTGGGGTCTTAAGGGCCCGTTACACGCTACAATATCGTTAACGATATCATTGGTACGTCACGGCTTTTGGGGCGGTGCAGTGACATCGTTGCGTGTGACACATAGATGCGACCAACAATAAGTCGTTAGATTGGTGATCGTAGGTTTATGAACATGTCCATAAATCTGTTGTTCATTCAACCTGCAGCATCGTTGTGTGTGACACCTTTCCAACGATCTCGTTTACGACTTCGCCTATTCAGAACTGAAGCACGTAGGCGATCATATGGCCGCAAGTATCTTTCGCTTGTCGCGGAATCGTTGCTGCGTCGCTCACTATATCTGTACGTGTGACACCTCAGCAGCGATCAAGAAAGGATGTTCCAGCGATCCTGGCCAGGTCGGATTGTTGGTCGGATCGCTGACACATTGAAGCGTGTAACGGGGCCTTTATTCTCTGGATGTTGCTTTCTCCGTTATCTCTTGGCCGCACGCTCCTGCAGCTGCTCGGCACATCGCTCCTTTTTCAGGATTTCTCCAGGATGTTTACAGCTCGGAGTCCTGGGAACCTCGCCTGTATGTGCGGGTGCATCCTGTACACAATGTGAGCCGTAACATAGACCGGAGACGGTGCAGGCCGCGACCTGCCCTCATATACATGCACCAGCCAGGCCGTCCCGCTCTGTAATCACCAACCCTGAGACTCGTTCTGCATGACGAGCTGCGACCTGCTCTGGGCGTACATCATAATCACGACACATATGTGACCCACTTGTTAGTGTTACTGCCTCCCACCAAATCACTAGTGATTTAAAGGGGTAGTCCCATCTCCAAGATCCTAAGCCAATAGGCAGTCTCATTACCAACAGACCCTTTAATCAGAGCGCCCCCTATTGGATTTGCTGATAATTCTTTTCACTGATAAGGACAAGTAATCTTGTAAGACGGACGGTCCTGGATGATTCTTTATAAATGCGATAGTCGGGGGCGTAACTACAACAGGTACAGGGGTTGCAATCAAACCTGGGCCCTGCTGCCTAGGGGGCCCCAAAAGTCCCTTTAGCCTATAGAAACAGACTATGCTATTAAAGATTTGCATTTATTAGGAGCCCCGTTGGAGCTTTCACATCGGGGTCCATGAGGTTCGAGTTACGCCACTGGATCCCAGGAGCATTGGTCTCTCCTCCATTATCCTGTACTGTATATGAGCAGAGAATGCACTGATGGGACCACCATATTTAAAGGATTTTATCACCTAAACTGTGACCCAGATTCCAGCAATGTGTCACTTACGGAGCTGCTTGCTATAGATTTTATATAATTACTTTCATCAGCAGGAGATTATCCCTGGAGAACTAGTAAAACTGCTACTGTGTAATCCTCCATATTCATGAGCTTTATATAACCCTGTCCCCCCGCCACTGATTGTCAGCTTTCTGCCTATGCACAGTGTATATAGTGAGCACTAGTGTGTTGTCAGCTGGGCTAGCCAAACCCTGGTGTCAGATTATCTGTAATATTTGGTGATGTTGCCAATACCAATGTCATTACAGCTACTACTTAAATCTTAAAACCTAGATTAAAGGTAATCTGTTCCCCAGTTATATACACATGGAACTAGTTAAATGTTAATCCAACCTTTACTTCTATGTATTCAGTTTGCACCGCATAACAAAAAAAAAACACATTTTAATCCATATGCTAATGAGGCTAAAGTGCTCTGTCCTTGATCAGAGCACCCCCCGAGCCTCTGCCCCCCCAACTATATTCCCCGTATAGCGCCACCTTCTGTTTAACATTTCACTGGCTTGACTTCTATGCCTGTGAGTTGTCAGTCAAGCAGAAGGGGGCGCTAGACGGGAATATAGAGTGAAAGAAGCAGAGTCTCTGGAGGTGCTACGATTCTATAAATTAGTCTATCTTTCAATGCATTACATGGCAAACTAAACAATGTGTGGGGATGTTTGCCTCTAAGTAGCGATACACTGCCACATCATATAACACTGCAGAACTTTTTTTTGAAAAGCGATGTACTGTAATACTGTAATAATTGTCAACAAAAAAATCCCATTATATAAAATATATGTGTTGAGCTCACTGGGACAGGGTACTCGGTATCAGACCAGGGTATCACGGGGGTTATCGTGACGGTCTTGGTCGGGACCGTGTCCTGAGCCCACAAGTAAAGGTTGTGGTTATTTACAGGGGATAGAGTCGTGACGCTACCCGTGGTGTGTGGTCAGGGTGACCACTGCTGCTGCAGAACCTCCGGGGATGATGGATGGCAGCCTGTGATGTGACGGCTCTCCACGGGCAGAGCCTGGTCCCCGGGGCAATAGTGATGAAACAGTTTGTGAGGGAGAACAGGGTTCACAAGGATTACACAGACTCATGGTTTTGTAGTTTTCCAAGTCTTTACTGTAGATGACATTCTGCAGAGTACTGTCCACGGAGTCTGTACAGGGACCGGGTTGCTTCCCACCCTGTCTGGGTCCTTGGCTTCCTACTCCTGCGCTGTGTGTGTGGCCCTGCTGCCGCTTTAGCTAAGCTGCCGACCCTGTCTCCCCTCGTGGGTACCAACTTGCTAGGCAACTTGAGTCTTATCTTTATGTTCCTCACCCCGCCGTGTTGCTTTACTGTGGTACTGTGCAGATGTGGGATCTTCACTCATCTGGTGTTCACTGTGCTGTTTGTGTCAGGCACAGCATCGGATCTGGTATCCGTTCTGTGCGCTCCTCCAGGGTGATTGTAGGGTAACTCGGTGATTCTATTTAACTTTATAACAATATATTTACATTTTACATTTGATTCCCCACTTTATTCTCTGTACCTAGCTGGTATCTGACCCTTGGTACTACGCTCTGATCTGCGTAATGCTGGTGTACTGGGTGTACTTAACCTAAAGGTGTGGGTGGACGTGTACATAGTTGGAGTAACCAGGAATTGGTTCTTCCTCTTCAGGCTCAACTTCCAGTTCTTCATGTCTTGGGACTTCTTGTGGTACGGGTTCTACCATTGGAGGGAAAGCAATCATGGGGACTACAACTGCTGTGTAGTAATTTGGCCATGTTTTGGGGAAATCTCCTAAAACGTTATGGAACACATCGTCTTCTTTCCTGACAGGTTGGACCTGTACGGGTAAGGTTACTTCTGGTGTCTTCAGGGTTTCAGGACACGGTTTGAGATGGTCTCTTGACACAACTGCTGACGTCCTTCCTTCGTCCTTGCTGATTAGACACACTTTGGCATTGTATAAATTTCATGGTAAGACTGTATATAGGGTGGTTTCCCACTGATTATCCAATTTATTGGTGCGTCTCTTTCTCTTGAGAACTTGCTCACCAGCTTGTAATGGGGTTGTTAGAGCATGTTGCTTAAAGGTTCTCTCTTGTCTTTCTCTAGCTTGCTGCAGACTTTTCTCTACGCACGCTTGTACTTGGCAATACTGCTGCTGTTGACTTAGGGTATCCCAATTAGATTCTTCAACTTCTGCATCTGGCTTCAGAATTCCCATATCTAAATCAATTGGCCTTGCTCGCATAAGGTAGGCTGGGGTGCAGTTTGTAGAACTCACCGGGACATGGTTGTATAAATCTACCAAATTGGGTAATTTCTCTGGCCATTGATTTCTCTCTGACTCTGATAAGGTTTTTAACAGGTCAATCACAATATGGTTCATCTTTTCGCATAAGCCATTGGTTTGGGGATGATATGCTGTCGTGTGGATCTTCTTACAGCCGTACATGTTGTAGAATTCCTGGAAAATCTCTGACTCGAAAGCTGGACCTTGATCTGCAAGGACTTGTTCCGGGTAGCCATGAGGTCTACAGAAATGTGTCTGAAATGCTTTTGCAGCTGTCTTCGCTGTCAGTTCCTTGACGGGTACCACCACTAAGAAGCGGGAGTAATGGTCCACGATGGTTATGGCATAGACATAGCCTGACCGGCTTGGTGACAGCTTGACGTGGTCTAACGCAACTAACTCAAGTGATTGCTTGGTTACTATGGACTGGAGTAGGGCTCTCTGATTCTGTTGATCCTTTCTTCTGAGGTTGCACAGGCCACATTTTGTACACCAATCTTCAATTGATTTTCTCATGCCAACCCATAGAATCTCTTTTAATAGCACTTCCAACTTCTTCCTTTCAAAATGACCTGCACCATTGTGGTAGGCTTCTAAGACCATTTTGACATCTCTCTTGGGTACAATGATCTGCCAGACCAACTCATGTGTTTTAGGGTTGGTGTGCCTTCTGCAGAGCTTCCCTTGATATAGGAACAACTTGCTTCTCTCTTTCCAGAGTTGTTGAGTCTCAGCTGGAGCGTTCTGATTAGGGTACGCACCTTGTTGCGTAAGCAGTTCTTTCACTAGCAGTGTGCCTGGCACAGGAGAGGCTGCCACCTGCACTGAGTACAGCAGTGCGCTGAGTACAGCAGCATGCCTGGCATAGGAGAGGCTGCCACCTGCACTGAGTACAGCAGTGTGCCTGGCATAGGAGAGGCTGCCACCTGCGCTGAGTACAGCAGTGTTCCTGGCACAGGAGAGGCTGCCGCCTGCGCTGAGTATAGCAGTGTGCCTGGCACAGGAGAGGCTGCCGCCTGCGCTGAATACAGCAGAGTAACACTAACCCACCGCAAGGCAGGGTAGAAATAACAGGCTGGGAATAGACTTCAGCAGCAGGATACTTGGGGCAAAATAGGTTTTGAGTTGCAAATGAAAAGTCTCAGACACAGTTAATATGTAGTCGCCCATCAATATATCTTTTTACAGTGCCTACAAGTAGTATTTAACCCCCTGCAGATTTAGCTGGTTTGATAAGATGCCAATAGGTTAGAGCCTTCAAACTGCAAACGAGAGTAGGATTTATTAACAGAAGCATAAATCTTACAAACCAAAAAGTTATGTTGCTCAGTTGAATTTTAATAAATTTTAAACATAAAAGTGTGGGTCAATTATTATTCAGCCCCTATGTTTAATTTTCTGGTCATCATAATGGGAGACCCAGACAATGGGGTTTAGGGCACTGCCCTCCGGAGGTCACACTAGGTACTACAAGTTTGTAGACACCGCCTCCTCCGCTTATAAACCCCTACCGCAGGGAACATCCTCAGTTTTAAACTTAGTGTGCTCGGAGGATCACGCTTTGCTTGCACTTCACTGCATTCTCACTACTTACGTGATGGCGTCTGAAGACAAGGTGTAATATGGTCCTGATCGGGACCTGCGACAGCCTCCCCGCTCACCCTTGGGGCACACGCAGGTGGAGGTACCGGAGGGCCTAGAGCCTGGACACTTTGTGTTCTCCCGGTACGCTGTCGCGCTCCTCTCCATCCCTCTCTGGGGGGCTCTGGAGAGTGGGAGATGGGAGCCTTGCACAGCTCCGCTCCGTCCGAGGCCTCCCTAAATGGTGCTTACAGACCGGACTGGAGCCAGCCCAGTCCGAGGCCTCCCTAAATGGTGCTTACACTCCGGACTGGGCTGAACCCCCGTCCGAGGCCTCCCTAAATGGTGCTTACAGACCGGACCGGCACTGAGGCACTCTGTGTCTCCTGTGTGCCTGGGGGTAGTGTCTGTCACTTTATGTGTCCTGACACTCAGACCGCGCGTTACCCTCGGGTCCGCGGATCTGGAGGTGTACCCTGTGCTGGGGGCACCCTGGCTGACCGCCCTGTGTGTCACAGGGGCTGAGGCCGTAGACTGCTGATCTTTGGATGTACTTGCAGTCTGTGTGTGTGTACTGTGTTTTACACTATTTCCCGCGCTGCGGGCTCCAGCACCTCCATTGTGAGGCTGCCTGGAGGAGAGGAGGCAGCCCTTGCGGTGACGTCACCGGGGGGGCGTGTGTGTGTGCTTCCCGCGTGTTCTCGGCGCCGCCCACGACTTTACTGGCGGCGGCCATCTTCTCCCTCACTTCCCGGCTGGGATCTACGGCAGCGCGTGTCTGCACTTCAGAGGGAGACCGGAACTCGCGGAGGTCACACACACACACCGCTTCCTCCCACCGCTTTACTGCGGTCGGTAAGCCACCGGGATTCCCGGTTTGTTTGTCTGTACGACTTGGCTTATACATCCCCTACTGTGGCTATGTCCTCAGTTAGGAAGCTTGCTGCTAAGGCGGCAGAGGCCACCATTACCTGTACTACATGCAATGGTACACTGGTGGAGGGGTCCTGCAATAACTGCGGACGCCCAGAAGCCCGGACTGGCACTGCTGAGGCAGCAGCTCCGGTGCTGTACCCTGAGGTTCAGGTGATCCCAGGACCATGGGAAACGCAGAACAGGATCAATGAATCCCTGCTGTCCCAGATGTCCTCCATGTCGCAGTCACTGGAGGCACTTCATAGGAGACTGGAAAACCCAGCTACTCTTTCCAGTTACCCCCGGGTGTCTCCCTCTTCTGCTGTGAGACCCCTTAAGCGAGCTCGTCGTGAGGAATCACCCGAGCTCCAGGCTCTCTCTGAGGAGGAGCGTTCCTCTGATGGTGAGGAAGATGATGGGGGGTCTACTCTCGGGTCTGTGTCTGAACCTCCAGATGGGGTGGAGGATCTGGTGTCCTCCATCAATGAGACCTTACGTCTCGTGACTCCCCCTGAAGAGGTTGTCGTGCACCCGAAGGAGGTCTATCAATGGCTGCGGCCAGAGGCTAGACCAAGTGGATCTTTCATGGACCACACTAATTTTGGAAGGGTGGTTAGAGCACCCAGGTTACATCCTGGGCGGCGCTATGTCCGCAAACCTAAGGACAATCGCTTCCCCTTCTCCCAGGAGGTGCTTCAGGAATGGTCGCAGTCTCCAAAGGTGGACGCTTCCATGACTAGAATTGCGGCACGCTCCCTGTTTTCTGCCTCTGATAGCTCCTCATTGAAGGATGCGACTGATAGACAGGTCGAGCAACTCGCCAAGTCTTCCTATGAGGCTTTGGGGTCTTCATTTGCCCCTAATTTTGCCACGGTCTGGACCTTACAAGCGATTACTACCTGCTTGGATGGTATCACGGACCTGGCAAGATCCAGTCCAGAGGTCCTGGCGCTTACCGAGAGAGCAAGGGCCTATGCGGACTATGCCAGGACGGCATCTTTGGAAACTGCCACTCGCTCAGCTGTGGCTTCGGCCAATGCGATAGCGATCCGCAGGTTGTTGTGGCTGCGTCTTTGGGACTCAGATGCCACATCTAAGAAGATTTTGCAGAATCTTCCGTTTGCTGGTGACAGGCTTTTTGGCACCGAGCTGGACAAGCTGATAAAGGATTCTGCTGAGTCTAAGATACCGCAGAATAAGCCTAAGCCACGGTATACCGTTAAAAGGAACCCTAAACAGTGGTCCTTTCGCTCCAGCTCGCAGTCATCCACGACGTCCGCTCGCGCGGACCGAGGGGGCAAGCCAGCTACTCAGTGGCGCTCCAAGAGTCGTCAGAAGAAGCCGGCGGGGGCAGCAGCTGCCACCCCCAAGCCCGCCTCGACATGACTCGCTCTCTCATCCTGCCTCCCCACAGGTGGGGGGCCGCCTGTCTCGATTCCAGGACAGGTGGCTACTTCACGTTCAAGATCAGTGGGTTCGAGACGTAGTCTCGCGAGGTTACAGGATAGAGCTGACATCAAAACCGTTATCCCGATTCCATCGGTCTGTTCCATCCCCAGAAAAGGCTCAGGCTTTTCACCGGGTGTTGGAGGGACTCCGCAGAGACGGAGTAGTGGTCCCAGTGCCCTCGGCAGAGAGGTTCAGGGGTTTTTACTCCAACCTCTTTATTGTCCCGAAAAAGGACGGCTCCTTTTGGCCGGTCCTGGACCTCAAATCTTTCAACCGTCACGTGTTGGTTCGGAAGTTCCGCATGGAATCCCTACGCTCCGTTATCGCGGCTGTGTCGCAGGGAGACTTCCTAGCATCCATCGATATCAGGGACGCTTACCTTCACGTGCCCATTGCACCGGCTCATCAGCGCTGGTTACGATTCGCAGTGGGGGACGAACACTTCCAATTTGTGGCCCTACCCTTCGGGTTGGCCTCAGCACCACGGGTGTTCACGAAGGTGATGGCCTCTATGATGGCTCTCCTGCATGTGCAGGGTCACGCCGTCATACCCTATCTGGACGACCTATTGGTCAGGGCGCCATCGGAAGAACTTTGTCGGATAAGCCTGGAGGTGACCATGAGGTCTCTGGAACAGTTCGGGTGGCTTCTCAATACTCAGAAGTCGACCCTGGTTCCGACCCAGTCATTGACATATCTGGGCATGGACTTCCACACGGACTCAGCCCTGGTGTCTCTACCTCAAGCCAAGCAGCTGGCGATCCAATCAGGAGTACAGAATGTTCTCCTGTCACCTCACTCATCCCTTCGGGTGTTGATGAGACTGGTGGGACGCATGGTAGCGGCGATAGAGGCGGTGCCCTTTGCACAGTTTCGTCTCCGTTCTCTCCAGCTGGAGATTCTTCGCCGATGGGACAAGAGAGCGATCTCTCTGAATCGGTTGGTGGCACTGTCACAACCGACCAGGGACTCCCTGCAGTGGTGGCTCCAGCCACGTCACTTGTCACGGGGCCGGTCATTTCTCAAACCGACATGGCTAGTGGTGACCACCGACGCCAGTCTGAAGGGCTGGGGGGCGGTGTTCTTGCACCACAGGGCGCAAGGCCTATGGACTCAGTCGGAGTCGACGTTGCAGATCAACGTACTGGAGATCAAGGCGGTCTATCTGGCGCTCCTGGCGTTTCAGAAATTCCTGACAGGACAGCCCATTCGGGTACAGTCCGACAATGCGACGGCCGTCGCCTACATAAATCATCAGGGAGGGACCAGAAGCGCTCAGGCCCTCGCCGAAGTCCACCGCATTCTGTCGTGGGTAGAGGAAAACGACTGCCTGATCTCCGCAGTTCACATCCCAGGGGTCGAGAACTGGGAGGCCGACTACCTGAGCCGGCAGGGGATGGACGCCGGAGAGTGGTCTCTACATCCAGACGTCTTCAGGGACATCTGCGGCAGATGGGGCACTCCGGACGTGGATCTGATGGCCTCGCGGCTCAATCATCAGGTGCCGCAATACATGGCGAGATCCTGGGATCCCCAGTCTCTGGGGGCGGATGCCCTGATCCTGAGTTGGTCCAGGTTCCAGCTGCCATATGTGTTCCCGCCTCTGGCTCTGATTCCCAGGGTTCTGTGGAAAATCAGGTCGGAGTGCAGAGTAGCCATTCTAGTGGCTCCGGATTGGCCCAGGAGGTCCTGGTATCCGGACCTGTGGCAACTGTCAGGCGGACACAGGTGGGCCCTTCCAGATCGCGCAGACTTACTCGCGCAAGGCCCATTCTTCCACCTCAATTCCAAGGCCCTCAGATTGACTGCATGGCTCTTGAGGCCTGGCTGCTGACTTCCAGGGGTTTCTCCCCTACAGTGGTGGCCACTATGAATCGGGCTAGGAAGCCCGTTTCCAGGAAGATGTACCACAGAACGTGGAAAATCTTTTTTACCTGGTGTGCCTCTGGTGGACGGTCCCCGTGGCCCTTGTCCATCCCGACGTTGTTGGCCTTCCTACAGTCGGGTTTGGAGTTGGGATTATCCCTTGGCTCTTTGAAGGGTCAAGTATCAGCACTTTCTGTGCTGTTTGACAGGCGATTGGCGCTCCTCCCGAAGGTCCGCCAATTTCTGCAGGGGGTGTCGCGGATGGTTCCGCCCTACAGGAGACCTCTGGACCCGTGGGACCTTAACATGGTCCTGGCGGCGTTGCAGAAACCGCCGCTTGAGCCTCTGAGGGATGTTTCTCTATCTCGTCTGTCCCAGAAAGTGGCCTTTCTGGTGGCGATTACATCTCTGAGGAGGGTCTCAGAATTGGCTGCACTATCGTGCAAGTCACCCTTTCTGGTGGTTCACCAAGACAAGGTGGTGTTGCGCCCACGGCCAGAATTCTTGCCGAAGGTGGTTTCAACTTTTCACCTGAACCAGGAGATTGTTCTCCCATCATTTTGTCCCGCTCCCGTTCATCAGGTTGAGCGCGACCTCCATACTCTGGATCTTGTGAGAGCTATACGCATTTATGTGTCCAGGACCGCCTCCTTTAGGAGTTCGGATTCCTTATTTGTTCTTACAACAGGTCGCTGTAAGGGGTCCGCGGCATCGAAGTCAACCTTGGCCAGATGGATTAAGGCTTCCATTCAAGAGGCTTACCGGTCTTCTGGTTTGCCTCTCCCGGTGGGATTGAAGGCTCACTCTACCAGAGCCGTAGGTGCCTCCTGGGCCTTGCGACATCGAGCGTCTGCTCTACAGGTGTGTCAGGCGGCCACTTGGTCCAGCCTACACACTTTCTCTAAGCACTATATGGTGCATGCCCATGCCTCTGCGGATGCAAGTTTGGGCAGGCGGGTTCTCCAGGCGGCGGTTGCCCACCTTTAAAGGGAACCATGTATTATCCGTCTTGTTGAGGAACTCTTCCCGCCCTGGGGTATTGCTTTAGGACATCCCCATTGTCTGGGTCTCCCATTATGATGACCAGAAAAAAGAGAATTTTGTTTACGTACCGTAAATTCTTTTTTCTTTAATCATCAATGGGAGACCCAGCACCCACCCAGTTGTTCCGTTGCATGTTTTGCAGTTGATCTGGTCCCTGTTGGGACAGTGTTTGCCGGGTTGTTGAACAGTCTGTGCACGGCATTCTTCCCGATGTTTCGGGTGTGGTTTATTTCCTCCTCGCAGCTTGTAGACCAAACTGAGGATGTTCCCTGCGGTAGGGGTTTATAAGCGGAGGAGGCGGTGTCTACAAACTTGTAGTACCTAGTGTGACCTCCGGAGGGCAGTGCCCTAAACCCCATTGTCTGGGTCTCCCATTGATGATTAAAGAAAAAAGAATTTACGGTACGTAAACAAAATTCTCTTTATTTTGTGGAATAACCCTTGTTTGCAATTGCAGCTAATAATCGTCTTTTATAAGACCTGATCAGGCCGGCACAGGTCTCTGGAGTTATCTTGGCCCACTCCTCCATGCAGATCTTCTCCAAGTTATCTAGGTTCTTTGGGTGTCTCATGTGGACTTTAATCTTGAGCTCCTTCCACAAGTTTTCAATTGGGTTAAGGTCAGGAGACTGACTAGGCCACTCCAACACCTTGATTTTTTTCCCTCTTGAACCAGGCCTTGGTTTTCTTGGCTGTGTGCTTTGGGTCGTTGTCTTGTTGGAAGATGAAATTACGACCCATCTTAAGATCCTTGATGGAGGAGCGGAGGTTCTTGGGCAAAATCTCCAGGTAGGCCGTGCTATCCATCTTCCCATGGATGCGGACCAGATGGCCAGGCCCCTTGGCTGAGTAACAGCCCCACAGCATGATGCTGCCACCACGATGCTTGACTGTAGGGATGGTATTCTTGGGGTCGTATGCAGTGCCATCCAGTCTCCAAACGTCACGTGTGTGGTTGGCACCAAAGATCTCGATCTTGGTCACATCAGACCATAGAACCTTGAACCAGTCTGTGTCAGAGTCCTCCAAGTGATCATGAGCAAACTGTAGATGAGCCTTGACATGATACTTTGAAAGTAAAGGAACCTTACGGGCTCGTCTGGAACGGAGACCATTGCGGTGGAGTACTTTACTTATGGTATTGACTGAAACCAATGTCCCCACTGCCATGAGATCTTCCCGGAGCTCCTTCCTTGTTGTCCTTGGGTTAGCCTTGACTCTTCGGACAAGCCTGGCCTCGGCACGGGAGGAAACTTTCAAAGGCTGTCCAGGCCGTGGAAGGCTAACAGTAGTTTCATAAGCCTTCCACTTCCGGATGATGCTCCCAACAGTGGAGAGAGGTAGGCCCAACTCCTTGGAAAGGGTTTTGTACCCCTTGCCAGCCCAGTGACCCTCCACGATCTTGTCTCTGATGGCCTTGGAATGCTCCTTTGTCTTTCCCATGTTGACCATGTATGAGTGCTGTTCACAAGTTTGGGGAGGGTCTTAAATAGTCAGAAAAGGCTGGCAAAAGAGATAATTAATCCACACATGTGAAGTTCTTTGTGCCTGAACTACTTCTTAATACTTTAGGGGGACCAAAAACAATGCTGGTGGTTTGAGGGGTTGAATAATAAATGACCCTCTGAATTAACTTTTAACTTTTTGGCTGCAGTGCATTTCCCACTTCCAGGCTGATCTACAGTCCAAATGTCACAATGCCAAGTTAATTCCGCATGTGTCAACCAGCTAAATCTGCAGGGGGTTGAATACTACTTGTAGGCACTGTATATAAAGTTGCAGAATATATTATAAATGCTGAAGGTCTTGAACGAAATGTTTTTTTTAATTTTTAGATGTGATTGACCTAACTGGGGACGATAAGGATGATCTGCAGAGAGCCATCGCCCTGAGTCTGGAGGAGTCAAATAGGACGTTCAGAGAGACAGGAATTACAGATGAAGAGCAAGCCATCAGCAGGTCTGCGCTCACCCAACGCCTCACTATGATCACACTGCTTCTAAACTCCCTGAATTTGTAGTGACTTAGGGTGTGTGAGCATGCTGCAGATTTGGTGCAGAAATTTTATACACCAATCTGCATCCTCTACAAGGAGGACATTAATGGTGCAGTAAAGAGAGTGATAGAGAGACTGACTGAGCGCGGGGGGAGAGGCTGACTGAGCGCGGGGGAGAGGCTGACTGAGCGCGGGGGTAGAGGCTGACTGAGCTTGGGGGTAGAGGCTGACTGAGCTTGGGGGGAGAGGCTGACTGAGCTTGGGGGGAGAGGCTGACTGAGCTTGGGGGGAGAGGTTGACTGAGAATGGGGGGAGAGGCTGACTGAGCTTGGGGGAGAGGCTGACTGAACTTGGGGGAGAGGCTGACTGAGCTCGGGGGGAGAGGCTGACTGAGCTCGGGGGGGAGAGGCTGACTGAGCTCGGGGGGAGAGTCTGACTGAGCTCGGGGGGGAGAGGCTGACTGAGCTCGGGGGGGGAGAGGCTGACTGAGCTCGGGGGGGAGAGGCTGACTGAGCTCGGGGGGGAGAGGTTGACTGAGCTCGGGGGGGAGAGGCTGAGCTCGGGGGGAGAAGCTGACTGAGCTCGGGGGGAGAGGCTGACTTTGAAAATCATCTCTGGTGGGCAAAATAAATTTCAGAACATTTTAGCCAGCATTGCTTTCTTTGGACAAAAATATGCCAAATCTGCACCAAAATCGCTCTCAGGTCAATGTGTAAAAAAACACTGCAAAAACCGCATCAATAATTGACATGCTGCCGATTTTTCTGTTGCAAAATCTGCATTTTTTCTGCAAGGAAAAATAAGCACTGTGTACAGTACCAGAACTCTCATAGGCTTTGCTGGCTTTTGGATAGGCATGTATATGCTTGACAAACAAAACTCATCAAAATATGCACTGTGTACGCAAGGCCTTAAATGGAAGCAGTCAGCAGTTTTTATTCTACCTCTTTTGAGAGCAGCTTGTTGTAGGCAAAGAGAATCTGAATCCAACCTTAACTTATATTACAGCTGTTCTGACAAAGTCAAAGCATTTTAGTTTTAGCAAAACAGCAGAGCTGGGAAACGTGCCCACACCAGGCTCTCTATAGAGATTGTACATTGACAGTGAGGTGTCCGTTGCAGCAGGGGGCGTGTAAGATGTAGTCCAGTATTTGTAATCACCAAGTGATAAAGCCTTTAGTTTTTGTAAACAGTAGCACACAGACTGATAAGAGAGTCACACTTAGGTTTTGTTTTTTAACCCCTGCAGCATGCTATATCCTTAGATTACATAGCAAAAACCTGCTGACGGATTCTACTTGTGTCCTAGATGGCGAGCCTCATTGTGGGTTGCAATAGAGGAAGATTGGCTTCCAGGTTGTTTACAAATTGTGCTATAATTTTACAAATTTGTTGGAAAGATGTTGTTATTAACTAAACCATTGTGTAGACCGCAGTTCCAACTGTGATATCTGTATCTTGGCTCTAGGTTGCTGCATTACTTGTATGATTATCCCCGGGAAAGCACACAAGATATACATATAAGCTTCTAATTGAAGGACTATTAATTCAAAAACATTGATGAAGTAATAAAAACAAATCTAGAAGAACCTGTTCTCCTCCATCTCCACCTGCCATCCTCGCTCTTTGTGCTCTTCTGGTGGTGTCGATGTGTTGTCCTGTATCTGCAGCAGATAGGAAATGCCCTGAGCAGTCGGTGTCCAGTGTTTGGCCACTTTTTAACATTTTAGTCCCTATTTCTTTTGGAGCTTGCTATCCTCAAACATATAATGTATTATAAAGATATGGTCAATTCCTTAGATAACCCCTTCTCAATCTCTTTCCCCATGTAAAATAATCTACTCCTCTCTGGTGCCGTCACTCGATCCCGGCGGTCAATCAGCGGCCTCTCTTTCGGACAAATCGGACATCCAGAAGAAACGATGAGAGCAGCCGTAACGCTGACTTTTTCTGGATGTCAAAAGAAGGGGCAGGGAAGTGGCTGCTGGATTAGCCAGGGGGATTGCCTGACATAATAATGTTAAGTGAGCTCTGGGGGAGCCAGTGCGGTCACCTTTGGAATGGCACCGGAGGGGAGTATAGGTGACATTTTTACTAGGGGGATAACATAGTGATTGAGAAGGGGATGTCTGAGCATTGGGGGAGCAGCATTGGCGTGTGGGATTTAATGCTGAACCAAGCTTACCTATGTGTAGTGTGGTCAGAGGAATGGCTCCCTCCCGACCACTCACCCGACCAACTGCTATGTACAGCCACCGTGATGTCATCTCAGTTTCACGGCAGTATTCCATAAATCTACGGAGCACGTTACCTGGATCATTGCTGATGACATTTCATTTTCAATTTTTCACGTGCCTTTACGATATATCTGAGACGCCTAGCGAACTTAGGCCGTGTAGCAGCCAAAGTCTCAGTGTCGCTCCAGCCCTCGGGATGCAGGAAAATCCTTTTAAAAGATGTACAATCTAGTTTATATTTGGCACAAATCACTCCAGCTATTACCTTTACTTAATAATGGTATGTAAGAAAACACACAACTTATATAATAGGCCATTGTGTACTGTGGACATTGATAATCTGACCAATAATGCAGAAGATCCCATTTGGTTTTGACCTTGTCCAATGTTAAAAAGTGCAAATGATTAGCACAGACCCTCCAAGGGGCACCTCAGTCAGAATGCCAGGAATTAGATGCTGATTGTGTCTATTCTTTGTCTCTTATTTAGAGTATTAGAAGCCAGTATAGCCGAGAACAAGGCCAGTCTGAAGCGGACACACACCGAGGTCTGGAGCGACTCACCTAATCCATATGACAGAAAGCGGCAGGACAACTGCCCCGTGGGGTTGAAGAATGTAGGGAACACCTGCTGGTTCAGTGCCGTCATCCAGGTGAGGGTCTTATTCTTTTCCTTCCTTATTCTTACTTTTTATTATAAAAAAATTAAATAAAATTATACATATATATATACATATATATATATATATATATATATATATAATATATATATATATATATATATATATGTATATATATATATATATATATATATATATACACTCAAAAAAGGCTGCAGCACTCCAAATTCAGATGTAAATTCTGCCTTTAATGGCCTTCAGGCTGGAAGAAGGTCATCATTGGCCGAAACGTCGCTATCTTATACCTGAAGGCCATTAAAGGCAGAATTTACATCTGAATTTGGAGTGCTGCAGCCTTTTTTGAGTATATATATGTCTGAAATAGGTGGCTGGACACCACCTCAAGGACTGATTAGCACCTAACATATTGTTAAGGAAGAAACGCTGCTCAATAACCTTTTTTCTTGATATATATATATGTATATACTATTATTTATCTATTTATTTATCTTTTTTATTATTATTTTTTTTTCCTATTTTTTCTATTATGTCTTTGTGCTCCTGATCCAGTATATACAAACCTTTTTCATACGCTATTATGTGTTGCAATCTGATATGATCCATTTTAATATGTGACATTTAAAGGGGATCTTTCACCAGGTTGATGTTGCCCCATCTAATAGCAGCAGAAGGTAAAGCCAGGGACACTGATTCCAGTGATGTGTCACTTACTGGGCTTTTTTGCTGTTGTTTTGGTAAAATGTTGCTGCACCTGCTGCAGCTTTGCTAGTCTTCTCAATGACTTGCAATGTTGTCCTCCATATTCATGAGCCCTCGCTATCCCCCTGAACTTTACCACTCATCGGCAGCTTTCTTAGTGACAGCAGAAGGCTGTCAGTCAATGGTAGACTGAGAGGACTAGCAGAGCTGCAGCTGAGATTTTATCAAAACTACAATAAAGAGCCCAGTAAGTGTCAAGAATCAGGGTCTCTGTCCCTTAAATTGAGAAGCATAAGCCTCGTGACATATTCCCCTTTAACACACTCGATTAAAGGTAGATTTTATCATTCAGTCACTTGTAATCAGTAATCTGTGGATTAATGGATGGGATATCCTATGTAATAGGTGGCAATACACTTATAGTGTTGTTATAGAATATATATATATATACATATATATATATATTCTATTGATCCCTTCTTTTAGCCAGTGTTTAAAAATGCATGAAAAATAATCCCTTTAAAACCAAATACATTGGATGAGTTACAGCCAAGATGTCCGAGGTGGTTAGACGTCATTGGACGGTCTCTAATAAACCCTCACAGCTGGATGATGTGGGGATGGGGATAGGAATGTTACATGATGTTATCCTATATCAAGATGACTCATTAGAGACATAAAAAGAGCCCTGGCAGATATCCAGTGGGTGAGTGATCTCGTGTCCTCGGCCAGGACGGTAACCCAATACCCGGACTCCTGAGCGCCTGTCCAGTTTATGTTTATGGACTGTACGGTGTGTACAAGGCCAATACAGTCATAAGGAGCGCGCTTGTATTTCATGCCATATTATACCCAGTAGTGACCCCTCTGTCAGCTGCAATAAGAATATCACAAACCTGACTGAAGAGGGTGAAGTGGGTGTCCACCATTTTAAAGCATCACGCTAGCGTTGGCTTTGTTTTTTCCTGCACCGCTGGAGTTCTGCTTAAAATCTGTCTCCCCTACCCCGTCATATGCTCGCCCTCCGGCGGCTTCATCTTCTCTCACCGCCACTCCGGTCAGACTCCAGTGACTTGTGACCTGTCGGCAGCTCCGGTATCTGTTGGAGCCTTGTTCTGGTTCTCATAGTTGTATTGGGCATTTGTGGCGTAACTTCTTACTTCAAGACAGTCAGAAGTTATGAATACAAGATGGCGCCGCAAGTCTGGAGCCCATCATTCAGGAAACTGCCTCTCTGAGATCACTAACACCTGTCAGTTCCTGATACTCAGCAGAACTGTGGATTCCTGAATACCCCTGTGGTCTCCTCGTCACGTACCTTCCAGGACACCGGCCATTTCTACTCTTCCAGGTGCTTTCTAGGACAATGGTTGCTCCAAGCACTGAGAGAGAGCCCTCACAGGTTATGCTAGAGCCATCCCAGGCTCTGCATGTGATCTCCAAACATCATGCCTTCCATGGCAGCTCCTGCTCCACAAGTGCACAGAGAAATGTAATCCCATTAACGCAAAGATTATATCCCTTGAGACACCTAAGTGTGTGAGGAATCATATTAGCCAGACAATGGTAGACTGGTAGTCTTTTGGCTCACTTGCAGTCTGGCACTTGTAATGCACTTTAGAACTACAAGCCCCAGCACAATGTATTAAGCTCCCGTCACACACAACAACGCACCAGTGTTACCGACTACGATAACGATCCTTTAGGGATCGTTGGTGCGTCGTTACCTGGTCGCTGGGGAGCTGTCAAACAGGCAGATCTCCCCAGCGACCAGGGAGCCACCTCCACATCGCTGGTAACTATGATAAGCAGCGGGTATCTAGGCAGCGCATGTTGCCTAGATACCCGGTGTTTACCATGGTTACCAGCCTGTGAAGTTGCTGATCATTGGTCTCTCTCTGTCACATGCAGCGATGCGTCCTGACCAGCAGGAATCCAACGATCAAAAAATGACCCAGAGCACTTTGTAACAATCAGCGATCTCACAGCAGAGGCCTGATCGCTGCTAAGTGTCACGCGTAGCGAGATCACTGTTACGTCACAAAACCTGTGATGTTACAACGATTTCACTAACGATCTCGTTACATAGACTTGCTGAACTACAAGACTCAGTACATTAAAGGGATCCTGTCACCTCCAGAACGCCACCTAAGCTATCAAAACATGTCCCTGCAGCATATTATCACTAATCTCACACTCCTTTTGTCTCCTAAAAGCATCCTGTGAAAGTGTTCTTTAGCACTTAGGGCGTGTTATTTTGCAGGCTCCAGGATCCACCCTCTCTCTGTCTGTGTTGCTCTGCTTGTGCAGGCTTTGCCCTCCCACCTCTCTGTCACTCAGAATGCAAATCATTAGTCTTGCCTTCAGCTCCACATCACTACAGCACAGACAGAGAGAGGCTGGATCCTGGAGCCTGCAAAACAACACGCCCTAAGGGCTAAAGAATATAGCCCCTACTAATTATAATCCCTAATGAGTGAGTATTAAGACGTTTTTATGCACTTTCACAGGATGCTTTTAGGAGACAAAAGGAGTGTGAGATTAGTGATAATATGCTGCAGGGACATGTTTTGGTAGCTTAGGAGGCATTTCGGAGATGACAGGATCCCTTTAATTTCTACATATACTGACTGACTATTTTCAATGTATGTATATATATATATATATATATATATATATATATATATATATATATATATATATATATAATATAATATAGCTGGGCACTACTGGGATCTTTTTGAATTGGGAGTTTTCCCCTTATATTGGTAATCTGATAAAGCGGCTATACACTAGGGTGTGCTCACTCGAGTGCATGAGAAATCGAACAGTTCAAGAAAAAAGAGGGCACTCAGCCATCTGGTGCTGTTCAGGAATTTATTCCTTATTTAATTAGGGTTCCTTACAGTGCAAGGGAGGGGACATGGAGAGATGCCAATTGGACCAGCAGAAGTGCCACTTAGGGCACGAAACGGGCCGTCGTCCGGCATCCCTCCATGTCCCCTCCCTTGCACTGTATGGAACCCTGATTGAATAAGGAATAAATTCCTGGACAGCACCAGATGGGTGAGTGCCCTCTTTTTTTCCTGCTTCGCTCGGCTATTGCCGGGACTACCTGAATGGAGCTGAGAAAGGTTCCTTCCTTCAAGACTGAGCTGCAGAGTCTGGTTTCACAGCCCGGATCACTGGGTATCCCAGTGGATGAATTCCCGGCGGCGATCATTTAATTACTTATGAATAGGAGATAACTTTAAAAAGCATTCACATAAAGTTTTTCATTAAATGTGTATACTGTATGTGCATGTAATGTAGTGTTACTGTATTATATACACCTACCGCTTCTCTCTCCGGTATCCAGTGCCCTTTTCTACTAAGAAAAATTGCCACAATTGCGACTATCCAGCTCATTCTGCACTCTGCTTGAGTTGGAAATCTCTTTTACAATGAAAGCCTATGGAGTTTTGGTCTGGGGCCTTGGTCTGGGGCCTTGGTCTGGGGCCTTGGTCTGGGGCCTTGGTCTGGGGCCTTGGTCTGGGGCCTTGGTCTGGGGCCTTGGTCTGGGGCCTTGGTCTGGGCCTCATTCTAATGCTCCATAGACTTGCATTGTAAAAGCAGATTCCGGGTCACGCAGAGCGCAGTATGATTCGGAGTCTGCAGATCCATGTTGAGAAGAGAAGACCAGTGCTGGACACCAGAGAGACCAGTGGTAGGCAAGTATATTAGGATGCTGCGCTATATTGCATACATATGTACACACATTTAATTGATAAAAAACTTTAATGGGAGTGCTTCTTTAATATGACGTGAATAACCCTACAATTCCCCTAAAATAAACTAAGTGGGTAATTAAGAGCTAAAGATAGGACAAGACCCGAAGTTAATGATTTTAAGAAGTGTGTGCTGTTGATGGATCCTGATAGTCCGATCAGTCAGCAGTCACTCGCTGTCTGACACCAATGAATTTATCTGATCTTTCTTCACCATTGCTGAAGCGACTAATTGAAGTGGAGTGCGAATAGCACAAGACACGGGGTTATAATTCACCGTTCTGACACTCACATCTGTTCCGTGCCGTTGATCTAAAAACTGTTCTTTTGATTTGTTTACAATAAATGGTCGGACTCTGCTGCAGTCAAAGTGGCCACAAAATCCCGTAACAGATCGTAACAGATGGCGAGCCATCCATGCTGCCGTCAGCTGCCGGGACGGGATTGTTTACTTCCTCTGATACATGTGTCTATGTGGTTTATTCTGACCTCAGCTGAAGGGATCCGTTATACGGCTTGTTTTCTGCCTAACGAGATCATTTGCGCTTTATTAAATGAAACTTAATTTGTGCAAAAGAATCCAAATGAAATAATGTAGCAGATGTGGGAACCCGGCCTGAGGTCCTACAGGAACGCGGTGGTAATCTGCTGATCTGCAATGTCTGACCCCAGGATCTGTTTATATATAAATATAGAATGTGGAAGATGAAAACATCATATGACCCACGTTATCTGCACAGAGATCGGGTATATTTAAAGGGGTATTCTGGTTTTTGGAAACGTAATGTCATTCATTGCCCATTAGCTGATGAAAGTAGCAGTAGCGCTCCGATAAGCTCCACATCCTCTCCATTGCCCAGCTTTTAGTATTGCAGCTCACTCTTATTCACTTGAATATCCCTTTTAATGAACATGGTAGTAGCTAACTTCTTTCTCTACTTCAATTACAACAAGAAGTCATATAGCTGACAGCCTGGGACATTCTATAGTTCCTTAGTTTTGCTAATATTGCTTTAATGGACATACACTTACTACCTAATGAACCCATTCTACACTCAGGCGGAGAGTATTTTTATTGATATATTTTTAATTTTCTTTAAGACATTAGCTGAAAACAAAATGTATTGTCCAACAACTACCCTTACACTGTGCGCGCTCTCCATACCCCTCCCCCATGCAAGCTCTCCCTGCCCCCTGTCCGTGCTCCTCTCAGCCCCCCAGCCCCCACCCACCCCATGCTCTCTTTCAGTGTGTTTTTCCTGCCTCCTGCTTGATGTGACTGATAAAAGGAAACATATCACAAGCAGGAGGCTGGGCAGAAAGGCTGGAGCTGCGTCACATAGGGATATGATTGATATTCTGCACGTCGAGTCAGAAGATCAGTTCTATTCCACTCATTTATCACTGACAAAGAAACAGCAGAACAGATAAAATACACACTTCATACACAAAAGCCAGTTGTTCAGCTGCCTTGAACTGTAAACTCATAACATCTGCAGCCTGCACTTGTCACCAGAGCTGTGGAGTCTTGTTCAGGGGAATTGTGGAGTCAGTGTCTGATGTTTGCTTGGCTTACTGACCTCACAGCCATGGTTGTGGAGTCAGAGTCGTGGAATCTGAGTCTGATTCAGGGAATTTAAGGAGTCGTTGTCTGATGTTTGGCTTACCAACTCCACAGCCCTCCTTGACACATCAATGTCCTATCACTGTCCGGGAAGAGTGGTGCTGGCATGTCGGGAGCTGCACTGCTGTGGGAGGGGTGTGTCCATTGGTTTTATTTTAATTGGTGTCCTGTATTGATTAAAGGGGTTTTTCCATGAACAAAGTTGATTTAAAAGTTAATTTCAATCAATAGATCTTGGAACAATAATAATAATTTCCACAATTGTATGTGTTTAACAAAAATGTTCCTGTGCTGAGATAATCTTATAAATGTGTCTCTGCCATGTACAGTTTCATTTTTGTTTCTGACCGTGCATGAAGCATTGGTTTGAACCTGGGCAGGGGAGGACGAAATACAGTATACAGACATAACAGCACAGGATCACAAATAATTCTGTCTTTCAGGTAAAACATTTTTTTTACAAACAGGTAGAGAAATGTTTTACCTCACAAAAAGAATCAAAGAATCAGCTGTTATCCTGTGCTGTAATGTCTGTATATTCTCTTTCCTTCCTCCCCTGTCCAGGAGATGTGGTATGATCAGACCGTGTTCATGTACGGTTGTGTATGTATACATTATACTCTGGTTGTGTATGTATACATTATACTCTGATTGTGCGTGTTCATGTACGGTCAGACACATCTATTACACAGTACATAGCAGGGACACATATATAAGATTATCTCAGCACAAGAGATGTGATATGATCAGACCATGTTCCTGTACAGTCAGACACATCCATTACACAGTACATAGCAGGGACACATATATAAGATTATCTCAGCACAAGAGATGTGATATGATCAGACCATGTTCCTGTACAGTCAGACACATCCAT
Organism: Allobates femoralis; assembly: GCA_033576535.1. NCBI lineage: Eukaryota > Metazoa > Chordata > Amphibia > Anura > Aromobatidae > Allobates > Allobates femoralis. The sequence goes on along the minus strand of JARQOC010000002.1, from coordinate 58,973,408 downwards.
TACACAGTACATAGCAGGGACACATACAGTGCCTACAAGTAGTCTTCAACCCCCTGCAGATTTAGGTGGTTTGATAAGATGCAAATAAGTTAGAGTCTTCAAACTGCAAACGAGAGTAGGATTTATTAACAGAAGCATAAATCTTACAAACCAAAAAGTTATGTTGCTCAGTTGAATTTTTATAAATTTTAAACATAAAAGTGTGGGTCAATTATTATTCAACCTCTAGGTTTAATATTTTGTGGAATAACCCTTGTTTGCAATTACAGCTAATAATCGTCTTTTATAAGACCTGATCAGGCCGGCACAGGTCTCTGGAGTTATCTTGGCCCACTCCTCCATGCAGATCTTCTCCAAGTTATCTAGGTTCTTTGGGTGTCTCATGTGGACTTTAATCTTGAGCTCCTTCCACAAGTTTTCAATTGGGTTAAGGTCAGGAGACTGACTAGGCCACTCCAACACCTTGATTTTTTTCCCTCTTGAACCAGGCCTTGATTTTCTTGGCTGTGTGCTTTGGGTCGTTGTCTTGTTGGAAGATGAAATTACGACCCATCTTAAGATCCTTAATGGAGGAGCGGAGGTTCTTAGCCAAAATCTCCAGGTAGGCCGTGCTATCCATCTTCCCATGGATGCGGACCAGATGGCCAGGCCCCTTGGCTAAGAAACAGCCCCACAGCATGATGCTGCCACCACCATGCTTGAATGTAGGGATGGTATTCTTGGGGTCGTATGCAGTGCCATCCAGTCTCCAAACGTCACGTGTGTGGTTGGCACCAAAGATCTCGATCTTGGTCTCATCAGACCATAGAACCTTGAACCAATCTGTGAGCAAACTGTAGACGAGCCTTGACATGACGCTTTGAAAGTAAAGGTACCTTACGGGCTCGTCTGGAACGGAGACCATTGCGGTGGAGTACGTTACTTATGGTATTGACTGAAACCAATGTCCCCACTGCCATGAGATCTTCCCGGAGCTCCTTCCTTGTTGTCCTTGGGTTAGCCTTGACTCTTCGGACAAGCCTGGCCTTGGCACGGGAGGAAACTTTCAAAGGCTGTCCAGGCCGTGGAAGGCTAACAGTAGTTCCATAAGCCTTCCACTTCTGGATGATACTCCCAACAGTGGAGACAGGTAGGCCCAACTCCTTGGAAAGGGTTTTGTACCCCTTGCCAGCCTTGTGACCCTCCACGATCTTGTCTCTGATGGCCTTGGAATGCTCCTTTGTCTTTCCCATGTTGACCATGTATGCGTGCTGTTCACAAGTTTGGGGAGGGTCTTAAATAGTCAGAAAAGGCTGGCAAAAGAGATAATTAATCCACACATGTGAAGCTCATTGTTATTTGTGCCTGAACTACTTCTTAATACTTTAGGGATACCAAACAGAATTCTGGTGGTTTGAGGGGTTGAATAATAAATGACCCTCTGAATTAACTTTTAACGCTTTAAAAAAAATAAATAAATAAAATATTTTTTGTGGCACTGCATTTCCCTCTTCCAGGCTGATCTACAGTCCAAATGTCACAATGCCAAGTTAATTCTGCATGTGTCAACCAGCTAAATCTGCAGGGGGTTGAAGACTACTTGTAGGCACTGTATATAAGGTTATCTCAGCACAGGAACATTTTTTTAAGCATCCAGTTGTGGAAATTATTATTATTCCAAGATCTATTGACTTAACTTTATTTGTGGGAAAACCCCTTTAAGTAGGGGTTGTCTCGTAATGTCCAATCCCTTTAATAACCTGCACTAAAACAGCAAATATTCCGGTTGTACCGCTTTAATGTTAATATCCATCTGATGTCCTTTGGGGGACATTGGCTCCTGCCATGAAGCAGATTGGCAGAGGCCATTTTCTGTTTCCTAGAAGCCTCTGAATAGTGAACAGCACGTTCTTTTTATCTCGCGTTTCACAGAGAATACACCTTGTAAATGAGTTTATTAAAAGCTTTGGCTCCAGCTAAGCAGGCACTTACAGGACAGACATTGCCAGCCAGTTCTGTCCGGCGAGGAGAGAGGAGTCTCGCAGCCGATTAGCAGGTGAGACCAATGTCTTCATTTTGACAACTGTGAAAAGTGGCTGATGACAGACGGCTCCTTCATGAGGCTAAAGCTGAGAAAATGTCTACTTGCCACCTTGCCGTGACATGCTGTCTTGTAAATATCTGCAAAATTATAACGTTTAGGCACCTAGAACTTTTATTTTCCCCTTTAAATATGGATTGCGGTCACAGCATATGAACGCTTGTGATGTATGTACAGGTTTAAAGTCTCCACGACAGGAGCAGAAATGTTCTTTACAGTGTAGTGTGATTAAAGGGTAAAAACAGGTTACAAACTTTGTTCTGTTGTAGAAACAAGTGAAAAGTTTTGGTCGGTGGCGTCCATGTTCTGAGGTCCCAGACGGTCACTCTCTGCGGAGAGCAGCACATAGCTCGGCACAATTGCTTTTTTGGCTGTAATAATTGTTGTTCCGGCAGCGCCCGGACCCTCCCCGACCAAAACTGTGACTTCAAAAAGTCTTCTGAGTTTACATAGAACCAAAAACTTTCAACCTAGGTTTTGTTTCTTCCTTCATGTAATAGAGAACCTTTTATAAAAGATCTGTTGGAGCTTTCATTTGTTTTCAGCTATTTTATTAACAGTAGCCAATAAATTTCCAATTTCAGGAACCTAAGTCACTAAAATACCTAAACTACTGAACAGAGCAGGTAAGCGCCCTTCCTCCTGAGTCCAGTGCCAGTGAGTGGCCTTCCTCCTGAGTCCAGTGCCAGTGAGTGGCCTTCCTCCTGAGTCCAGTGCCAGTGAGTGGCCTTCCTCCTGAGTCCAGTGCCAGTGAGTGGCCTTCCTCCTGAGTCCAGTGCCAGTGAGTGGCCTTCCTCCTGAGTCCAGTGCCAGTGAGTGGCCTTCCTCCTGAGTCCAGTGCCAGTGAGTGGCCTTCCTCCTGAGTCCAGTGCCAGTGAGTGGCCTTCCTCCTGAGTCCAGTGCCAGTGAGTGGCCTTCCTCCTGAGTCCAGTGCCAGTGAGTGGCCTTCCTCCTGAGTCCAGTGCCAGTGAGTGGCCTTCCTCCTGAGTCCAGTGCCAGTGAGTGGCCTTCCTCCTGAGTCCAGTGCCAGTGAGTGGCCTTCCTCCTGAGTCCAGTGCCAGTGAGTGGCCTTCCTCCTGAGTCCAGTGCCAGTGAGTGGCCTTCCTCCTGAGTCCAGTGCCAGTGAGTGGCCTTCCTCCTGAGTCCAGTGCCAGTGAGTGGCCTTCCTCCTGAGTCCAGTGCCAGTGAGTGGCCTTCCTCCTGAGTCCAGTGCCAGTGAGTGCCTTCCTCCTGAGTCCAGTGCCAGTGAGTGGCCTTCCTCCTGAGTCCAGTGCCAGTGAGTGGCCTTCCTCCTGAGTCCAGTGCCAGTGAGTGGCCTTCCTCCTGAGTCCAGTGCCAGTGAGTGGCCTTCCTCCTGAGTCCAGTGCCAGTGAGTGGCCTTCCTCCTGAGTCCAGTGCCAGTGAGTGGCCTTCCTCCTGAGTCCAGTGCCAGTGAGTGGCCTTCCTCCTGAGTCCAGTGCCAGTGAGTGGCCTTCCTCCTGAGTCCAGTGCCAGTGAGTGGCCTTCCTCCTGAGTCCAGTGCCAGTGAGTGGCCTTCCTCCTGAGTCCAGTGCCAGTGAGTGGCCTTCCTCCTGAGTCCAGTGCCAGTGAGTGGCCTTCCTCCTGAGTCCAGTGCCAGTGAGTGGCCTTCCTCCTGAGTCAGTGCCAGTGAGTGCCTTCCTCCTGAGTCCAGTGCCAGTGAGTGGCCTTCCTCCTGAGTCCAGTGCCAGTGAGTGGCCTTCCTCCTGAGTCCAGTGCCAGTGAGTGGCCTTCCTCCTGAGTCCAGTGCCAGTGAGTGGCCTTCCTCCTGAGTCCAGTGCCAGTGAGTGGCCTTCCTCCTGAGTCCAGTGCCAGTGAGTGGCCTTCCTCCTGAGTCCAGTGCCAGTGAGTGGCCTTCCTCCTGAGTCCAGTGCCAGTGAGTGGCCTTCCTCCTGAGTCCAGTGCCAGTGAGTGGCCTTCCTCCTGAGTCCAGTGCCAGTGAGTGGCCTTCCTCCTGAGTCCAGTGCCAGTGAGTGGCCTTCCTCCTGAGTCCAGTGCCAGTGAGTGGCCTTCCTCCTGAGTCCAGTGCCAGTGAGTGGCCTTCCCTGCGCGGGTCTTGGTGTTTTGGCTTCAGAGGTAAAGTCTAGTGATGAGCGAGCTCTACCATGTTTGGGTACCCAGTACTCGTAACAAGCATCCGTGCTGTGGCGTTGGTAAGCCAAACCTCTGTCTCAGTATCCTCAATTTCCCTGACTCCAGCTCCACCGAAGTGGACACCGACTCCAACTCCATGACTCCTGACTCGACATCCATGGTGAGCAGTCAAGTAAGCCAAACCTCTGACTCCTGAATTTCCCTGAATCCAACTCCACCTAATGGACACGGACTCCAGCTCCTCAATTCCGACCCGATAGCCATGGTGTGCAGTTGGTAAACCAACCCTCCAACTCAGACTCCTCAGTTTCTCCGAATCCAACTCAGACTCCACCAAAATTGACACCGACTTCACAACTTTGACTCCTCAGCCCTGACAAGCACTTGGATGCTTGGATGGGTGTGACTCGTTTACTGGGTATAATAGAATACAATGAGTAACTCAAGTATTTTTTCACAAAATCTGTTAACTCCACAAATTTACTGAAATTATCAGAGCGTCAAAATGTTCGTTACGACTACTGAGCACCCGAGCATGGTGGTGCTCACCCATTACAAGTAAAGTCTGATCAATGACGTACATCAACGCTGTTGCCAATCACTGAGCTCAGCGGCTTGTGCCGAGTAATTTTGACAGCAGTTGCGGTTTCACTACCTGAAGGTGGATCTGTACAAATGTTGCATTTTTGTCACATTTTTTTCTGCACAATTTTGGCACAGAATGAAGGTTTCCTAGTCCCAGGAAAGTGATGAGATCCTTGAAGTCTCATGCACACGTTGGTTATTTATTTATATCTGCAGCATTTCAAGTCTTTGGCTGCGTTCACACATTGCGTATTTTGCCGCGTTTTTTTACGCGCGCTTTTCAAAATACGTAATGTGCCTTATGTCTGCCTGCAAAGTGAATGGGAAATTCACTTTGCAGTGCAGACATTGCGTAAAAATACGCAGTGCGTTTTCCGGGAGAAAACGCAGCTCCGTAAACAATTGATATGTCAATTGTTTACGCAGCTACTTCTGCGTATTCTCCCAGAGGGGAGGAAGAATCCAGCTTCCTCCTCCCCTCTGGGGCAGCTGTGGCCGCCCAGTAGACTTCACAGTGTATTAATATACACTGTGAAATCTAAATTAAACAAAAGCAAGTGTGTGAAAAATAAAAAAGAATCAATACTTCACCTCTCCGACGCCTTCTGCCGCTGTGCGATCCCCGGTTCTAAGTCAGATCTCTTCTGACAAGACCTGGGGGGGGCGTTCCCGAGCACTCGCGGTCATGTGACCGCGAGCAGCCAATCAGCGATGGGACCGCCCCGGTAACGCCCCCCCCCCCCTCTGACGTCATCACAGGTCCTGTCAGAAGAGATCTGACTTAGAACCGGGGATCGCACAGCGGCAGAAGGCGTCGGAAGGTGATGTATTCATTCTTTTTTATTTTTCACACACTTGCTTTTGTTTAATTTAGATTTCACAGTGTTTATTAATACTCTGTGAAGTCTAATGGGGCGGTCACAGCTGTCACAGATGGGAGGAGGAAGCAGGATTCTTCCTCCCCTCTGTGACATCACTGCGCTTTCTGGGGGAAAGAAAGCGCAGTGTGTGAAAGCCCCTGCGTATTTTGCTGCGCTTTTTTGCGCGGTCGAAAAACGCGGCAAAAAGCGCAGCAAAATACGCAAATGTGTGAACGTAACCTTTCAGTGTTTTCGCTGCAGATTTCACCCATATAAGAAATGTGGCAACAATGCACTTACTTGAAGTAGAGTTTTTCTGCAGAAATGGTGTAGAATTTTCTGCGTCAAATACATAATTTTTTGCATATCACAAAGTGTCATTGCAGTCGGTGCACAACATATGTCCGTATCTAAACTAATATTTACTTTCTTAAGCACTTGTACAGCTTGTTTTCTAGAAATTGGGAATTGTCAAAAGTGTAACATTGTTATAAAGGTACCCTTTACACACAGAGATATATTGCTTGCAATTCACTGGTTGCAGTGAAATCATGGACACCTTGTTCCACTTGTACATGGCAACAAAATGGAACAGTGTGTCCATGATTTCACTGCAACCAGTGAATTGCAAGCAATATATCTCTGTGTGTAAAGATACCTTTAGTCACAATATTGTTAGGCCAGTCTGTGTGCGAGTCGTCGCTATCCGCAAAACCATTTTAAACTGTGTGAAACCAGGAGGTCTTTCTTCCTACAGTGCCTCCACAGGGCAAATGAAGTATTACATGGGGATGAATTAAATCATTACGCCATGCATGGATGTTGGGTCCTGCAGAAGACTTAGCCAGCTACTGGAAAATTGGCTGGTTATGCCCACTTTTACCCATTTAGAGGGCAGGTGTGGCTATTTATCGGATCACAAGTGTGACTGAGTTTACATTTGTGAGGTTCATGAGAAACAATCAGTGTCGTTGATCAGTCGCTCTATAAGATTATTGTTGAAATAAAAAGAACTGTCAAAGTTTCGTTGACTAAAATGAGGTTTTCTTGTTTGTTTGTCTTTCAGTCTCTCTTTAATTGCTGATAAATTTCGCAGGCTGGTATTAAACTACAGCCCCCCTGCCAGCGCTCAGGATGTTCCACGAAACCATAAGGTGGGTGTGCGCATTTATGACACATGTGGGCACACATCCTGCATAAACGGAGCAGTTTCATCATTCGTGCTTAAACACCCATAGCTAAGAGAAAAAGTGTGAAAACACATGATCAGCGGAATCTTCTGAGCGTCTACATTATTCAGTCCCTCTGTTATTCCTATTGGAAAGTTATGGGGGAGAAAAGAGCAACAGCCAGTTGTCCATTTTCTGTGGCCCCTACCATCAGCTGTGATTAACGTTGTACGTGTCACACACCCCAACTCTCGGAGGAGCAGCACAGGAACAGCACAATACTAAGTTCTAAGAAGAGATGCTATTGATATGTGATTTTATAGGAGGTGCAAGTATCAACACGAACAGATGTACATACAGGAGACAGGTGCTTTTTATGCACGGTAAAGGGATGACTCTTTATATCCCGAAACTGTCAGAAATCAGCCAATCGTTGAATGTCCAGCTGTAGAAGCTCCTTGCGTTGTCCTAGCTATAATCTTTATTGTAATGTTAAAAGGGGTACCCCGTGAAAGGTAATGAAAATAAATAGCATAAAGTACATTTAAATAATACAAAATTTTACTTAAATACCTTTATTCTGCAAAACTGGATCAAAAAGGTAATCATTAGTTAGTGCACTATCAGGATTTGAAATATGTCAGCTCCCAGCAGTTTCCCAGCCACTGCATGTCTTAGGAAAGGCCGCATGAAGACATTTGCTCGAGACAGACGTCAAGTGCGTGTAGCGTCTTATCGCGCATTTCTCTGTTCACCAAACCTGATGGGGTAAGTGGATGAGCCGAGTGCAGAGTAAAGCAGAATATAACCTTGCTAGCTGACTGAGATTGAACATTGAGAAATAAGCCTGACAGGTTTATCAGAGGTAGGAAGACTGCATTGAACTACTAGAATAAACTACACAAACTGTTTTCCCGCTTGGTCTGTCCGCTTCGGCGAACAGAGGAATTCGAGTCAGGATGCTTCACTCGTTGGGCGTCTATCTCGAGCAGATGTCTTTACTCAGTCTGTCCTTAGACGCGAGACAGCTGGGAAACTGCTGGAAGCTGACATTTAAAATCTGACTAACTCAAGATTACCTTTTTGCTACATTTTTGTGTAATTAAGGTATTTGGTAAAATTTGTAATATTAAAGTGTACTTGATTTTTATTTTAGTTATTTATTTTTATTATATTTCTCGGAGTACCCCTTTAGTACTGAAAGTAAGGTCTCCATACTACATAGATGGCCCACAGCTGCCATATCAAGTGTCATTCCTTTAGCAGCTTTATACTTTGGCTCTTCGATACGGCCCAGGCATTTAACTTTACATAACGTGCAGATTGAGAGAACCCCTTTAAGGGATTGTTTCCAATGGTAGCATTGTATTAAGGTTTACCTCCTGTCATACAGAAAAACCCTTCTAGTGCAGGAATGTGATGCTATCTTTTTTTCTAAATCGCTTGCATTGCAGATTTTTCTTCAGCAGGGACGGGCCGTGTGCCTTGTGGTCTCCACCTATAGTGGCCATCAGCACTGTAAAGTGGAATTTGATTGTACAGCACTTGCTCATGGAGACTGAAGCCCAGGAGACCGTATGGGCCAGGGCACGTCCCTGCAGGTTTTTAAAATTTAGAGCTGCATTGTAAGAGGTTTAGGAATAATCTGTACACTGGAGTTACATTTCTAGTAATTGAGGCACTGTCTATGGTTTTGTGTGTCAATGCACAAGATGACTGGATGACCCATTCTGTATCGTCCTAAGCTGCAGTCGATCAATGATCAGTGATAACTTGCTTATCTATCAGCTGGGAACCCCCATTAATATCAAATATAAGGCTGTGCACCTGGTCGCGAGACATGCTCATCACTACCCCATTCATTCTCTACGGGACTGGTGGAAAACGCCAATCATCCCATAGAGAATAAATAGCCATGTATTATGTAGGTCAAGCCACAGCTCCATTCAGGCAAGGACTCTGCAGACCCCTGTACTCCAGATTGATGGGAGTCTGTGGTTGGATTCCTTATCAGCAACTAGATAGGTGATTACTGCAAAAGATGAAAATAACTTTTAAAGTAATATAAAAATTCCCAATACACTTCAGTTAACCAGGTTCCCTGATCGTTATGTGTCTACAACTCCACTTGCTGTCTTCTGCTTGACCCAAGGGGACTCTTAAAGGAAATCTGTCGGCAGGTTTTTGCTATGTAATCTGAATACCCCATGCTGAAGGGGATTAAAAACCTAAAATCAATTATGCCTTTCTTCTTAGACTCTGGGCTATTGTTTAAATAAACTAAAGGCTTTATCACGTGGTGATTACCATTACTGGACTACTTTACCATGTGCAGGGCAGTCTGATACTCCCCTCCTGTGATTGACAGCTCACAGTCAGTGCACAATCCCTATAGAGAGCCTGGTGTGGGTGGGGGCAGCTCTCCAAGCTCTGCTCTGTTCCTTAATCTAAATGTTTTGATTGTGTCAGAACTGCTGCACCAAGAAATCTAAATGAAACATCGTTGGATTCAGAATTTCTTTGCCAACAACAACACAGATGAGGTAGCAAAAACCTGCCGACTCCCATTCAGGGGTGTTGGCTGGGGGCAGGTGGTGTGTGCATAAAGGGGGTGACTGATCTTTACTATAGCTAAGCTATTTTGTTGCATTTGATGCACAGCCATTAAGAAGAGGGGTGTCTTAGATGTTTATATGAGCAGTCAGTCCCCTTAATGCCCCGCACTGGTCACATGCTGGCACAGGGGGCGCTGCGTTGTGTACGAGCCTATGATTTGAGCAGGTCTGGGCACCTGGCCTGGCCGTACATTTATGTGAATATGTAACTGGACAGAGCGTTTACCATTACACGAGGCTGGGTGAATTGTAACCTTACAAGTAGCAGAAGTCCTTTGATGCATCATTAATTCTTATTGTGCTTTTATTGTAAACGCCATTAACACTAACCTGCTGTCAGAGAACGACGGACGATCAAATGTCAGAAAATTTCCAAACCACAAAGAAAGGCGAATCCAGTGATGATTAATAATGGACTCGGTGTTAAGTGAGCAGCCTGTTAGTTCAGGTAGAAAAGGGACATTAAGTGATTTGACCATCAGGAGACGTCCAGAGACCGACGAGACCCATCTTGGACAGACAGTTTCTGTCTTTGTAGAGCTTGGAGCTGAATTCAATTTCTATTTCCACGCTCATTCAGTTAATTGCCAATTGATAAGAAGTCCCAAAAATTAGTGCACCCCGCCTCCAACATATGCATGTTTTGCATTGTAGAAAGTGTATTCCTCCAGTTATGCAGGGGCCCATGGTACATGTCAATCGGGTTGGTCTGCTTACAATATGCATGATCAGCTCCTATAGATTCAGCACAGGTCGCTTTAGTGATGTGCACCGGACCGGAAGCCATGACACCCCTCCTCTTTCACCATATGCGGAGGCCTGAGATTGGCTGTAGCAGCACACTATACCAGCATTGCAATGCCATTTTGGTCACCTGCCCTCTGCAGACAATCGCAGGCCTTTGTGGTCTGGTGAGTTGATAGTCTCCACTGTGGCACAGATATACTGAAGCATCTTATACTGGATCCATGGGAGTGACGGTGTTGGAGCTGCATTCATCTTCTTGCTTTGTCACCAAACATAGCGGATTTAGGGTAGATGGTAAGTTATTGATTGATGGCGACCTCCATCAATCGACAGAACGTGGAATTTTTATGACCAACAGGACATTAATATCGCCATTAAAAATTGGCAGGTCGTCCGTCCATCCATCCATTCATTGTTTATCGGGCTTGGGGAAGAAGCCGAGCACGGCACTCAGCAGAGAGCGGGCGAACACCCGCACTGCAGCTCCATTATAATGGGGATATCCAGTGCCCCCTTCTGCCTATTTGTGAGACTCCCACCGATCAACAAGTTAACACCTCTCCTATTTATGTTCTGTGGATAGAGATTACTTTTACGTCGGAAATAATATCTCTGATACATGTTTGTGTTGGGGGCACCAAGTGTTACAATGTCATCTGCTTAGAATGGAAAACATCAGCATTCTATGTGGAGTATTGATAGAACTGCAACATGTGAGTACAATCACCATTTTTTTTCCGGCCACAGGAACATAGGAATCTGCCGTTCATGCGAGAGCTGCGGTATCTCTTCTCACTACTGGTCAGTTCTAAAAGGAAATATGTGGATCCTTCCCGGGCGGTGGAGATTCTGAAAGATGCCTTCAAGTCCAATGATTCCCAGCAGGTGAGTGATCAGGAGATGTGGACACCGATCCCGCAGGATAGTGAGGGGAGGTCACAGGTGCTGGGCGTTCAGGGGTTGATATCTGCACCACCATGCAGTGTTACAGTAAATTTGTGCAGTTGTTCAATGCTCATTTGTAGGCTTAAAGGGTTTTTTCCCACAAACAAACTTAATTTTAAAGTACATTTTACTCGATAGAGCTTAGAATAGTAATAATATGCACAATTGGATGTTTAAAAAAAATGTTCTTGTGCTGAGATAAGCTTATACCGTGTTTCCCAGAAAGTAAGACAGAATCTTAAATTCTTTTTGTGGCCCCCTGTCTTACTTTCGGGAAGGGGGGCCTTACATTGGAGGCCCCACCATCCATCCACACACTGCAGCCATCCATCCACACATTCCCACACATACAGACAGACACATGCATACACATATATACACATTAATACACACCACACACACACATAGCACCGCTTCTTACTGGGTCCGGTGTGGAGTCCCCGATGGTCCTGTGCCGTCCTCTGTGTTCCGGTCCGGTCCCCGAGATGATCCGCTGCCGTCCGCCGTGTTCCGGTGCCGGTCCTAGGCTCCATGGTCCCTGCTCTTCCGGAGTTCAGGCTGCAGCTCCGCCCAGGTCATAGTGTGGGCCAATCAGCATAGCGGCGCTCAAGCAAGCGTCATCGGGCGCTTGCCTCTGACGTCAGCGCCGCTATGCTGATTGGCCCACACTATGACCTGGGCGGAGCTGCGGCCTGAACTCCGGAAGAGCAGGGACCATGGAGCCTAGGACCGGCACCGGAACACGGCGGACAGCAGCGGATCATCTCGGGGACCGGACCGGAGCACAGAGGACGGCACAGGACCATCGGGGACCCCACACCGGACCCGGTAAGAAGCGGTGCTATGTGTGTGTGTGGTGTGTATATATGTGTATGCATGTGTCTGTACGTGTGTATGTATACATGTAAACCCCCCCACCGTGTTTCCCCGATAGTAAGGCCCCCCCCTCCCCCCTACCCTGCCTTACATTCGGGGGGGGGGGGTCTTACATTAGCAGACCCCCCGTCCCCCCCCCCCCCCACCCTGTCTTACTTTCGGGGGGGTCTTACTATCGGGGAAACACGGTATATGTGTCCTCGCTATTTACTGTGTAATGGATGTGTCTAACCATACAGTGACATGGTCTGATCATACTACATTTCCTGTGCTGAGATAATCTTATATATGTGTTCCTGCTATGTACTGTGTAATGGATGTGTCTGATCATACCACATCTCCTGTGCTGAGATAATCATATATTTTCGTCCCTGCTATGTACTGTGAAATGGATGTGTCTGACCATACAGGGGCATCGTCTGATTATACCGGCGTGGCTGCTTCACTTCATGTCCTCAGAATTACTGACCCTTATTCTGGGAGACTTTAACATCCCTATAACCAGCCCCATCTCCCCATCTGCAGCCCAGCTCCTATCTCTAACCACTTCTCTTGCCTCTCACAGCTATCAACCTCTGAGACACACAAGGATGGTAACATCCTTGACCTGATCTTTGTCCGACTCTGTTCAACCTCCTATTTAGATAACACGCCTCTTCCTCTCTCTGATCACAACATTCTCTCCTTCACGCTCACAAATCCTCGCCCACTTCAGCACACTCCAACCTATCACACATTCAGAAATCTACAGGCCATTAACCCTCATACACTCACAGACTCTCATCTCGTCACTGTCCCCAATCTCCTCCTTCTCCTGTTCAGATCTGGTGGTGAATCACTACAATGACTCTCTCAGAAGCACCCTGGACCAAGTAGCGCCCCTCTACCTCAGAACCTCCAAACACAGAGTTAAACAGTCCTGGCTCACATCACAAACTTGATTCCTCCAGCGATGCTCTAGGAGTGCTGAATGCCTATGGAGGAAAAGCCGCACTCCAAAAAACTTCATTCACTATAAATTTATGCTGAGAACGTACAACTCTGCCCTTCACCTCACCAAACAGACCTACTTCACCACCCTGCTCTCCTCACTATCTAGCAACCCAAAGAAACTCTTTGACACCTTTCACTCTCTTCTCAGTCCTAAAGTGCAGGCCCCTATCACTGACCTCTGTGCTGATGATCTGACTTCCTACTTCAATAATAAAATAGAAAACATCCATCAGGAAATCAACTCCCATTATCAAATCGCTGTTACCCCTACCTCTCCCCACATTTCCTCCGGCTTACTCTCCACATTTGACGCAGTCACAGAAGAAGTCGTCTCCAGGCTCCTCTCTTCTTCTCATCCCACCACATGCACCACTGACCCCATCCCCTCACACCTACTCCAGTCTCTCTCTCCGGTGGTCACCACTCACCTAACCAAAATCTTCAATCTCTCCCTCTCTTCTGGCATCTTCCCCTCCTCCTTCAAACACTCGAACATTATTCCATTAATAAAGAAAGCTTCTCTTGACCCATCCTGCACAAACAACTACAGACCAGTCTCCAATCTCCCCTTCATCTCTAAACTCCTGGAGCGCCTGGTCTATTCCCGCCTCACCTGTTACCTCTCCACTCACTCTCTTCTAGACTCAGTACAGTCTGGTTTCCGCCCCCTACACTCTACAGAAACTGCCCTCATCAAAGTGACCAATGACCTTCTGACAGCAAAATGTAATGGTGACCACTCTCTGCTTATTCTTCTTGATCTTTCTGCAGCCTTTGACACTGTTGACCACCATCTCCTACTCTCCATGCTGCACTCCATTGGCATCAAGACACTGCTCTCTCCTGGTTCTCTTCCTATCTCTCTGACCGCTCTTTCAGTGTACCATTTACTGGCTCCACTTCCTCCCCTTATCCTCTCACTATCAGGGTCCCTCAGTGTTCAGTCCTGGGACCTCTCCTCTTCTCTCTCTACACAGCCCCGATCGGACAGACCATCAGCAGATTTGGTTTTCAGTACCATCTTTATGCTGATGACACTCAACTATACACTTCTTCCCCGACCTTACTCCCGCTCTAATAAAGAACACCAATGACTGTCTAACCGCAGTTTCCAATATCATGTCCGCTCTCTATCTGAAACTCAATCTTTCCAAAACTGAACTACTTCTGCTCCCCCCATCCCCTAACATCCCTAAATCTGACATACCTCTCTGCGTGCGGCAGCAGGTTCGCTGTCTGGGTGTTATCTTTGACTCTGATCTTTCCTTCACCCCATACATACAATCTCTCGCTCGCTCTTGCCGCTTGCACCTGAAGAACATTTCTAGAATTCGCCCCTTTCGCACATTGAAAATCGCAAAAAACCCTCACTGTGGCCCTGATTCACTCCCGCCTTGACTATTGTAATTCTCTTTTAATTGGCCTCCCTCGCACTAAACTCTCCTCTCTCCAGTCCATCCTTAATACAGCAGCCAGGATCACCTATCTAGCTAACCGTTACTTGGACGCTTCTGCTCCATGCCAGTCATTGCACTGCCTGCCTATACACTATAGGATCAAATTCAAACTGCTTGTTCCTACCCACAAAGCTCTTCACAGTGCAGCATCTCCCTACCTCTCTACCCTCATCTCTGTCTATCACCCCACCCATTCTCTTCGGTCTGGTTGACTTTAGACTCTCTTCTGCATTAATCCGGAGCTCCCACTCTCAGCTCCAAGACTTCTCATGAGATGCACCAATTCTCTGGAATGCGCTACACCAAGAAATTAGGTCTACCCCCAACTTACATAGTTTCAGGGGATCCCTAAAAACACATTTTTTTTAGTGCGACCTATCATGATCCCTAGTCAAACTCACTTAGACATAGCCTATTCACTACCATCCACAGTACATAGCAGAGACACATATATAAGATTATCTCATCAAAGGAGATGTGGTATGATCAGAACATGTCTCTGTAGCTCTGTAGGGTCAGACACATCCATTACACAGTACATAGCAGGGACACATATATAAGATTTTCTCAGAACAGGAGATGTGGTATGATCAGAACATGTCTCTGTAGCTCTGTAGGGTCAGACACATCCATTACACAGTACATAGCAGGGACACATATATAAGATTATCTCAGCACAGGAGATGTGGTATGATCAGACCATGTTCCTGTATGGTCAGATACATCCATTACACAGTACATAGCAGGGACACATATATAAGATTATCTCAGTACAGATGTGGTATGATCAGACCATGTCCCTGTACAGTCAGACACATCCATTACACAGTACATAGCAGGGACACATATATAAGATTATTTAACACAGGAACATTTTTTTAATCACATCCAATTGTAGAAATTATTATTCCAAGATTTATTGATTAAAATGAACTTTGTTCATGGAAAAACCCCTTTGAAGGATTTAGCCCCACAGAGCATGAATGGGGCTTGCTGGATCGGTGCCGCAAGTCGGCCGTTACGCAATAGATCTGGCAGGTGCGGCAACATTTGCCGAAACTACCGCAAAATTGCAATGCCGCTGATGTGAAAGCCCCCTTAGAAGACCAATACTGTGAACAACCCTTGATAGCTGTGACCCAGTTGGAGATTTTGCATAGGTGCCCACAAGTATCTGGTTACTCCACGATGAGCCAGGCATGGGTGCGGGAGGGGGCAGTCTTGTAAATTTGGCCACCCCTGATTTTCAGCACTGATTTTCTTCTTTTCTGTAGCAAGATGTCAGTGAATTCACACACAAACTGTTAGATTGGCTGGAAGACGCTTTCCAGATAAAAGCAGAGGAGGAAAGGTGAGCGACTGCTTTATTTTTGTATATAAATGTGATGTGAGGCTCCAGGATTACAGTCTCTGCCTTTCTACATTATTATCCAAAAATGCCACATGTTACATAATTGTTATAATCAAATGATGAAAAAATAAATAATGCAAGAAAAAGCACACATGAGAAATGGGACCCTGGAATATTAGCAAAGCAACAAAGCTGTGACCCTAAAGAGCCTACATATGGGGCTGTCACTTCTGGATAGTCCTTTTTTGTTAGAAGGTCCCCTAGACAAAAAATTGATAAGACTTTGAGCAATTAGTTGTAATCTGTTAGGAAATATGATGGTAAGTGCTCAGTCCTCCTACAGCGCCTCCACAGGTGGGAACTAAGCATTGCAAGTCTCAATCTTTGCACCTCCCCAAAAATGCAATGAAATGCAATCAAAACGTTCTAAGTTTACCAAAACCGTACCAACTAAAATCAAAAGCTTGCCAGGTAAAAGTAAGTGCTTACACCGCTCCATTAACAACAGCCCCATAATGTTTATTACAGCCCAGAGATGGCACAGGCACAGATCTGACCCCTCTTATCAGTATGGCGACCTACACGCTCCCATCCTATGTGGTTACAATGGATTATCCGGTGTCAGCTATCATTGTTGCTTCTGTAATTTCGGCTTTGTCACTATTTGGTAATTCAGTCCTGGACCCCGGTGCGGCCCTTGAGCTGTGAACGTTTCCTGACAGTTGAAGAGCTAAGTGACACATTACACTGGAGGAAAGACGCAGCGGCCATGACACATCAGGACAAGGTTATTCAAGAACTCCAGAAATCGGGGTTGCTGTATTCGGAATGATTTTGTCTTGTATAATATCTAACTTGACAGAAAGAAAGAGAGTATGCTGAACTACCGGGTTCACCAACAATATTCATTTTTTAATCAATTATATACATGATATTAAGCAAAACGTTCTATGGGATTAAAAACAGTTAAATAAAGCAGTGAATTTACAGAATACTGAGAATAGTATGTCCATAATGAGCAAACACTAAACCTGAGGTAGGCTGCATTAGATGCTGAAATGCAAAAAAAAGGCAATTGCTAGAAGTATAACTGCATACATATGGTCAAACTACCAGAAAATGTGTACGGTAAATGCACAATGGAGTCAATATATTCACACAGAGCTGGTAAGTTCACTACTGATTAGGCATGTAAAATACCATGGGTATGGAAAGTATTCAGACCCCTTTAAAATTATTCACTCTCTGTTTCACTGCAGCCGTTTGGTAAATTCAAAAGAGTTCATTTGTTCTCATTAATGTACACTCTGCACCCCATCTTAACTGAAAGCAACAGAAATGTAGAAATTTGTGAAAATGTATTAAAAAATAAAAACTGAAATATCACATGGTCATAAGTATTCAGACCCTTTGCTCACACACTCATATTTAACTCACATGCTGTCCATTTCCTTGTGATCCTCCTTGAGATGGTTCTACGCCTTCATTGGAGTCCAGCTGTATATAATTAAACTGATAGGACTTGATTTGGTAAGACACATATCCTGTCTATATAAGACCTTATAGCTCACAGTGCATGTCAGACCAAGTGAGACTCTTGAGGTCAAAGGAACTGCCCAAGGAGCTCAGACACAGATCTGGCCAAGGCATAGATCTGGCCAAGGTGACAAAAGAACGTCTGCGGTACTCAAGGTTCCTAAGAGCACAGTGGTCTCCATAATCCTTAAATGGAAGAAGTTTGGTAACACCAGAAGCCTTCCTAGACCTGGCAATCTAGCCAAACTGAGCAATCGTGGGAGAAGAGCCTTGGTGAGAGAGGTGACGAAGAACCCCAAGATCACTGTGGCTGACCTCCAGAGATGCAGTAGGGAGATGAGAGAAAGGTCCACAAAGTCACTCTCACTGCAGCCTTCAACCAGTCGGGCCTTTATGGCAGAGTGGCCCAACAGAAGCCTCTCCTCAGTGCAAGACATATGAAAGCCCACCTAGTCTCTGCAAAAAACACATGAACGACTCCCAGATTATGAAAAATAAGATTCTCTGGTCTGATGAGACGAAGATAGAACTTTTTGGTGATAATTCTAAGTGGTATGTTGGAGAAAACCAGGCCCTGCTCATCACCTGCCCAAAACAGTCCCAACAGTGAAACATGGTGGTGGCAGCATCATGCTATGGGGGTGTTTTTCAGCTGCAGGGACAGGACGACTGGTTGTAATTGAAGGAAACATGAATGCGGCTGAGTACAGAGATATCCTGGATAAAAACCTCTCCCAGAGTGCTCTGGACCTCAGACTTGGCTGAAAGTTCACCTTCCAACAAGACAATGACCCTAAGCACACAGCTAAAATAACAAAGGAGTTGCTTTAGAACAACTCTGTGACCATTATTGACTGCCCCAGCCAGAGCCCTGACCTAAACCCAATTGAGCATCTCTGGAGAGACTTGGAAATGGCTGTTCACCATCCAACCTGACGGAACTGGAGAGGATCTGCAAGGAAGAATGGCAGAGGATCCCCAAATCCAGGGGTGAAAACTGCATCATTCCCAAGAAGACTCATGGCTGTACTAGATCAGAAGGTGCAAATACTCAATACTGAGCAAAAGGTCTGAATACTTATGACCATGTGAGAGTTCGGTTTTTCTTTTTTTAATACATTTGCAAAAATTTCTACATTTCAGGTGTTTTCAGTCCAGATGGGGTCTGAATACTTTCCGTACCCACTGTAGACTGATACATCACAGATAACCAGAAAAGCATAACTGTGAGTACAAGGAATAAATACACCCAAAAATCTAGAGAATAGATACAGCCTCGGGTGAGCTGGGGATGCATAAAATAAGGCACATAGGATATGATCTGGTGTCCTCCCAGCATAAAGTGACACAACCAATGGCGTCATAGTATGAAACTAGGGGCCCCCCTCACCATTGTGACACCCCAACAGACAGTGGATTGTAAGTAAACTCCTTTACAGACTGCCCGTGGAGGGCTGCTGTGACCTGTTTAATTCTTGGGCGACTTATATGGTTGAATTCTAAGAGTCTCCTATATTACATGAAGGAATATGAGCACATGTCCAGTCCATACAAATAATCAAAATGTAATAATATTTATTTTTTTTACTTGTCAGAGATGGAGAAAAGCCAAAGAACCCAATGGTGGAGCTGTTTTACGGTCATTTCCTGGCCGTGGGCGTGCATGAAGGTTAGTTTATTTATATTACTCATTTATATAGCACCATTCATTTCCCCACTCCTTTGCAGATATAATCACTGTCCCAATTGGGGCTCACAATCTCAATTCCCCATCAGTATGTCTTTGGAGTGGGGGAGGAAACTGGAGAACCTGGAGGAGACCCACACAAACACAGGGAGCGCATACAAACTCCTTATAGATGTTGTCCTAGTGGAATATGAACCCAGGACCCCAGTGTTGCAGAGCAACAGTGCTAACCACTGAGCCACTGTACAGGGCTCATAACCACTGAGCCACCATAGTTATAATGTATTGTAGTGCACTTTGCACATCATTATTCTTTGGACGGACTCCATCAAAAATCTAAACCAGCCAAGCTGTGGGTAGTTTACCTTCTCCTGCTTTTTCATCCTGCTTTAAATGTCATTCCCTCGCCCCCTGTCTTGTACTGGCCTTCCAGCATTGTTAGTGTACCGACGCTGCTCTGGTCCCGCGGCGCCATCTTGTGACCATAGCTTCTCCTACATCATAGGTGCTCAGTGCATCTCTATGAGAGCCAGAACAAGGCAAGAACAAAATGTACTGAGTTATGACCTCCGGCGCACTCCATAAAACACTGGAGTCGCCAGCAGATCACAAATCACTGGAGACGGACCAAAGCGATGGTGGTGAATGATGATAAAGCCGCCCTGAAGGTAAGTATAAGACAGGGGGAGCAGGGGACTTGCATTTAAAGCACCACTACTAAGGTGCAATAAAGAAATGCTGGAGTGGTGTTTTCAGGAGACCTACTGGCGGCACAGTGGCTCAGTGGTTAGCACTGTATGGTGGCTCAGTGGTTAGCACTGTATGGTGGCTCAGAGGTTAGCACTGTATGGTGGCTCATTGGTTAGCACTGTATGGTCGCTCAGTGGTTAGCACTGTATGGTGGCTCAGTGGTTATCACTGTATGGTGGCTCAGTGGTTAGCGCTGTACGGTGGCTCAGGGGTTAGCACTGTATGGTGGCTCAGTGGTTTGCGCTGTATGGTGGCTCAGTGGTTAGCGCTTTATGGTGGCTCAGTGGTTAGCACTGTATGGTGGCTCAGTGGTTAGCACTGTATGGTGGCTCAGTGGTTAGCACTGTATGGTGGCTCAGTGGTTAGCACTGTATATGGTGGCTCTGTGATTAGCACTGTATGGTGGCTCAGCAGTTAGCACTGTATGGTGGCTCAGTGGTTAGCACTGTACAGTGGCTCATTGGTTAGCACTGTACAGTGGCTCATTGGTTAGCACTGTACAGTGGCTCATTGGTTAGCACTGTATTGTGGCTCAGCGGTTAGCACTGTATGGTGGCTCAGTGATTAGCACTGTACGGTGGCTCAGTGGTTAGCACTGTATATGGTGGCTGAGTGGTTAGCATTGTATGGTGGCTGAGTGGTTAGCACTGTATATGGTAGCTCAGTGGTTAGCACTGTATATGGTGGCTCAGTGGATAGCACTGTATGGTGGCTCAGTGGTTAGCACTGTATGGTGGCTCAGTGGTTATCACTGTATGGTGGCTCAGTGGTTAGCACTGTATATGGTGGCTCAGTGGTTAGCACTGTATATGGTGGCTCAGTGGTTAGCACTGTATGGTGGCTCAGTGGTTAGCACTGTATATGGTGGCTCAGTGGTTAGCACTGTATGGTGGCTCAGTGGTTAGCACTGTATATGGTGGCTCAGTGGTTAGCACTGTATGGTGGCTCAGTGGTTAGCACTGTATATGGTGGCTCAGTGGTTAGCACTGTATGGTGGCTCAGTGGTTAGCACTGTATATGGTGGCTCAGTGGTTAGCACTGTATGGTGGCTCAGTGGTTAGCACTGTATATGGTGGCTCAGTGGTTAGCACTGTATGGTGGCTCAGTGGTTAGCACTGTATGGTAGCTCAGTGGTTAGCACTGTATATGGTGGCTCAGTGGTTAGCACTGTATATGGTGGCTCAGTGGTTATCACTGTATGGTGGCTCTGTGATTAGCACTGTATGGTGGCTCAGCAGTTAGCACTGTATGGTGGCTCAGTGGTTAGCACTGTACAGTGGCTCATTGGTTAGCACTGTACAGTGGCTCATTGGTTAGCACTGTACAGTGGCTCATTGGTTAGCACTGTATTGTGGCTCATTGGTTAGCACTGTATTGTGGCTCAGCGGTTAGCACTGTATGGTGGCTCAGTGATTAGCACTGTACGGTGGCTCAGTGGTTAGCACTGTATATGGTGGCTGAGTGGTTAGCACTGTATATGGTGGCTCAGTGGTTAGCACTGTATATGGTGGCTCAGTGGTTAGCACTGTATATGGTGGCTCAGTGGTTAGCACTGTATGGTGGCTCAGTGGTTAGCACTGTATGGTGGCTGAGTGGTTAGCACTGTATATGGTGGCTGAGTGGTTAGCACTGTATATGGTGGCTCAGTGGTTAGCACTGTATATGGTGGCTCAGTGGTTAGCACTGTATATGGTGGCTCAGTGGTTAGCACTGTATATGGTGGCTCAGTGGTTAGCACTGTATATGGTGGCTCAGTGGTTAGCACTGTATATGGTGGCTCAGTGGTTAGCACTGTACGGTGGCTCAGTGGTTAGCACTGTATATGGTGGCTGAGTGGTTAGCACTGTATATGGTGGCTCAGTGGTTAGCACTGTATATGGTGGCTCATTGGTTAGCACTGTACGGTGGCTCAGTGGTTAGCACTGTATGGTGGCTCAGTGGTTAGCACTGTATATGGTGGCTCAGTGGTTAGCACTGTATGGTGGCTTAGTGGTTAGCACTGTATATGGTGGCTCAGTGGTTAGCACTGTATATGGTGGCTCAGTGGTTAGCACTGTATGGTGGCTCAGTGGTTAGCACTGTATGGTGGCTCAGTGGTTAGCACTGTATATGGTGGCTCAGTGGTTAGCACTGTATATGGTGGCTCAGTGGTTAGCACTGTATATGGTGGCTCAGTGGTTAGCATTGTATGGTGGCTCAGTGGTTACCATTGTATGATGAGTCAGTGGTTAGCACTGTATATGGTGGCTCAGTGGTTAGCATTGTATGGTGGCTCAGTGGTTAGCATTGTATGGTGGCTTAGTGGTTAGCACTGTATGGTGGCTCAGTGGTTAGCACTGTATGGTGGCTCAGTGATTAGCACTGTATGGTGGCTCAGCGGTTAGCACTGTACGGTGGCTCATTGGTTAGCACTGTACGGTGGCTCATTGGTTAGCACTGTACGGTGGCTCATTGGTTAGCACTGTACGGTGGCTCATTGGTTAGCACTGTACGGTGGCTCAGTGGTTAGCACTGTATGGTTGCTCAGTGGTTAGCACTGTACGGTGGCTCAGTGGTTAGCACTGTATGGTGGCTCAGTGGTTAGCACTGTATATGGTGGCTCAGTGGTTAGCACTGTATGGTGGCTCAGTGGTTAGCACTGTATATGGTGGCTCAGTGGTTAGCACTGTATATGGTGGCTCAGTGGTTAGCACTGTATATGGTGGCTCAGTGGTTATCACTGTATGGTGGCTCAGTGGTTAGCACTGTATGGTGGCTCAGTGGTTAGCACTGTATATGGTGGCTCAGTGGTTAGCACTGTATGGTGGCTTAGTGGTTAGCACTGTATATGGTGGCTCAGTGGTTAGCACTGTATATGGTGGCTCAGTGGTTAGCACTGTATGGTGGCTCAGTGGTTAGCACTGTATGGTGGCTCAGTGGTTATCACTGTATATGGTGGCTCAGTGGTTAGCACTGTATGGTGGCTCAGTGATTAGCACTGTATATGGTGGCTCAGTGGTTAGCACTGTATATGGTGCCTCAGTGGTTAGCACTGTATATGGTGGCTTAGTGGTTAGCACTGTATGGTGGCTCAGTGGTTAGCACTGTATATGGTGGCTTAGTGGTTAGCACTGTATGGTCGCTCAGTGGTTAGCATGTATATGGTGGCTCAGTGGTTAGCACTGTATGGTGGCTCAGTGGTTCCAAATGGTGAAACACTATGCAAATAATGTTTTTTTTCTCGGGAGGATATCCTCTCACTAATGCCCCTATCAGTGTGACAGCTGTTCGGACATTGAATTATAGGGTTGTTTTTTAAAATATTCAGTTCTAGTCAGAGTTTTCTTACTTTGTAGTTGAGAGCTCTTTTTTGCTTCTGTAATAAAAAAAAATTCCTACAAAACCATGTGAATAATCCCCTGGTTCCTTGTGTAACATTGATTCACCCGAGTGCATGCACAGGGAACATAATATTCTCCAGTTTTGTCCTTAACAACTTGATTGTTTCTCGCCAAGGAAAGAAATTTGAAAACACGGAGATGTTTGGGCAGTATCCTCTGCAGGTGAACGGCTTCAAAGACTTACACGAGTGCCTGGAGGCCGCCATGATCGAGGGAGAGATCGAGTCATTACATTCAGAGAACTGCAGCAAGTCTGGTCAGGAGGTGAGAGCTGCACATTGCCCATTGTGTCCTCCTTATATATGTGGGTGGGAGAATTACACATGCAGCATGTCCTACAGGGGCCAAAATAGACACTAAGGGGCCTGTCATTCCTTATCTTTATTAAACTGCCCCCATTTTTATTTAGATCATGTACTATTCTTTAGTAACTTTTTTAAATCGTTGTATTTATTCCATAAAAGCACCATAGATACTTAGTTACCAGTTAAAACACGTCACTGAAGTCCATCACTGCTGAAATTCCTTTAATGCTCTCTACAAGGACCTGTGTAATGTCACAATCATATGACTGTAATGGGTGGAGCAAAGCAGGCCTTACATGGAGGACAATGTATTTGGCTCCGCCCATTAGTCACATGGTTGTGACATTACTACAGGTGCTAAAGCATTAGATGAATATCAGCATCTCTGCAGTTGAGTGACATGGCCGCCCGAATGACTGTAGGACTTATGACTGTTTATCAGCTAGCTAATGAAAACATCTAATATCCAAAATGCTTTTTTATTTTTTAATCAACAATTTAATAATAAAAAAGACGTGGTACTAATGCACGGTACATAATCTAAATAACATTGTGGGTGGTTTACTAACAAAAAACATGACAGGTTCCCTTTAAAAGGGCACTCTACTATCCAAAATTCTGCAATGCCTGTCCACCATCTCATCCTTCTTCTCTGCTCGCTTTCTAAAACTGAATATGGACAAAACTGAGCTCATCATCTTCTCCCCCAAATCGCTCTCCCCTCTACCAGACCTATCCATCACTGTTGATGGCTGCTCACTCTCCCCCGTCCTCCACACCAAGTGCCTCGGAGTAATCCTCGACTCTTCTGTCTCCTTCAATCCTCACATCTAAGCCCTCGCCACCTCCTGCCGACTCCAGATCAAAAACATTTCCTGGATCCGCACCTTCCTTGACCATGACACTGCAAAAACTCTCGTTCATGCTCTCATTATCTCCCGCCTTGATTACTGCAATTGGGGAATTGATTGGGGGAAAAGGGGGGTGATTTGAACTTTTATATTTTTTTTTTACAGGTTTTTAAAAACTGTATTTTTTCATTCATTCTTATTTTTACACTGCCTCTTGGTACCTTGTTGCACAGTCCGATCGCTTCTGGGAGATACAGACGAGCTGCAGCTCATCTGTATCTCTCAGAAGCGCGGACCTGTTGTGGTTGGCAGCGCCTGCCAACCACAACAGGAAACTGCGCTCTGACAGCATCCGGGGTCTAGCCCGCACCCTGGGCTGTCACATGAGTGCTGTAGATATTGCGATACTATCGCGGGATCTCTGGAGCAGGCAGGGAACAGCGTGCTCCCCGCCGCGGCCGTCTTGGGTCCCGTTGTCAGAGATTGACAGTGGGATCCAAGGGGTTAACAGCGCCGATCAGATGCCGGATCAGATCAGCTGAGATGTCGGTGCTTTGATGTGAGCTCCGCGCTGGAGCTTACATCAAAGCCCCCTTACCGGCCCAGGACGTTGTACAACGTCCTGTGTCGGCAAGGAGTTAAACAACTACCCTGCCCTTGCGAGCTTACATTCTACAGGGTAATGGGGAGAGATACAGTAGGTTGGGTCTGCTCGGGTGGTGGAGGAGCATTGGGTCCGATGGTGTTGGAGCGCCGGGTCCAGTGGTGTTGGAGCGCCGGGTCCAGTGTGATACTGGAAGCCATGGGACTTTGAGTTGTCCCAGACCAAGGGTATAGATTAAAAAAAGGAGGGACCCCAAAAGAGAGTGGCTGTGGCGAGGAGGTCGTGTGGGAGACACTAAATGTGTGGTTGGAAAGGTAGGAGTAGATCCAGGAGAGGACAAGGTCAGTGATACCAATGGAAGAGAGGATCTGTAATAGGAGGCAGTGGTTGACTCTGTCAAATGCAGATGACAGGTCTAGAAGGAGGAGGATGGAGAACTGTGTTAGATTTGGACGTAAGTCATTAGTAATTTTGGTCAGGGCAGCTTCAGTGGAGTGGTGAGGGCAGAAGCCGGATTGAAGGTAGTCAAAGAGAGGGTTGGATGAGAGGTGGGATGAGATTACAGTGTGGACATGGTTTTCGAGAAGTTTGGAAGCGAACGGGAGCAGGGATATGGGCCGGTAGCTGGATGTAGAAGTGGGGTCAAGGGATGGCTTCTTTAAGATAGGTGTAATTGTTGCATGTTAGGCAGAATAAGATGGCAACAGGGGAAGGGATTGTGGGACCTTCCCCAGCTGTAGGGACCATGATGACATTGTATGAGGCCAATAGATGGAGTGAGCGTTCTCCCTCTGTCTCGACTTAGACATTGGGGTCACCATTGATCGCAGTAGCATCTGTTACTGATTGGTCAGTCACTGGTATTTGTAGTCCTAGTGTCCAGGGTATCAGCTGATGTTTCATTGACTGAGGATAGCACAGGCTCAACTGCACCATCCCCAGGATGGACCCTGCGGGAACTTACCTGTGATCTGTAATCAATATCATATTGCCATGTTTCAGGGTGTTTCTGGGAGCCTAATAAATATTATATTCACCCTTTCTTATCTCGTAGAATACGGCAGCACAGTTTTTAACCCTTCATCATCCCTACTTCAATTTTCTGTGATAATGACCTTTAGGTTTTCATTGGTTGTAAGCTGTAATCATCAACATTAACAGAAAGAAACACTTGAAATAGATCCCTCTGTGTGTAATGACTCTATATAGTATATGTGTTTCACTTTTTGTGTTGAATTACTGAAATACATTAACTTTTTGATGGTATTCTAATTCATTGAGATGCACTAGTATTTATTTTAACATTTGAGGCCAAAACCCCAATGTGTGAATTGTGCCTCAGTAGTTTTGCACTCGGCGCCCTTGCCCTGGTCATATAGGGCACACAGAAGGTGGCGTTCTCCTCTCGCTCTGCTGTATCAGGAGGACATATCATTTATCGCCTGGTCTGTCTCTAGTGATTAAATCATGACGTGGCCAGGAATAGCCGACAGCAAGGGCGTTTTGCTAATATAAAGTGTATGATCTTGTTTAAAGCAACAGGAAAAGTAGAATAATAAAAATAAACTGAAGAAAATACTTTCAGGAGCTGTTGACAATGCTGTTGTCTTTTTAAGTACCTTGCGGAGGATTCTGGACAGATTTATTTTTATATATATATATTTTTATGCCCTGTTTCCTATAGCAGAGGGTAAAGGAGGGCTCCTGCTGTAGTCAGGGGCCTCATCGCCAAGACGGATCTGATGATTTCCACTAATTTCACAGGACAAACATATAGTACACTGACAATTAAAGTGGATCCGTTACCAAATCTCTCCTTCCAAGCTGCATATGTTAGTAAATTGATCTTACTGTGATAAACTGGGTAGTAATGCCTGTATAAGATGTTCTTCAATGTTTAACTTGAACTCTACATATTAGGAAACAACAAAGCGCATAGGTTCTTATCCCAATGATAGCTGGGCTAATGCTACTGCTTGGGGTGCTCACCTGGTAAGGTTGTGTGCCCCACAACCTGGTATTCGTGCATGTCCAGCTGCTGCAGGATCCACACTCCACGTGTAACCGGTATCCAACTGAGATCAAAGGGGGACGAAGTGTATTGTCATCCGCGCTGCTGGAATGAAAGGTCCAAACCAAAGGATGGTGCAATGGTGCTCTTTGTTCCTTCTCCAACGTGTTTCGGAGCCTGCTGTGCTCCTTCAGGGATTAGCAATTGCACCATCCTTTGGTTTGGACCTTTTATTCCAGCAGCGCGGATCACCATACACTTCATCCCTCTTTGATCTTTGAACTCTGGCCACCTACCCTGATTGACAGCTCCTCTGTGTAACCCCTTGCCAGCTGAGATATCACACTGCTCAGGACAAGCTGCACCTATAGAAACAATATTTAGACTTTGAAAAATATATTAGAATCTGAGAGTCCTCAGGGTTGATACCTTTTAATGGCTAACTGAAAAGATGGTAAATAATAGCAAGCTTTTGAGACAGCTCAGGTCTCTTCTTTAGGCTTAATAATGACACATTCTGAAACACACACACACACACACACACATATATATATATATATATATATATATATATATATACACACATACATATAAAGGGTTGAATAAGCAGAGCATAGTTGTCTGTATTGGGAGCGGCAAGAGAACGATCATCTGGGCAGTAAATACCAGAGTTCAGAGATAACGTGTGATAGCTTATTGTTCTTTCATTAGTAGTCCAAGATTTGAAGTTTCCTTAATTGATGTAGAAAGACATAAATCCATGTGACACATTCATTCCCGCTCTGACTGTGTCAAAGGTCTTCATAAGTTCCCAGACTTTTCTGATTCTTTGAGATTTGAAGTTACCTTTCAAAACCACTACTTTCATATCCATTATGGCGTGATCAGGGCTACAGAAGTGTTTAGGCACAAGCTGATCTGTCCTTCTTTCTTTTATTGTGTGGTGATGAGAGTTCAGCCTAGTTCTGAGTTGTTGTCCCAGCTCCCCAACGTATAGGTTACCACTCACATATTTTGCACATATAATTAAATACACCACATTGCTTGTGGTACAGCTGAAGTTACCTGGGATCTAGTAGTCCTGATCTGTCCTGGGAATCTTCATCTTGTCGGTTGTCATTATAGATGGAGGTTTTGCACCTGTTCTAGTTGCAGGGAAATGTTCCTTTTGTTTTTGGAGAGGACAGGACGCTTCCGACGATGTTTTTTAGATTCGGAGGTTGTCTAAAACGCAAGACTGGGGTATCCGGAAATATTGATTTTAGTCGGGCATCTTTTTGTCGGAGTGTTTGCAGTTTCCTTGTAGCTCCTCCTAACACCTCCAGACTTGGATTGTAGGTGACTACGAGAGGGACTCTGTTGTTTTCTTCTCTAGTTTTGTAATGTAGGAGATGATTCTTGATATTCTGGTGGCTCTTGTAATCTGGTTCTCGATTGCTCTTGGTTGGTAGCCCTGGTTCAGAAAGGTCTTTCTGAGGTCATCAAGGTGATTGTCTCTATCGGTAGAGTTGGAACATATCCGATTGTAGTATCTGATGGCCACAATAGATTTTATGTGTTTTGGATGAAAACTGTCCCATTAGAGATACGTTGGACGGTCAGTTGGCTTCTAGTACAGGGATGTCTCCACTTCAGAGTTCCGTAGCTTGATGATGATTATGATGTCCAGAAAGTTTATTCCAGTGTGGGAACATACAAACATTTTTTTTACTTATAGTAGAAACTTGATTCCAGCTCACCCAGTTGCTCTTTGCTCATCCACCTGGGGCTCAGACACCGGCCTAAGCCTGGCCTCACATCAAGAATAATAGAAACATTGGAGTCCAGCTCAACAGGACTGGATTTTTCTTTTATTTTTATTTTTCAAAATAAAGTGCATACCAAAGAAAAATGTACATGGTCTACGCGTTTCGAGTGCAGTTATGTTATGAGTAAGGCTGCTTAGTGCAGTCAAAAGGCGTCGACTGGGTCATGTCGACCATGTAAATTTGTCTTTTGTATGCACTTTACTTTCTTTTGAGAAATAAAAGAAAAATCCATTCCTGTTGATCCCGGGCTCTAATTTTTCAAATTTTATTTATTTATTTATTTTTTACCTATTTAGACTTTGTTCACATTTGTATCAGATAATAGACACACTTGTGTCGGAGGGTTATCCAGGGTACACTATCACATAATACACCATATTTGATGGGAGGAATACAGAACCGTGCCGTGCTATTCTTCAAATCCAGAAAAGCTGATGGTCTCAGAAGTACGCCGCGGTCTCCGTTGAGTAAAACAAAATAACTAATGTGAACAGGACCTAGGTCTTTCGATTATGGAAGCAGAGCAGCCATATAGACATAGCTGTGAGGCTGTTGCGTTTGTTATGCAGCAGATCCAGCGATTTTAAGGGAGACCATGGTTTTCACTGTGATGTTTTTGTCATTTTACATGCTTCACTATTGTATCAAAGTAGAGAAAAAAGCTGCAATTCAATCCGATCATAACTGATTGTGACGAATGATACTGGATCCATCATGTCATTCTTGGATCCTTTCAGTAGTTTGGCCCTAGTTTGGAGCCAGCCTTGGCTGCATATACTGTGCACATAACAGTTCTTGTATTTGTTAGATCTCTGTAGATGGCTCATGTAGTAGGCTGTGTCCTCGACCCTCTCCTTCTCATGGCACGTTCTTCCTTTCTCTTCAGCACTGGTTTACAGAGCTCCCGCCTGTGCTGACCTTTGAACTGTCCAGGTTTGAGTTCAATCAAACCTTAGGAAGACCGGAGAAGATCCACAACAAGCTGGAGTTCCCTCAGTGTTTGTATATGGACAGGTAAGTGAGCGCCACCAGCATACGTTCTGATCACATGAACTGTATAGAAAGACTGATCCAAAAAAACCCTCTTCATTTAATTGTAAAACTCTAGTAAATCATATACATAAAACCCGAAGGCCACTTCCGCCCAAAATCCGCTCAACTTCCGTGATGGCCTCCGTCCTGTGTCAAACACCGGAACCGGAAGCACCAGACCCACAGAGCCCCAGCCACCGGCCTTGCACAGAGCCCCGTCTGCGCCCACCCACATCCGGCCCACAGCCCTGCAGCTCACCGCCCACTCTCCATCAGGGACCGCCATGCCGCCACTGGGTCCGCACACAGCCTGGTGTGCGCCCATCAACATGAGGGAACCGGCCCACACTCCGGTGTGCGGCCTCCGCCGGCAACGCTCCCCTGCCACCTCGGGGGGCCACACAACCTCTGGGGGTACCCGCGCGCCTGGAGAGGAGGGAGGGTGGGACTTTCTGTCCTGCAGCTCTGCCCGCCCCTCCTCTCCTCCTACACCCGACGCGCGGCGCGGTGAGTCTGCCCTCCAGCCTCCGCCTCAGCCTGTGCCCGCCGGCTCCGCTGCAGCCTGTGCTCCCTCCAGCCTGTGCTCCCTCCAGCCTGTGCCCCCTCCAGCCTGTGCCCCCTCCAGCCTGTGCCCCCTCCAGCCTGTGCCCCTTCCAGCCTGTGCCCCCTCCAGCCTGTGCCCCCTCCAGCCTGTGCCCCCTCCAGTCTGTGCCCCCTCCAGCCTGTGCCCCCTCCAGCCTGTGCCCTGTGCCCCCTCCAGCCTGTGCTCCCTCCAGCCTGTGCCCTCTGCCCCCTTCAGCCTGTGCCCCCTTCAGCCTGTGCCCCCTCCAGCCTGTCCTCCCTTTAGCCTCTGCCCCCTCCAGCCTGTGCCCCCTCCAGCCTGTGCCCCCTCCAGCCTGTGCCCCCTCCAGCCTGTGCCCCCTCCAGCCTGTGCCCCCTCCTGCCTGTGCCCCCTCCTGCCTGTGCCCCCTCCTGCCTGTGCCCCCTCCAGCCTGTGCCCCCTCCAGCCTGTGCCCCTTCCAGCCTGTGCCCCTTCCAGCCTGTGCCCCTTCCAGCCTGTGCCCCCTCCAGCCTGTGCCCCCTCCAGCCTGTGCCTCCTCCAGCCTGTGCCCTGTGCCCCCTCCAGCCTGTGCCCTGTGCCCCCTCCAGCCTGTGTCCTGTGCCCCCTCCAGCCTGTGCCCCCTCCAGCCTGTGTCCTGTGCCCCCTCCAGCCTGTGCCCCCTCCAGCCTGTGTCCTGTGCCCCCTCCAGCCTGTGCCCCCTCCAGCCTGTGCCCCCTCCAGCCTGTGCCCCCTCCAGCCTGTGCCCCCTCCAGCCTGTGCCCCCTCCAGCCTGTGCCCCCTCCAGCCTGTGCCCCGTGCCCCCTCCAGCCTGTGCCCTGTGCCCCCTCCAGCCTGTGCCCTGTGCCCCCTCCAGCCTGTGCCCCTTCCAGCCTGTGCCCCTTCCAGCCTGTGCCCCCTCCAGCCTGTGCCCCCTCCAGCCTGTGCCCCCTCCAGCCTGTGCCCCCTCCAGCCTCCAGCTGTCCTCTGCCCCCTCCAGCCGTCCCCTGCCCCCTCCAGCCGTCCCTGCCCCCTCCAGCCGTCCCCTGCCCTCTCCAGTCGTCCGGGGGTGGCCACATGTTGACTCAGGATCCAGGCGCCGGAGAAGACGCAGGGTCGGTGGTAAGTATAGCGGTATGTGTGTGTGTGTGTGTGTTGTATGTATGTGCCAATCTGCCCACGGCGCTGCGCTGACCACTCTGCCCACGCCGCTGCGCTGACCACTCTGCCCACGCCGCTGCGCTGACCACTCTGCCCACGCCGCTGCGCTGACCACTCTGCCCACGCCGCTGCGCTGACCACTCTGCCCACGCCGCTGCGCTGACCACACTGCCCACGCCGCTGCGCTGACCACTCTGCCTACACCGCTGCGCTCACCACTCTGCCCACGCCGCTGCGCTGACCAATCTCACCGCACTCACTGCTAACCACTGAGCCACCGCACTCACTGCTAACCACTGAGCCACCGCGCACAGTGCTAGCCATTGAGCCACCATATACTCTGCTACCCACAGAGCCGCCTGTATACACACAATTAATTTTACCGCACTACCCTAACTATTCGTAAATAAACTATATATGGATTCTAGACTACCCGATTCTTTAGAATCGGGCTGCCATCTAGTAATTATATATTTTCTGAAATACTGTAATTAAAATGTCCCTATCATTCCCTCACTGTTATCTGACTGCTTTATTTTTTTATCTGCTATACTATGTGATGACTCTGTTTTAGAGCCCCAGTGTAAGAATTGGGGGTCGCTGCCGCTGCCTCTGTGTCATCTGTGACACCTGTATCAGGGGCTGGGATCGTCCCTGTCTTGTAGAGCCATGAGCCTACATCTGCTCAGTAGGAATCTGTTATTGTGCAATGTTCTCTTTAATGCACAGTGACAGTGCACTCCCTCATTGGCTCTGCTGATAAGTGATAAGGCGGCAGCAGAGCGCACTGTCAGTGTGCTTTGTTAAGAGATTACCTGTTGGGCAGGAAAATCAGTCACTGGTCCTATCCCTGTCCCTCTACTTCCCCCCCCAGCAAGTGATGTCACTGAACAACATTACATAAAGTTGCAAATAACCGTGTAATTGTTTTGTCTTTTTTAGGTACATGCACAAAAACCGGGAAATCACCAGACTAAAGCGCGATGAAATCAAGAGACTAAAGGAGCACCTTACAGTGTTACAGCAGCGGCTGGAAAGGTATCCAGGCTCCGGGCCCCACAGTATAACTTGCCGGCAGTGACTTTTGTGGAAGTGCTTTTCTCAGAAGTGGTAGCCTGTAATAGAGATGTAAAATAGTCAGTTTTACTGACAATAAGGGCCCCGGTGGAAAGAACGTGCGGAGGAAAGCTCCTTTCTAATCAATAGCCCTAAACATGGCAGGAATCAGCCTTTGAATGTGCAAAGGCCTGTTTGCTTACTTATCACAATTTCTATTTAGACATCTACCTGTGTAAAGAGAGGGGGTGCTGCTGACAGTGTGTACGGGGACAGGACGTATGTCAGCCCTGTACAGTGTGCACTGACCTGTGGAAATATTTCTTTAAAGGAAAAATGTCATAAAAAATAATTCTTCCATCATATACAAGAAAATGCAAGTGAAAAGCAGCACTCCCCACTGATGTCTCCAAAATGATTTATTCATTGGTCATGAGATGGAAATACAGAGAGTCAATGTATAAGGTAACAGCTGTTTCGTGTGCAGTTAGGTTTCTCCTGGCCCTGCTGAAAAACAGCTACCCACAATCAAAGTTCATTTTAACCAATAGATCTTGGAATAATAATAATTTCCACAATTGGATGTGATAAAAAAAAAAGTTATTTTGCTGAGATAATCTTATATACATATCCCTGCTATGTGTGCTGTGTAATGGATGTGTCTGGCTGTACAGGGACATGGTTTGATCATACCACATCTCCTGTGCTGAGATAATCTTATATATGTGTCCTTGCTATGTACTGTGTAATGGATGTGTCTGACCGTACAGGGACATGGTCTGATCATACCACATCTCCTGTGCTGAGATAATCTTATATATGTGTCCCTGCCATGTACTGTGTAATGGATGTGTCTGACCGTACAGGACATGGTCTGATCATACCACATCTCCTGTGCTAAGATAATCTTATATATGTGGCCTTGCTATGTACTGTGTATTGGATGTGTCTGACCTACAGGGACATGTTCTGATCATACCACATCTCCTGTGCTGAGATAAACGTATATATGTGTCCATGCCATGTACTGTGTAATGGATGTGTCTGACTGTACAGGGACATGGTCTCATCATACCACATCTCCTGGACAGGGGAGGAAGTAAAATTGTTGGTTTCTGCAGAAATTTCTGCATCACATCTGTATTTCTCGGTAGGAAAAATGCAGCGAAAACATTTTTGATGCCTTTTTTGTGTGTTTTTTATGCATTCTGGGGTAGAATAATGCTGTAAGGCTACCTTCACATTTGCGTTCCCCTCCGCAGCGTTCTGCGGAGGGGAGCCGCAATGTGAGCGCAGCTCCGCAAGCCCCTATGTTTATAATGGGAGTGCACGGTGCTGTGCAAGGCCGTGCGCACCCATTCACCGCCATATGTGATCTGTGCGCAGGCGGTAGCCTGCGCACAAATCACCCAGTCTCGTCCGCACCATGAACGCGACATGTTGCATTTCTGGTGCGGTCGAGACTGGGTGATCTGTGCGCAGGCACGCGCCTGCAAACAGATCACATATGGCAGTGAATTGGTGCACACGGTCATGCGCAGCACCATGTGCTCCCATTATAAAGTTAGGGGCTTGCGGTGCTGCGGTCACATTGCGGCTCTCCTCGGCAGAACGCTGCGGAGGGGAACGCAAATGTGAAGGCAGCCTAAGAATTCCCATGCTGCAGATTTATTTCTGCACCAGAAACTGCACTAAAAGACACATCAAAAACGCGATTAAAACGCATAGAAATAGAAATGGATCAGATATGTTAGAGATCACAATTGCTAGAATTTTTAGCTCCAAATGCAAGAATTTAAATGGAGGGAAAAAAAAAAAAGAATCTTAACCCCAAAGATAGACAACCCGTGGAATTTACCCCCCGGAGTCCCTGGTGACATTTTCCTATTCCCATTTAATGGCGTTCTTTATACCTTCTTGTTCTCAGATACTTAAGTTACGGTTCTGGCCCCAAACGGTTCCCCCTGGCCGACGTGTTACAGTACGCCCTGGAGTTTGCATCCAGCAAACCGGTCTGCACTTCCCCTGTGGATGATATTGATACAAGTGCCCCCCCTAGTGGTTCTGCGGCCACACAGCCCATGCAAAGGTAAGGGATTTGACTTATTTCCACAAATGTTCGTTATGGTCGTCCTGGGAATCAATTTCAGCAGTTTACAGTGTGATACCATTAAAACAAAAAAAAACAAACAAACCTCTGTGCACCTGCGTTTGCCTTATGTAATGGGGTCTGACTGCATCCTTCCAAAGTGCTTTGTGAGATTTGTTTGACTACAAGGGGTGAGTTTTGTGATGTTATTAAAGTTTATTTCCAGTTGGATTAAATTTACCTCTATTCGTGGAGGTCTTTGCCCCGAGCCCTTCCT
The DNA here is from genome assembly GCA_033576535.1 of Allobates femoralis. NCBI lineage: Eukaryota > Metazoa > Chordata > Amphibia > Anura > Aromobatidae > Allobates > Allobates femoralis. The sequence continues at coordinate 58,938,533 of JARQOC010000002.1, read as the reverse complement.
TCTAAGGCTTTTGCCAGTGAATACTCTATGACTCTGGCTGCCATTAATAGAGGCTATTCTCTACCTGAAGTCAAGGAGAACGCAGATGCTGCAGATTGTAACTTTGCCCATTATATTGCACAAATACCTGCTTTCAGCCATGGATTCACTGTTCTTGTATAAGGGATATTCTGTAGCATAATGATGTACCGTGTGTGTATTTTGGAGCAGAATAGTCCGGTATTTGCTTTGACATTAGTAGGAGAAGAAATCCACATGTGACCATATCACATAGTCATGTCTGAAAGAGTTGGCATCATTGAAAATAAAATATTTCTCCTGGAAGATTATTGCAATTCCACATGTTTTGTTATTCAAATCTTGATTTGAAAAGAGAAAAAAAGGCAAATTGAACCAAGTTCACACAAAACTCCAAAGTTTGGCTGGACAAATTATCATCACCCTCAACTCAATATTTGGTTGCACCTTTGGAATGAATAACTGCAATCAATCGCTCCCTATAACCTCCACAAGTTTCTTATCTGGAATTTCGGCCTCTTCTTTATAATCTGCTCTCGGTCTCTCATATTTGAGGTGTCTTCTCCTAACAGTAATTGTAAGATCTCTCCACAAGTGATCAATGGGATTTAGATCTGGACTCATTACTGACACTTCACACCTCTCCAGCACTTTCTTTCCATCCATTTCTGGGGCTTCTTGATGTTTGGGGTCATTATCCTGCTGGAAGACCTATGATCTAGGACACTCAGCTTTCTGACTCTGGGCTCTACATTGTGACCCAAAATCCTTTGGTGATCTTCACATTTCATGTTGCCTTGCACCCAGTGCTAGAGGCAGCAAAACTACCAAAACCATCTCTGACCTCCACCATATCTGACTGTAGGTCTTTTGTTCTTGCTTTGTAGGCCTCAATCTGTGTTCAATAAACAGTAGAATGATGTGCTTTACCTAAAAGCTCTATCTTGGTTTCATCTGTCCATAACACTCCTTCCTAGAATTTTTTGGATTACTTACGTGCATTTTGGCAAACTGAAGTCTAGCTTGTTTTTGTCTTTTTTTTTTTTTTTATGCTACAGTGCCAATTGGTTGTACACCTATTGATTATTTTGTGCAACATAGACAAAAGGAACATCAAGATCTCAGGAGATGGACTTGTAACCTTGAGATTGTTAACATTTTTCGACAATTTTGCTTCCCAAGTCCTCAGACAGTTCTCTACTCTTCGTCCTCTATACTTACTGTGGCGCGCACAGACACAATACAAAGAATGAGGCAACTTCTCCCCTTTTCATCTGGTTTCAGGTGTGATTTTCATATTGCCCACACCTGTTACTTGTCACAGGTGGGTGTGAATGAGCATCACATTCTTGAAACAATGTACAATTTTGTCTTGTCCATATTTGGAGTTTTTTGTGAAATATGTCCAATTTGTCTGTACTTTTTTCAACATTTTTTTTGTTATAATATACACAAAGGAAAAAAACATGTCTATAGCATAAGATGTGAAATTGTAATGATTTTCTGGAACAAATTCAAGGGTGCCAACACTTTCAGCCACGACTGTACGTTTTTTGCTTACGTTGCACAGCTCGATCCCTGGTGACTCTGTGCACAGCTCGATCCCTGGTGACTCTGTGCACAGCTCGATCACTGGCGTTACTTATAACCGGCAGCAGGACGTTTGTGATTGTTTTTTCCGCTTCTGCTCACCTGCCCATCTGGATTTGAGTGGGGTGGATGGGACTTAGGGCTTCTTAACCAGGTCCTTAATTCCAGATGTTGGTGGATACCAAAAATGTTAGACCATCCCCAGCTGTGGCCACAAACATTAGTGGGAGCAAGATTGCAGTCACACCCGGGGCCTTGAGCTTATGGGGTCCAAACAGTCCATTAGGCCCATATGAGATGACCAATACTATTAGACATCTGGGAGTTGGGGGCCTTGTGGGAGAGTTTTCTTTGGAGTGCACAAACGGGGACAGGTGCAGGGGTTACAATCACACCCGGGCCCTGGAATCTATGGGTCCCGAAAAGTCCCTTTTGGCCTGTAGAAAAATACTGATGCTATTAAAGATTTGCAATAATTAGGGCCCTGCTGGAGCTTTTTGCATCAGGGCACATGAGCTTCAAGTTACGCCACTGCCCACAAAATATACGTTGCATCACTAATTACCAGTTTAACATGGATTTATTGTATTGAGATATGTTGTTGACCCCCCACCCCCACCCCAAAGTATGTTTTCTATGTGTACAATACCTGTGTAGGCCTTATAAATTCCACTTTTTGGTTTTCATGATGGTAAATAGGAAGGCTCTTAAATGGCTCCTATACTGTTATTGCTCTCACGATTAATGTGCATTAAACCCCTTTCCATTCTTTAATCAGTGGTTGCATTGTATGTGATAATTAGCCATTAATTATCTTATTGCTTACTAAAGCCCCCGTCACACATAACGAGATCGTTGTAACATCACAGGTTTTGTGACACAACAGCGATCTCACTATGTGTGACACTTAGCAGCGATCAGGCCCCTGCTGTGAGGTCGCTGATCGTTACACAGTGCTCTGGGTAATTTTTCTGGTCTCTGGTCTCCCGCTGGTCAGTACGCATCGCTGCGTGTGACAGCAAGAGACCAACGAACAGCGACTTAACAGGCTGGTAACCATGTTATACACTGGGTATCTAGGCAGTGTGCTCTGCCTAGATACCTGGTGTTTATCATGGTTACCAGTGCTAAGCAGGGAGGACGCTGGTAACTATGATAAACAGCGGGTATCTAGGCAGCGCTCGCTGCGCTGTTTATCATAGTTACCAGTGTCCTCCCGCTTCCAGCGATGTGGCGGTGGCTCCCTGGTCACTGAGGAGATCTCCCCAGCGACCAGGTAACGACCCACCAACGATCCCTACAGGATGGTTATCATTGTCGGGATCGCTGTTGCGCTGTTGTGTGTGATGGGAGCTTTAGTGGTAGTGGTCGGCTCTCTGTCAGTAAACATTTGTATCCTTCCAGCACAATGGAGCATCAGGGGTCGTCTTCATCCGGTGAGACACAAGCCAACCAGCGCAGCGTCATTCATAAACCGTTCACGCAGTCCAGAATACCCCCGGATCTACCTATGCACCCTGCCCCGCGGAACATAACGGATGAGGAGCTGACCGTACTGGAGGGATGTCTGCATCGGTGGAGGACTGAAGTGGAAACAGATACCAGAGGTACGGGGGTCTTTACCTTCACAAATATGTGTCACAATGATCATGGGCTGCTTTTCAAGGAAAACCAAGGTCAAACAAGATGGATTGTCTCAGTTCGAGCGTTGATTTATTTATTTTTTTTCTGACGCATTGATAAATGAGGTGAGAGCTATCCGACCACTCCTGATTTTTCAGAAACCGCAAGAAAGCAGGGTAGACTTTTCATATTAAATTACTACTGGAAATTAAACCTGTTCCTAATAATAATGTCATCTGTAGACAATGGGATGGGAAGGGTTAAAAGCCGCGCTGCCACTGAAAGAAGATAAATGCAGGATCCTGGGATTTATGCAACGCGTTTCAGATTGGATACTCCTTCAGTACAATCGTATTTAGAAATGTGGTTTCTCCTGAAGGAGTATCTACTCCAAAACGCATTGAATGGATCACTTTCCCAGGATCCTGCATTTATCATCTGTCAGCGGCAGTGCGGCTTTTAACGCTGTGTTCACACTGGACGTTTTTCATCCGTTTTTGGTGCTCCATTTTTCTTAAAAAAAACTGCACCAAAACCGGATCCGTCGTTGCGTCTGCCAGCAGAGTGAATGGGGTCTTCAGACTTCAGCATATTTGACTGCTGTGTTAGTGGTGCAGACAGAGCACCCAGAAAATAATGAGCATTTTAATTGGTGCACCTTTTTCTGCTGTACTTTCCACACCAGCAATGCTCCATTACTTCCCCTCCCTGGCGAGCTTCGGTGATGTCTTCGGCAGGATCCAGCGGGTGCGGTACTGTCAGGATCTGCCCATGTGATGCAGCCTGAGAGTCACATGACCATGGTCCTGTAAGGACTCTTACTACTCACAGGTCCTGCTGATGGCTGCATGGAAGACAACGCCAGGTCTCACCGGGAAAGTTAAGAAAATGTGTCTGTCTGTGTCCCGAAGAACGGAGCAAAGAAGCAACACAAACAGATGGATTTCTGATGCTTTTTTTGCAAAAAGAGGGTCCGATTTTGGTGCATAAACTGCACCAAAATGGATCAAGAAGAATGGATCACAAACGCTCTCTGTGAATGAGGCCTAACTCTTCTCATCCCACTGTCTACTCTTCTACGCTGTTTGGGCTGCTGTAGCTGTCATTGTGCCGTTCTGCTGGTTGTGTCCTACACAACCCCTTCCGGTGAGCAGCAAGCTTTTGCCTCCAGTTACTTTCATCAGTTTCACACGTGAGACCCTATTGAGCTTGTCTTTTCTATATTTAGTGTCTTACATAAGTATTCAACCCTCGAAAGGAAAAAAAATAGTGTGAGCTGAATGGAAAAACCCAGAGACACATGTGCGGCCCCTGCTCGTTCATTCTCCAGCTGATGCTGGTGCTCTGCCCAAGCGGGCGGCATGGTTTCCCAGAGGTGGCACCAGCATCCATTCTGTGGATCTCCCGTTAATATGTCATACTCGTCAGCGCGATGGGCTTTTGTACGTATGACCGCATCGTTTCATAAGCGATAAATGATGCATTATAAACTCGGTGCAGTTTTCTCATACAGATGAACTGTAATCTGCTTTCTTCATATGTTCTGTGTTCACATTGTGCTTTCAGACTTGCAGGACAGCATCGGTAGGATCCACCGGACCATAGAACTTATGTATTCGGACAAGTTGATGACACAAGTAAGTTATTATACCCTATATCAGGGGTCTCAAACTCAGCTGGGTTGGTGGGCCGCACATAGAAAAACTCTTATAGCGGGGGGGCCACATCCCTTTTTTTGCTCAATGTAGTAAAGTATAAATCCTTATCCCCTTCTTGTAGTAATGTCCCCATCCTGTAGTAATGTCCTTTTCTACTGATGTCCCCCATCCTGTAGTAATGTCCTTTTCTACTGATGTCCCCCATCCTGATCCCTTTTTCTAGTGATGTCCCCATCCTGATCCCTTTTTCTAGTTATGTCCCCCATCCCGATCTCCTTTAGTAGTGATGTTCCCCATCCTGGACCCCTTTTGTAGTGAGGTCCCGCATCCTGGTCCTCTTTTGTACTGATGTTCCCCATCCTGATCCCCTTTTCTAGGTATGTCCCCCATCCTGATCTACTTTTATAGTGATGCCCTCCATCCTGTTTTACCTTCTTTTTACACACTCACACACACCCTCACACACACAAACACACTCACTCTCACACATCCTCATATACACACACACACACACTCATACATACACTGAAACTCACACACATCTCACACACACTTTCTTATACACATATCCTCCCTCACATACTCACACCTTCACCCTCTCACACACATTCACACTTTTTTCACTTTAATGATGTATCACTCCAGTGCAGGGGGCCGCCGCAGTTTGCGCTGTGCTGACTTCCAGCCTCCACTGTGCTATGACTTCCTCAGGCCGCTGCTCAGACAAGCTCTGTTGCTCAGCAAGATCATTGCAATCTGCCAGCTAGAGGCCCACATGTGACGTCATATTCCGCCACCAGCTGAGGACCTCTCATTGGCTGGCAGCTTGCATTGATCTTGCTGAGTGGCAGAGCTTGTTAGTGCTGCGGACAGAAGTCATCACACAGTGGGGACTGCAGCGGCCCCCTGCACTGGGGTGATGCATCATTAAGTTGTCCAAGGTGCCGCGGGCCGCATAGTGAAGCACCAGGGGCCGCATGCGGCCCTCGGGCCGCGTATTTGAGACCCCTGCCCTATATACCTATACACCTGTGTATCCAGCCACAAGCAGTGGACCGGTTTCTATAGTCCACAGTCTGATATGTAACATCAAGAGTAGATGGCCGTTCTCCTAAGGAGACGCTTGAGTCTGGAGTCAGGTGACAGTCTGAGCTGAGCCGTCAACACATCGTCTTGTTAATGTTTCTCAAACTTTGTAGAAGTTTTCATGAAGATTTAGCCCCCGGTTCATCAAAGCTTTTACACGCAAAATAAATGGAGTGAAAAGCTTTGAAAAAGCGCAAAAGTTTTGCAACTTTTGGCGTTTTCTAACCCCTGAGAAAACTTTGATGTCTCTAACGTTTGACTCTTACAAACATTTCATGAGCACCATGCCCCCTTTAATGGTATAATTAGCAATGTTTGAGTCCTGTAAGAGCATTGTGATTGCAGCCACATTTTGTCTGTTGTATAGTTGTGTTCAGTTACTTTATATTACATTATAATAATATATTATTTAGTGAAATGATATGTAAAATGATTTATTTTCTCCTTAGGTCCCGTACCGGTTACACGCTGTGTTGGTTCACGAAGGACAAGCGAATGCCGGCCATTATTGGGCTTATATATTTGATCACAATGAAAAGCGGTGGATGAAATACAACGACATCTCCGTGACCAAATCATCGTGGGAGGAGCTGGAGCGCGATTCCTTTGGCGGTTACCGAAATGCCAGTGCCTACTGTCTGATGTACATCAATGATGGCGAACAGCATTTGATACAAGGTGATTAAATCAGATGAACGCAGCAATATGTGGAGAGAGATTGTGTCCAAAGTCTGAAAGGGAATTTGTCATGTGCAAAAATGCTACTAACCTGCAGATATAGGGTTAATTTGATGGTAAATAGTGTTATAATGCTGCCAGGCCGTCTAACTGAAAGAATGGATGATGCGAGGAAATCATCATGTGTCGTCCTCGGAGCTGCGCGCTTTCAGTCATAGGGGCTATCGGAGCGCTCATAGTCAGCGCTCATCACTCCCTGGCACATTGATTGACAGCTTGCTCTGCACAATTGCACTTCATAGTATAGTGAGCGATGAATATATTTGCTCTGTGCACGCTCCTATGACCGGGAGTGAGTTTCTTCCGAGAGGATATAGGTTATTTTCCTCCCGGTAGTTGCACTTACAGTAGGGCAGCCAGACAGCACTATTACACTATTTACCTGCAGATAAGCCATATATCTATTTGTAATTAGTGTTTTTGCACCTGCCCCCTTGAACTGCCCCCTTGCCCACCTGCTCCTCCTAAAAGCTACTGTTTCCCCATGATCTTTCAGTCTAAAGTGGCTGATAATGATTTGATGAATGAGCAAAATGCTAACATATTTGATGAAATGGCCTTTTACTTTGCTCAAAAGAGCCTCATTCTCGGCAGCACATCATCCATCCACTGAAAAAAAAGGACCTGTGACCTCTGCTGCTGAGAATAGTGTTAGCCTAAGCATGTACAGCGGTTTATTACAGACCACTCGGTGCACATCTGAAGAGCGGTCTGCCTCTGTAAACAGGATAAGAAATGACCACCAATCAGCCAACAAGTAACTGTACTGTGCCCACCCCACTGGAGTGGTGCTTAAATACTTGCCCTCCAGTGGCTTCACCCTCTATCACCGCCTCTCCTGTCATTCTCCGATGATTTGTGACATGCTGGCAGCTCCAGTGTTTTCATATAGATCATAACTCAATACAAGTCTATGAGAGCCTCATTCTGGGTTTATAGACTTGTGTTGAGCTCTTGTGACGTAACTTCTGACTTCGGCCAATCAAATGTTACGAGCACAAGATAAAGGCTCGGGACCAGAACAACACTGAAAAAAGGTGAAGCCAGCAGGGGGATTTACTAAAAAACACCACTATAGCAGTGAAAAAAAAACACTTCAGTGGTGCTTTAAGGGGGTTGTGATAAGTGAATGATGACTAGACGTCCTGCTACAGAGACCCGCACCTATATGCAAAAATCAGGTCTGGAGGTGCTCTATGACCATGCAGCGTTAGGGAGCATTTGTGGCCTCACTCCTATGGGCAGTGAGTGGAGATGTGGTCAGACATGCTCACTATAGTGTTGCTGTGGAAAGCTCTTACATTAGCCCTCTGCTAAATGAGGTGTTCCCAGCATTAGTCCATTGCTAGAGGATGAGAATAGTACACGTTAAAGGTAGTAGTCTAGACTTACAATATAGGGATATTTAATATGTCCAAGAGATTGTGCTGCGTAGGGTGGCTCTGGTGTAAATTGCTCATGCCATCAATAGTGTAGCCTTAGGCATTTCCTCTTGAATTGGTTCCTATGGGATAGATGTCCCTACTTAGTTTAAGCCCAGCCATCAAAGGGGTTGTCCTATTTTACAAATATTCAAGCCATATTCTGTGATAGTTATAATAAAATAGTCTTCCCACTTAACCTCCCGGGGTCCAGCACTGGCTCTCTGGTGCTGTCTGTTGTTTGGCAGCAGCAGTGACATCATGTCGGCAGCGGTGTAGCCAACCAGTGAGCTCAGCGGCTCCTTCCATGATGTGCGGCAGATCTGGCAGATTTACTGCATCTGCACTTGCGGCCCGGATCCGGCAAGCCCTATGCTTTCTCTATGGGGCTTGCGGTCCGGTGTGACAAGTGCGGTTACACCGGATTCGGCACTTGTGCAGCATTTTTTTTTTCGCGGTTGCAAGTGCTGGATCTGCCTCATCCGGCAGAACTGCACTTGCCGCCTCGGATCGCAAGCCCCATAGACAATGCATGGGGCTTGCCAGATCCGGACCGCTAGGCAGCAGATGCGGCGCCACCTGCCGGAACGGCCGCAAACGCCAGCAAAACGCTGATGTGAAAGTGACCTAAGACTATCCACAGAAAAGTCACAAAATAAAATGTATTATGTTCTGCTCATCTGCCCACTTTGCTGTAGGGGCTTCCCATCACCGGCTTTTCCAGCAATTCCCTATGTGTAAAAGTGGCCACTTCTGCTCTTGGGGCTCGGGATGTGCACTGATGTCATGCGTTTTAGCAACAAGTATATTTTGTATGCAGGACAAAAAGGGGATTAAGGAAAACCCAAATGATGCCCAGTCTTCCAGTTATTTTCCTCTAGATTTGTCCAGCCCTGACCACTAGAAACCCGAGGAACATTTTTCATGTAGTCACAAATGCTGACAGACCCTCCGGTCCGGTGTGTAGATGTGTAAGAGCTTAATAGAATTTGACATGTCAGCAATTTTGTGCGTGTGACATACTGTGAGATGAATGTTCTCCTTTGGGCTAAAATAAATAGAATTAAACTGATGGAAGTACATACCACACATACGTTTTATATTATTATAGAGAATGCCATGCTGGAGCTATTGCGGGAGTAAATGTTGCAATAAATACCTGCAGGACAGGGTCAGACGTGCTGTCATCACCGCTTTAGGATGTTATTTGTAGTTAGATGGATCTGTTACCAGATATCAGAATGCAAATTGTATACCTGAAGTGATTGATATATTTAATTTGATAATTTGCAACAGGATGGCTGTACAGTCCTACATGAAAATGTAAACTCCTTTCCCATCCACCAAGCCTTGTTAATAGCTCCTCACTGTCCCTCCCCATTATTGAGATCTCCCACTGCTCAGTCCAAGCTGCAGCTGTCATTAAAGCGAACCTTCTTTCCCCCCCCTACCCCTCCCGGACATCAAAAGCTAAAAGAGCCACCTTCTGCAGCACTAAGGCTGCATTCAGAGAAGGTGTCTATAGCCTTTTGATGCCCTATATACAATGAAATATGCACTTAGATAAATGCTTACACTTCAAAAGACCGGGAGACGGGATTTCACGCTCCTCTGACCCGCCCCCTTTTGTCAATCATCGTGCTCGCCTGCTGCTGCCTCCCCTCACTGTGTCACATGAATACGCGCCTCCGTTCTCCTGTACGGCGCTGCGCATGCGCTGTGCGCTCTGCCGACGACTTCCTGGACACCCGGCGCACAGCACATGCGCGGCGCCATACAGGTGAGCGGAGGCGCGCGTTCATTTTACACAGTGAGGGGAGTCGGCAGCAGGCGAGCACGATGATTGACAAGAGGGGGCGGCTCAGAGGAGCATGAAACCCCGCCTCCTGGTCTTTGGTTTTCTGAAGAGTGAGCATTTATCTAAGTGCATCTTTAATTGTATATAGGGCATCAAAAGGCTATAGACACCTTCTCTGAATGCAGCCTTAGTGCTGCAGAAGGTAGCTATTTTAGCTTTTGATGTCCGGGGGGGGGGGGGGGGGAAGAGGGTTCGCTTTAAGGCTGGGAAAGCTGGGGGACCTTCATGTATTCAGCATCCTCATTCTAAAGGGGCCGTCACACGCGTCAATATCACTGCTGGACGTGACGTTGCAGCGAAATTGACGCGTGTGACAGGGCGCATCAACCAGCGATAAATCGCTGGTTGATGGTCGCCAAGTTTTCGGACTGAACCGAAAACCTGGCGATGGTCGCCCTGTGTACATGCAGCATCGCTGCGTGTGACACTGGGACGCGCGATAAGCCAGCTACCAGCACCTCTCAGCAAGCGCTGGGAGCTGGTATCCATGGAAAACTACTGTGTACTTTGGATACCAGCCGGTGAGCGGAGAAGGCTGGTAACTAAGGTATACATCGGGTATCTAGGCAACGCGCGCTGCCTAGTTACCCGCAGTTTACCATAGATACCAGCCTGCAGACATCGTGGAAATGATATTTAAATCATTTCCACGATGTCGCTGGTCCAATGATCGCTGGTGAGTCTGCCTGTGTGACAGCTCACCAGCGATCAGCCGTCAATGTCGCCAGCGATCAGATCGCTGCTTGGCAGAACTAAATGTTGTAGCTCAGGATAGTCCCGAAGTGACTACCCTTACGTCTCAAGCCTCTACGTTCACTGACTACGCTAGATCGGCAATCAGGAAATCTGCCAGCCGCTCCGCTGTGGCCTCGGCTAACTCGCTGGCAGCCCGCAGAATGCTGTGGCTGCGAGACTGGAAGGCTGATGCCACTTACAAGAAGTTCCTCCAGGGACTGCCGTTTGCGGGGAACAGACTTTTTGGAGAGCAACTGGACGATCTTATGAAGGAATCTACAGGTGGAAAGTCCACCTCCTTGCCCCAATCAAAGGTGCAGAAGTCTGGCCAACGTCAGTTGCACGCCAAATTTCGGTCCTTTCATCCCTCCTCAAAGTCCACCTCATCCTCCTCTTCCCGTTCAGACAAGGACCAGAAGTCAAATCGGACGTGGAGGTCTAAGACTCAGCAGAAGAAGCCTGCTGGCGCCTCAGCCGCCAAGGCTGCCTCTTCATGACTCGCCGCCTCTCCCTGCAGCATCCTCGGTCGGTGGCAGGCTCTCCCACTTTGGAGACGTCTGGAGCAGTCGTATCAAGGACCGATGTGTAGTAGATGTCATCTCCCACGGCTATAGGATAGAGCTAACCTCGCGTCCTCCGACTCGATTCTGCCTCTCTTCGCCCCCGCCAGCAAGGGCCTCGGCCTTTCGTCAGGCGTTGGTCGCTTTGAGACAGGATGGGATCGTAATCCAGGTTCCATTTGGGGAACGATTCCAGGGATTCTATTCGAATCTCTTCACGGTCCCCAAGAAGGACGGTTTGGTACGACCGGTTTTGGATCTCAAACTTCTCAAGCGGCACGTGAGGGCCAGGCCATTCCGAATGGAGTCTCTGCGGTCTGTGATCGCATCACTGTCTCAAGGGGACTTCCTAGCCTCGGTGGATGTCAAGGATGCCTATCTGCACGTCCCCATCGCTCCTGCACATCAGCGTTGGCTGAGGTTCGCAGTAGGGGAGGAGCACTTTCATTTGTGGCTCTGCCCTTCGGCCTTGCCTCTGCACCGAGGGTTTTCACCAAAGTGATGGCCGCAATGGTGACTGTCCTGCATTCCCAGGTCCACGCAGTAACTCCATACTTGGACGATCTGTTGGTCAGAGCCCCCTCTGCGGAGCAGTGTCAACTGAGTCTCTCAGTTACTCTAGACACTCTACAGCACTTCGGATGGTTAGTCAACGTACCAAAGTCTGTTCTCCTCCCTGCTCAGACAATAACTTATCTGGGCATGGAGTTTCACACGGCTCCGGCTCTGGTCATTCTACCTTTCGACAAGCGGGTGTCGATTCAGGAGGAAGTCCAGTTTCTCTTGCAGTCAGACTCGGTAACCATCAGGCGTCGTTCTGGGGAAGATGGTGGCAACCATAGAAGCAGTTCCCTTTGCGCAATTCCACCTACGTCCACTGCAATTGCAGATCCTGCGCGGATGGAACAAGAATCCTTCTTCTCTCGACCAGCGCATCCCTCTTGTCGCCGTCAACGAAGGAATCTCTACATTGGTGGCTGCTTCCCACATTGCTGTCTCGAGGCAGATGCTTTCTGCCCCCCTCCTGGTTGGTAGTGACCACGGACGCCAGCCTCCTGGGCTGGGGCGCCGTGTTTCTTCACCACAGGGCTCAGGGCACCTGGGTGGAACAGGAATCCTCCCTTCAGATCAATGTCCTGGAGATTCGGGCCATTTACCTGGCTCTTCTGGCTTTTCAGAGGTTCCTGGCGGGAAATCAGATTCGGATACAATCCGACAACGCAACCGCGGTCGCTTATATAAACCACCAGGGAGGCACTCGCAGCCCTCAAGCCTTCGCAGAGGTCCAGCGTATCCTTCAGTGGGTCGAGGACAACGACTCGTCCATCTCGGCAGTTCACATCCCCGGAGTGGACAATTGGGAGGCCGACTATCTAAGTCGGCAAGGTATGGTCGCGGGCGAATGGGCTCTCCACCCAGACGTGTTTCTGCACATCTGCGACAGATGGGGAACTCCGGACGTGGACCTGATGGCCTCCCGGTTGAATCACAAAGTTCCGGTCTTCATGTCTCGCTCTCGAGACAGCAAGGCTGTGGGGGCGGACGCTCTGGTCCAGGACTGGTTCCAGTTTCGTCTTCCCTACGTGTTTCCTCCATTGCCTCTGTTGCCCAGGGTTCTACGGAAACGCAGGGCAGAATGTCGTCAAGCCCTACTCATCGCCCCAGACTGGCCCAGGAGGGCCTGGTATCCGGACCTGTTACAGCTCTCGGCGGGGGATCCGTGGAAGCTCCCGACCCGGCCAGACCTCTTGTCACAAGGTCCGTTCTTTCACCACAATTCAGCGGCCCTCAGCCTGACTTTGTGGCACTTGAAGACTGGTTACTGACATCTCACAGCTTTTCCTCTGACGTCGCCGCAACCATGAGGCAAGCCAGGAAACCTGCATCGACGAAGATTTACCGCAGGGTTTGAAAGATCTTCTTCTCCTGGTGCCGTCTCCACGGAAGTTTTCCCTGGCCTTTTTCTCTTCCAACCCTTCTTGCCTTCCTTCAATCAGGATTAACTAAGGGTTTGGCTCTCAGCTCCCTCAAGGGGCAGATCTCGGCACTTTCTGTGCTGTTCAGCAAACGTCTGGCTAACCTTCCTCAGGTAAAGACGTTTGTTCAGGGGGCAAGTCACATCGTTCCCCCCCTACAGACGTCCCTTGGACCCCTGGGACCTTAATCTGGTTCTTGCGGCCTTACAGAAGCTGCCTTTCGAACCTCTAAGAGAGGTGTCCCTCTCCAGACTTTCTCAGAAAGTTGCCTTTCTGGTCGCCATTACCTCTCTTCGGAGATGTTCAGAGCTGGCAGCCCTGTCTTGCAAGTCTCCATTCCTGGTGATTCACCAGGATAAAGTGGTGCTTCGACCTGTGGCAGAATTCTTACCAAAGGTGCTTTCTCCGTTTCACCTGAATCAAGACATTGTCCTGCCGTCTTTTTGTCCTAATCCTGTTCACCAGTATGAGAAGTCTCTGCATACTTTGGACCTGGTCAGGGCTGTCAGGATTTGTTTCTCGCACGGCTTCTTTTCGCTGTACGGATGCCTTGTTCGTTCTCACGACAGGTCACAAGAAAGGTGCGCCGGCCTCCAAGTCCTCCTTGGCCCGGTGGATCAAGGCTCCTATCCAGGAAGCCTACCTTTCCTCTGGTACGCCTTTACCTGCAGGGATTAAGGCGCATTCCACAAGAGCTGTGGGTGCCTCGTGGGCCTTACGTCACCAGGCCACGGCACAACAGGTGTGTCAGGCGGCCACTTGGTCCAGCCTACACACCTTTACAAAACATTATCAGATTCATGCGTATGCTTCTGCTGACGCTAATGTGGGCAGACGGATCCTTCAGGCGGCGGTCGCTCACCTATGATGTTACTGCCATGCTTGGGTCTTTTCCCACCCAGGGATAGCTTTTGGACATCCCAATGTCTGCGTCTCCCAATGGAGCGAAAAAGAAAGAGAATTTTGTTTACTTACCGTAAATTCTTTTTCTTCTAGCTCCTAATTGGGAGACCCAGCACCCACCCTGTTGCCTTTTGGGCGTTGTTCTTCTGTTTAAGTGACTGGTGTTTTACATGTCGCTTTTATGGCCCTGTTGGCCGATACTTCTTAGCCGGACCTTTCGGTCTTGGTGTGGGTTATATCCTCCTTCCTGCTTGTGCACCGAACTGATGGGATTTCTCCTAGAAGGGGGTGTATGGGCAGTAGAAGAGGGGTTACACTTTTTATTTTAAGTGTAATACTTTGTATGTCCTCCGGAGGCGGAAGCTATACACCCAATGTCTGGGTCTCCCAATTAGGAGCTAGAAGAGAAATAATTTACGGTAAGTAAACAAAATTCTCTTTTTTTGCCCCGTCAATGCACCTTACCAAGCGCCAAACTGGCACTTCTGAATGCAGAGTATAACGTGGCATTTGTTTACCGGTCTATTTAAATGGGGCTATAATAGAGACAGAAGATTATCTCTGCCCAGGAGATGTGATATGATCAGACACAGCCATTACACAGTACATAGAAGCACAGGAGATGTGGTATGATGAGACCATTTCCCTGTATGGTCAGACACATTCATTACGCAGTACACAGCAGGGACACATATATAAGATTCTCTCAGCACAGGAGAGGTGGTATGATCAGACCATGTCCCTGTATGGTCAGACACATCCATTACACAGTACATAGCAGGGACACATATATAAGATTATCTCAGCACAGGAGATGTGGTATGATCAGACCATGTCCCTGTACAGTCAGACACATCCATTACACAATACATAGCAGGGACACATATATGATTATCTCCGCACAGGAAAATACATTTTAATCACTTTAAATTGTAGAAATTATTATTATTCTAAGATTAGTTGATTAAAATGAACATTGTTTGTGGGAAAACTCCTTTTTAGGAGCCTCATGTAATCGGCTAAATGATGAGAGTTTGTGCCAGACTCCTCTGTCAGCAGCTTATCTTCCCTAAAAACAAATGTGGTGGCAGTATGAAACCTGACCTGCAGGAACCTTCTCTTCCCTGACCTCTTCTGAACCCATCGATGAAGCAATGGTTGACCATGTGTACTGCCGCTCCATTCTCTGATACTTACAAATGAATAAATACAGCATCAGTGCACATGATTCACCATCGCCTTATCAATGAGGGTCCCAATGGTCAGATCCGGAGTGATCGGGAGGTTATTCCCTCCCCTGTGGAATAAGGGATAACCTCCAGATTTGAGAAAATCTTTCAAACTGGAGAACTTTTCATTTAGTAATGACCAAATGCATTGATTTTATTATTTTGGTTCCTCTCCCCGGTCCCAGTTACATTAGATGATTGTACAATCCCTACAAAAATCTATCCTCATAGCGTAAGAAACCTTCATGAATGTGCGCCACTTGCCGGATGACTGGATAGAATTCCATTTTCTTATTTCGCACTTCTTTCCTTCTTGTTATTCTAGAGGAGTACGATAAGGAGACCGGTCAGGTTGTTGCTGGGATGGACACCTTACCCCCGGATTTAAAGGAGTTTGTCAAGGAAGACAACAGAAGATTTGAGAAGGAACTTGAAGAATGGGACAAGGAGCAGCTCCGGAAAGCCGAGCAAGAGAAGATGCTGCTGGCGCAGAAAACTTTGAAACCAGCGTCTTCAGTTCATGGTATATTAATCTTCTCAGTCCACACATTTTTTTGTCAGTGTGACTTTATCCAGTAATGGCAAATGTTCTTATAAGGCCCCTTTCACATCTCTGGTAAACTGTAATTCCCGGCAGATGTCGCCGGATCTACCACGTAACGGCCAGCTTGCAGCACCAATCCGGTAAGCCCCATTCATTCTCTGTGGGGCTTGTGGTCGGGTGCGGCAAGTGTGGTATTACTGAATCCGGCACTTGTGGCCACGCAAAAAAAACACTGCTAGCAGCATTTTTTTTGCGGTGCTGCAAGTGCCGCGGATTCAGCAATACCGCACTTGCCGCACCCGACCACAAGCCCCACAAAGAATGAATGAGGCTTACCGGATTGGTGCTGCAAGTTGGCCGTTACGTGGTAGATCCGGCGACGTCTGCCGCAGGGCACACTACAACACAGCTGTGAAAGAGGCCTAACCCTATAAGTCTGTACATAGCTGCAGTGACCGACTGAGAGATTTAGGCTGTGTCCAGACACTTTACTTGCTGCAGTAAAATCTTAGGGCGTTGTAGTAACTCCTGATTTCTTGGCAGATTTGCTGCGTTTTGTGCTACAGGTTTGCTGAGTTGTTGCTGCATTTTGTTTGCTGTGTTTTTGCCATAGAACACTGCAAAAATGCAGAAAACACCTGACATGCTCATTCTTTCCAAAACACAGCACAGCTTTTCCTTGAATCACATAGGTTTTGCTGGGAATCCAAAACGCAGGTTTAGATTATCATAAAACCAAGGTACGGGTGAGATGAGCACTTTGCCATAGTCTAGCTTTATTCTTCAGGGAAATCTGGAAGCTTGTGTTCAATTTCCCTGCTGTGCCTCCACTGGCAAAATGGAAGTATTACATGGCTTCCGTTGAAATCCATGGACAGCCCCTAAAATATATAAAGTACTTGATTATTCATACTAATTAACTGAGGTCCCAGTTTACTTAGGGTGCGTGCACACGGTCCGGAGGAGCTGGTGTTGCCATGTGCGGTGGGTGCAGGGCGGCTTCTCCCTGCAGTCACCCGATGGGAGCCGCTTCCGACTCCGCAGCATGAAATGAACATGCTGCGGAGGATCGGACTCCCGGCAACCTGCACCGCAGCTCCAAACACGCTGTGTGCGGGTTACGCATGGTGAGGATGGGATTTCTTGAAATCCCATCCACTATGCATATACTGCATGACGCAGCGTTTTGGACATATCGGCAAAACGCTGCGTCCAAAACGCTGCGCACAATGATCGTGTGCACGCACCCTAAGACTGTTGTGATCAGGACCTAATCGTTTTTGCCACTTATCAATCATGTTACAATTGTGCCTCTCCCCAGCCCCGCTGAAAGATCCCGAGTACATGGAGCAACCCACCAGAGCCGAGCTGACCACAGAGGTAAAAGAAGAAACCACTAGTGCAATCACCCAGGCCGTCACCGAGTCTGAAGACAAAGGTCCGGAGGCCGTCCTGCAAATGGTTAGAGGAACATTCATCGTTTCCGATTTCCTTCTGTGTTTCCTTGTAATCCCTGGATGTCACTGCAGCGCAGCGCCCCGTATGGGCCGGAGTCTCCCTGACCAGCCCCAGCAATGTCACTGGAAAGTCTACTGACCGGTCTGTATTGTAGAACAGCAGACCCATCATTCCTTCTGTATCCTGAGTAATGCATTGGTTTTGTTCTTAAAGAATAAGTGCACACAAAACCTGAAACTCTGTGTGTGCTGCTGACCCCATATGACACTTCACCTTAAAGGATTATTCCCATCTCCAAAGATCATTTCCCAATCTATAATGGGTATAATGATAATAACTGGGATTCTCAAACAAATCGTCATCAGACAATAACGAAAAGAAAATGTAGAGTAGCAGTATAGTTAACTGTAGGTGATTTTTATACAAATAGATTAGAATAAAGGGGCAAATAGATAAGGATTTAAATACATTTTCCTTTTGCCTTCTTACCATCCTGTTTAATTACATAGTTCTAACAAGCTGCAATACCAGACACAGCCCAAGGTCAAAGGTGGCGCTGTTTCTGCAAGATATTTTCTACAGCCTATTTCAATGGTAATATCGCTCCAGATATTAGATACAGTGTCATCTATTATAGCTAATATTTCCAGCTGAGCTGAGTGTCTCCATCTGTGCACAATGGGAAGGGTTCTGCTCTTACCATGTTTATCGCCGCTAACGTTGTATTCCCGTCATCTCTCTCTCTGCAGCCCTCTGATAACACCCCAGGCTCAGCAGCTCCTAGCCAGCGAGTTGTGGAGGTGGCCATCCCTCACATAGGCACTTTTGTTATTGAGTCAGAGGAGGGGGGTTATGACGATGAGGTACCGTTTTTCTTTATTTTATCTTCTATTCCTATGATTTTGGCTGCTGGGCGCCCCTTGTGGCATCTCTCCCCTCCCCCTGGCTCTTTTTGTTTCGCTGCCTGACTCACTCTTTCACTGCGGCATGCAACCAAATCTCCACTAATCCGGCACTGGTGTTTGCGGATCATCAGCGGGTGCTAGGAATAAGTGTGTGCATGCACCAAAGAGGGACACGGCTCTGCTTGGGGGTGATGATTATTAACACTTTCTCCCTTTTAATATTGGTGCAGTCGTTACTACCTTATATAAGAGAATACCAGTGCAATAACCAGTTTGTGTCTTCAACCAGTTATACATCTTTGATTAGATGTTTGGAGTCCAGGTTGTTGGTATCTCGGCCACAAAAGGAGGACTTCAGAGGCTATGAAATATTATGAATGCACATCCCCATGGTACTGTCATTATTACCATTGGGTACTCCATGATAAGACCCTGGACCTCTAGAAAATACATGTTTTGTTTGTTTTATGCTGTGTTCTTGTTGGGTTGGCTTTATTTTAAGGTTATAAAGTAAGTGATGAGACGCCCCAGCTTGGGCTACCTCTCTGCTGGAATGAGCAGGGGATTTGGGTGGCAAAAACTGGGGAAATGTATTCATAATAGAAGGGATTGGTGCGACGGGTATAAATGTGTGGTGAGAGGGAACAGATAAATCAAACATTTGTCATAGTTGTCATCTAGTATGTTAAACTTGATGGGCAAAGGATGGAAGAGGGTTGTGTGGAAGACCCTGTTTGGGCATCAGGATTGGTTATTTCCCTCCTGTGCCAACCTGTTGACGTTTTTGAGTGGACATAGATTTTCAGGGATGAGACCCAAAGTCTGTATCTTCTCTTCCCCACTGTCCCCTTCAATGTGAATTATTGGGATTGTCCACAACTACTTGGGCAACCCCTTCTCATTTCCCATGGGTGCCCCATAACAATAAAAGAGCCTATACTCTCCTCCAGTGCCTGCGCGGTTCCAGCAATGTCAGAGCTCTCGTACCCAGGGCGCACGTGAAATTGGTCCAGGTGCTCACATGTCAAAACGGTCAGCGCCAACTTGTCTGCCCCGCCTACGGACACGAGTAATTCAGGAAGTGATCATCAGCCGCCGTGTTTACTTCCTGTTACTTATCCACCTAAAAGTGGGATGTGAGAAGCCAGTGGAGGATCACGTGTTATAAGAATGTCATGTGAACCCCGAGAATGCGAGTTCTGACATGGCTGGAGCATCGTAGGTACCGGAGGTGAGTATGGGCTTTTTATTTTTATGGGGAATGAGAAGGGGTTGTCCAAGTAGTGTACAACCCCCTTAACACAACTTCCCTACCAAGCACTATAGCTTCTCTGCAATAATAGTGATAGGGTAGCACAATATGGAGGAAAATGTATCATTCCCGCTACTCCAGTTTTCTGGCACCAGAAGGTGGCAAAAAGTGATTTTGTGCCGGCTTTGGCGCACTTCAATATGACATTTACTACAATATACTTCAATACCCGTCATGGATATCCTAGAATAGAGGTCTTCAACTCCAGCCCTCAAAGCCCACCAACAGTTCATGTTTTCAGGATTTCCTTAGCACTTGACATTTGGAATAGTCATGTGTGCAGGAGATTGCACTACTGTCAAATGCTAAGGAAATCCTGAAAACCTGGACTGTTGGTGGGCCTTGAGGACTAGAGTTGGGGACCTCTGACCTAGAGACATTTTCTGATGCACTCACAGCCCAGAGATGCACCAAATGTGATGAATAAGTTTGGTGGATCTACCGTCAGAAGGCTAGTTCAAAACTAGTGCATAAAACCCCAGTCCTCATACATTCCCCTTCAATGTCGATGTAATTGAACAATAAAGCACTGTCCTGCTGTACATTTCACTTAAGAATAGAGGACCCTGTTAGTTTACTTTGGGAAGTTATATTTGTGTGTAAAGTGTTGTGATCTTTTGTGTTGGCTGTGGCTTTTGTTATCATTGGATTAGACCAGTATCCGGTCATTACTACAAGGGTATGTTCACACGGCGTGTTACATTTTTGCCTTTTTACACGTGGATTTTGGATACTTGGATCCACTTCAAAACTCTCTTACATACTCTTGGATTTTGAAGATGTTATTCACTTCAAAATGTACCCAAGAAGACTTGAGCGTACACTGTGTCCACCTACTACTGGTGGTTGGTGGTTCATCCCCTGCTACTGCTGGTGCAGTACATCAATCTGTTGCAGATTATTATACATTATATTATAAAAAGTTTAAAAAATTTTTATAATAGTTCTGTAACAATTTGATGATCCAAAGTGGAACCCTTTTTTAAATATTTTTTTTTTACTCTGAAAGGGAAGTACGGTAGTTGATTTAAGGAATTTAAGACGCAAGCAAAAGCAGCATTCTGTATCCATAAAAATCCATATTTTAAAAAGCTAAAATATGCAAACATTGAATAAGGGAATTCTGAAATTGCATTCCTGCTATAGGGAATATATTGTAAAAAAATGAGATACTTAGCTTATGTATTGGCCAATCCGTGTGAGCCCAATATCCACAACAAGGTGTATCTCTTTACCGGGACCCTACCTGCCGGTACTGGAATTCCCTCATTCATTGTTTGCATATTTTAGCTTTTTAGAGTGCTGCTGTGTATACATGTATATATATTTTTGTAATTTATATTGTGTTTTCAGCTTGCACCTTATTAACACCTATTGGAGGTGCTGGGTCATCTTTTTTATTTGTATTATCGTTTCTTACTAAGCACTCCGCCTTTTAGACAGTGCATAGCCATTTTCTTTTAGGTTCTTTTCTTTTCATTTTCCCACATCTTAAGCCACACAGCTCTGCGAGCTGTGTTGGACAACACTGCGCACCTGGCGCCAATGCGGACTGACTCCGCCGAGGCATCAGCCAGGAAGCCTGTAGCACGTCTTAGAAGCGTTTCCAAACCTTCCCGTAAATGGCGTTCGTCACGGGCTTCCTGCTCTGCTGAAGCGTGCGGATTACTGCTTGGGAGAGGCCCTTGGCCGTCAGGATCTCGACCTCAACAGCCAGGCCGCCAGATTGAGCCACTGAGGGTCCGGGTGAAACAGAGGACCCTGGGATAGCAGGTCGAGGTTGTGGGGCAACCGAATCGGACCCTCCAGGCACAGGTCTTGGATAGCGCCGTACCATGCCCGTTTGGGCCACAGGGGAGCCACCAGGATAGCCGTCACCCCCTCCACCCGAATCTTCTGCAACGTCTTGGGGAGCAGCGGGATCGGAGGAAATGCATACACCAACCGGAAGTCCCAGCGATGGGCGAAGGCGTCCAGCCCCAGAGGATGGTCCGACCGACTCAGGGAAAAATATGTTGGCACTTTGGCATTTGCTCCCGATGCAAACAGGTCGATTGATGGGACTCCCCACCTGTCCGTAAGAGAGCGAAACACGGCCGGATGGAGGCTCCATTCTCCAGGGTGGACCTCCGTGCGGCTCAAAAAATCTGCCTGTACATTGTCCGCTCCCCTCAGATGAACAGCTGACAAGGAGAGAAGATGGCGTTCTGCCCAGGAAAATATTCGTCTTGCGAGCACCTGCAAGTGGATGCCCCGAGTACCACCTTGGTGGCGCAAAAAGGCAACCGTAGTCACATTGTCCGACAGAACCTTGACGTGACGCCCTTGTAGGATGTGAACTGCAGCATGAAGAGTCTCCTCCACCGCTAGAAGTTCCCGGAAGTTCGAAGATTGACGACTGATTGAGAGACTCCAAACCCCCTGGAACGGCACGCGATCCACCATCGCTCCCCAACCGGACCCGCTGGCATCCGTAGTTACGGTGGTCACTGGAGCCTGCAGCCAGGCCACCCCCGTCCGGAGGTTCCCGGGATTCATCCACCAGGAAAGGGAGGCCACCACCCGCCCCGGGGTCTGGACCCGAGAGTTCAGGGAATCCTGGCGCCTGTCCCAGGAGCACAGAATGTGTTCCTGAAGCAGACGGGAATGAGCCTGAGCCCAAGCCACTGATGGAAAGCAGGCCGTCATGGACCCCAACAGGGACATCGCCTCCCGCAAGGTGGGAGACTCCCGAGCCCGGAAGCGGGTCAGTTTGTCGCGGAGCAGAAGCCGGTGTGCGACAGGAAGGAACGAGGTCTGTTTGGAGGAGTCCAGCAAGACTCCCAAAAATTGGCGGCGGGTCGCCGGAACCAGTTCCGACTTCCGAAGATTGGGCACCCACCCTAGACCCTGAAGAATCTCTAAAGTTCTGGACACATGGGTGCGCAGGACCTCTGCCGAAGGCGCCACTACCAGCATGTCGTCTAGATAGGGAATCACGCATAAGCCCTGGGACTGGATGAATGCTATCACCTCCCCCATGAGTTTGGTGAAAACCCTGGGGGCTGACGAGATCCCGAACGGCAGCACATTGAACTGATAATGGCCCGTCCCACCTGCCCCGGAGATCGCAAAGCGCAGAAAGCGTTTGTGAGACGGGTGAATGGGGACGTGATAGTACGCGTCCTGGAGGTCGATGGTGGCCATCATGTAATCCTGACCGATCAGGGGAATCGCCGAGCGGACAGATTCCATCTTGAATCGCCTGTAAAGAACATGACGATTGAGAAGTTTCAGATTGAAGATGATACGGGGCGCCCCGGAGGGTTTTCGTACCACAAACAACCTGGAGTAGTGCCCCTGGCCCACTTCTCCCGGAGGGACCGGAGACACCACGCCGGAACCTAACAGGTCTTGCAGACCCGACAAAAACAGTGTGCGAGAGTCCCCTAGAGGAAGGGGAGTGATCCGCAGACATTGAGGGGGCTGACTTTCGAATTCCAACCGCAGACCCTCCCGAATGGTCGAGAGGATCCACGGGCATGAGGAGATTGCTTCCCATTGGGGAAGAAACCTCAAGAGCCGCCCCGCAATGGGCCCGGCGTCACTGCTTAGAGCCCGGCTGGCCCCCCGCCCCCTGACTGCGGTGCTGGGGGAGCAAGATATTACGGTTTTTGTCACCTTTCTGGTAAGCCCAGCGACCGGACTTCCCCTTCCCCCTATACTGGGAGGGCTGGCTACGCTCGGCCCGAAAGGACTGCTTCCGAAAGGGCTTCTGTTCCGGGAGACACTTTTTCCGGTCTGACACCTTTTCCAAGATGTCATCCAATGCCGGACCAAAGACATAAGACCCCTGACCAGCCTCCAGCTGCGGTCCCTGGGGCATGCATCAGAGGTGCCGCGGAGGCACTTCCGGTTCCGGGGTTGGTACTTCCGGTTTCGGATGTGGCACTTCCGGTTCCGGGATGGCACTTCCGGTTTCGGGCGGCGGCTCCTGTAAGGGCTGTGGCAGGCTGGGCGCGGCTCCAGGGAACCCAGCAGGACTTTCGCGCGCTACTGCCCGCGGCCGGTGACCAGGAGGAGGGAGGGAACAGGTGTTCCTCGTTGGGGCACGGTACTTCTGGATAAGTACCCGCCGGAAGCTACACCCAGGTAAGGCTGATCCCTGAAACATGGAGGGTGATAGGCTTCCATCTCTGCTTCTGCAGAGCCCAGCGTTCCCCCAGCTCATGTAAGTGTTTCTGGGGGTGGTCACAAGGGGTCGAGTTATTTAGGCCCTGCACTCACACTGGGACCCCCTTCTCTTCCCTTTTTGTCTATAGGGAGACAAGGGCCGTCTGTGAAAGGGAGCAATAATGTGGCTGCGGCACAAAATTTCCCTCTTCCTACAACAAGGTGTCGGCCATGACTGACAGGGTTGTCAGGATGGACTCCCCATCCTTGCTTGAGGAGCTCCAATCCGTTAGGGAAGAGGTGCAGGCTTCTATCTCGGCACTGCGGGGGTTTGCTGCAGCGTCCGGGCCTTCCCCTCCGTAAGAGAGGAAGCTCCAGGATTGTGACTCTGTGGATCTCATGGAGGCTGGCCAGAGCTCAGCGTTAGAGGACGGCGAGGATATTGCCGCCGTTGCCTCTGTCCAGACACGAGAATCTGGACACTACTATTTTTCCACGGAGTCCATGGGTGCATTGGTGGACACTGTCCATTGTACCATGGGAGTAGAGGTGGTGGAATCCCCTTCTTCTGTGCAGGACTAAATGTTCAGAGGCCTGACGGCTAAGCGGCTCACCCCATCCGAGTGGATTGGAGGGTGGTGACTTTGTCTGGGAGGTCCCGAAGGTGGACATCCAGGTGGCCAGGGTAGTAGCAATCAGCTGCTATTGTAAACCCATTGTGCATGCCCTTGACACACTGTTGAAGCTAAGCAGCAGGAGCCTCAGTCACAGGCTGGATGGGAGACCTCATGGAGACCCAATGGGAATCTCTATGGAAGTCTCTATAAAGTCAATGGGACTTCTAACATGAAGGTCTATGGCAGTATTCCATTTGGGAAGCTTAGCCTATAAGACCGCGTTGCCTTTTGAAGATTCCTCCCGGTTGAAGGACCCCCTCGTTCGTAAAATGGAGAGTGTCCTCAAAAAATCCTGGGAGGCGGCAGCTATGTCTTTAACGGTGTACATTTCCTCTACATGTGAGCAGGTCTCTCTTTAAGTGGCTCACCCAGCTGGGAGAATTCATCCTGCAGGGTACTCCCAGGGAGGAGCTTTGGACTCCATTCCACTTCTGAGACGTGCTACGGGCTTCCTGGCCGATGCCTCTGCTGAGTCGTTCCGCGTTGGCGCCAGGTGCGCAGTGTTGGCTAACACAGCTCACAGGGCAGTGTGGCTTACAAGGTGGAATGGGGAGGTCACGTCTAAGCTCCAGCTGTGTGGCCTCCCTTGCAAAGGACATTGGATGACATCCTGGAAAAGGTGTCAGACCGGAAAAGGTGTCTCCCGGAACAGGAGCCCTTTCGGAGGCAGTCCTTTTGGCCTGAGCGCAGCCAACCCTCCCAGTCTAAAGGGAAGGGTAAGTCTGGTCGCTGGGCATTCCAGTACGGGAACAAGACCCGTAATATCTTGCTCCTCCAGCAGCGGCATCACCAGCCGCCCCTAAACAAGGTCGCCTTCCCCATTGCGGGGCGGCTCCTGCGGGTTCTGCCACAGTGGCAAGCAATCTCCTTGTGCCCTTGGATCCTCTCGACCAATTGGGAGGGTCTCCGCTTGGCATTCGAGAGCCAGCCCCTCCGTGTCTTCGAGTCCTCTCCCTTCCTCAGGGGGACTCTCGCACGGTTTTTCTTGTTGGGTCTGCGACACCTGTTGGATTCGGGTGTGGGGTCCCCGGTTCCTCCTGGAGAGGAGGGCCAGGGGCGCTACTCCAGGTTGTTGTGGACCTCCAGAACGCGTATTCTCATGTCCCCATTCACCCGTCCCACAAGCGCTGTCTGCGATTCACGATCTCCGGGGCAGGCGGGACGGTCCATTCACGGCTTAATGTGCTGCCCTTTGGGATTTCGTCGGCCCCAGAGGTTACCAAACTCATGGGGGAAGCGATCACATTCATCCAGACCCAGGGGATATGTATGCTTCCCTATTTAGACGACATGTTGGTGGTGGCTCCTTCGGCAGTGCTTCTGCGCACAAAGGACTCCCAACACATTGGAGATTCTTCAGTTCCTGGGATGGGTACCCAATCTTCGGGAATCTGAACGGGTGCTTGCAACCCGACGTCAATTTTTGGGAGTCTTGCTGGCCTCCTCCAGACAGACCTCGTTCCTTCCTGCGGCATATCAGCTTTTGCGCCGCGTGAATCTGACCCGCCTCCGGGCAGGGGGGTCGCCCTCCTTGCGGGAAGCAATGTCCCTGTTAGGGGCCATGATGGCCTGCATTCAGTCAGTAACATGGGCTCAGGCTCCTTCCCGACTGCTCCAGGAACACATACTGAGTTCCTGGGACAGACGTCAGGATTCCTTAAACTCGCGGGTCCGGAACCCGGGGCGGGTGGTAACCTCGCTTTCCTGGGGATGAATCCCAGACACCTTCCTGTGACCTCCGTTCCCACTGATGCCAGCGGTTTCGGTTGGGGCACGATGGTAGTTCGCACACCGTTCCAGGGGATTTGGAGTGGCTCGGTCAGTCGCCAGTCTTCAAACTTCTGGCAGTGGAGGAAGCGCTTCTTGCTGCAGCTCACGTTCTCCGGGGTCATCATGTCAAGGTACTGTCAGACAATGTGACTACGGTTGCTTTCTTGCGGTACCAAGGCGGGTACTCGTGGCTTACACTTGCAGGGGCTGGCAAGACTGTTCTTTTTGTGGGCAGTACGCCATCTTCTCTCCTCCTCGGCAGTACATCTGAAGAGAATGGCCAATGTACAGGCAGATTCTTGAGCCGCACGGAGGTCCACCCAGGAGAATGGTGCTTCCATCCGGAAGTATTTCGCTCTCTTACGAACAGGTGGGGTGTCCTTTCGATCGACCTGTTCGCTTCGGGCTCGAATACAAAGGTGCCAACCTTTTTCTCCCTGACGCGGTTGGACCATCCTCGGGGGGCTGGACGCTTTTGCCCATCCCTGGGACTTCCGGTTGGTGTATGCATTTCCTCCAATCCCGCCACTTCCCAAGACGTTGCAACGGATTCGGGCGGAGGGGGGTGACACTATCCTGGTGGCTCCCCTGGGGCCCAAACTGGCGTGGTACGACGCCATCCGAGACCTGATCCTGGAGGGACCGATTATGTTAGCCCAGTCTCAACCTACTGTCCCAGGGTCCTCTGTTTCACCCGGGCCCTCAGTGGCTCATTCGGGCGGCCTGGCTGTTGCGGCCGGGATCCTGAGGACCAAGGGTCTCTCCCAGGCAGTGATCCGCACGCTTCAGCAGAGCAGGAAGCCTGTGACAAACGCTATTTACGGGAGGGCTGGAATCGGTTCCTGTCCTGGTGTGCTCCTTCCATCCCGACCATGCATCATCCTAATGTGGCCCAACTCTTGGATTTTTGCAGCGTAGCTTGGATTTGGGGCTTCGGCCGAGCACTCTTTATGTCCAGAGGTCGGCACTTGGGGCGGTTTTTGCCCAGGATCTTGCTTCCCATCCATGGCTCAAGCAGTTTTTTACTTCTGCTTGGGGGTGGCGTCCCGGATTCGGCCTTCTGTCCCTCCCTGGGATTTGATGCTTGTTCTCCAAGGGCTTGCTCGAAGTCCCTTTGCACCCTTGTCTGCTGCATCCCTTACGTCTCTCTCTCACAAGGTGGCGTTTTTGGTGGCCATCACTTCTGCTCCCAGAGTTGGAGAACTGCAGGCACTCTCTTTCCAGGCTCCGTGCCTCGTGGTGTCCGTTGTTCGCATTACGCTTCGGTTGCATTCATCTTTTTTTCTGAAAGTTGTCAGCTTTCCATCGGTCCCAGGATGTGGTTCTGCCTTCAATTTGTCAATCTCCTGCTAATGCGGCTGAGGCCGTGTTTCACTCCTTGGATGTTCGTCGGACTGTCCTCCTCTATCTCCGAGAGTCTGCTTCCTGGAGGTTAGATCAGAACCTGTTTGTTCGGCTTTTGGGAATTATACAGGGAAGAAGACCTCCCAGGCTACCATCATTTCCTGGATCAAGGAGGCGATCTGTGAGGTCTACGTCGCTCCGGTCCTTGCTCCTCCGGTGGGGTTGAAGGCTCCTTCAACTCGGGCTGCTGCTACTCCCTGGACGGAGCAGGCTGGAGCTTCATCGGAGCTGATTTGCAGAGCGGCTACGTGGTCGTCTCTCCTCACTTTTCTCGCCTCTATAGGTTAGATCTGTCCTTCAGTCGGGATCTGTCCTTTGGTAGGAAAGTCCTACAGGCAATAGTCCCACCCTGAGGAGTATCGGTGGTATTCCTCCAATGCTGTCGTGGAAGGCGAATGGAGAAAACTGAATTAGTCCTTACCGGTAATTCCTTTTCTTGGAGCCTTCCACGACAGCATCAGTTCCCCCCCTTGTTCTTGTTTGGTTCCGGTATGTATCAGATAATCCATGGCTAAGGGTGATCTTGGTAAACACTGGAGTACTGAGGAAGGGGAGGGGCTTTTAACCTCTCTGTGTTCCTGTCCCCAATAGGGCGTGGACGACATCCTCCAATGCTGTCGTGGAAGGCTCCAAGAAAAGGAATTACCGGTAAGGACTAATTCAGTTTTCTTTTAGCTAGACCCTTCTTGCCTAGATTGCCAGGGGGTGTATACTGCAGAGGAGGAGCTAACTGCTTCATATTTACTTAGTGTCAGCCTCCTATGGATCAGCAGCATAACATTCATGGTCCTGTGTCTCCTAATGATGGCTCAGAGAAAACAATTTTACAGTGAGTACATAAAAATCAGTTTTTCTTTTTGCAAAATAAGCAGGTGCTTCCCTACTGGGGCTCTGCTGGAGACAAAACAACCACAGGTGCCTTCAGATAAATACATGTACAGTAGGTTTAGTTTGCAAAAGAAAAAACAAAGGTTGCGCCACGCTGCATTGGGGAATCTAGATTAAGCGATATTCAGGATTTTCACTCACCTTTACTAGTTGTGCCTTATCCGCACAACTAGATTGTGGATATGTGGTGAGTGAAGGTTTGTATTCACTGATCTTCTGATCTTTGGTGTTCCCCTTCAACGTTTTTAATATAAGATTCCTGCCTTCTCCTTAGCTGGCTCGCGTGAAGGATCATGTGCCGATTTTAAGGATGGATAAATGTAGCCAGGTCCTGCTCCGGAGCAGCTCACAACACCACGCTCCCCGAAGGGAGATTGTAGATAAGCCGATGAATAAATGTGGTATAATAATAGTAAGCGCTGAGAGCTAAAACAGGATACACAATGCTCTTAAATATATTACCTTTGAGTTTTATTCATTCAACAAATAAAAGCCCTCCTGCCACAACGCGTTTCGACGCTGACTGCGTCTTCCTCAAGTGGATGTCAGTAGGTTTAGTTGGACCACTTCCTTTTGAATACTCTTAAGGTCCCGTCACACGTGGCAATATGGCTTCCATATCGCCAACAATTTGACATGAGCGCGCACATTTCAGGAACATTTTAGCTCATCGCTGTCGCCATGTCACACATAGAGATATCGCTTGCGTTCTACAGCAATCCTGCATTCCGGAAATCGCCTGCAGAAGACCGAAAGCAATTTCCCTTTTCCACATCGCCGCGTCACATGCCACCATCTCATCAGCGATGTGGGCGTAGAGTGTGAGTATGGTGAGGAGACAGTCGTGCCAGTCGTCCTGCGTAACCATTGGTCATCCTTGTCAGGATGTCTACCCACTACATGACACATGTGTCCTTTCTACTATATCGCGATTCAAATATGACACCTTAGCCATGGCCAGCCAATGGGAACACCGGAGCGACCACCAATCACGGCACACAGGGCGAGCCAAACAGAACTCTCAGGCATGCCTCTGGAATTGCTTCCATATGGCCTGAGCTCGCTTTCTACATCGCTATTGCCCTGTCACACGCCAGGATGCGCAGAAATCTCCTGGTGGTTATCGCCTGATTTCACTGCAGAGCGATCAGGCGACGCTCCACCGGCAATTTCTTGCCGTAAACTCTCCCTGTCTCACGCCACTACGCACAGGCGATGTGGTTTCCACATCGCCGAAATACACTAATTTACGGCGATATGGAAGCCATATCGCTGCGTGTGTCGGTACCTTTAGAGATAGGGATTGGATTGTGACTATAGAAGCTCCTTGTTGTCAGCGTAATCTCCTCAAATGGATAGATTATGTGGATATGGAAAGGTTTTATCTACTTATGGTACATAGTCTCGCTGTAATGCATGTCACGTCCAGTGTTCGGATGTCCTCCCATCATGTGACTGCGGCCTCAGTCATATTTGCACACCCAGTGTGCAAATATGGCGCCTTGCACAGTACCGCCAGTGGTGCCGCTTGGTCCTCTTACGATGCCCGCAACCAACGCTGGACATCACCGCCTAAGTAAGTGCGTATTTGCACTTACTCAGGCAGCCACAGTCTTTGTATACCCAAGTGTCCAAAGATGGCAACCGCATGGCCCAGCACATGCATGTGCACTTATTGGGCCGCCATCTTTGGACACCACCGTGGGGAGAGACGATGCACAGGGGGTCAGAGTTGGCACACAGTGGGAGGGGCGACT
This sequence comes from Allobates femoralis, assembly GCA_033576535.1. Lineage (NCBI taxonomy): Eukaryota > Metazoa > Chordata > Amphibia > Anura > Aromobatidae > Allobates > Allobates femoralis. The sequence continues at coordinate 58,908,271 of JARQOC010000002.1, read as the reverse complement.
CAAAGGAGAGCGCTTTTGAGGGCAGAAGACGGCATGGGGGAGTAGAGAGCGTGCATGGGGGGAGATACAGCAAAGGGGGAGAGAGACTGCACACGGGAGAGTGGACAGGATGGAGAGATGGCTGCCACTCCCAGTGCCACAGACCCTCCCTCATGTTGACAACACCGCCCTCCCGGTGCAATATCATTGGGCCAAGATCTAGTAGCTTTAATAGGGGCTTCAAATTACAGATCGTTTTGGGCCAATCTCCTTCATTGAGGAAATTATATGTACTGTATTTACCTGACGAATCACTTTTAAAATGGGTTGAAATTTGAAGCATCTTAGGTGTTGTCCAACCTTTGTGACTTGAACATATTGTCATAATAAGAAATGTTTATTACCGACAGGGAATTTTTATTCCCATTACAAAATGGAACTGCAGATTGAACACCCGACCGCTGCGCTATTTATGACTGCTGGAAAAAGCCAAGTGCTCGGCTCCATAGAGAATGAATGCAGCTGTCGAGCTGATCGTTGCGGGTCTAAAACTCATGGGATATGTGATAATGGGGAACCCCTTTAATAAAGTTATGAAACCATCCTATACCCTCTGTCATTTTCTGGGGATTGCACCGATTTGGGGAATCTCTTCTTTTCCACATCTTTTGTCACAGATTCTGTGTGGCGGCCCAGGTCTTACACATGAGACTGATCAGCCGGGATGTGACTGATCGTTTTATGTCAGATCTCTCGAATGAATGATCCGACTATCAGCATACCAAACTAAGCTGGCAGTTTTGGAGGTGGCCCCAACCAGCCTTTTTGACCTTTTTGGTTGACTTTACAACACCTAAATACCGCTAGTCAGTTTTTGGAAACATTGGGAGATGAGGTGGATATACCCCGAACAACCCCGCCCTGCTCCCCGACCTATCTATCACCGTCAATGACTGCACACTCTCACCCCTCCCCCACACCAAGTGCCTCGGGGTAATCCTTGACTCCTCCCCCTCCTTCAAGCCCCACATCCAATCCCTCGCCACCTCCTGCCAACTCCAATTAAAAAACATTGCCCGCATCCGCTCCTTCCTTGACCACAACACGGCCAAGACACTTGTCCATGCCCTCGTCATCTCCCGCCTGGACTACTGCAACTTCCTGTTCACCGGTCTCCCTGCCACCTCCCTCGCACCTCTCCGCACCATCCTCAACTCTGCTGCCCGACTCATCCACCTATCTCCCCGTTACTCCCCCACCTCCCCCCTCCGCCGAGCCCTCCACTGGCTCCCCATCCCCCAGCGATCTCGCTTCAAAACCCTAACCCTGACCTACAAGGCCATACACAACCTGTCCCCTCCGTACATCTCCGACCTAGTCTCCCGCTACCTCCCCTCACGCAACTTGCGCTCCTCTCTCAACCCCCCGCATTTCCACCTCCCACAACCGCACACAAGACTTGTCTCGTGCTTCCAGCAGACTCTGGAACTCCCTCCCCCACCACATCAGACACTCCCCTACCCTGGGAACCTTCAAGAAAAACCTGAAGACACACCTCTTCCTACAAGCCTACAACACACACTGAGACCCAAACCACTGCACCATCTCCCTCTCCCCCTCCTACTGTCTCCTTCCCCACTCCCCTCTAGACTGTGAGCCCTCGCGGACAGGATCCCTGGCCCTATTGTACCCGTACGATTGTTTTGTCGATTTGTCGTCGTTCTTCGACAACTTGTCTTTGTCTACCCTCTAACTTGTACAGCGCCATGTATCCTAATAGCTACTATAATATAATACTAATAATAATAATAAGTGTAATGGTATATTCCTAATTGTTGACAACAGTTTTACAGATCATTGGACCACTATAAATTAGCAAAAAAACTAAATTTTTATTAACTCTTTATTCTTACATCCTCGTGTTCCAGCATTATCCAGCACGATGTTTGGCCCACTTTGGCGCTTTTAGTGTTTTTGCTATGGTGAATATTTTAGGAACAAAATGTACTGTAATTGGGGTAATATTAAATATTACTATCAGCCCAGCTTTATTTCCTGAGATGCCTAGGCCTCGCCTTCCTGGATGGTCATGTCCTACGTTTCTCTGGTTAATGCTCTGAGGATCTCGTGTTGCATGGCCTGCCTGCTCCTCCTGCCCGTCATATTCCCACCGGTCATTCATCTCCTCCATTAACATAGCCTGGTGTACTGCAAGCAGATGCATGTGGCCGCTCGCTTTTCCATGTTTTATTTCTGCATGCTTATTATCTATTTCAATAATATATAATAATGAATAAAACTTGAATCCTCTGTGGCAGGTCATGATGACCCCAAACATGCAAGGCATTATCATGGCCATAGGTAAATCCAGGAATGTGTATGACAGGTGTGGGCCCGAGGCTGGGTTCTTTAAGGTACTGACTAAAATCATGTTCTCATTTTACGTCGGCTCCCTCTTTTTTGTGTCATGAATATTCATGTTGCATTTTCTCTGCGTTTATAGTCATAGTAAAATGTGTATATTATGTTTTATCAGTTACACATCGCATTATCAGAGATTCTCGAAAGCCAGTAGCCTGAAATAATCTGCGTCAGCCTCAAGCTTAATGATCTGTGTAATGTGAGAGACTTGTTACTAAGGATGTTCTACCCCATCACCTTGATACGACTAGTTATTAACCAGTGTACCATTAACCAGGCGGTCAGACATGAATTGAACATATTGGGAGAGTAAGGGAGGACTGATCGGCCGAGTAGGGAGGACTGACCGGCCGAGTAGGGAGGACTGACCGGCCGAGTAGGGAGGACTGATCGGCCGAGTAGGGAGGACTGATCGGCCGAGTAGGGAGGACTGATCGGCCGAGTAGGGAGGACTGATCGGCCGAGTAGGGAGGACTGATCGGCCGAGTAGGGAGTGAGGAGTAGGAGGACTGATCGGCCGAGTAGGGAGGACTGACCGGCCGAGTAGGAGGACTGACCGGCCGAGTAGGGAGGACTGACCGGCCGTGTAGGGAGGACTGATCGGCTGGTTCGGCAGAGTGTGGAGTACCAGGTGCTGAATCGGGGTAATCACCGAAAGAAGCACACCTCTCATTGGAGACAGCTGACAATTAACACAGCTGATTTAGGCCCCTTTCACATCAGTGTTTTTCGCTGATTGCGGCAGATGCGGCTGATTTACCGCATCTGTTGCCTAATGGCTACACTTGCGGCAAGCCCCTGAAATGTCTATGGGGCTTGCAGCAAGTGTGGTTTAGCCGCGGTTCTTGCACTTGCGGCTGTTGCGGCCGCGTAAAAAAACTGCGATCACCAGACAATGCACGGGGCTCGTAGTAAGTGCGGCCGTTAGGTGACAGATGCAATAAATCTGCTGCAATTAGCAAAAAACGCTAATGTGAAAGGGACCAAAGCGGGTTTTAAGGTGACCAGTTAAATATTCATTGCCCTTCTCAAAAATACCCATTTCAAAAGGGTTTTTCCCATGCTATACAAATCTAGTTTATCATACAGAATGTACTAAATTAAATGTAAAAATAAATCTCTGTACCCTGAAGAGCGCCACCCTGCTGCTCTCATGGCTGTGACCCCTGCTGGACTGCCTGCAGCAACAACTTGCAGAGGGAGTCTGCAGCCAATCAGTTGGCATTAATACCCTTGACTTAATTAGCTACAACAATAAAGTGACGATCTCCCAAACCAAGTGTCAATGCTGGTTGACCAAAGGGGAACACAACTGTGAAAGTGATGATATTGCACTCCCCAAGTTGGTGAGTACAGTTACTTAGTTTCTAACACCCCACTAGGCCATGGGATATACCACACACATCTGCATAGGTGCTGTAAATACATGTGAGTGAGGTACAGTGCATATGTCACCAGATTTAACAATGAAACCTGCATACATTATTAAAATGCTATCTAGGACATAACGATACTACATTTCTTATTATCCCTTATCAAGGTTAACACAATCTCCACCCAACTAGAATGATCGATAAGCTGCTCAATGTGTCTCCTTCCTGCTGAGATCTCGTACTCCTCAGTATGAGCTGCTGCTGTAAGTCAGAAGTCAGGGACTGAATACATTTGACCCATTAGTTCTATAGCTGGACTTGATTGATTTCTGTATTATGCAACCATTTTGAAATGGAATTTACACCTTTAAAAGAGAATTCTCAAGCTTGTAAGGATAGTAGTTAACTTTCTGATTATTGGGGTCTGACCTCTGGATTGGTTTTTGAAAGAGAAGTTCACGTTTTCATTGCTTCTATTTTGGGATACTTGATGAATAAAAAATAAGTTACTTAAAAAGTTTAATTTTTGCTGTATGTAGTCACTAGAGGGTTTGAACATTTATGACAAAGCTTCAGTGTTGCAATGTATTTTTCCTGTATTAAGATGGAAGACCTGGAGGCCATTGACATAACCCACTGTGTCCCCATAATCTTATCACAGTAGGCCTATGGGAAGCCTGATGAAGCAGCTCTATAGTCTAATGAGTATAGGAGCCCGCAGAATCAATGGACAGTCGTTGTTTGTAGTCTGGCTGACTCTCCCCAGCAAGGATCCCGCAAGTCTCATTTTCGGACACCCAATCCTTTTGATAATCCAGCCATTTCTGTGACCTTTTATGTTGCATATATATTATATATAATATATATTTACAATGTGATTGCTCATTTGCTCCAGTTTTGATTAACCTCCCTCAATGATGTATTCTGTGTGATTGATTATTGTATTCTTATTGGACATACTATTTTGGTTTGGATGTTAGGAGTAGAAGACGATCACTGAGGTCACAAATGAGCGCCATGTTGCTGTCTCCTGACGTGACTCTTAGTAAGTGACTGTAGTCACCTTAAAAGAAGAATTTCACAGCTTCTTTCATTGAAATCTATATTGTCCTCTGGTAATATATGAAGAAATAGACAACTGGGTGTGTCCATTCCACTTGCCTATAGTGTGGGCTCTACTGTACACAGGGCAACATTTATTATCACTGATACAACATTATCAGAGCATATAGAGACCAGCCCAAGGTGGTAACGGCTCAATGTTATCTTATATATTTTCAATAGAGATAGCGGAGCAATGGCACAGCAGAGATGTAAAGGGAATCTGTCAGCAGGTTTTCTGCTCTGTAAGTTGAGGGTTAAAAAAATCCACTTTCCCTCTTTTATAATGCACTGTGCTTTATCACCAGGCAGTTATCTTTTACTGGACTACTTTGTCACCCGTACACCCCCTGCTGTGATGGACACCCCACTGTCAATGTGCAATCTCTATTGAGAGCCTGGTGTAGGAGGGGGCTACCCCAGCTCTGCTGTGTTTCTATAACTGAACGCTTTGGTTGTGTGAGAACAGCTGCACCAAGTAATCTGTGATACCTTGTTGGATTTAGGTTTTCTTTGCCTGTATTAGTTTGCTGTCAGATGATGTAACAAGAACCTGCTGACAGATTCCCTTTAAGAAAACAAACTTTGAAGTGTATTTTACCAGGAGGTATTTACTAAAATAGTTCAGACAGGTTCTCTTTTGCTTATAAATTACAGAAAAGGTCTATCTAATTGGCATTGGAAAAGAGTAAAGATTATTCAAGGAAATTTGTCAACAGGTATTTGCTATGTAATCTGACTGCAGCAGCATAAGGTAAACAAAGTATTCACTGATCTCAGGGAGACCAGTTCAAGAAAACACTGCAGGCAGCTGGCTAAAGCGCTCAACACAGTGAATTCCTAGGCCCATTGCCCCCTGGGAATTTTGAATATGCAAATAGTCTGTGGAGCCTCGTTTAGGAGTCTCAACACAGGACTAGCCAGATTTTCCTCTAGTGAAGGACCTAGCCATGATAACCACCATATTAAGTGGCCCTCTGAGTCAATATCCAGCTCTTTACAAGCTTAAAGATATGACAAGGGAATTCCGGCTAGGTGGGAGGTCTACTAGGCATTGCTCCCACCTAGCCAGAATCCTATCCACACTGATGAGGGGCAACACCCCGAAACAGCTGTCTGTGGGTGGATACCTGGCCTTGGTATTCCCTTGTCATATCTTTAAGTTGTAAAGAGCTGGATATTGACTTAGAGGGCCACTTAATATGGTGGTTATCATGGCTAGGTCCTTCACTAGAGGAAGATCTGGCTAGTCCTGTGTTGAGACTCCTAAACGAGGCTCCACAGACTATTTGCATATGCAGCATGAGGTAGGGACAGAGACCCTGATTCCAGTGATGAACCACTTAGTTGACTGGGTTCAGCAGTTGTGATAGAATAATCGTTCTATGCTGTAGATCTAGCAGAGCTCTTAATGCCGAGCCTGGTTTCACACGGCTATTTTATGCAATCCAAGGGATGCAAGTAAAACCTCCATGCCCCTGGAATCCCCCACGATGATACAATTGGATGCACTCGCCCCCGTATTATCATTAATCTGGGCCCACGGATCAGTCATAATACACATGCGGGAGCAGACAGTTGCCCTAGGGGGCGAGTCATTTAGAGCTGCTTTCTGGGCATGTCCAGACCAAAAACCCAGATCCGGCCTCCGGATCCCGCTGAATCCAGAGTCTGCCGGATCCGGGTTACATAGATCGGTCCCAGATCCGGATGGTCATAGGTTTTGACACAAAGCCCAAAAATGCAACATATATTGCGTCTCAGGGAAAAAACTGTGACCTCCCAGATCAGGGGGAAAAGTAAAAAACTAGATGCGCCTGCAAGTGCCTGTGGCCCCATTGAAAGTCAATGGGCAAAAAATGGATGAGGGTGCATCGAGTTTAAGCTGGAAGCACACTGATGCTAAAGAAAGGCCGTGTGAAACAAGCCTATATCTCTGCCCACAACATTGATTGCATGCTTTCTGAGTACATTGTATTTTGACAGAGTGCTGCTAATCAGTGGTGGAGGCATGGTTGGCCTAAGAGGCACGAGACACCTAGTCCTTTAGTTATGATCTGCGTCTAAAATGCAGATTTTAATGGACAAACACCACACATACTAGCAGTTGACATATCTCTGGAATCGGGGTCTCTGCCCCTACATGATGGTGCTCTCAGATTACATAGACAAAACCTGCTGACAGATTCCCTTTAAATCAGGGGTCCGCAGCCTGTGACACCTCTGCCATTGTAAAACTATAATTCCCAGCATGCCACCTGCTAAGAGCTGTGGTTCTACATCGGGGGCAGGTTGCTGACCCCTGTACTAGAGTGAATTGTATGCTGTAGTTTGCTTGAGTTACATACTATATCCTCAGTGTTACACATTGTCTTTCCTCTCGTCTTTGAATGGAGATCACATTGGTTAAGTTTTAACCTTCTTTTTTTAGGTTTGTGGCTTTTCGTGTTTGCCAAATAACTTTGGCTCTTTTCTGTTTCCTATCCTCAGGCCATCAAAACGGAGTATGCTCGGCTAGTGAAATTAGCACAAGAGGATCCACCTCCGGAGACTGATTACCGCTTACAGCATGCAATAGTCTACTTCATCCAGAGCCAGGCGCCAAAGAAGATTATCGAGAGAACCCTGCTGGAACAGTTTGCCGATCGCAACTTGAGCTTTGATGAACGGTAAATAAACTTCTCCATGAATTCTGAGGTTTCTTAGACACAATAGGAAGTTCAGTTCTAGACGTTACTACAGCACATAAAAAGAATTCACTATTACCCAATGTCCGTATACTCGGAACCTTATAATACCAGAGCCGATACATCGCCCTTTATCCCTGTATTACTATCTCATTCTGAGCCCCCTGAAGAAGCAGGGTGAAATGTGTGTTGGGGCATCGGTATACCAGGTCAGCTTTCCTTATTTTACATATGTGATCCTATATCTTAGCACTGTTTTATGTAAGTATATGTCTATATTTACTTATTGACCAACATATCCATTTGTGATCTCATACCTTCTCTTGTTCAAACCCCATACTGACTTACTCGCAGACCTTCCCCTCTTTTAAAAAGAGGTTCTTCAGTAGCTGCATCATACAATAGGTTCCAGTTCTGCAAAATAAAATGGTATATATTTTAGACCCTCATTATGAAAAGGAAGAGTTTCATCTCCATTTCCTTTTTTTTGCTAAACTATGAAATTGTGTCAAGATATTTTTTACTTTTTTTTTTTTTTTTTCTTTTTTTCCCTTCCTGTTACTAAATTTGCTAAGCTGTATATGGCTTCAAAAGTCAAATAAAATTTTTAGTATAAAAGTATAAAGTTGTATGGAATGAAAAATAGTGGTTGCCACAAAAAGAATATCTGCTTTACATTACACTAAGAAAAAAAGGGTCCGCTCACCTGGCTTCTGTATCCAGTTTTCCTCCCTCTCAGCACGGACTCCAGCAGACCTGTAGCTGCATCCAAATTAATTCCAAGAATTGTCCAGCACCTTGAGGAAAATTGCACCTCGAGGTCTTTATAGAATTTCCATTTATTGGTATCCAAGTAAAAACAGGTTACTTAGCACATCAAAACACACAGGTCACTTTATTATGTCTCTTCAGCCTGAAGACATAATAAAGTGACCTGTATGTTTTTACGTGTTAAGAAACCTGTTTTTACCTGAATACCAATAAATGGAAATTTTATAAAGAACTCAAGGTGCAATTTTACTCAAGTTGCTGGACAATTCTTGGAAGTAAAAAGCATACCTGTGTTCAGAAAACTCTCCTCCTCTGTATTGTGAACTTATTTTAGTTTGTTATAGGGACACTTGGTGTACTGTTGGGATGCTATTGGTGTAGTACAGTTTAAACTTCAAATTAAAGGGATCCTGTCGCATCCAGAAATGCTGTTTACTTGCAATTAGAGTGTTAATCTGCAGGTAAAAAGCATTCAAATCATGCCTGGCTGCTTTACTGCAGCAGCGACTACAGAGATAAAATAAACTTATTTCTTTCCTGCAGCTGCTTGCTTCCAGTCATTGGCCTGGAGCTGTAATTACTTCCCAACACGTTGATTAACAGCCTGCTCTGCACATACATGCTGGCGTCGACGGACGCTCTGTGCATGCATGCTGGCGCCAACGCTCGCTCATGTGCATGCATGCTGGGCGCCGATGGCCACTCTGGGCATGCAGGCTGGGCGCCGACGGCCGCTCTGGCATGCACGCTGGCGCCGACGGCCCGCTCTGGCATGCACGCTGGCGCCGACGGCCGCTCTGGGCATGCACGCTGGCGCCGACGGCCCGCTCTGGCATGCACGCTGGGCGCCGACGGCCCGCTCTGGGCATGCACGCTGGGCGCCGACGGCCCGCTCTGGGCATGCACGCTGGGCGCCGACGGCCCGCTCTGGGCATGCACGCTGGGCGCCGACGGCCCGCTCTGGGCATGCACGCTGGGCGCCGACGGCCCGCTCTGGGCATGCACGCTGGGCGCCGACGGCCCGCTCTGGGCATGCACGCTGGGCGCCGACGGCCCGCTCTGGGCATGCACGCTGGGCGCCGACGGCCCGCTCTGGGCATGCACGCTGGGCGCCGACGGCCCGCTCTGGGCATGCACGCAGGGCGCCGACGGCCCGCTCTGGGCATGCACGCTGGGCGCCGACGCCCTCTGGCATGCACGCTGGCGCCGACGGCCCGCTCTGGGCATGCACGCTGGCGCCGACGGCCCGCTCTGGGCATGCACGCTGGCGCGACGGCCCGCTCTGGGCATGCACGCTGGGCGCCGACGGCCCGCTCTGGGCATGCACGCTGGCGCCGACGGCCCGCTCTGGGCATGCACGCTGGGCGCCGACGGCCCGCTCTGGGCATGCACGCTGGGCGCCGACGGCCCGCTCTGGGCATGCACGCTGGGCGCCGACGGCCCGCTCTGGGCATGCACGCTGGGCGCCGACGGCCCGCTCTGGCATGCACGCTGGCGCGAGCCGCCTGGGCATGACCTGGCGCCGACGCCGCTCTCGGCATGCATGCTGTGCCCTTATGGCCCACTTTGCACGTGCATTGCCGGTCCGCTTTGCACAAAAATGGTTTCAGACGACGCCACTGATGTGTGGCTAAAATGTGATGTTTTTGTGCTGTTAGTTTGGATCTAACTTCTGCTTGTCTTTTGGACATGTAATCACCTCGGTGGCTGTGGAAAGCTTCTCCCTTTGCCCTAATAGATTTATTACTATTTTTGTGCCTGCTGCTGGCCAAATACAAAGAATTTTCTTGTACTTGCCAAGAGGGAAGCCTGTTATTACACAAGAGTATGTATTATTGTCAGTTCTCAATATGATCGTCTACCCCAAATCACAAAAATACCCAAATAAAAAAAAGATAGTATAATTACAGTTACCCTTCAAACGCATCTTATTGTATAGATACTGAAGCTAAATCAGCGACTGCTAATATTCCTGTACATGACCGTAGTGAAAATTACAGGTTCTAAAAGAAGGGAACAGCTGAAAACCTTTATCTTATAAATTCTCACCCTGACCCTTGTTCTGGGGGTTGGTCTCAATTTTCGTATCTAAAAGGAAAGGTAATCCGTCAATTGGTAGCCTGAGCTGAGCTTGTAATACCCGGGTGACCTTATGTATTTTTGGCGACCAGCTTTTGACCTTTTTTACAAGTCAGCATGAGGATTATGGGGGAAGTATCACAATGAATTGGATACCTTTTGACCTCTTGGAACACGCAAGTGTAGTAATTATTACTCTGTGATGACAGGTAATATCGTGTTTCCCCAAAAATAAGACCTGGCCTGAAATTAAGACTTTGCAGGATTTTTCAGTCTGTTTGGAATATGCTTAAAATATAAGTCCTGCTCCAAAAATAAGCTGTAGTTACCAGTCATCATATTAATTGATAGTATCCTGCAATAAGGCTTGGGCAGCCCTTTCAGGATTTGTCACTTTTATTGGTGTATGTTGTCCAGTTTTGTTACTGTAAACCCCAGAAAGTTTATAGCCTTGTGTCTGCTAGTTAAACATATGTTAATGCTAAATGACTATTCAACCCTTTCCCACTCACTCCTCTGTGCTGATGTAAGTGATCGGGTTGTCCATTAATGCCAAATGAACATTCACCTTTCCCCACCCACCCTCTGTGCTGACATCAGTGATTGGGTCACCAATAAATTCCAAATGAATATTCACCTTTTCCCCGCCCACCCCTCTGTGCTGACATCAGTGATTGGATCACCCATTAATGCCAAATGAATATTCACCTTTTCCCCACCCACCTGTGTCAGCATCAGTGATTGGATGCAGGCCACTGACCAGCCCGAGGATTGTCATGCGGTTGTCGCACAAGTAATACAGTCATCTGACTGCACCCAATCACTGGTACTGGCACATAGGGGTGGGCAGGGGAAGGAGTGAATATTTGGCATTAACAGGTGACCCAATTAATCACTGGTACTGGCACAGAGGGGTGGGCAGGAGAAGTGGTGAATATTCATTTTGCATTAACAAACAACTCAATCACTGCTGCCAATAAAGTATTATTAAACATCCCCTGACGATAAGCCTTATTTTCGGGAAAGCACTGACCTGAAAGCCTGTGTTTTCCTGGGATACCTGAAGGTATGGCTTGGAGCTGTAGGCCGATATGGAGGAGATGAGGAATATATTGAGGTGGTTTATGTTTTGTGACATGTTGACCTCCGCAGTCTGTGCTCCCATCTGGTGGCGCCGTGTGTTTTCTACTGCTCCTCGCCACTTTTGATAATTGTTCAGTTTCATTAACAACTTCCCGATATATTAAAACCCAAATATTTGGTGTGTGGATAATTAAAATAATCATTTTAATTAAGGGCATTTGATGGATAACAAACCTGCTCACTGTTCCTTGTGCCAACCACATATAACAATAGCGGTGTTCTTTCTCAGCAGTGTACTGCCGTATGTAATTGTGTCATTTTCATGGACTGAGAATATGGAGGCTTCATCGATGTCCGATTCCCTAAATATCTCATTAATGGTTTATTTGCAGAGATTTCTTTCTAGGCCAAATGTAAAGCCCAAAACTAGCTCGCCATGACTTTTTTACTAAATTTTATGAATATTTTAGAAATATTCCTGGTCTTATGAGTTTACGGTCTCCTATAACTCCCATTCTTTCCCTTTTCTGACTTGTTCCAAGGTACAGTTAATATGTTCCTGACCCCACATTTATTCTTCTAATTTTGCTGTGCTCCTCGTTACCTGGTTGGATGGGGTTGTTAACAAACCTCTTTGGCATGGAAACAAAAAAGGTGTCGGCCAAACACCGATCTCTCCAGACTCGCTTATACAGGCCAAGCTTTAAGCTTAAATTCAATAGGAGCATTTGTGCTGTTTTTTATTGATCCGATATAGGTGCATTTCCTGAACCAAAAAAGGATCCTCTATTTGCAAAAAAGCATTTGCAAACACATCATCCGTTTATGCAGCTTTTTTGCTTTGTCTTCGGGGGACACAGAGACACACACGCTTTCCTTCCCTCCCCACGATCCCATGGTGAGCCTCGCTGATACCTTCCTCCTGGGCCCTGGCAGGTCCTGTCTGTGGGTAGTACAGTAATTTAGGACCTGTGCCCCACATGATTGAGTCACATGGTGAGTCACATGGTGCACAGGTCCTAAAGTACCGTACTACTCACGGACAGGACCTGCCGGGGCCTTGCAGGTAGCCATCACTGGAGATGAGTGTGGGATGTTAGTGGTGAAGAAGGCGCACCAGAAAAAAACAAATTGCCGCTCATTATTTTCTGGATCACTAATGCAGTAGTCAAAAACTCAGTGTCATTCACTTTGATGCCGGACGCAACGCAGCACTAAAAACGGATTAGAAACGTCCAGTGTGAACTTGGCCTTAAAGTTTTGTGAATGGGAAGAGTGAAGCGCACTGCTGCCAGATCGGGCACTGAAATTCAACAAGCGCCATCCATTCTTTTTTTTCCCCTCCACAAAATCTATCAAGGAATAGTCAGTTGACCCCTGTCCACATCGGGTGATCGTCCAGCTTCACTAAAAACACATTGTTCGACCAAGTGCCCTCTGATGTGAAGTGAAAAGCTCCTATACTCATGTGACGTGTCTGTGTATCAGTGCATGGAGGATTACCTTGAATAAAGACTCTTGTTTACAAAAAATCCCCAAAACCTTCGACCACAAACAAGATATGAGTTAAGGATGGCATGCTGAAATGGGAGCCAAAATGTCCAATAGCCACTAAGAAACACAAACTGCAGCAGATTACGCTTGGCTGGCGGTGGCCTACTCTTGTATTATATAGACAGTGAGGTGTCAATTATTGTGCTCTACTATCCTGTTTAGACAGTGAATAAAGGGGCCTCATCTGGGCTCCAAGCAGCTAATGTCGTCCTATTCGACACCACTTTCCAATTTATGCATAAGACTTAATGTGCAGAGAAAGCTGAACAACTTGGTAATTACATTGCATTGATTGTGCATCATGGATTCTATTATTGGCAGCATGAAAACAACTGTGCAGTATGGAGCTAGATATTTCGTATTTTATTGTCAACTATGAGGGTATTGTAATGTAGATAGACAGAAAACTCCCTATATATACACTACCGTTCAAATGTTTGGGGTCATTTACAAATGTCCTTATTTTTGAAAGAAAAAAAGATTTTTTTCAATGAAGCTACCGTCTTTTCCCGAAAATAAGACCCCTCCCGAAAGTAAGACCGGGTAGGGGGAACGGGGGGGTCTGCTAATATAAGGCCCCTTCCCCCCCGAAAGTAAGGCCGCCTGGGGGGAGGGCGCTGGGGAATATAAGGCCGGTACCTGTCCTCTGGTGTGTCCAGGTTCCTCCAGTGTCCTGCAGGTGCAGCCGCTTTGGAGCAGATGGGGTTAATCACAGCCTAACTTGCTGTGTGCCCCTGCTCAACTCTGCACAGCCCGGCTCGAGCTCTGATTGGCTCCCAGGAACCAGCGGGTGCGGCCAGATTACGAGCCAATCAGAGCTCATGACGTCATCTGGCCGCGCACGCTGGTTCCTGGGAGCCAATCAGAGCTCAAGCCGGTCTGTGCAGAGTTGAGCAGGGGCACCCAGCAAGTTAGGCTGTGATTAACCCCATCTGCTCCAAAGCGGCTGCACCTGCAGGACACTGGAGGAACCTGGACACACCAGGGGACAGCGAGGACAGCAGGGAGCCGGTAAGAAGCAGTGTGTGTATGTGTGTGTATGTATATGTGTGTGCGTGTTTGTTTGTATGTGTGTGTTTGTTTGTATATGTGTGTGTGTTTGTATATGTGTGTGTGTGTGTGTGTTTGTATGTGTGTGTATGTGTGTTTGTATGTGTGTGTGTGTATGTGTGTTTGTTTGAATGTGTATGGGTGGGTGTGTGTGGATGGGAGGCTGCAGTGGGTGGGGCTGCCAATATAAGACACCCACTCCCCCCCAAGTAAGACAGGGGCCACTTTTGGCACCCCAAAAAATGTAAGACAGGGTCTTACTTTCGGGAAAACACGGTAACATTAAATGAATCAAAAATACACTCTATACATTGTTAATGTGGTAAATGACTATTCTAGCTGCAAATGTCTGGTATTTAATACAATATGTACAGTACATATGTGTATAGAGGCCCATTTCCAACAACTACCCTTCAGTGTTTTAATGGCACATTGTTTTTGCTAACTGTGTAAGGCTGGCTTCACACTGCGGTCAGGTCAGGTCAGATCAGGTCAGGTTTTGTGTTCCAAAACCAGGAGTGACTCCAAAACCTAGAACAGATGTCAATCTTTCAATTATACTTTTCCTCTGCAAGTTCCTCTCCTGGTTTTGGAACACAAAACCTGACCTGACCTGACTGCAGTGTGAATCCAGCCTAAGAAGGCTAATGAATGTTTAGAAAACCCTTGTACAAGTATGTTAGCACAACTGAAAACGGTTTGGCTGATTAGAGAAGCTATAAAATTGACCTTCCTTTGAGCTAGTTGAGAATCAGGAGCGTCACATTTGTTTGTTCTATAAAACTTTCAAAATAGCCAGAAAAAGAGAACTTTCATGTGAAACTCGATAGTCTATTTTTGTTCTTAGAAATGAAGGCTATTCCATGTAAGAAATTGCCAAGAAACTGAAGATTTCCTACAACAGTGTGTACTACTTCCTTCATAGGAGAGCACAAACAGCCTCTAACCAGAGTAGAAAGAGAAGTGGTAGGCCCCGCTGCACAACTGAGCAACAAGACAAGTACATTGGAGTCTCTAGTTTGAGAAATCGACGCCTCACAGCTCCTCAGCTTCATTACATATTACCCGCCAAAGGTCTGCAATGCTGTAATTGCTGCAAAGGGAGCATTCTTTAATGAAAGCAAAGTTTGAAAGAGAAAATTATTATTTCAAATAAAAATCATTATTTTCTGATCATCATAATGGGAGACCCAGACAATGGGGTTTAGGGCTCTGCCCTCCGGAGGCCACACTAGGTACTACAAGTTTGTAGACACCGCCCCCTCCGCTTATAAACCCCCACCGCAGGGAATATCCTCAGTTTTAAACTTAGTGTGCTCGGAGGATCACGCTTTGCTTGCACTTCACGGCATTCTCACAGCTTACGTGATGGCGTATGAAGACAAGGTAAAATGGTCCTGGTCGGGGACCTCCGGCAGTCTCCCTGCTCACCCTTGTGGAACACGCAGGTGGAGGTACAGTAGGGCCTAGGGCCTGGACACTGTGTGTCCCCCCGGTACGCTGTCGCGCTCCTTTCCAACCCTCCCTGGGGGGCTCTGGAAGGTGGGAGATAGGAGCCTCGCACAGCTCCGCTCCGTCCGAGGCCTCCCTAAATGGTGCTTACAGACCGGACTGGAGCCAGCCCAGTCCGAGGCCTCCCTAAATGGTGCTTACAGACCGGACTGGTGCTGAAACCCCCGTCCGAGGCCTCCCTAAATGGTGCTTACAGACCGGACCGGCACTGAGGCACTGTGTGTCTCCGGTGTGCCTGGGGGTGGTGTCTGACACTTTATGTGTTCTGGCACTCAGACCGCGCGCTACCCTCGGGTCCGCGGTTCTGGCGGTGTACCCTGTGCTGGGGTCACCCTGGCTGACCGCCCTGTGTGTCACAGGGGCTGAGGCTGTAGATTGCAGGTGTTTTGTTTTACATGCAGTCTAAGTATTGTACTGCCACAATACTTCCCGCGCTGCGGGCTCCGGCGCCTACATTACTGAGGCTGCCTGAGGGGATGTGAAGCAGCCCTGTGGTGATGTCATCGAGGGCGTGCTGTGTGCTTCCCGCGTGTTTTCGGCGCCGCCCACAGCTTGTCTGCCGGCGGCCATCTTTTCCCCTCACTTCCCGCTGGGATCTGACTGCAGCACAGGTCTGCACTCCAGGGGAGACCGGAAGTTTTTCGTGGAGGCCACACACGCACACCGCTTCCTCCTACCGCTTTACAGCGGTCGGTAAGCCACCGGGATCCCCGGTTTTGGTCTGTATAGATTGGCTTATTTGCCCCTGCTGTGGGTATGTCCTCAGCTGGAAAACGTGCTGCTAAGGCGGCCAGCACCAACACTGCCTGTGCTACATGCAACGGGACGCTGGTTGAGGGGTCCTGCAATAACTGCGGACGCCCAGAGGCCCGGACTGATACTGCTGAGACAGCAGCTCCGGTGCTTTACCCTGAGGTTCAGGTGATCCCAGGGCCATGGGAAACGCAGAATAAGATTAATGAATCTCTGTTGTCCCAGTTGTCCTCCATGTCGCAATCCCTGGAGGCACTTAATAGGAGACTGGACAGCCCAGCTACTCCTTCCAGTTACCCCCGGGTGTCTCCTTCTTCTGCTGTGAGACCCCTTAAGCGGACTCGTCGTGAGGATTCACCCGAGCTCCAGGCTCTCTCTGAGGAGGAGCGTCCCTCTGATGGTGATGAGGATGATGGGGGTTCAATACTCGGGTCTGTGTCAGAACCACCAGACGGGGTAGAGGATCTGGTGTCCTCCATCAACGAGACTTTACGTCTCGTGACACCCCCTGAGGAGGTGAACGTACACCCGAAGGAGGTCTATCAATGGCTACGGCCAGAGGCTAGACCAAGTGGCTCCTTTATGGACCACACTAACTTTGGAAGGGTGGTTAGAGCACCCAGGTTACATCCTGGGCGGCGTTATGTCCGCAAATCTAAGGACACTCGCTTCCCCTTTCCCCAGGAGGTGCTTCAGGAGTGGTCGCAGTCCCCGAAGGTGGACGCCTCCATGACCAGGATTGCTGCACGATCCCTTTTCTCTGCCTCTGATAGCTTCTCGTTGAAGGATGCGACTGATAGACAGGTCGAGCAACTCGCCAAGTCTTCTTATGAGGCTGTGGGGTCGTCATTTGCTCCTAATTTTGCCACGGTCTGGACCCTGCAAGCGATTACCTCCTGCTTGGATGGCATCACTGAACTGGCAGGGTCCAGTTCTGAGATCCTGGCGCTTACTGATAGGGCAAGGGCCTATGCGGATTACGCCAGGACGGCAACATTGGAAACCGCCACCCGCTCTGCTGTGGCTTCGGCCAACTCTATAGCGATCCGCAGGTTGTGGCTGCGTCTTTGGGACTCAGATGCCACGTCTAAGAAGATTTTGCTAAATCTTCCGTTCTCTGGTGACAGGCTTTTTGGCACCGAGCTGGATAAGCTGATAAAGGATTCTGCTGAGTCTAAGATCCCGCAGAATAAACCTAAGCCACGGTATACCGTTAAAAGGAACCCAAAACAGTGGTCCTTTCGTTCCAGCTCACAGTCATCAGCAGCGTCTGCTCGCGCGGACCGAGGGGGCAAGCCCACTACTCAGTGGCGCCCCAAGGGTCGCCAAAAGAAGCCAACGGGGGCAGCAGCTGCCACCCCCAAACCCACTTCCGCATGACTCGCTCTCTCGTCCTGCCTCCCCACAGGTGGGGGGTCGCCTGTTCCTTTTTCAGGACAGTTGGCTTCTCCACGTCCAAGACAAGTGGGTCCGAGACGTAGTCTCGCGAGGCTACAGGATAGAGCTGACGTCGCAGCCGGCACACCGATTCCATCGTCTGTTCCTTCTCCAGAAAAGGCTCAGGCTTTTCACCTGGTGTTGGAGGGGCTCCGCAGAGACGGAGTAGTGGTCCCAGTGCCTTCTGGGGAGAGGTTCCGGGGTTTTTACTCCAACCTCTTTATCGTCCCAAAGAAGGACGGCTCTTTTCGCCCGGTTCTGGACCTCAAGTTGTTCAACCGTCATGTGTTGGTTCGGAAGTTCCGCATGGAATCCCTGCGCTCCGTGATCGCGGCTGTGTCACAGGGAGACTTCCTGGCGTCCATAGATATCCGAGACGCTTACCTTCACGTGCCCATTGCATCGGCTCATCAGCGCTGGTTACGTTTCGCAGTGGGGGACGAACACTTCCAGTTCGTGGCGCTACCCTTCGGGTTGGCCTCAGCACCGCGGGTGTTCACGAAGGTGATGGCCTCTATGATGGCTCTCCTGCATGTGCAGGGACACGCCGTCATACCTTATCTAGACGACCTGCTGGTCAGGGCGCCATCGGAACACCTTTGTCGGGAGAGTTTGGAGGTAACCATGAAGTCTCTGGAACAGTTTGGGTGGCTTCTCAATGTCCAGAAATCAACCCTGGTTCCGACCCAGTCACTGACTTATCTGGGCATGGACTTCCACACGGACTCAGCCCTGGTGTCTCTACCACGAGCCAAGCAGCTGGCTATCCGATCAGGAGTGCAAGATGTCCTCCTGTCACCACAATCATCCCTACGGGTATTGATGAAGCTGGTGGGCCGCATGGTAGCTGCGATAGAGGCGGTGCCTTTCGCACAATTTCGCCTCCGTCCTCTCCAGCTGGAGATTCTCCGCAGATGGGACAAGAGAACGTCCTCTCTGAATCGGCTGGTGGCCCTTTCCCAACCGACCAGGGATTCACTGCAGTGGTGGCTCCAGCCACGTCACTTGTCACGGGGCCGGTCTTTCCTCAAACGTCATGGTTAGTGGTGACCACCGACGCCAGTCTGAAGGGCTGGGGAGCGGTGTTCTTACACCACAGGGCTCAAGGACTCTGGACTCAGTCGGAGTCGACGTTGCAGATCAACGTGCTGGAGATCAAGGCGGTATATCTGGCGCTCCTGGCGTTTCAGAAGTTCCTGTCAGGTCAGCCCATCCGGGTTCAGACCGACAGTGCGACGGCCGTCGCGTATATAAACCATCAGGGAGGGACCAGAAGTGCTCAGGCCCTCATCGAAGTCCACCGCATTCTATCTTGGGTGGAGGACAACCACTGCCTGATCTCCGCAGTTCACATCCCAGGGGTCGAGAACTGGGAGGCCGACTACCTGAGCCGGCAGGGGATGGACGCCGGAGAGTGGTCTCTTCATCCAGACGTCTTCCGGGACATCTGCAGCAAATGGGGCACTCCGGACGTGGATCTGATGGCCTCACGGCTGAATCATCAGGTGCCGCAATACATGGCAAGATCGTGGGATCCTCAGTCTCTGGGGGCGGATGCCCTGATCCTGAGTTGGTCCAGCTTCCATCTACCATATGTGTTCCCGCCTCTGGCTCGGATTCCCAGGGTCCTGTGGAAAATCAGGACGGAATGCAGAGTAGCCATTCTAGTGGCACCAGATTGGCCCAGGAGGTCCTGGTATCCGGACCTGTGGCAACTGTCAGGCGGACACAGGTGGGCTCTTCCGGAACGCGCAGATCTTCTCGCGCAAGGCCCATTCTTCCACCTCAATTCCAGGGCCCTCAGATTGACTGCATGGCTCTTGAGGCCTGGCTACTAACATCCAGAGGCTTCTCTCCTACGGTGGTTGCCACTATGAATCGGGCCAGGAAGCCCGTATCCAGGAAGATATATCACAGAACGTGGAAAATTTTTTTCACCTGGTGTGCCTCGGGTGACAGGTCCCCGTGGCCCTTGTCCATCCCGACGTTGTTGGCTTTCCTTCAGTCGGGTTTGGAGTTGGGCTTATCCCTCAGCTCCCTGAAGGGTCAAGTATCAGCTCTTTCAGTGCTGTTTGACAGGCGCTTGGCGCTCCTCCCGAAGGTCCGTCAATTTCTGCAGGGGGTGTCTCGGGTGGTTCCGCCCTACAGGCGACCTCTGGACCCTTGGGACCTTAACATGGTCCTGGCGGCACTGCAGAAACCGCCATTTGAGCCACGGAGAGACATTTCCCTCTCTCGTTTGTCCCAGAAGGTGGTCTTTCTGGTGGCGATTACGTCTCTGAGAAGGGTCTCAGAATTGGCTGCACTTTCGTGCAAGTCACCCTTTCTGGTGGTTCACCAAGACAAGGTGGTGTTGCGCCCGCGGCCAGAATTCTTGCCAAAGGTGGTTTCCACTTTCCACCTGAACCAGGAGATTGTTCTCCCATCATTTTGTCCCGCTCCCGTTCATCAGGTTGAGCGCGATCTCCATACTCTGGATCTCGTGAGGGCTGTACGCATTCATGTGTCCAGGACTGCCTCCTTCCGGAGTTCGGATTCATTGTTTATCCTTACGGCGGGTCGCTGTAAGGGGTCCGCGGCGTCAAAGTCAACCTTGGCCAGATGGATCAAGGCTCCCATTCAAGAGGCTTACCAGTCTTCTGGTTTGTCTCTTCCGGTGGGATTGAAGGCGCATTCGACCAGGGCTGTCGGTGCCTCCTGGGCTTTGCGACATCGCGCTTCTGCTATACAGGTGTGTCAGGCGGCCACTTGGTCCAGCCTGCACACTTTCTCTAAACACTATATGTTGCATGCCCATGCCTCTGCGGATGCAAGTTTGGGCAGGCGGGTCCTCCAGGCGGCGGTTGCCCACCTTTGAGGGGGACCATGTGTTATCCGTCTTTTGAGGAACTCTTCCCGCCCTGGGGTATTGCTTTAGGACATCCCCATTGTCTGGGTCTCCCATTATGATGATCAGAAAAAAGAGAATTTTGTTTACGTACCGTAAATTCTTTTTTCTTGAATCATCAATGGGAGACCCAGCACCACCCAGTTGTTCCGTTGCATGTTTTGCAGTTGATTTGTTCCCTGTTGGGACAGTTTCTTCCGGGTTGTTGGACCGTCTGTGCACGGTTTCTTTCCCGATGTTTCGGGTGTGGTTTATTTGTCTCCTCGCAGCTTATGGACCAAACTGAGTATATTCCCTGCGGTGGGGGTTTATAAGCGGAGGGGGCGGTGTCTACAAACTTGTAGTACCTAGTGTGGCCTCCGGAGGGCAGAGCCCTAAACCCCATTGTCTGGGTCTCCCATTGATGATTCAAGAAAAAAGAATTTACGGTACGTAAACAAAATTCTCTTTTTCTCAGCTTGTCAATGTCTGGACTGTTTTTACAAAATTTGGTTGCCCCCAAAAAAACTTGCAATTTTATTACCATAAACAAGGTTTCCCCAAAAAAGGGTCGAGGCACGGAGGGTTTTATACTCAATCAAGGGAGTTTTTTTGTTTAAAAACCTCCCTTTTGGTTTGAAAAACAAAGGGGTAAAAAAGGGTAAAACGCAGAAAAAATTGCAGGGCCCCTTTCCATCTGTTGTCCGGGGGGGGGAATAACGTAAAAAAAAATGGGTTTTGGGATTTGGGTTTTCCTTTATTCTTGTGCCCGGGGAAATGTGGGGCTGCAATTTTTAACCCAAAAAATTTAAACATGCCGGCTGAGAATGTTTTTGCCCCGTTTGCCTTTGGGGGAAAAAAAAAAAGCTTTTGGGAAAACTGGGGCCTGGGTTCTTGGAAAAAGGGGCGGGGGTTTCTCTGGTTTCGGGAAGAAGGGTTTCCCCCTTTTTTTAAATTTTGGGAGCACACAAATTTGTCCCTTGAGTGGCATAAAATGCCCCCGGGTTGGGTTTGTGCAGTTGTGGGTTTCTTAAAAAATCAGGGGTTTGGGTTCTGGGCTTATTTCAAAAATTTAATTTTTTTTTGTTATAAAAAAGGGTTTAAAAATTAATCAAAAATGCCTCCCCGAAAATTTACCCCATTTCGGTTTTTAAATAAAATTAAAAAATTTTTCCCGTAAAAAAACTCTCCGTGAAAATAAAAATTTCCTTTAAACCTTTTTTTTTTCTTTGGGTTCAGGGGAAAAAATTGCGGGCCTTTTTAAGGGAGTTTTTTGGAAGGGTTTTTGGGTTTTGGCCTTACCTATCAGTCCACTTTGCTTTCCTCCCTTTTTGCCCCTTTCAACCCTTTTTTCTTCATTTTTTTTTAAAATAGTTTAAATTTCAAACCCATTTTGGGGGAGGAAAAGGGGGCCCCAAAACCTTTAACCCCCCATTGTTAGTTCATGACCGGGGGGTTTTTTTGCTTTTTCCTTTCCCCCCCTTTGTTCCCCCCCCTTACATTTTATAGGGGGAAAATCCATTCTTATTTTTTGGGCCCCTTGCTTTGGGGCTTATTTCCCCGGATTCTTTTTCTAAAGGGAGAAAAAAGGGTTGGGAAAAATTTTTTCTTAAATTGGGGGGGGTTTTTTTTAAAATTTCCCCGGGCGTGATTGGCCGCCCTTTGGCCCCAAATGCGACAACCATCCAAAAAAAAAAAAATTTTACCACGGGGCTTTTTAAAGGAAAGCCCCTGCGTGGGGGACAAGGCCCGGGTTTGGGAAAGGTCCACGGGGGAAGGGATGCCCAAGGGCTAAGCGGCGTAGGGGCCCCTCGGGGGGAACGGGGGCCCACCAGGGGGTTGGGATCCTTTTTTTTTTGGGGGGGGGGCCCCTTTAAACATTTGGGGCCCCCTTAAATAAAAAAAAAATTTAAAATTTCGAAACTTTTGCTCGCAAAATTTAGGGGCTTTACCTTTTTAAAGGATTTTTTAAAGCCCGTTTTCCAAATTTTAAAAATTTTTTTTTTGTTTTGGATAGCATTTCCCCCAGCCTTTTTTTTTTTTTACCCAGTGGGGGGTTTCCACCTTTTTGGGGTTCTTGGGTATCTAGTTGGTTTAAAAAAAAAATTTTTAAAAGGAAATTTTTCCTTTCGTTTCTTTCCTTAGGCGGACCTTCCTCTATATTTAACTTTAACTCCTTTTAAACCGATAAACCCCCACACGCATATGGGGGCCCCCCCGCCCTGCTTGGGGGTTTGGGCTTTTTCCAAAACCAAGTCTTTAAAAATTTGGGTCCCCATTTTTGGGGTTTTTACATTCCAAAATTGGGGGGGCCCCAACCCTTTTTTGGGGGGTCCCTCCCACACGAAGGGGGGAAAATTCACCCTTTTAATGGAACGGCGACCCTTCCCAAGCCGGGGAAGAAATAATTTTCCCCCTTGGGGAGGGTTGTTTGTCCAGCTCGTTTGTAAAATAAAATTTCAGGGAAAAGCCCCCCAAAACCAGGGTTTATAAAGAAAGCCCCCCTTTTTTTTTAAACGGTTTCAATTTTGGGGGTTTTTTTTTTTTTAAAAAAATTTATTTTTTGGGATTTTCCCCTTTTGGGGTTTGGCAAATTTTCCTAAAAAATTTTCCAAAGGGGGGATCTTTGGAAAAAAGGGGAGGGGGCCCAAAAAAAAAGCCCCTTCAAAAAAAGGTGCATTTTCAAGGGTTTAAAAATTTTGGGGGGAGCCTTTTTAAGGGCAGTTAATTTAAAAAATTTTATATTTTTTATGGGTTTTTTTTTTTTCTCTACCCCCCTTTTTTTTGGGCCCCGCTTTTTAAAAATCCGTTTTTTAAACGTTATTTTAAAAAAATTTTTTTTCCCCGAAGTCCCCTTTTCCAGGAGGGGACTTTTTTTGTCGATTTTGTTAAAACCGGAGGGGAGGAAAATAAAACCTTTTACCTTTTGAAGATTTTTTTTTTTTTTTTTTTTTATTTTCTTTTTTTTTTTTTTAATCTCCCTTCCCCTTAAATTTTTTTTGCTGCTGGGTTTTTCTTTTTTTTTTTAAAAGACTCTAAAAAAATGCTTTATAGTTTTTTTTGCCCGGCCCCACCGATTACTGCCCCCCGCATCCTTTAAAAGGGGGGAAAAAGGCAAAAACAATTTTTTCCCCCCTTTAAGGCCCCCATGCAGAAAAGGGATTCAAAATTTTTATCCTTTTTTTAGGCCCCTTTTTTTTTTCCCCCTGTAAGTTTGGGGTTTTTTTTTTTGTACCGCATTTTTAATTTTTGGGCCCCAGTTGGCGGCGCATTGAAAATTTTTCCCAAAAATTTTTTTTTCCCCCCATAGGGAAAAAAAAAAAAAAATTTTTCATTTATTAAAATGAATAGAAAATTTTTTTGGGGGGAAACATCTTTTTATTTTGGGGGGAAATCTTTATTGAGTTAAAAAATTTTTTTTATTTTCTTTTTTTTTAAATTTAAAAACGTTTTTTGAATAAATTTTCCTTTTAAAAAAAAAAAAAAAATTTTTTTTTGGGGCACTATAATGTTTTGCAATTTCCCCTTAATGGGGTAAAAAACAAACCTAAGTTTTCCCCTTGGTCCCATTTTCAAAATAAAAAGTTTTTTTTAGAGGGAAAAAACCCCCAAAAAACAAAAGGGTTTTTTTAAAAACTGGCCTAAAAATTATGTTTTTAAAAGGGGGGAAAAAATTTAAAATTTCGGTAAATGCTCTGTCAATGGGTCCCAAATCACACTTTCCAACATTCTTTTTAAAAAACCCCCCAAAATTTGGAAGAAAAAAAGGGTAATTTTACCTTTGAATGCGGGTTTTGTTAAGGTGCCCGTACGCCAGGTCCCCCTTTTAAATTGTCGGTTTGGAAAAGCCCCCAAAAATCTTTGTTTTTAAGGGAAAAAAGGGCCCCCAAATTTGGAAAGAAAAAAAAAGATTTAAAAATTTAAGGGCTAAAATATTCGTATTTTCAATATTTAAAAATTAAAGGGTTTGGCACAAAAAAAGGGCGAAAAGGGGAAATTTAAATTTTTGAGAAAAAGGGTTTTCTCCCTAAAATTTTGAGTTTGCCCAAAAAAAACTCAAAAAAAGTTTTTTTAGGATTAAAATTCCAAAGTTCCCCCGGAAAAGTTAGGAAACGGGCACCATTTGGTTTCTTAAGGGAATCAACGGATTTTAAATTACCGGGTTTTCGTTAATCCCGGGGGGCCCCTTTATTAATTTGGGGGTACATTTTTTCGTTACCCCCCACAAAGGGAAAAACCCAGGGGGGCCTTTGGATTTTTCAGATTTTCAAAAATTGCCTTTTAAAAGAATCTCCCCCAAGTTCAACCCTCAAAATTTTGGTTTCCCCCTCACCTTGGCTTGAGGGGGGGTTTTGGGCCCCCCCTTTTAGAAAACCCCCCTTTGGGAAATTTATCCGGAGTTTTTTTTTCGGGGCCCAAAAATTTCCCTTTTTGCCCTTTTGGAGAATCTTTAAAAAAACCCCTCCAAAATTTTTCCCCCGGGGTTTCTCAGCCCAATTAACCCCCTGCCTGGACCCCAGATATTTTTAAAAACCGAAAAAAATTTCTTTTTTTGATCAAGAATATTTTTTCCCCCTTTTTAGGGGGGGGGGTTGGGGAATCCAAAAATCACAAAGAAAAATGCTTCATAGTAAAAAAAGATTTCTAAATTCCAATCGGAAAAAAAAAATTTTTGCCCCTTTTTTAAAAGGGGGTTTTTTGGGTGGAAAAATAACTTCCCTCTTTAAAAAAATTTTGAAAAGGCCCCCAACGGGTTGGAAATCGAAAGAAAATTTTTCCAATTTCATAACTGATAACTCCCCAAATAACCCGACCAATTGATAATGTTTAACCTTTTTTGTGCCTAAAGAATTGGATAAACCACTTGTTAAGCTAAGAAGTTACGTTTTTCGAAAAAAACTAAAAGTCCAAACCCCCCCCGGGAAAGGGGGGGAAGGTTTTGGAGAGATTTGAAAAACCGGGTTTCTACCTTTTTTAAAGAAGGGGCTTTTTGATTCTTTCCCCCTTTTGGGGAAATTTTGGGAGGCGATTTCCCATTCTTTTTTCTCTAGTTCCACTGTATGTCAAGGGTGGGGAAAAAAAAAAAATTTTTTGAAATGGGTTTTTAAAAAACCTTGCCATTTTTGGGCCCTATCAAGTTGGGTTTTCAGGTGACTAATTTTAGAATATATTAAAAATTAATTTTTTCAGAACTCTAAAGGGAAAAAATTTTTATATTGGTTTAAACGGAAACTTTTAAGGTTTTTTTTAATTTTGAGATTTGGTTTCCCTGAAACCCAAAAGGAAACTTGGGCAATTTTTTTGGGGGTTCTCGTAGTGCGGGGGGGTTTTTGCAAGAGTTTTTTTTAGAAATGTTTTTCCAAAAAAAAGGGACTTTTAGGGACTTCCCCCAAAAAATTTTTCTTTCCCCCTCTTGGGGGCCACCTTATCTATCCCGGGGGGCTTAAAATAAGTAATTTAAAAAAAACAAAAGGGGGGGGAAAAACCCCCCGTTCCACCCCCAAGTTTGCATGCTGGGGCATTTTTCGGCCACCAATTTTTTTTTTTTTTTTGAAGTTTTTTTAGAAAAAAACGCCCTTTTAAAGGGGCCCTTTTTCCCCCCCCCCCTGGTTGGGGTGTGCCCCAAAATTTTTTTCCCTTTGATAAGGGGGGGGGGGGGGGGGGGGGGGGGGGGGGGGGGGATTTTTTTTCTGGTTAGGGCCGGGTTTTTTTAAAGGTGTTTCCACCAAAAAATTAATCCCCCGCTTATTTCCCCCTGGGTTACCCCCCATTGGGGGACGTGGGGTAAAACTTTTTAAAAGGGGTACCCCCTTGGGCCACCCCGGGTTTGTCCCCCCCGGGGGAGGTAATCTGCCACAAAAAGGGTTGGCATAAATTTCTTTTGGAGGGTAAAACCCCTATGAAACTTTTTTATATCAGGGCCCCCAAATAACATTATTTTTGGCCCCCCAACCCGTCCGTTCTTCATATTGGGCCCGGAAATTTTTTCCCCGGTTTCCCTTTTATTTTTTTTTTTTCCCCCCGGGTTTTTCCCCCCTTGTACCCGCCCTGGCCTTTTTTGTTTAACCCAAAAAATTTTTCAGGGGTTTTTCCAGGTTTTTTGGGGTTTCCTTCTCTTGGGGCAGGAATTTTTTAAAGGGGGGGTTTCCTTTTTCCCCAAAAGGGGAACCCTAGGGGGGGGTTTCCACCAAATTTTAGGGATACAAAAGGCCTCAGGGGCAAATCTCAAAAAATTAATAAATTTTTAATGACTTCGGGTCCCTTTCTTTTTTCTGAAAAAATTAACCATGCCCACCCGGGGAAACCTAAGGGGGCCTGCGCCCCACGAAGCCGGAACCCCCCCAAGTGGACCTTTTTAAACCCCAAGGGGAAATTTCCCAACCCTTTGGGAAAAGGAATCCTTGTCCCAGGGGCTGGCCCCCGTGGGCCATTTCCGGGGCAAAAAACAAGGGTTTCGGGACCCCCAAACCCCAGCGCTCCAAAAAGAGCGGGGGGCCCAAAAAAAACCTCCCCCGTTTTTTTCCCGGGCTTAAAGGGAGAGCCCCCCCCATAAAACTCTTTTGGTGGAATAAAATTTTTTTTTTGTTTTGAACCCCGAGCCGGCCATATGAAACAGGTGAGCATTTAACCCAAAAAAAAATGATCCCAAAAAAGGCCCCATTTTCCTTTAAAAGGAAAATTTGAAAATTTTTTGGAAAAAATTTTTAGGGGGGGGATTTTCCTTTTTTTAAAAAGGGAAAAGACCTTTTTTTTGGGCGCAAAATTTTTTCCCCCTGCCCCACCCCTTGTTTGGGGCGACGGTTATTTCCCCCCCCCCCCCTCTCCCGCTGCGGAAAGTTTTCCTCATTCTTTTGCCGCCGGGGCGGGGGAGTTTTAAGGCACCTTTTTAACCCGATCCCCTTTCCCCTTTTTTTTTTTCTGGGTAAGGCTTGAATTTTGGGGTGGCAAAAAATAAAATGTAATTTTTTTTTTTGAATTATGTTTTTTTTTGGCTTTTTTTAAAGGGGTTTTGATAAAGGGCCCCCCTTTTAAAAACCTTTTAAAAAGGAAAGAACAAATTTTTATTTTAACAAAGCCACTCTTCATTTTTAAATCCCCTTCCACAATTTTAATGCTCCCATTTTTTTTTTCCCGGGGGTTTAAAAATTTTTCCCCCCCGCATTTTTGCCCCGGGGGAGGAAGGCCATTTGTTAAACCCAGAAATTTGTTTGGGGGGGGGGAAAAAAAAAAAATTTCCCCCTTTTGGGGGGGTTTGGGGGGAAGTTTTGCGGGGGGCAAAGGGCGGGTTTTGTGGGACCTGTTATTTTGGGTTTTTCTTACTAGAAACCCCGGGACATTTTGGGGGTTATTTCTTTTTTAAAAAGTTCCGGGGGACTTGGTTTCGGGCGGCTTTTTTTTCCCAAGGGGGCCCCTTGGGCCCAAAACCAACCCTTTTTCTGGGGGGCAGGAGGGAGGGGAAAGGGTTTCCTTCGGGGGGGGCCAGGAAAACTATAAGTACCCCCGGGGAAGAACCCATAATTTCCCCTTTGGGGGGGTTGCCCCTTGCTTTCAAGGCTTTCCCCCAGTCTTATTTTTGGGGGGTTGGGTAAAGGGGGATTAAGGCCCCCCAAAGGGGGACCTTTTTTCCCCTTTTGATGGGGAAAGGGCCGTTTTGGAAAGGGACAAAAAGTGGCGGGAAAAACCCCTTTTTAAAAAAGGGGTTTCCAACCATTGAGGGGATTGGATAAAATCCCCTTAAATTTTAATGGGGAAAAAAAACCTTTTTCCCGGGGGGTTTGCTCCCCCGGCCCCCTGTAAGAGGGGGGCCCCTCGGGAACTTTACTATGGGGGGAGCCCCGGTTGGGGCCCCGGGGGTTTTTCCCCCTTTTTTGTCCCCCAGGGGGAACGAAACAAAATTTTTAGGACCCCTGGGTGATTGGCACTTCCAGAAGGGGATTAAGGGGTGGTCCCCTTTTTCGGCAAAAATTTAAAGGGCCTCCCAAACCTAAAACCCCGTATTGGGGGGGGTTTTTTGGGGCCAAAGGGTACATTTTTCCCTGTGTCACATGTTTTAAAACCCCATTGGAGCCCTTAACCATTTTGGGTTTAAGAAAAGTCAAGTAAATTGGGGGCCTCAAAAACCAAAGGGGAAATTTAGGAATTTTTTAAAATCTGGGCTTAAAATGGGTTTGGATCCTTTTGGGGGGAAGACCTTTTCGGGAAATTTTCCCCCGGTTGGGGAAACCCTGTTCGTTAGATTCCTAAAAATTGGAGGGGAGCTATGTTTTTTAACGGTGTCTTTTTCCCAATTGGCAGGTTCCCTTTTTTTTCCCCCCTTTGGGAAATTCCCCCAGCCCCGGGGGTTTGGACCCTTCCTTCTCAAAATTTTGGGGTTTTGGGGGGGGGGGTGCTTCCTTCCCCGGGGATGTTCTAAAACCCCAAGGGGGGTTTTGGGGCTTACAATGGAAGGGGGCTTTTAAAAAGGGGCCCCCCTTTAAAAAAACTTAAACAAAAAGGGGGTTTCCCAAGGAAAAGGTTTTGGAAAGTTTGGAACCCTTTTGGGTTACGAAATTTTAAATTAAGGGGAAGGGAATCTTTGGGTTTCCTGGGGCTAATTCTTCCCCCCCGGGGCCCCCCCCCAAAAAAGGCCCCTTTCCCCTTGGGGGGGGCCCCCCCCGGGGGGTTTTAAGGGGCAAGCAATTCCGGGGATCCCCCCCAAAATTATCTTTGGATTAACCCCGCCCCCCTTTGGGTTTTTTTTTGGGGGGACTTCACGTTTTTTGTTGGGTTGGCCTTTGGGGTTGGGGGGGCCCGTTCCCCGGGGACCCCTCCTTAAAGGTTTTGGCCCCCAAAATTTTCACCCCTTACCCCCCCCAACCTTTCCATTAATTCCCCGGGGCAGGGGGGGGGGGGGGTCCATCCCCCTTAATTTCCCCCCTTTTTTTTCCCCAGATTAAAATCGGGGGGGGCTCATTTCAACAAGGGGTTTTTGATGCCCCCTATTTAGAAAAATTTGGTTTGGGGTCCTTGCATTTTCTCCCAAAGGAAAATTTGGGATTTTTTTTTCCATGGTCCTTTTTTGGGGAATGGAAGGGTGTTTTTCAACCCCTCTTTTGGGGTTTGCGGTTTTACCCCCCTTTCTGGGAAAGTTTCCCGGTGGATCTGCCGTTGGGGGGACCCCCCCTTTGGGGAAAATTTTCCCTTTAGGGTGGGGCTTATCATAACTCCATTTTTGGGACTGGGAACAATATAATTTTTTAAAATATTTTAAACCCTGACCCCTGGATTTTTGGGGATAACCAGACATTCCCTGTTTTCCGTTTTTTTGGGGGTTTGGGGGGAAAAGGTATTCCCCAAAAATTTGGGGGTTTGGGTCGGTCCTTGGTTTAAATTTTTCAGGGAAAGGTTTTCTTTAAACTTTGGGGACTGAAAAATTTAAAATGTGATTTTTTTTTCGGGGGAAGGGATCGGGGTTTTTAAATGGGGGAAAAATTTTTTTGGGGAAAAAATTTTTCCCCCCCATACATTTGGGAAGAATTAAATTTTTGGGCCGGGGCCACCCAAAATTCTTTTTTCCAAGAATTTTCCTTTTTAGGACGGGGGGTTTTTTTGGGGTTTGCTTTAATAAAAAGGGTGAAATTTTTCCCCGACCGGGGGACCCTGGGGGTTTTTTTTTTTTTTCCCCCCCGGGGTTTGGGGGGTTTCCCTAAGATTCCCGCGGGGGAAGGGGGCCCCCTTTCACTACGGGGGGTCCCCTCCCCGGCGGGACGACCCCCAAATTTTGGGGGGGCCTTTGAGCCCGAAATCCCCGGGGCCCCTCTTTTTCCCCGGGCCTCGGGTTTTCCCCGGGGGTTCTTGCGGCCACCCGGGCCAGGGTCTTTCCCCGGAGTGTCCCAAACCTTCCGGGAGCGGAACCTGGCCGTTTTTCGGGAGGGTAAACGGTCCTTCCGGGGTTTGCCCCTTTCCTCCACCTGTTACCAAATTTTGGGCCCCACCTTGGTTTTTTGCGGGGTTTGGGTTGGGGGGGGCCCCGCACCTTTTAAAAGAGGGGGGGGGGGGGGTTTTTCCCCGACTTGCCCCATATGGTCGCGTTTTTTTTCCCGGGGGGGCCCCCCCCCGGGTTTCCCCCCCCCGGGGTTTGATTTGTTTTAAAGGGGCTTGTGAAGGGGGGACCCTTTTCCTTTTGTCCCCCCCAAAAGGGGGCTTTTTGGGGCCACCATTTGAAGGGGGAAAAAAAAGGGCCCCTCTTCCGGGTTTTTCGGGGTGCCTTTTTTTTAAACCTTTGGCTTATTTTTTTTCAAATTTGCCCTTTTCCACGGTCCAAGGGGCCCCCTTTCGTCACCCGAAGGGGTACCTTTTTTTGGGAATTTTCGGGGGGTTCCTTTTCTTAAACCCTTTTTAGTGTCAAACCCCTGTTTTTTTCGGGGAATTTCAGGGGGGCCCCCGGGGACACCCTTCAAGGGGGAAAATTGTGGGTCGGGCCCCCCCTTTTGGGGGGGGTTAGGTCCCCGGGCCTTTTTCCCGGGAAAGGTGGAGCTTTCACTGTTTGAGGGCCGGGACCCCTCTTTTTTCTGCCCAAAATTTTTCCCTTGGGGTTTGTCCTGGTAGGAAAATTCCTAGGAAATACCACCCAGGATAGGGACCCTAATTTGGTGGGAAACAATGGAAAAAATTGCCCTTCCAATTTTTTGGGGGCCCCCAAAAATCTTTCCCCCCCGGGGGGTTTGGTTTTGTTCGTAACCATGCTAATTTTTAAACCTGGAGGGGGGGGAAAAGGGGGGGGTTTTTTCCCTTTTTTCCCCTAGGGCAAAACCCCCCCTCTTTAAGGCCCAAAAAAGGTTTTTAAGGTGGGTTTTGTTTTCATTGAAAAGTCCCCGGGGTTTGGGGGGCCAAAGCATTTTTTTGAAAAATTTTTTGTAAAAAACCCCCCCCAAAAATTTTTATATTTTTTTTTTTTAAAGGGTTTTGGTTTCCCTTTTAATGGGTAGGGGAAAAAGCAATAACAAATTAACAGGCTACGTCAGGGGGGGATTCCCAAAAAAAGTCAAAGGGGTGGGGGCTAAAGGATGGGGAAGTCAGGGGGACCCCCCCAAATTTTTTTATTGAAAGGGGCTTAGGTCCGGGCTTTGGGGTGGAGAGGCGATTTTCACAAAAGGTAAGGAAACCGGTGAAGCGGGACTTTTTCAAAAGTGTAGGGGGGGGGAAGGGAGTAGTTTGGGGGAGGGTCGGAGGGGGTATCGGGGCCGGTCGGGGGGGTTTGGGGCCCTTGGAATGGCTTGGGAAATTTGGTTATTTTTGGGATTCTTGGGGGGGTTTAAGGGGCAGAGGGGGAGACGGGGGGGGGAAGAGTTTAGGGGCAGGGAAGGGGAAAAGGGGGTGTGGGGGATTTTCCGGGATCAGGGGAGGTTGGTGAAAGGGGGGATGGTTGAATGGTAGTTTTTTAAGGGTGGGGGGGAAAGGGAGGGATTGAGTTTTTCGGCGGAGAAAAGGGATGGGTAGGGTTGTGGGGTAAAGGTAGGGGGGTCGGTTCCGGGCCGGGGCGGGGGATGGGGGAGGGCGGGTTGAAGGATTGAGGGGGGAGGGGGTTTTAATCTGGGGGAAATGAAAGGGGCCATGTTGTTTTGGGAAGGGGACGAGGGGGTTTGGGGGGGGAAAGGATTGTGGGTTTGGGGGGTAGGGAGGTGAGCGGGGGAAGGTAGTTTTGGGGGGCATGGTTTTTGGGGGGGGGTAATGAGTTCCCCGGGCGGGGTTTAAATGGGGGGGGGTTTAAGGCCCCGTTGGGTCAAAAGGGGTGGCAGGAGGAGGGTGGGGGAATGAAGGTCCGGTCCCTGGAAGGGAGTTCGGGGGAGGGAAGGTGGGTGTGAAGGACCCCGGGGGAAGGGAAGGGTAAGTGGAAGGGGGAAAAGGAAAAAGGATGGAGTAGGGGTTTTTTTTCCCGGTCAGAGGTGGGATTTGGAAGGTGTTTGTGGTAGGGGTCCATGGGGCGGTCGAAGGGGGGGAAAAGGGGTAGGGGCTTGGAAAGGGGGGTGAAGGTTGAGGCGAATGGGAGAAAAAAAAAGGGGAGGGGAACGGGGTTGGGAAAGTAGGTTTTTTTTTTTTGGGTTTTTTGGGGTTTTTTTTGGGGCGGGGAAGGTAGGGTCAAGAAAAGGTTTAAAGGGGGGGGGCGGGTAAAAAGGAGGGGGGGGGGGGTGGGGTTGGGGGTGGGGGGGGGTTTTTTTAAAAAGGGGGGTTTGGTTTTTTTTGGGGGGGGCGTGGGGGGGGGAGGTGGTAAGGGGGGGTGTGGGGTAGTGGGAACTGTTTGGGCTTTTTAAAGGGGGGTTTTGAAAGTTTAGGAAAAGGGAGGGGGGGGGGCCCTAAGAAGGAAAAAATTTTAAAAAGGTTTTTTGGGGGGGGGAAAAGGGGGTTAAAGGAGGGAAACTGTTGGGGGCGGGTCGAGTAGTATGGTTGGGAACAAAAAGTCCGGGGTGTGGACTTTTCCTTTTGGGGGAAAAGGGCCCCCTTTTTTTGGGGGGGGGGTTCCACCCTGAAGGGGGGGGGGGAAAAAGGGGGGGGGGGAGGGGTTTTTGGGGGGGGTGGGGGGGGCAAGTCAAGTGAGGCGGGTGGGGGAAAAAGGGGGGATTAAAGGGGGAAAAGGAAAGTAGAAGGTTCCCGGAGGGGGAAAATTTAGAATAGGTCGGGGGGAGGGGGGGGTGGGAAAGGAGGGGGGGAGGGGGGGGAGGTTAGAGAGGGCAAAGGGGGTTAAGAGGGGAAGGGGGTTTTGGGGGGTGGGGGGGGCCTTGGGGAGGGAAGGGCCCCAAAAAAAAGAAGGGGGAGGTGGAGGGGGGGGGTAGGGTTTAACCCGTATGGAGGGTGCCTTTTGGAGGGAATGAAGGTAGCCGGTGGTGAAGTGGCAAGGAAGGGGGGGGGGCCCGGGGGGGGGTAGATGATGCTATTGGAGGTTACAGGGGGAAAAAATTTTTCGGTTGAGTGGGTTGAAGGAGGTGACGTGGGGGGGGGGGGGAAGGGGGGGGGAGGGGAAGAAACCACCCCGGGGGGGAAGGGGGGGGGGGGGAGGGGGGGGGGTTCAGGGGGCGTTTTGGGGGGTGAGGGTTCGGTGGGGCACTCATTGCAGCCCTCCCTTTAAAAAGGAGCAGAAAATTTTTAGTGTTGTTCCTTAAAAGGTGGGGTTTTTGGGGAAAAAGGGGGGCCAACATCATATAAAAACCCTGGAATTTTAAAGGGTGGTGTTGGATATTGTTTTCTCATTAACCAGATTATTTTAAAAAAAAAAGGCACCTTTCCCCCAAAAAATGGCCAAAAAAAAAATTGCAGCTGAAAGATTGCCCCCAAAACCAATTTCCCCATCAAAATTAAAGGGAAGAGTTCCTTTTGTCAAAAGGCTCCAGGGCCCCCAGAAAGACCCAAGCCCGGCCGTATAAAAAATTTTTAGCTGCGGGAGGGGAGTCCCGATGTCGGGCTTGCCAGGATGGCAGAGGCGGGTGTGGGGTTTCTGCAGCCCGTGAGGCGAGATTTTTGAGCGGCCTGGTTTAAGGGGGCAGAAAGAAGAACCTTCAAAAAAACAAAAAATTTTGAAAATAAGGGGAGGGACTGGGACGGGGAAAGTCTTTTCTCTGAAACCTTTTGATTTTTGGGAATGGAAAACGCTTATTCGAGAAGAAGGGGGAGGTACACCAGTTTTTATGCCAAGAAAAGCACCCTGAAACATTTTTGGGGGGTTTTTTAGCCAAGGAATGGCTACTACATTTTCCTAAAAACACACCCATAAAAAGAATGTACCGAATTCTTCCAAAAGCAATTCTCCCCAAACCCCCAAAGCAGTTTTTGGGCCCCCAATGCCCTTTTCCCGCATGATGGGCACCTTTTCCTAAAGCAAAGGGATAATAAATTGCTCAGGAAAAAACATAGGATTTTTGGGGCATGCCTGGAAATCCCCAAATTTAATCCCTTGAAACTTGTGGTAATCATCAAGGAGGGGGGACAAAAAAAATCAACAAATTTGGGGAAAACAAGCATGTTATGCAAGAAGGTGTTCTCGGATTTGGTCAAAGTTGATTGAGAGATGCCCGGGGGAATTCAGGGTCCCGAAGAAGGGTCAAATGCAAAAATTGACTTGCTGCATTAATATTTGTCAATTAACCTTTTTTGGGATCAAAATGATTTTCAAAAAATTTTTTGGGTTTTGATAAAAATAGACAAAAACAAATAAAAACCGAGGGCAGAGTTGTGAAATATAATTTGGTGTCATCCCCAAAATTTTTGGCCCCTATGTATAATGAGGGGATTTCTTATTTTTCCAGAAAATTTATTTTTGGGTTTTAATTGTAATATGCCATATGGGTTAACAAGATTTTAAGAGTCTAGATTTAAAATGGTAAAGTAATTATCTTGCCTTTTTGTATTGTATGTTTTTTCCCACCCTTTGATAAGCAAATTTATCCCGGTTTTTTATTTTTATGGTGGAAACCAAATATTTAGGTTTCCCTTTTAATTTACTTCTGAAATTTTATTAAAAATAAAAAATCGAAATTTGGCGTTTTGTTTCAAGACGGTTTTGCAATAGGCAGCAGGGGCTTTAAACCCACACGGGGGCCCAACTTTCTGGGGGCCCCCCCAATTGTGAAAAATTGCACCTGCCCGCCAGAAAATTTGGCACATTTAAAGTCATTTAGGTTTGTACCCCACTTTTTTATTTGTCCTAGTGGGCGGGGACCACTGGATATAAAAAGGGGGGAAAATTTGCTAGCTTTGTTTTTGGAGTAGATAAGCTGAAAAATTTTATAGACAGCCAATATAAACTAAATTTTAGTAAAAGGGGAGAAAAAAATCACAAAAACCAAAAAAATTTTTAGAAAAAAATACAAGACAGCCCTGTTTTTTTCCCCTTTTTTAACAAAAAAAAACATCCCCTAAATAATCCCAAGGGGGAAAAAACTTCAGCCGTGTGGGGATATCCCCCTTGTGCAGTTTCCATTCTGTATGAAAAGCGTCTGTATTGGGGTATTGTCCCCCCCTGCGTGAAACTAGGAATTAATGGCAGCACGGGAAGCAGACTCAGGGGGGGTTGGAACGCGGTTATTAATGTTTTTAATAAAATTTAAATTTTCTTTTTTTTTAAAGCTTTCCCCGCCCCCCAAACCCAACGTAACACGACTTCCTAGAAAAAGTCTTGTTTGGGTTTTGGCCGAACATAATGTCATTTGGGGGGACCCTTGTTCCATCACTAATTAAAGCTTTATTCAAGGGGGGTTGTCTTGTTATTCCCCCTTACCCGAAAACTTTTAACCATAGGACCTTAAAGGTCCTTTTATGCCCCCTCCAAGACATTTTTAGCCTCTGAAAAAAGGTTTTCTTCCCCCCCTCTCTTCTGGGGGGGCCCCCTTGTGGCAATCCGTCCCCCTTTTTTCCGAAGTGGCAAAATCTCGTGCCCCAAAAACCGTTTCCTTCTTTTCATAAAGAAAAGGTGGACTTATAAATCCCCCTTTTTTTTCCAAAAAGGGGTTTCCTCCTTCCCCACCCCAACGAAGATATCGTCCTTCCATCTTTCTGTTGGCCCATGCACAGGTAAGAGGGTCTGTACCCGGATCTAGTGAGAGCCCTTTGAATTATTTTCCAAGAACAAGCCCCTTCCTAAAGAAGGGGGGCAAAACTTTTTGTCCCTTTCCCGGAAGTCACAGAAAAGGGAAAAGGGAGTGTCTAAAGCCACTTTGGCTAAGTGGATATTTCTACCCATCCAAAGAAGGGTATCGGTCCGGGGGAATGTACCCATTCCCCCTTTTAAGCCCTTTCTTAAAGCACATTCGCTCAGGGGGAGTGGGACATTGGGCTTTCAACCAGCATGGGGCGGGGGAACAAAGTGTAAAGTGGTACCCTTGTTCCAGCCTACATTCCCCTTTCGCAAAACATATAAGGTTCAAACTCCGGGCTTCTGCGGGAAAAGCAAGCCTCAAGGGTGTGAAAAAGGCGGCTGGGTGACCTCTCCACCCCTTTTAAAAGTTTTTTTTTCATTGCCGTTGTGTTAAAAATTCCATGGGTTTATGGGTTTTTTTTTTGTACCCCAGGGAATGCTTTTAGGAGTTTCCCATGGTTGTGCCACAAAGGCGCAAGGAAAAGGGGAATTTTGGTTTTTCACCGTTTTTAAAAACCTTTCTTTGAGCCCTCATTGGGGGGGACACAGCCCCACCCCTTTTTCCCATTTTTTGGTGTTTTTAATTTTTTTCTGGTTCTTTTTTTCTGGTTTGGCGTTTTTAACTTTTTGGTTGTATCCCTTTTTGTTTATAACTATTCTCCCAACGCTTGGTCACAAACTGGGCGGGGGTGGGGCCCCCTTTGTGGGGAGGAAAACCAACTTTTCTGTTTTTTTTTTTTTCAGAATTACTTGTGTAAGCCCCCCCCAAAAAAAGGGGTACCAGCATAACCGATGGTCTGTGTTCCCTCAATGATGGGGCTCAGAGAAAAGATTTTACGGGGGAGTTACAAAAATCCCTTTTTAAAGGCACACCTTTAAAACTGTAAAAGTTGTGGTTTGTCCTAAAATTCTTTGGTTCCGCATTCCAAAGCATTTTTTGGCCTCGGAGAAGTCTGAGCCATTTTCAATAAATGACACCAGTAATTTTTACAAATAATTAGTTTTATAAAATTTATTTGGTAAAAAACACCTCTTTTTTTGTTTACGCCCCCCCCGCTCTATAAAAACAGTCCCCCACAAATTTTAACCCTACAGGAACCCATTAAAAAAAAAAATTAATTATGCCTCAAAACAAAGAGATAAAATGCGATTCAAAAAAGAAAATAATTAAAAATGTAATTTTCTTTAAAAACATATGACCCAAAGAATAAAAAAGTCTATACTTTACCGGGACTGTGGGAATGGCATAAGAAAAACTCCCAAAAAATTTTTTAATTACTTTTTTTGTTCATTTCATACCAAAAATTGGGAAAAGAAATGATGAAAAAAATTTTCCGAAAACGTACCAGTAAAAGTAACTTGTCCACAAAAAAAAAGCTCTCCAAAATAGTCTGCAGGGGAAAAATTACAATTCAAAATAAGGGGATAAAAAACTTTTTTGCTAAAAAAATTTTAAAAAAAAAAATAAATTTGGTTCTTGTATTGGTTGCTTTAAGAATAAAGTGCCTTTTCATTTTTCCCCCCGTAAAAAGGGGTAAAAAAAAGAAATGCTTTATTGTTTGATTTTTTTCATTCTGTTCCAGAGTCGCAGTCAGGCTTGGTTACTGCACCCGTGCTTTCCTGACCTTTTTTATTGGGGTTTCCTTGTAAATCTTTGAATTATGGGTTTGTGGAACTCTTGATTTAAGACTTATAATGGGGCAGAAGACCTGGACCTGTCCTATGATCTGGCTGTGCCCCTTTTATTTGGCATGCAGTCGAAACCTCTTTTGTGGCGAAAAAACCAGAGCAATTGTGCCTCATTAGTGAATGTATTCCCCGGGGTGTACTGCATCACGTATTTTTTAGTTTTTTTGGAAATTCGATGTGTGCTCATTGTAGGGCAAAAGGGGTAAATATATAAAACAAAAAAATTTTGAATTTTTATTTTCCGTAGTCTGCAAAATTACCGTCGGAAATGCTGGGGGGAGCAAAATAAAAAAACATTTTGGGGTTATTTTTATTTTCAAATTTCTCACCAAAGAAAAAAAAGCAAAAAATTTTTAATTTTACCTAAAATTTACACCAAAATAAAACTTATTTTTATACCCCCAGATAAAATTTTGAGGTTGCTTTTAGGGTTTCTATTTTACCTGACTAAGATGGGCTAACCTTTTGAGGTTGGCTTTGGTTTTATTCAATGATGGGATTCGTTCGTGAACTGATTTGCACCAGTGCTCGCAATTTGAGTTTGGGAGATACTGGCATTGTTTCCCGTGTTCAGCTAGAAAGCGAGCTTTATGTGTTTTTTGAGGTCTGGTTTTGTTGGGGACAGTGTAAAAATGTGCATCCTTTTTTTCCCCTCCATCCCAAAAATCTGACAACAGAAAGGGGAATTGTTTCTTCCCCGCTTCTGACTGTTCTGTACCCCTCACTCTTCATCCCGTCCTTATTTTTTTATTCCCCCACCCTTTATATAGTTTTTTGGTATCGAGCCCCCCCCTTTCTCTCACTCCACCCTTGCCACCCCGCTGTGCAACGAGATACAGACCTTTTAATAGTGGTATCCCCTTTTCCCCATCCTCTTCTCTTTTAGTCACCTATCCCACAGACTTTTTAAAGTTTTCCCAGCATGTAGGGAAAAAGGATGTTGAAATGCATCCCCAGCGCTAACCCCCTTAGAAGCATTTCAAAACCAGAAGGGGACATAGGTCCTTACTATTGGTGCAAGTTCATTTGACCCCTTTTATTGTTTTTATCATGATGCCACTACTAATGTCCCTGGTTGTCGGTGAGCCCTGGATGCAGTATGGGGGTGGGGTTGATTCTGTTACGTGTTGGAAATTAAAGGATAATCGAGGGCCATTGGAGGCCCTAAGTGGGGGGGTGGGGGGGGGGAAGAAGAGTGGTTGAAGGGGACATGAGGGGTTGCCCAAAAAATCTTGAGGGCTTCAAGAAGGGGTAGCCCTTTCCCGCCCGGCCTAGCACCCCGGGGACCCAGTCCCCTAGGAGATTTAAAGTTCTGGCCCTTTTTTTCTCATTCGGTTTCAGTGGTGATATGCACCCTGTCGCAACCACCATTCCGGGGTGTTGTCTGGACATCGGTTAGCACAGACACAATTTTTCAAAAAGTAAGACGATGGGCAATGCTACTGGCGGTACGATGGCAACCCGTTTTTAAAAAAAAGTTTATCCACCGCAGAAATGAGATTTTGTGGCCAATAAATTGGAGTGGGAAGTTAAGATTTTTTTTTAGCATTATGGAGGAAATGATTTTTTTGTGCCCCAATGTTGGACGAGGGTATGTGTGCTAAAGAGGGTGGGGTAGGGTGTACCCCACAAAATGTTGAGTTAAGAGGTGGATGGATATGTTATGGGGGGTAACAAACAATGGGGTGCTTGGGGGTCTGAAAACCGCAGGTGTGTTACTTCCTAGCAGTTGAGTGGCTGTCATCTCCCCAAATGTGTGGTAAAAAAAAGTGGAGGTTTCGCGGCCGGATTGTAGAAACATTACTTGGGGACAGAGGGGGGAAGAAACAGCAGATGTGGTTGATGTGACAGGTGGGTTTGGGGGAGGCGCTAGGCCCCGTTTTGGCACAAATTTTGCCCGGTAACGTATGGTTGGGCTGTGTGATTCATGCATGTAGTAGTCAAATGCTTTTTTTTTTTTTTTTTTTTTCTTTTACTAAGATTTTTTTTAAAAAACAACTTTATTGGTTCATCTTTTATGGTGTCAAAAAAGACCCCGGGTTGGCAACCTTTTTTATCATGAATTGCAGAGGGTGCACCCCTGTTTTCAAGCAGAGTTTGGTGGGGCAGGTTTATTGTGGTTTCGTTTTAGTCTTTGGGGAACCCCAACCCTCCTCCCTTTTTTGATACTCGCTGTGCACCTAGGGTTATTCAAGTGGGGTTCGAATTCATATTTCTTGTTTTCCATCCTCACCCTAGAGTGCCCCTCTTCCCCCGGAAGCCGAAGTGGGGTTTCTCAGGGATCTGAATTCATATCACCTCAAACCCCCGGGGGGTTAAAATTTTGGGAGGGGTCTGGATTTTTTTGGACCCCCAAATTTGTCCTACCCTGATCCAACTAAAGATTTTGGGGGCCGCATTGTTTCTCCTTTGGAGTAGTAAATCTTTGGGCAAATTGATACCATGAAAGAATTACGTGAACATCTTGAGAATCGCCCATCTGTTTTTCCCACAATCAGTTTTGCTGTTAAAAAGGTTTTGGAATATATTTGGTGCCCACCTTGAAGATGTAGTTTGTGATGCGGGGGAGGACAGAAGGACAGGCCCCTTAAAGCGTGCTTGAATAACTGTAGGAAAAACCTTTTGGTCTTACAAATTGTTTTTTGCTTTTTTGGCAAAATAGGGGGTTGGCGTCCTAACAAAAGTTGTCATTTTGTTGGGTTGCGAAACCAATTTTTCTCTTTCAGTAAAATTTTGCTTCATACCCCTGTACAACCCCAACAACAACCACTCCCCTTCCCCGGGTGGGTTTCCCCCTTTTTAATGACAAGATTTTTTAAACAGTTCTTTGAGGCAAAACACACCTTTTTAGGAGAAAGAAGGATTTGGCAAACCTACTTGAGGGCCAAACACAGCCTTTTTTGGGAAAACAAAAATTTGTCAATTACTTGTATGCAAAAATGTGATTTGGCAATAAAACGATTTTGGTAATAATTGTTCTCAGCAAAAAATGTCTATGTCCGGAGGACCCTATTGAATGCTAGCTGTTTTTTCTGGAGATGGGGGGAAAGCATGTCCCCAAGCGTAACTCTGAAAATGGCGTGATGGCAAATGGACTTCTTTATCCCGAGGACGTGACTTGGCACCCAAAGACACTAGCCCCTTTTTACTTTGTGGGGGTTTTTTGTTCCCGTTGGCAGCCGGCCTGAACATTTATACAAAAAAAAGGGGGTCCCGATCTGCTCTAATCTCTCCTATCCTAAAAAGAAAAGTTTTATAAAAAATATACTTTAAACCATAAATTTTTTTTTTTTGCTGAAATTTAATGAACAAAGCTGCGTTCACCCATTTTTTGCTTCAATCCCCAACCAAATCTGCAATGTTTTTGCGAATTTTAAAATTTGGCGAACTTTTTTGGGGAAGTTTTGTATATCTACTTTTGCTTTTAGAGGGGTTGGAACCATGGCTTGCAACCAAATTTCTTTTTGATGGTTTCATTGGTCAAACCAAAAAGCCGGGCCCCCCGCCCCGCCGTGTTTCGGGTGATTCGTCTTTTGTTGTTCCCCTAGTGGCCAATCAGAGGGCCCAACAGCAAAGACAAAACAGTGGCGCCTTTGTCACCAAGGGGGAAATTTATTGGCCAACCCCTTTCTGGCCCTTTTAAGGATTGTGGGTGTGATCTGATTGGCTTTTTGTTGGGGACGCAGCAGGGCAAACGGGCCCCCGGGAAAAATCGTACAATGCACATGCAGAGGTCGGGAGGGGGAGTGTGTGGTGTGGATTTTTTTTTTTTTTTTGCAG
The DNA here is from genome assembly GCA_033576535.1 of Allobates femoralis. Lineage (NCBI taxonomy): Eukaryota > Metazoa > Chordata > Amphibia > Anura > Aromobatidae > Allobates > Allobates femoralis. The sequence goes on along the minus strand of JARQOC010000002.1, from coordinate 58,866,532 downwards.
GTACCAGCCTGTGGGGGGCTTTTAAAGGGCTGCAAAGGGGTTGGGGGTGGGGGTAGGGGTTTTTCATGGGGATGAGGGGTACTGCAAGGGGATGATGGGGTACTGCAGATTATTGTACTTTTAAAATTTGGTCTTACATAAAAGCACACAAATTGTTTTAGTAGCTTTAAACTATTGTACGGCTCTACAGAATTAAATTTTAAAAAATTGTGGCATTCTCTCTTCAGCCAAAAAAAAGGGTTTCCTACCTCTGACTTAGAGGTCCTTTAAAGTGACATATTCCGAAAAATAAACCCCTAAAAATTGTGAAAAAAACCCAAAAGGATACCATTTTAGTTAATTAAAAGGATTTAAAACCCAAAAAAAAATCTTTTTAAAGTTTATTTTAATAATTGATCTTGGGGAAAAAAGTATTCCTCACTGGATTTTAAAATTTTTTTTCCCGTGCTGAGATAATTTTATTTATGTCCTGCTATGTATGGTAATGGAGTTCTGACGTACGGGACTGGGTTTATCCCTACCACATCTCCCGGCTGAGATAATCTTATATTGTTTCCCGCTATGACTGTGTAATGGGGTGTTCTGACCTACAGGGACATGGTTTGTCAACCACAACTCCGTGTGAGATACGGTAATATTTATAAAAATGTGTTCCCTGTAAGGTATTTTTAAAAATGGGAAAATTTTGTCTGAAAATACCCCGAATTGGGTTTATCCCCCCCAAATTTTTCCCCCCCAAATTTTTTGGGCCCCCCCGGGGAAAAGGACGAAGGGGTTTACAGACCCCCCAATTATAAAGGAGGGATTGATTCCCGGACCAAATTTTTGGGGGGTGAATTAAAAATGGAAAAAAAATATTTTTTAAAAAAAAAGGTATTTCCCCCCCCATTTTGGAGCACCCCGATGTTGAAAAAACCCCCCTTTAACGGCGGCCCCCCAATGTTTAAAAAAAAAAAAATAAACAAAAAAACAAGGTTTTTTGGGTTTAAACCAAAATGGGAATAAAAAAAGGGGGCACAAAAAAAAAAATGTTTTAAAAATTGTTTGGAAAAATTGGGGAAAAACCTTGGGTTTAAAAAACCCCCCCAAATTTTTTCCGAAATCCATATTTTTAAACCCCCCCGGGGGTATTAAAAAGGCTTTTGGGAGTTTTTCAGGCCCCCCAAATTTTTGGGCCCCCCCCCCCGAAAAGTTTCCCCCCTCCCGTTATTACACCCCCCCGGGTCATTACCCCGGGGCCCCCCGGGGCCCCCCTTGCTGGGGGCCTTTTGGTCCCGGGGGGCGGGGGGGGAAGGGCCGGGGGGGGGGGCGCTGTATGAAAACGTTTTTACCGGGTCAACCGGGGTTTTGGGGGGGGCCGCTCATTAAATTATCAATTTTCCCCTTAAAACCCCCCTAATCAGGGGGGGGGGGGGGGGGAAAAAAAGGGGGGGGGGGGGGGGATAAATATGGGGGGAATTAAAAAAGGCCCCCCCCCCTAAATTTTTGGGGGCCCCCCTCGCCCCCATCCCCTTTTGGGGAAAAAGGCCCCCCCCCTCGCCTTAACTTTTAAAACCTTTTCCCTTTTTTTGAAAAACCGGTTTGGTTTCGGGAGGCCCCCTTTTTTTTTTTTTTTTTTTTTAAAACCCCGGGGGTTCCCTTTCGGAAGATTTTCCGGGGTTTTTTTTATGTTTTTTTAACCCCGGTTTTTTCATAAAAGCATCTTTTAAAAAAAAAAAAAATGTTTGGGTTTTTTAAGGGGGGCCGGGAAAAAAACCCCCTTTGAAAAAAAGAAAACCGAGGAAAAAAGGGAAAAACCCCCCGGAACCCGGGCAAAGGCGGGGGGGCGGGGTGGCCGTTGGGGGGAAGGGGGGGGGTGGTATAGGCGCAGGGGGGGCTTTTCCCCCCAAAAGGGAGGGGGGGTGAAGTTTTTCCCCAAAGGGGATGGGGCCCCCATTAATTTAATTGGCCACCGGCCCCGGCCCCTGTTTTCCCCAAAATTGGGGCCTGATACCACTTTTTAAAATGGGGGGCTTTGGGGGGGGGCCAAAACCACGGGGCTGGGCTGTTTAAACCCCAATGGGGGCTTAAAAGGGACTGCCTTTTTTGGGGGCCTTATACCACCCGGGGCCTGTATACCACTGGGGTGTATCATGGGGCTGTCCCTTCCCGATACCCCTGGGGCCGGGGATAACACTGGGGGTGGGGTTTCCCCTGCTGTTTATCTGGGGCCCGTATACCCTGGGGCCCTGTATAAACCCCTGAAAAGGGGCGTGTAATACTGCTGGGGGCCTGTAAAACCTGGGGGCTGCTGTAATACTGTGGGGCCTGTATATCCCTGGGGAGGTGTGTATACCCCATGGGGAGGCCTGTATACCATGGGGGGGGCCCGTTACCCTTCGGGGTGTTTACCTGTGGGTGGGTCCCCCCTGGCTTTTTCACGAGTAAAAGGTTTTCCCAGGTTTTGGGGCAAAAATAGGGGGGCGGTTATACACGAGTATATACGGTATCCCAAAGAAACTAAAAATAAATCTTTAAACCTTATAGTAAACACCTTAATTTAAGTGGCCGTATTGTGTTCTTTGTCAATGTGCACGTATGTGAGACCAGGTTTTTTGTCCTCCTGTGATTTTATACCCCAATGTTGGGGTTGAAATTATACAATTTTTTTTTCTTTATAGTTTTAAGTGCCGAATAATGACTGAGTTCAAATTTAAAAAGTATTTTTCTATTTAATTTTTATTCGAAATTGATGAAATCCGCCTCCTCACCACCCCTCCCTTTTTATAACTGCTAGCCTGGGAATGCTTACTTTTACATTTTTGGGCTGGGTTTATTAATTTTTCAGTGGTAAACCCCCTATTCCAGGAAAAAGAAGCTTAACAGTAATATTTTCTTGGAAAAATTGGTCGGGCCAGAAATTTTGTTAATCTGTGACGGGAACAAAGACCGTGCTGTTGTGGGGGCGAGACAGGGTTTTTTATTTGGCCTATATTCTGGCGACGGGTGCGGACCAATGGAGTAATAAGGGGAAACCCAAATTTTTTTAAATGTTTTGGGGATATTAAAAATCATGTATATTCCTTTCATTTTCTGCGATTAAATATTAATTTTAATCCCTTTTTTTGTTCATTGATTTTAACTTTTGATGTTATTAACGATTTCTCAGTTAATGAACGGTAACTATTAAAGGGGGGGTTCAAAAAGGTACCCCAAAAGTAATTTTAACGTTTTTTGGGCCTTTTTTGGGTAAAGGGTGTGGACTGGTTGTAGAGTGGACTTTTGCAGCACGGGGCGCCGGGGTTTCGGCAATCCTGTTGTTTTTTTATTAAGTTGCTTGCTTTTCGTTTAAGGTACACAATTGAAAAGGGGGAAAGGGGGGGGTAGCAAAATATTTAGTGGATCCCCCGGATCCAAGGGAATCAGGTTCAAAAAAATTTTTTTTCCGGGGTTTGGTTGGGAGGTTGGGAGTCTGTCTTTTCCTCCCCGAGAGGGCTCCTATTTTTCATTTTGCTGTCTGGTGGGGACTTTAGTAAACTTTTTACACTTTGAATTTACCCGATGGGTTTGGGTGTTTGGGGGTGCTTTTTTTCAAAAGGGGGGTTTTTAAGGGGGCCCTAAAATGAAGGGTGGTTGGGGGGGTCTTTTTGGTGTTAATTTGGAAACAGAGGATCATGCTGAGGTCAGGACTTGATTTTATGGATGGACTGTAGAGAGGAGTGGGGTACATGTGTTGGTCACGACATTATTTGGATTTTGGGGAAATATCCTAAGACCTTTCTTGCCCTACCAGTTGGTAATGGTTCAGTTGTGATTCCATTTTTAAGGAAATTAATGATATTGTTGGCTGGTTTTTTGTCTTTTCTGGGGCCGGTGCATTGTGGGGAATCTACCGGGTTGCCGTAATATGTGTAAATCAAATTAAAAATTTTTGCTGTTTTAAATTTCCCAGATGATTATTTTAACCTTCAAAATATATCTTAAGTTTTGTTAATAGAAAAGGGGGTTTTGTCCCCATTATTGGTGTTAATTTATTTTTTAAAAATAAAAAAAGATTTTCAATAAAACCCCCCTCACTAAGGAGTCCCAACGAATCGCTTGTCACAAGTTTGGTGCGCAACACGACCCCACCGTGATTCTCATGTTTGGGAAATTGCACGATCAGGGCCCCCGCGTGAGATTGCTGGTGTGTAGAATGCCTGGCCATTTTTTTGAACGTTGGGGTCCCCCTGGGCAACATGAATCGGGGGTGTTTGGGGACGGACCAACGACTTAATCTATAGGTTGAGAAAAAGGGTCCCCCAAAAACCTCCTTTATTCCGGGGTCATTGCTCATCGTGGGGGATGTCAAACGTCAGATAGACACTAGCGACGACCGCGATCCTACTAGGTCGTATCGTTGTCGGGGCCCTGTGCACGCCAAGTTGGGACGGACCTAAATTTTTCTACACTGGAAACTAAAAAAAACAACAAGCGAACATTCTATTTGAGTTTTCTTTTGGGCTTTGCTGTAAAAGGGGGGGAACTGATGGCGAGTATCTCATAAAAGAAGGTGGGAGACTTAATGATAAGGTTTGTCTACCTAAGGGAAAAAAAAAGGTAGCATACTAAAAGGTTTGAAAAATAAACCCCCGTGCCCCTTCCTTTTCACTCTCTTTGGTCTTTGACAGAGGGAAAAAATCCCTACTTCATGGAACTGTAAAGAACTATAACATTTCCTGTCATGGATATGGCATTTCAGCCCCAATAAGCACACAAATTTTGCGTCATACAACGATAAGATAGGATTGTGTATTCCATACAGTGGACCCCCCAGGGAGGGTTTTTTTTAAGTAAGTGGTTATTTTAGAAAAAAAATTATTTAAAAAAAAAAAGTGTTCCCGCATATATACACAAGCGATTGGATGATGAATTTTAAGCCCCCCAAGTACAGTGATAAATAAATCAATTTTTTAAAATAATAGAAAAAGTAAAAAAAAAAAAAGTTCAAAACACTTCCCTTTTTCCCCAAAAAACAATAAAAATAAAGACTATTTGGTATCGCTTTGTTTATAAAAGTCCGATCTATCGAATAAAAAATGAAGTGGGCCTGATCGGGAAATGGGTTTTGAAAAAAACTAAATCCCGAATTTTAATTTTTTTTTGGTCTGTAACACTGAAATTTTTTAAAACATAAATTCCAGTTTTAACTTCCGGTCACTGGGCGGTTTCAATGGCCGATGCGCCGCCGGGCAGTGCTGGAAGGGAGAACGCTTCGCCGCACCAACCACACCCCCCATGCCGCCAAATTTCCGCTCCCCGCGCGTCCCAGGCAGCAGCCGCACCAGCAGCGTGCACCCGAAACAGCCAGGGGGCGCCATTCTAAAGGGCCCGGGCTCCACCCCAAAACCCCCTTCTCAAGACGCCCCCCCCCCCCCACCGCCACCACCTACCCCCCCACCAAATGCCCCCCGCATCTTTCCCCCTCCCCGCCCGTCCCCCGTGCCCGCCCCGGGGAAGCCCTTACAAAAGGGGCCCGGGGCCCCGCTCTGCGCCCCCCTTCCCCTGAGGGCCCTCCCGCCCCCCGCCCCCCAGGAAGATGCCGGCGCCCCTCTGCCTTTTTAGCCCCCAGGGGGGGGGGGCCCCCTTTACCTGTGCCCCCCCACGGCCCCCCCTATACTTGTCCCCCCGCCGGCCCCCTGTAACCTTTCTGCCCCCCCCGGCCCCCTGTATACTTGTGCCCCCCCCACGGGGCCCCCGTATACCTGCTGTCCCCCGCAGGCCCCCCCTAACCCCTGCTGCCCCCCCCACCCCCTGTAACCTTTTGCCCCCCCCAGGCCCCTGTATACCTGGCCCCCCCCCACGGCCCCCTCTATACTTGCTGCCCCCGCACGGCCCGCCCCTTACTCTGCTCCCCCCCCACGGCCCGCCTTAACTCTGCTGCCCCCCCTGGCCCGCCTCATACCTGCGCCCCCGCACGGCCGCCTTTTAAATCTGCCCCCCCGCCGGCCCGCCCTATATCGTCCCCCCCCCCGCCCCTATACTTGCTTCCCCCGCACGGCCCGCCCCCTTTTACTCTGCCCCCCCCGACGGCCCCCCCTATACTCTGCTCCCCCGCACGGCCCGCCTCATACTCTGCCCCCCCCAAAGGCCCCCTTATACTCTGCTCCCCCCCACGGCCCCCTGTATACAAAAATTTTTTTTCACCCCCCCCCGATCAATTGATCCCCCGGGGGGGGGTTTTTACAGTAAAGTAAGAAGGGGGATAAAGACCTAAAAAGGATCAAAAAATATGTGGCCTGGAAGCAAAAAGAAGTCATAAAAATGAAAAAGAAAATGTTATGGGGCTTGAAAAATAGTGGCTCAAACGACAAATATTTTTTACCCAAATTTCCCTTTTTTTTTTTTATTGCCAATAAAATTGTTTGGTATCGATGTATTTGAATGAATGGAAAATGTATTGATAATAAAAATTTTCTTATATTAAAACTGTAGGGAAAAGCAAATGTGCACAAGGTTTTTTTTTTAAAAAATTATTTGTGCTTAAAAATTTTTCCTTAAATCAATTACAATTTCTACCCAAATTACACAAATTTCCTATCTTGGTTGATTATTTAGCGTGCTTCAAGCTGTTTAAATAATAAATGAGTTGTACTGAACATTTCCGTTCCAAAAAATAAAACTTAAAAATTGTTTTGTAGCACAACTAAAGGAGACAACGCAGCTTAAGAATGTTATCATGGGGTTTGTAGAATGGGGGTTCATGAATTTAAGCTTAAGTTTGGGGGTTATAGATTGAAGCTTGTAAATTAGGGGTTCAAGATTTTTCTTCGTAAATTTTGGAGCTTTGTAGTTTTTTTTTGGGGCTTGTAATTGGGGGTCCTAAATTGAAGTTTCGTAGTTGGGGCCTCTAGATGGGTTTTATGATTGGGTTTTCGTTATTGATTTTCGTGATTGGGGGGTTGTAATTGAAAGCTTTGTAAAATTAGGGGGTTCTTAGAAGGATCTTTATAGATTTTGGGGTTTAAAGTTGGGTCTTCGTAGATTGGGGGTTTATAGATTTTGGGCTTCATAGATTGGGGGGTTTTGATAAAAAAATTTTAAAAAAAATTGACCCCCCTTTTAAAAAAATTTTTCCCCTTTTTTTTTTATTGCAATTCCCCATTTTCCGCAGTGGGGCTTTGCACTTTTGATTCAAAGTTTTTGCCTAACTTGAAACTTGTGTTTTTTGCCCCCGATTATCATTGGGGGCACTTTTTTAAAAATTTTTCTTTGGAAAAAAAAAGTAGCTAAGGGGCCCCGCTTTTCATTCTTTTTACAAAAAATTTAAAAAAAAAATTATGGAAAATTTTGGGAAAAATGAAAAAACCCCCGGGGATCCCCGGGTTTTTTTTTTTAATGCTGCATTATGCCCCTTATGCTATTTTCCCAAAGTTTTTCCTGGTTCTTCTTAAAAATTAAATTTTTTTTTAAGTGAAAATCCAGTGGGTTTTTACTTTTAGATTTTACTTTAAAAGGGCCCCTTTTTTAAAATGAGACCCCAGTTTCGGGTCAATCAGTTCTTCCTTTTTTTCCCCAAAACTAAAAAATTTTCTAAAGGGAAAAAAGTGGGTGGATTTCCGGGGGTTGGGAAAAAACCCGACCCCTAAAAATAAACCCCCAAGCAAAACTTTTACTTTTTTTTTTTTTGGGGGTTTTAAAAACCCCTTTTTCCCCCTTTTTAAACCTAAAAAAATTTTAATTTTTAAAGGCTGGGTTTATCGTAAAGTCGGGTTTTTGGGGTTGTGTCCCCATCATGTTTTAAAAACGGGAACAACTTCAATCAGAATACTCCGATTCGGGGAAATCAATCGCTTAAGTGCTCAATGTGATTGTGTATCTTTGGGGGTTAGCAAAAGTCATAAAAAATTTGGGGGCCCCCTACACATGTTTAATTTCCCCCCCCCTACCCTAACCCAAGCCCCCCTTACAAAGAAAATTTATGCCCCCCTTGTTTCCCCCCTTTTTTTTCCCCCCCTTTTTAATGAAACCCTTTTACATTATAAGTTTTCCCTTTTATAATGTAGCCTCCACAGTATAACGCAGTTCTTTTTATTTTTAAAAAGAAACCCTTTTTAGAGTGTAGGCCCGCATTAAGCGCACTAAAAAAGGGTAAGCACCCCTAACAGAAGGTGCGGTATCTTTGTTTGGGGGGGGGGGAAAAAAAATAAAGGGCCCCAAACCCCAACCAATCAGTGATGGGGACCAATAAAAGCCTTTTATAGGGTAACTGTTTCCGGGGGGGAGGAAAAATGGGGGTTTTTAATGAGTGGGGAAAAAAAAAAACGTTTTGGGAGGCCCCCAACCAGAACAGCAGAAAAAAGCTTGAGAAAGAGAGTTTTAAAAGGGGAAAAGAAAAGGGGAGGGCCCCCCAAACAGGTGACCCAAAAAAAAAGGGGGGAGATAGAGGGAAAAGAATCACCCGGGGCCCATTTTTAAGCGGTTTTACTGGTCCCGGGGGTCAGAGGTCCCCCCCGAATCAAAAAAACCGAGTGGTTGTATTTTTAGGGGCACATCCAACCGCCCTAAACCAAAATGGTTCCCCAAAAACACAAAAACAGTTTGGGTTTTTTTTGGGGGAAAAAAAAGGGCCCCCCTTTAAACCCCAGGGTGGTTAAAAAAAGGGGATTGTGCGGGGGACCCAAAAAAAAGACGAAAAAAGGGTAGAAAGGGAAATAGCGGGGGTTTTAAGGGGAAATTTTCCCCTGCCGGACCCCCGGGGGCCACTCCCCCATAAAAAAAAACCCCTTTACCCTGAAACCCTTCAGATTTCTGGAGTAAAGTCCCCCTTCAATCAGAAGTTTGTGTTTTAGGGGATAAAACTGAAAATTTTTTTTCCCTTTTCACCCACCGAAAGGAAGTGCGCCCCCCTTTCCCCAAAAGCACTCCCCTTTTTCCCCAAAAATTAACCCCAACCCCCGGGGGGCCCGTTTCCTTTAAGAGCTACAACCCTTGCTGCGCTTTTCCCCCCCAAGGGGGCACAGCAGCCCCGGGGAAAACCCCGGGCTTACGGGTGGGTCCCGATTGACTTTATTTTTTTATTTTTCCCCTTTTTTTTTTTTGCAAAAGGGGGAGGATTCGGGCACCAAAGGGGAATCCCCGCCCCAGTGCCCGAGCCCAGGCCTAAAACCCTTTTTCCCCAAAAAATTGGGGGATCATAAAACAATGAACCAACGTTTTGTGCCCCCTTTCAAGATTTTTTGGGGAATTTTGAAAAAAAATTTTGGTATGCACCCCCAAAAAAATTTTTCCCCGCCTTTTTTTTAGGGGGCCCAAAGGGGGGCCCCAAAAGGGAAAGGGACTTAAATTGGGCCCCCGGGGCGTCCCTGGGCCCCCTAATTGTGGGAGGGCCCCTGGCGAGGCACCAAAATACTTGCCCGCCCCAAGTGCTGAGAAAAAACCAAGGGGGCTGGCCAGAGACACTAACACGCCCATGGACTATAAAGCAAAATGAACAGGGTGTGGCAGGGTCTTTGCAATCAAACCTTTCAGACTTCGACAGGTGTGGGTCCTGGAGATATGGCGACAATCTGGTTGAGAGACCTGATGCGAGAGATGAAGAGGAAGCCCGCGCTGCAGTCGGTGAACCGGAGTTGGTCTCTCTCTGCACCATAGAGGTAGACCCAACCTTTTTTGGGAGACCGCACTCCAAGACCTGTAGGCATGGTGTAACTACAGAGCCGCGGGCCCCGATGCAAGATGTACTCCAGAGCTTGGTAGGCGAGGAGCGGGGGGGGGCAGGTGCTAGGGGTGCTGGCTGGCGCGAATACCTGCTCTGTCTGCCGGCTTGTACAGGATTCAAGGGGCGGACACTGCTGCTCTTCCAGCGCTATCGCGGTCACGGCGGGCGGCTGGAGGCACGGGCCGCGGGGGGGGAGGTCGGGACCCCCCCAAGGGGCGGGCCCGGTCTCAGCCACGACCCGCTGCGACCGCGGTATTATGCCACTGCCTGACGGTCCCAACTCTTGGAGGCAGCGGAGTGGAAAGTCCGGCGCTGGAGTGCCGGGTGGCCGGCCAGCTACACCATGAGGCCACACGGAGGCAGCCCAGCCGTCCAGAACCGGTGGTGAGGAACCAGTCACCTGAGACCCACCCATTGAGGAAGAAGAAAAGAGCAGCCATGAAACCCCTGCAGGAGGATGACGACGAAGCAGTAACTGAGCCAGCTGACCCCACAGACCCTGAGCCGGAGGAGGAGCAGCCACCTGCCGAGGAGCCAGACCTGGTAATTGAGGCCGTCGATGACTAGTTCCCCGAGGAGGATGAGGAACCAGATCAGCAAGACGCCGAGCCAAAGAGGAGAAAGATCCAGAGGAGGATCCAGGGAGAAATTCCAGCGAGGCCCAGGTCGCGTGGTGGGCAGAAACCCCATCTATCAGCGGTAGCAACACCAGAACCGTTGTGGAAAGTTACCGCCAGAGCCAGGACACTCACTGCGCGACCAACAGAAACGGACTATGTACACACCTTTTACCGATCCGACCAGGAGGAGCGGCAGTGACGCGAGAGGAGTGGTGGGCCGGTGAGATGGAGAATCTGTAGATCAGAGCAGAGGCCCGTCGCCAGCCACCCATTCCCCCTGAGCACCGAAAAAGAGGTATAGTGACCACCTTCAACCTTCACAACGGTTGGGTTTTGCAAGGGAGGATGGATTATATGAGGAGGTTTTCATATCCAGAAGGGACATTGAATCACATTTACCTAAGGGTCACCCAGATCATGACTTATACAGATTTGATCACATAGGCTATGAATACCATGCAGGACCTAGAGGCTGGTATGCCCTAAAGGTAACCTTCACACACAGCAATTTTTCTAGGCAATTCCACTGGCAATTTGCTGGTTGAAGTGAAATCAAGGACACATTGTTCCATGAGTACACAGCAACAAAAATAGAACAATGTGACCATGATATCACTGCAACCAGCAAATTGCCAGTGAAATTGCCTAGCAAAATTGCTGTGTGTGAAGGTACCTTAAGAGTGCGCAAATGTAAAGATCCCCAGTAGTTTGCTTTGATTTTATGTAGAATATGTACTGTATATAGTGTGCATTCCCTTTCTTTTACAGAATACTCATAGACTATCATGAGGAACATTTTATTTTTCTTGAAGCTTTTGTGTGTTTGTAATAATGTGTACAGCGGCCCGGTGGTAGCCTGGACATTGGAAAAGACAGTGATAGTAACCACTGGGTCCGCAATAGTTAACCAGTTCCATTGAGCTGGCAACTGTTTTGTTTGCAACGTTATAAGAAACGTGCCTCCCAGATGGGAAGAGACAAGAATACCAGTTGTTATTAAGTGTTTATTGTTTATGCATGCATATATAAAAACTTTTGCTCTGTACCGGGTAGGGTGGATTGGACACTTGGGGACAAGTGTATTTACCAAAGAAGACTTCACCGCCGGCTTTCCTGTTCGGTGCTGCGCTCCCCCACTCCCAGATGCCTCCTCCCCCCGCCACCTAAGTTAGGACCGGGCAGGGAGTGCTGGACCAATGAGTGGGAGGGGGCATCAGGGAGTGGGGAGTGCAGCACAGAACGGGAAAGCTGGCGGTGAAGTGTTCTCACCCCGCTTCCCCGCCGGGGTCCTTCGCTCCCCGCTCCCTTGTGCTGCGCTCCCTATCTGGTCCTAACTCAGGATCGGGGTGGGAGGCGGAGGGGGGAGCGGAGGATCAGGATGGGAGGCAGAGGATCGGGCTGAATGATTGTTTAAAAGCCGGCGGATTTTTTTACCCCTGACATTTAAACAATCATGCACCCATTTCTGCCTTTTCATCAGCCTCCATACCACTGTGTAGGGTCAAGATGAGGAATTACTCAGCTTACTTGCTTTTACCATTGACTTAAATTAGACTCGCTACTCATATCTAGTACCCGTGAATCGGGACCTACTTATTACGGGTATAGCGAGTTTGAATATTTCACTACTCGCTCATCCCTATCTATCAGCTCTCCTATGTGGTGTAGTATACAGAGGATCTGTCAGCTCTCCTGTGTGGTGTAGTATATATCAGTCTATAGCATCAATGCCTTCATCATGCAGGAACTGTTAACACACACGCTGGAATTTTGCCAGCAGCAGAGATAAGTATAAGTGTATTAATTTTAAGAAGGGTAAGCCATCTGATTAAGAAGCAGTTGCCTTAGCAGTGGACGGCCCCTTTTAGTAAAATTTGTATTCCACAAGTACTTGTGGTAGTCAGTACCTCCCGAAAGGTAATCTGCCGAACTGTGTCCAATGGTGAATCCAGACCTCACAGATGCTCTAGATAGGAATAATTTATAGATTATGCCATTCTACTCCACTCATATAAGAAAGGTATTTATGCAAATTTGTTATACATCTGTAGTAAAAAAAATGAATAATTTCCTATTCTATAAATAAATAGAACAAAAATAAGGAAATGGACCACCCCTTTAAATGCTCAGTCTGCTAAATTAAATTACTTCTTATAAAATATGTCAAGCAATTAAATAATTTAAAATAAAAAGGATGAAAGAGGAAAAATGGGAAATATGCTTGACATTGATTTGCAGTTCAATGAATTTTAAGAATTTGCAGACTTTATGAAAGTTAGGAAAATTCCACTAACAGAACAAATTAATTACTCTTTTATCCTTACATGAACTTTCCATTTCCACAAAAAACTTTTTCTTGTCCATCGTCTCAGAATATAAAATTCAGTCCTAAGCTTGGAATATACTTAGACCTTTGTGGACCCTACAAGAAGGCTGGAATATTTTAAAAGGTGATTTCGGAGGGTGTAAATGGTCAGTGTCATTTTACTCAACTTCTGACACGTCTTCGAAATTCTGTCTGATTACATGGATGGAGAATCGGGTCCATTCAACAAGCATCACCTGTCTGTAGAGGGTCAAAGTGTAAGATACTGTCAGTATTCAGCTTCCAAAGAAGGTCTATTGGAGAAGCATTGGCACTGATCACAGACCTTTTGTGGTGGTCTTAGCACCTGGAGTCCCATTAATCACAACTTGTGTCTGAGACAGGTCGGTAATTTACCATAATGAAATGACCCTGGAGGGCAAGGGCTCACAGCTCTTCTGTGTTTTAATTTTTCTTGAGAAATCTACATGTAGAATTGTGCATTATGACGAACTATGGGACAGCAAAGGGCCCAAATATTGTTCTGTGTCCACCAGCAACACATGGGAACATAGACCCCCATATATCCCTTTCATTAACAATTATCAAAAAAATGACACCGGACTCAATCCATGGTATAAATATGGCCATGAGGCTTTTCTTAGTGGCTACCAACATACATTAAATAAGTAACTATAAATAAAATAAAACCATTAAAATGCCGGATGGGAAAACATCCATCTATAGTATCTTAAAAGGATTCCTCCTATGCCCATATAATTGGGCAGACTCTTTCCCCACAAGAAAAACCTCTCGATAGTCAGGACTCCATGAGGCCATCTTCTCCAAGGAGGGAGGGCGGGCGGCTGTCACCTTCTTTCTTCCAGTTCCAATTCAATGAGGGCTATCTTATTCTTCACACCAGTGCTCAATGTACCTGAACTATATTGTCAAATGATGGCTAAGGTTTGCAAACCTTATCAAAAGAAAATCATGTAAGAAGAGTCCTATCCATAGACATTGGAAGACTATGTTTTTCGATGACCACCAGATGCAATCACATAATGCTGTTCTCTTTGATTAAATAATCTCATTCTTGCAGTACCTGATATATCAACTACAGGTCTGCAGTCTCCTAATATACAGTGCCTACAAGTAGTATTCAACCCCCTGCAGATTTAGGTGGTTTGATAAGATGCAAATAAGTTAGAGCCTTCAAACTGCAAACGAGAGTAGGATTTATTAACAGAAGCATAAATCTTACAAACCAAAAAGTTATGTTGCTCAGTTGAATTTTAATAAATTTTAAACATAAAAGTGTGGGTGAATTATTATTCAACCCCTAGGTTTATATTTTGTGGAATAACCCTTGTTTGCAATTACAGCTAATAATCGTCTTTTTAAGACCTGATCAGGCCGGCACAGGTCTCTGGAGTTATCTTGGCCCACTCCTCCATGCAGATCTTCTCCAAATTATCTAGGTTCTTTGGGTGTCTATTGTGGACTTTAATCTTGAGCTCCTTCCACAAGTTTTCAATTGGGTTAAGGTCAGGAGACTGACTAGGCCACTCCATCACCTTGATTTTTTCCTCTTCAACCAGGCCTTGGTTTTCTTGGCTGTGTGCTTTGGGTCGTTGTCTTGTTGGAAGATGAAATTACGACCCATCTTAAGATCCTTGATGGAGGAGCGGAGGTTCTTGGCCAAAATCTCCAGGTAGGCCGTGCTATCCATCTTCCCATGGATGCGGACCAGATGACCAGGCCCCTTGGCTGAGAAACAGCCCCACAGCATGATGCTGCCACCACCATGCTTGACTGTAGGGATGGTATTCTTGGGGTCGTATGCAGTGCCATCCAGTCTCCAAACGTCATGTGTGTGGTTGGCACCAAAGATCTCGATCTTGTCTCATTAGACCATAGAACCTTGAACCAGTCTGTCTCAGCGTCCTCCAAGTGAAACATGAGCAAACTGTAGACGAGCCTTGACATGACGCTTTGAAAGTAAAGGTACCTTACGGGCTCGTCTGGAACGGAGACCATTGCGGTGGAGTACGTTACTTATGGTATTGACTGAAACCAATGTCTCCACTGCCATGAGATCTTCCCGGAGCTCCTTCCTTGTTGTCCTTGGGTTAGCCTTGACTCTTCGGACAAGCCTGGCCTCAGCACGGGAGGAAACTTTCAAAGGCTGTCCAGGTCGTGGAAGGCAAACAGTAGTTCCATAAGCCTTCCACTTCCGGATGATGCTCCCAACAGTGGAGACAGGTAGGCCCAACTCCTTGGAAAGGGTTTTGTACCCCTTGCCAGCCTTGTGACCCTCCACGATCTTGTCTCTGATGGCCTTGGAATGCTCCTTTGTCTTTCCCATGTTGACCATGTATGAGTGCTGTTCACAAGTTTGGGGAGGGTCTTAAATAGTCAGAAAAGGCTGGCAAAAGAGATAATTAATCCACACATGTGAAGCTAATTGTTCTTTGTGTCTGAACTACTTCTTAATACTTTAGGGGGACCAAACAGAATGCTGGTGGTTTTAGGGGTTGAATAATAA